>CM053585.1:271949512-272001590 GCA_028646515.1 Pseudochirops corinnae
ATGAAAGATTTATTAGGCCAATGGGTTTACCTTTTAAGAAGGCTCATGTAACTCATCCTGAACTTAAAGCCACTTTTGCCTACCCATACTTGGTGTGAAGAAAAATCCCTCCTCCCCACTATATACAACTTTGGGTGTTATTACCAAAGGGACTGTCATTGAAGTGAATGTGAGTGAGCTGGGCCTTGTGACACAAGGAGGCAAAGTTATCTGAGGAAAATATGCCCAGGTTACCAACAATCCAGAAAATGATGGATGCATAAATGCTGTCTTGCTTGTTTGATTGACTGAAGTTCTACCTCTTTGACAATTATTAAAGATTCTACAATATATCAAGAAAACGACAACTGTTGAACAGTCACAAAACAAAACCAAAGACCCAACTCTACACATTGGTTGTTTTGATATGAGATTAACTTGGAAAAGAGAGAAGACACTTTTATGAGACTTTTTCCCATTTTGGAGTGGCAATAAAAAAAGCTTAAGCTGCAAAAAAAAAAAATAATAATAATAATAACAAAATTCATTTGGAAGAACAAAAAAATCATATCAAGGGAATCAACGAAAAAAATGTAAAGGAAGGTGGTCCTGCTGTACCAGATTTCAAACTGTATTATGAAGCAGTAGTTATCAAAAACTATCTAGTACTGTCTAAGAAATAGAGTAGGGGATCAGTGGAATAGATTAAGAATACAATATGCTATAGTAAATGACCATAATAATCTAGCATATAATAAACCTGAAGATCCAAGCTTTTGGAACAAAAACTCATTATTTGACCAAAAACAATGGGGAAGCTGAAAAACAGCATGGCAGAAGCTAGATATAGACCAACATTTCACATTGTGTACCAAGATAAGGTCAAAATGGGTACATGACTTAGACATAAATTGTTATATCATTAAGGAAATTGGGAGAACGTGGAATAGTTTACTTGTCAGATCTATGGATAAGGGAAGAATTTAGGACCAAACAGGATATAGAGAGCGTTACAAAATGTGAAATAAATAATTTTGGTCATATGAGATTAAAAAGCTTTTGCACAAACAAAACCAATGCAACCAACATTATTAGAAGGAAAGCAGAAACCCGGAGGAATGTTTTTCAATACGAATCTCTGATAAAGGCCTCATTTTTCAAATATATAGAAAACTCAGTCAAACTTATAACAATACAAGTCACTCCCCAATTGATAAGTGGTCATAGTATATGAACAGACAGGTTTTGGACAAAGAAATCAAAGCTATCTATAGACATATGAAAAAATTCTCTCAACCACTATTGATTAGAGAAATGCAAACTAAAACAACTCTGAGGTACCACCTTGTATCTATCAGATTGAATAATATGACAAGAAAGGAAAATGATAAATGTTGGAGGTGATATGGGAAAACTGGGACACTAATGCACCATTGGTGGAGTTGTGATCCAATAATTCTGGAGAGTAATTTGGAACTATGCCCAAAGAGCTATAAAACTGTATATACTCTTTGATCTAGCAATACCATTGCTAGGTCTGTATCCCAAAGAGATTTTTAAAAAGCAAGAATAAAGGATGTATTTGCACACACACAAAAAATATTTATAGCAGCTCTTTTTTGGTGAGTAATGATTAGAAATTGAGGGGATACCCATTGATTGGGGACAGCTGAACAAGCTGTGGCATATGATAGTGATAGAATATTATTGTGTTATAAAAAATGACAAGCAGGATGGTTTCAGAAAATCCTGGAAAGACTTACATGAACTGATGCAAAGTGAAGTTTGCAGAACCAAGAGATCGTTATACACAGCAACAGTAATATTGTATGATGAAGAACTGGGAATGACTTAGCTCTTCTCAGCAATACAATGATCCCAAAGGAATCATGATGAAACATGTTATCCACCTCCAGAAAAAAGAACTGATGTTGTCAGAAGACATATTGAAGCATCCAATTTTTCATTTTCTTTCTTTTTTTGTTCGTCTTCTTGTACAAAATGAATAATATGGAAATATTTTCCATGATAGCACGTGTATAACCTATATCAGATTGCTTATAGTCTCAGGGACGGACAAAGAGAAAGGAGGAAGGGAGGGAAAAATAGCATTTAGAAATCAAAACTTTTAAAAAATGTTTAAAAAAAATTTTAACATATAATTGAGGAAATTATTTTAAAGGGGTAGGGGGGTGCTTAGCTCTTTGTGATTTTTAAACTTCCTACAGGGTAGGATAGGTTGCAGAAATAAGAGTGCTTGTCTGTCTCCATAGCCCTCAGACTCTGCCTTTTTCATGTTTTGTCTCTGTCTCTGTCTTTGCGTGTATGCGTGTCCCATTCCCTTCACTAAGAGGATGCCACAGTTGTCTAATAAATCTTTGAGCCAAAAGTTGCTTCTCTTCATTGTAATGTTTCTTCTTGGTGATAAAGTGAAACTAGAAACCCAGGTCACAAAATTGAATCAAATCAATGGTAGCTCATGCAGCACAGATTAAAAACATATTGATTCTGATGTCATGGGCTAAGCATCTAAATCCCACCTCTGATCCTCACCACCTCCTGGGCCTTGGCTTGCTCAGCCTCAGAAAGAGGGGATTGGAATGGATAATCCTCAAAGTCCTCCTAGATCTGAAATCCTCTGATCTCCCCAATCTGTTTAGAAGCCTGTGTTTACACATTTGAGAGTATTATGATTGACCAGCTCTTTGGAGAGTCTCTAATTTTTAAACTTCTGTCTGAAATGACTTGGTAAAAGTGAAGAGAACTCCCCTCTCTAAAGTACAACTTCCTTATGGGAGAGGTCCCCACATCATCTTTTCAATCTTCCTTGTGTTCTCCCCAGCCTAGCATTCCTGATTACCTGAGAAAGCAAAATAATCAGGTTACTTTTTTTTTTCCTACTCTGAAGTAGTCATGTAAATTAGGATATGGTATAGGGATCTCACTCAACACAAACTGTCTGTGGCCTGGCTTCAAACTACTTCTCTACCCTTATCTCAAATTATTCCTTTTCATGTGGAGCTAAGCCAGACTCCTTGGGATGCTGTAAACGTGCTCTATCTTTTCAAACTCTGTGCATTTTCTGCCTTTATCTTGTTATTCTCACTGCCTATTTTCACTTGTTGAAATCCTACCTGGTTTTTCAACTTCCAATGAAGCTTTCCTTTATCCCTCCCCTCTACAGGTCTCTCATAGCTCTTTGTACCCCTTGTCTGTGTCTACATTCTACCTTGTAAGGGGCAGCATGGTAAAGTAGATAGAGCACTAGCCTTGTAAACCAAGAAGATCTCGGTTCAATAATAAATACTTGGTGACTTGTCAACTAATGGACATAGGAAGAACAGCAGTAGAAAGGTCCATCAATTCATAGGAGAGGAGATTCTAAGAAAGAATCTATACACACATGCATGAAGTGTGAGTAGCAAACAGGATAAAGTAGACACTACGATGGCTTGATGAACCAAAACTTTGGATTGTGTTTAAAATCATATCTATTAGAGGCACACTTTTATTTCCAAGCAGGATGCAGGGAGCATTCTTCAGTTCAGTTTTCTTCCTAGCTCTGGGACCCTGAGTAAGTCAGTTTCCTCATCTGTAGAGTGAGGGTTGTAAGAGCATTTACCTCCTGGGGTTGTTTTGAGAATCAAACGCAGTTAACATTTATAAAGTACTTAAAACAGTGCCTGTCACAAAGTAGGTACCATAAAAATATTAACTATTTTTGTTATTATTATTGTCATTTTATTTTTAAATAATCTGAAAAACAGGCAGAATCAAGCAGTTTAGAAATTATCAAAAGTATTCTAGGTAGTTATTTCAGCTTAAATGCCAATGTATGTAAAATATAACAGCAGAATATGAGAAGTTTTTTCAAGGACCTTCTGGATATTTACAGAATAAAACAGACCATTTTACTTCATGGACTCTAAGCTGTGGGACATTAACTGTTGTAACTTCTGAATAATTGGCTTTAATTCTTGTTACAAGTTATAGAGCCTTTTGTTCTTGAAGGAGAACTAAGAGAAAGAGAACCTTCTCTTCTTTGCCATAGGAACATTGTCTCCCTTCCCTCTCATGATTATCTCCAATTTATCCTCTGGGTGTGTGTGTAGACATAGATATACATATGTATGTATATGTATATCTATACATACACACATCAATATGTGTGTTGTGCGTGTTAGCTGGAGAAGTCAGAGGCCTCTTCAATTTACTTCCACAAATTCAAAGAAGAAAATTCTACCTCATAGGTACCACTGAGACAGACTGGGATGAAATTCATCATTGTAATATAGCTACAGAAAAGTGCACCTTATTAAGAAGGAATAGAATAGATAAAAGATTAGTCATGTACCTACTATCTACCACGCAGTGTGCTAAGAACTGGGGAATATAAAATCAAAAGAAAAAAAAGGAAGTGGTAGCGTTAAAGATAACATTTTTATATTAAGGAGATATGCTACTATGAACAATTAAAGGAGTTGGAGAAGGAAACGTGGTAGACATCATTTGGATGAAAACCAGTAGAGAAAGAAATAGAAGCAACATGGTTATGAGAGTCTACTAAAGACTACAGGAACAGAAGGAGGAAATTAAAAGAGGGGTTTGGGAAACAGATCACAAACCCCACATGGAGGCATGATATGGCAGTAACAGGAAATTTCAGCCAAACAGACATCTGCTGAAACTCCAGCAAAAGCAAATTCTTGGTTTGTCTTAAAGATAATTGCATTCTTTAAAAGTTAAAGGAAGTAACAAGAGGAACTGTTTTGTTTTTTCCTAAGCCTAATTCTGACCAATAAGGAGAAATTAGTTGCTAAAGGACAAATAGTGGAAACCTTGGAAAGAAGTGCATATTCCATCCTGGAATCTGTGACAAAAGAGAAAAAGAGAAGAAAGCCACTGCCTAGGCTGACATGTGCTCTAGATTTGAGGGGAATGGATTTAAAAATGTTCAGAGAAAACATAGGTAGGATCTCATAACCTAAAATTCAACATGAGAAGTCAACTCAGGACAGATGGAAAAGTCTCAAGCACAAAAATAATATAAGATTATTAAGAGAACTAATTCTGATGATCCAGAAAAGGATGTACTGCTTAAAGAAACTGATGAGGAAGTACAGGGAAATTAACAGCCAAACAAGATTTAAAAGAGACATTTAGAGAAGTTAGAAGCAAGGTCAGGTTATTGACAGTGGGCATAAAATAGCAACAAAATCCCAGAGAATAGTGTTAGAGCCCTAAAACTCAGAATGTGCTGAGACTGATGCTAAAGAGTAGAAACAAAGAAAAAGGGTTTGGTTTTTCCTAGCCATGGGGGGCCTGGGTGAGCGAAGCAAGAGGAGAGTCAAGATGGACAAGACAGAAGATGACAGTGAGATGCCTGAACTACTCAACTTCTCTTGCATTTGCTTCATTTTAAAAGAAAAATGATCTTTAGCCTGGGAAAGATACAACAAAAATGATGGACACGGAGTAATAATTTAAAATAACTTAAAAGGAAGATGGTAAGAGAAAATCTATATAGCCAGTCTCATAGAGTTCATATCACTAAGTCCAGTTGAATCACATTGCAGGTTTGTCTCATAGAGGAGGGATTAGACTTACCAGATCGGCATGGGCTGAGAGAACAGAATGAAAAGTAGTGGTAGAAGGAATAAGGAAGCAAATTTCTACTCGATATAAGGAAAATTTTTCCCAACAAAGAAACCTATCCAAAAGTGGGATGAATGGGCTGTCTCAGGGGGGTAGTGGTCCTCCCTCAAGGGGAGGCTTCATGATGAGGATGGATGCCCACTTGAGGATGTTCTGGAGATAACTCCAATTTATGAATGGGTTGGATTGGATGGCCTCCCTGAAATCTCTTCTAGCTCTGAGATTTGGTGATTCTTGATTTTCTTCAATTTCAAACCCTTTCCTCCCTTATTTTATTCATTCCTATTAGATTATAAGCTCTTTGAAGGCAGTACTTCAGTCCTCTCTATCTTTATGCCTTCATTGCCAATCACAGTGATGTGCTTCATAAACATTTGTTGAGTTGAGTAACTCTAGGCTCAACAATTATTTTCTCTCCATATAGCTTTCTCTATCTCAAAAACAGGAATAGCAATATTTTGGGAGAATTTAAAAACATAGTTAAGTATTATTTAAGCCTTTTTAGTGCTTTAGATGACAAGGCACTCTTTTGTTAAAGCTAATGAAGAGTTTTGCAGTTAAATAACTTAGAATCAGGAGATCTGAATTCAAATCCTGTCTCTGACATTTACCAGCTCTATGACATTGGGCAAGATACATTCCCTCTCTGATCTTCAGTTTCCTTTATGCATATTTTGAGAATAATAATATTTGTACCATGAACTTTTCAGGATTCTTGTGAGGAAAGTGCTTTGCAAAACTAAGTCCTATAGAGAAGAGTTACTATTATAGAATTATATTATTGAAAACCTGAATCTTTGTAATTAGAACAGAGTTTGCCCCCATCGAATGCTCAAGAATCACACATGCCTATGTGAGTAGCAGCCAACCTCCAGGATCATCTGTACTGAAAGCAGCCACCAGATCTGCCCTTTTCCTTTCCAACATCCCCAGTGTTTTCTCAAAGCTTGAAGGACCCCTATGATAATTTCCATGTTCTGGCCCCAGATGCCCAGGAGGAGGATGACGACATAGGCAAAAATGAAACGATGGCACAAGTGCTTTTCTGAGTCTAAATCAACTCAGTGCCAACCCAGAGGGAAGGCATTCTCTCTACATAGCAGTGGAGGGAAGAGATAAAGAGGACTTGTTTTGTCTTTGTGTTCTCAATATTATCAAAATGCTTTGCACATTTTGGGGGTCTAGACTTGTGATTTCAATAAACTCTGGAGTCTACTAATATGAATTAGCAACTAATCTTAGAGATTTACCCAGGAGCCTGAGGTTAAGTGACTTGCATAGGTTCAGAGGAAACATATGTTAGTCTCTCTATTGTGCTGTCCCGAGAAAGAAAGAAGCCAATGTTAATAGAGATCTCTGAAACTGACTAAGGGAAGTGCCACCTGAGTGCAGGTGCTACTCAGAAACAAACTGGGGAGGCACTGACCAAAGAAAATGCTGCAGAGATGCTGGGAACCAAGGAACACCACATATCAGAATCATAATCATTGGAAGGAACAGTACATTGGAGATATGCCTCAGATCTTTCCTCTCTCCAAGCCATCCTCCACATTGCCTCCACAGGCCAACAAAGTTAAATTCCTGCATCACGGATCTGACCATTCATTCCCACATTCAAGAAGCTCCAATGGCTCCTATTGACTGAAGGACAAAATTACAAATACAAGTAAGTTCAAATGAAAGGAGAAAAATAAAACGCAAATGCCAATTCCTCTGTTTGGCATTTAAAATATTTTTACAATATGGCCCCAGCTACCTTTCCAAGCTTCCTGCACACTCTTCTCACTCATATTTCTACTTTCTCCCTGTGATTGTTCAGCAGACATAAGATTCTTTCTCTTGCCTCTCTGACTTTATACAGATTTCCCATATGCTTGGAATCCCTCCTCATTTTCATTTCATGAAAACTCTAGCTTCCTTAAAGGCTCAACTGAAATTTCAGTTCCTACCTGAGGTCAACCCTGAATCCTTCACTGAAATCACATGTTTAATTATTTTTTTAAAATTTATCTGTGTTCATGTGGTTCCCCCCCCCAAAAAAATAGCAACAAAGAATATAAAATCCTTGAAAGCAAGGACATTTTTCTTTTTGTCTTTCTATCCCTAACACCTATTCAAGAATCTGGCATAAAATACTTGATGACTGCTTGCCAAATAAATGAATTAATTTTTACAATTCTGTGCATGAACAACCCAAAATAATGATATCGCAGAAATCATTTTGGTCTTAGAGTCAGGAGACCTGAATCTTAGTCCTAATCCTCATACTCCCTAAGCGTGTGACACTGGACAAATTTACCTCTGAACTTTTCAGTTTTCTCATTTGTAAATTAAGAATAGCATTTCCATTATTTGCCTCTCAGAATTTGTGTAAGGATAATTTTTTTTTAAAAGATAATCTATACTAGTTATGTGACCCTTGGTAAATCACTTAACACTAACTGCCTTAAAAAAAAAAGGATAAACTATGTTGGACATTATATAAATGTCCCCTTGTTAATGTACTGTTGGTGGAGTTGTGAACTGATCCAACTATTCGGGAGAAAAATTTGGAAGTGTGCCCAAAGGGCATATTCTCAGCAATGCAATGATCCTAGGTAATCCCAAAGGATAAATGATGAAGCATACTATCTGCCTCCAGAAAAAGAATTAATATTGATTGAATAAAAACTGAAGCATGCTATTTTCACTTTCTTGCATTTTTTTCTTTTAATATGGAATTACTTTACATAATTACACATGCATAACCTATATCTGATTGCTTACCATTTCAGGGAGGTAGGAGGGGAGGGAGAGAGAGAATTTGGAACTGAAAACTTTAAATAAAAATGTTAAAAGAAATTTAAGTAGAAAGGTCAACTATTATTTTTATTTTGTGGCCGTGAAGCAGGAGATATATCACGAAGAGGAAAACATTGGCTAAAACTAGAAGATGGGGAATACTGAACACAAGCTTGGCCAGCTTGATGATATTGCTGAAGGATGGCCTTGCCTAAAAACAGCACGTTCCGGCCCAGAGAGCACATCAGGAGCTATGGTTATTTGGCACCGAGAATAGCACTGGCCGAACAATATCATCAGAAAAATGACCCATTCTAGGTTAGTCTGATCTAGAAAAATACTTAACCAGTGATCTACTTTTCTTCTTATTTTCTTTTCTTCTTTCTTTGTGGATCATTGACTTAATATATATGTATATTTTGTGTGTGTATATATGTATGTGTTTATATATCAAGTGTATATTGTATATATATATATATATATCTATGTACATACATATGTATATAGGTACATATACACACATGCATACATGTATACATGCATCCATAGTCCATTCTATGGAAAGTATTGTGTCAGGCTAAACCGGGATGGAACAGTTTAAATATGACATAATCCATGTCTGTTGAAGAACTTTCCTTATAGAATGTAAACTCTCTAAGGCAGTGGTTCTCGACCTCCTAATGCCGCGACCCTTTAATATTCATATGTGGGTGTATCTGCATGTGGGCAGACCCTCCTGGAGATGGATAGAGGAGTATGTGTTTTCCGATGGTCTCAGGCAACCCCTGTGACCCCTGTGAAAGGGTTGTTCGACCCCCAAAGGGGTTGCGACCCATAGGCTGAGAACCACTGCTCTAAGGGATCAAGGGCTGCTTTGGTTATATATTTATATCTACAGAGTCTATAACTGTGCATGGTAAAAAGGAAGTGCTTAACAAATGCTTGTTGAATGGGATAGAACTGAACTCAAGTCTTTGAGGAGGATATAATATGTATAGAAAGAACGACTTGTAACCCATGGACCAGAAGCTCAAGATCTGGGTTTACACAGAATCTGTCAGATCTTCAGAATGGCCTCCCAAATAACTTTACCTTTACCCAGAGTTCCCTTTGAGAAATATCTCAGACTATTACTCATGAACAGAATTATAAAAATTAATTCTTTTTTTTTTTGACAAGCAATTATTAAGTCCTTTGTGCCAGAGATTTGAACAGGTATTGGAGATATAAAGACAAAACCAAAAATGTCCTCTCCCTCAAGGAAATTCTGTTCATATTCTTTGTGTCTGGTTTTTTGTTGGTTTTGGGGGGGGGGGAAGGGGGACGCCTGATATGAACACAAATAGGTACATTTTAAAACAACAACAACAAAATAACTACAATGTAATTTCAGTGGAGGATTCAGGATTGGCCTCAGGTAGATATGTTCTGATCACCCTATGGCTGCTACCTATGGCCACGGGTGGGGTTGATAGTCTGTCTCCTTTTACTGGCTGAAACGAGAACAGACTGCAGATTTAAAACTGGACAGACTGTATCCGAAGATACAGAAATGTGAAATCTGAAGATACTTTGTACAATGCTCCTTCACATTCTTGGTCTGCTGGTCACTGAAACACATGGTCAGACACACATCTTTTGAGTTTTAACTTCATGCAGAAGGGGAGGTGATGCTGTTGGCTGCAAAATTTTCTGGAGTAACCAAGGGAACGCTGACAAATATCCTGCATTTGTCTAAGCTTTCTATTTTTCACATCTATTATCTCATCTGAGCCCCACAATCACCCAGTAAGCTAAGGAGAGCAGGTGTTATTATTACACTCTCCCCCACTAGACAAATTAGTAAACTGACTAAAGACACGAGTATGGCAGCAGTGTGGCCTGGTGGATTTGGAATCAGAAGACCTGGTTTCAGATTCTGACCATGCTATTTATTACCTGTGTGATTTTGTCAAAATCTCTGCCCCAGTTCCCTCATCTATAAAATTAGAAGTTTGGATTAACCAGTGGTTCTCAACCTGTGGGTTATGTTCAGTTTGTAACAATGAAAATATATCCTGTATATCAGATATTGACATTACGATTCATAACAGTAGCAAAATTACAGTTATGAAATAGCAACGAAAATAATTTTATGGTTGGGGGTCACCACAGCATGAGGAACTGTATTAAAGGGCCGTGGCATTAGGAAAACCACTGGATTAGTTTTCTAAATCACTTGAAAATCAAGTGACCTACCCAAGGTGACACAGAAAGTTAGTGACAGGACTAAAACACAGATCTATTGATTTTTATTCTGGTATTCTTTTCATTATAATTGTACCACACATTTTCTCCTGGTTCCATCCTCCCAAACCCTGGTCAAGAGAAGTATCTTACAAAGTAGTGTAAAAGCATAGGACACAGTTCAAATATGGATTCAGATGCTTACTAGCAGCGTGACCTGGGCAAGTCACTTAACCTCTGATTGTCTTAATTTCCTCATCTGTAAAATGGGATAGTAATATCACCTTTCTCCCAGGATTATTGTGAGGATCAAAAGAGATAATAATTACACAGCACTTAGCCCAGTGCCTGGCACATAGTAAGGACTCTATATCTGTTAGCCAGATGGTACAGTGGATAGAGCACTGGCCCTGGATAGAGTGCTGGTCGTGGAGTCAAGAAGACTTGAGTTTGTATCCAGCCTCAGATACTTACTAGCCATGTGACCCTGGGCAATTCACTTAACCTCTGTTTGCCTTAATCTATTGCAGAAGGAAATGGCAAATCACTATAGCATCTTTTTTTTATTCAAAAATTTAGGACTTTATTTAATTCCATTCTGCCTAATTAACCAGGAAGGAGCAGTAACATGGGCTAAAATTCTTTGTTTTTTGTAATTTTCTTTAAATTTTACACTTGAATATAAAGTGTAAAAAGAAAATTTTAAAGAGTCATGTACACAGCAGACCATAAGAGAGGATTCAATATAAAACAATACATTTCCATCGCAAGAAGACCTATATAGTAACTACTACACATTGTTTTCAAAGCTGCCCAGGTCTTCTTTACTTCCCCATTGGCTTTCCTTTGTTCTCTGCTGGGGACTTGTGAGTTTATTTTTTCTCTCCCCTCCACCCCAAGTCAGGCTACAACTGAGTGTGGATACATATACATAAACATAGATATCTATAAACACACACACATATACGTACAAGCTCAGACACATATATGTAAAACCATATTATGCTTATTTCCTCCTATCATCTGTTTCTCTTTGAGTAGATAGCATCTGCCTTCATGAGTCCAGGTCTTTCTGTGTTTTTCTAAATCAACCCACTCATCATTTCTTACACCACAGACATATTCCTTTCTGGATTGAAGCAGCATCTTCTTTCATAGAATCTTTGAGATTAATTAACTTATTTATAATGGTCAGAGGGCCTTGGTTATTCTTTTTTCACTACCATACCTTTGCCGAGAAAACCCCTTGGACAGCATAATCCACATGGTGATGAAAAGTTGGATGTGACTGAATAACACAGCAATCACCTCCTTCATTTTACCAATGACTAAACTGAGACTTAGTGTGGCAGTGGGATTTGCCTGAGGTCATGTAGCTGGTGAGCATCAGAGGCAGGATTTGAACCCAGGTCCTTTGATCCTAGAGCAAGTGTTCTTTCTACAACATCACATTGCCTCCCTGAGTCC
Organism: Pseudochirops corinnae; assembly: GCA_028646515.1. Lineage (NCBI taxonomy): Eukaryota > Metazoa > Chordata > Mammalia > Diprotodontia > Pseudocheiridae > Pseudochirops > Pseudochirops corinnae. The sequence goes on from CM053585.1 coordinate 271,961,621, forward strand.
TTTCTTAAAAATTTAGTGTTCTAGACCCGCAGAATGCAGGCCTCCAGATTCTAAAGGTCTAAACATCATCGGGGGACTAGTTTCTTTTCCCCTTTCAGAGAAGCTCTTGGATGATATAATTTATTTTATTTTACTTTTAAATTCAACCCTTTCTGGACTAATAGCTGTGATAATCAGTGTCTGACTCTACAATTTTGCCACCTAGTGGCTGAGGCTGTGCATTGCATCTCTCTGGAGAGAGGAATTTGTTCATCCAACTGTGTGGTTTATAAAAGCTTAGCTACTCCCTTCATGTGACTGGGGGTAGCCACTACATGCCCACAAATACCTCCCATTCATACTCTCCCTACCCCATCACCATCAAACTCTATCATTTCTGTGGAAGAAAGTATCAAATGTCACAGTTAAAATGGAAAACACCAAAACATAGATCAGAACTGGAAGGGACCATGAAGGCCATGTAGCCCAATCGTTTCATTTTACATTCAAGGAAAATGAGGGTCAGAAAAATGAAGTGATTTACACAAAGGTCACATATGTAGTAAGCAAGAAAGGGAGGATTTGAACTTGGGTCCTCTATCTCCAGGATATCTGTTTGACACAAGGGAAAGAGTTCTGGGCCTGGAATAAGGAAGACTTATCTTATGGTCTCAGACATTTACTAGCTGCGTGACCCTAGGCAAGTCACTTAACCCTATTTGCCTCAGTTTCCTCATCTGTAAAATGAGTTGGAGAAGGAAATGCCAAACCACTCCAGGATCTTTGCCAAGAAAACCTCCAGTGGGGTCACGAAGAGTCAGACATGACTGAAAGGACTGAACAACAACCTGACTCCAAAGTCAGAACTCTTTCCATTATATGATACTGTTTCTTAGTGACAGCCTAAGAAAAACGGCAAAGTTTAGCTAAAGATTCACATCCCTGTCCTTCCGTAGTGTCCAGCATAGGAGTAGATGCACACTTAAATAGTAATCACTTGGTATTGATCAGTTTGGTGGATTAAGTAGTCAATCATATGAAAGGAAACATTCAATGATGATAATAGTTATTAATGATCATGATTTTAATAATAGTAACCGTTACAAGTTTTCTTATGGGGTTACATATCAGCATCTGTCTTCACAATTTTCCTTAATAATTTGTATTAAAATGTCCATTTATGTCTCCAAAACTAGGCTCCCTTTGAGACTGGTAGTGGGCAAGAAAAAGTGAGTTAGGAACATTAGACACTTCCTGGTGGCAGGTGGAGGCAGGGAAATGTACCAAAGTGTATCAGGGGAAACCTTGAGCAGTCTGAGTATATGAGGGTTAGGAGTATAATGTAGTGGAAAGAGTACTAGGCTTGGAATCAGATTTGGGTTGAAATTCCAGTCTTTTTTTTTACACTTTGTCTATAAAATGGGAATAACAGTTACAAATGCCTAAACCTTAGAGTTGTTTTTTGTAAATGAAATGGTTTATAGACCTTAACACTATATAAGTGGAATTTATAGGGATGAAGTGGAAGTCAGAAGCTGAGGCCACAAGGGCTAAAAGAAAAAAAGGAGATGAACAAGAAGAAGTGGCAATGGAAAATCTCTCACTTCCCTATTGCTCCCCCTCCTTCCACACCTCCACACTCCCTACCTCTGCCCTGGACTAGCCTTTCACAGTAACATAGGTGAATGTTATGTGACCCAAGATCCAGCCTCTGATTCACTATAGTCTATTAGGTTGAGCTTATGTATACAGTAGGTCTGATATATATCAGGCCAGGTTTGACTAGTCACATTGACCCAATCGGCAGAAGGGAAACTGGATCAGCTTGTGGGTGAGTCTATCCTATCTTCTGGTTTGGTTTAGTTTTGTGTTGTTTTTATTTTCATCAAGGGTATCTTCATAAAAGTGCTTAAAAATTCCGATGGAAAATTTCATTGAGGCTGAAACAAGAAGAAGAAGAATGTTAAATAATGAATCATCCTTGCAGAGAACTCAACTCATTTTGAGTTTGTGTTAGGGCAGTAGAAAAGCAATTGCTTCATAGAAAAGTTTGTCACCATATGCTAAGCCAGTGAATGGAAATCAATGGGAGTTATGTAATACATTCCCCTAATGACAGTAACCTCAGATCCAAATTTTAGAGTGCCAAAAGCTTAGAAGAATCAAAATTGAAGATGATCCAAGAGGCAATAGAAAGATCCATGATGGATGTAGATAGATTTTAGCATTGAACCAACCACTAATAGCACAAGAAGTGCTGTGAAAACAGTATCAAGGACATATATGATGATAATGCTTTTATATAGTATTTTAAGATTTGCAAAGCATTTTATGTGTGTAAAATCTCATGTATGAACAGAAAGGGAGATGAGTCATTCACATAAAAAGAATGAAAGATGGATAGAACTGGGGCTACACTGGTGCCCACAAAATCTTAAAAGAACAGAGCAAGATCTCTATATTGATTAATTTCTCCACCAAGGATTTACAAAAAAGTCATGAACAAACATAATACAATATACAAAGATGGAATGGGTTGCAGTATGCCCCGATGGAATGAGTACTCATACCAATGAGATTAAGGATCATAGAATTTTAGAACAGGAAGGGTATTTGGTGTTCAACCAATAGCAGAATAGGAATTCTCTTTACAATGTGCCCCAAAAGTAACCATTCAGACTCCACTTGAAGACTTCCCACGTAAGACAAACACTGCCTTCTAGACAATCTATTCTATTTTTAGTTAGTTCTAATTATTAAGTTTATGAAGCTGAAATATAACTTAATTCAGTTTCCTTCCATTGCCCTAGGTTCTTCCTTCTTGGGTCAAGAACAAGTCTAATTCCTTTGTTATGAAAGCCATCCAAATATTGAAGTATCTAACCAACCCTAGAGATGTTCAAAGAATTATGTGCTTATATCAAATGGGGCTTGAGTTTGGTTAAGACTGGAGAAAACAAAGAAGTGCAAAGAGTTCTGTGTTGGCATCATCCTGCCTTGACATCCAACCTTCTCTGGTGACAACAAGGTATATGTCATATTCTAATGTTATCTACTGGTTTTCCAGAATCCCTGACTAGAATTGCCCTCTCCCTTTTCTAAACATTCCTATCTCTCCAATACCATTCAATTAGATTCAACTTAATAATTACTTATTAAATACTTACTCTAGGCACTGTGAAAGGCTGCAAAGGTAGATACAAAACAGGCCCCACTTTCAAGGCACTTATAATCTAATTGGGAGGAGCTGCAAAGCCAAATAACTTTTATGTTTCACCTCAGACCCCATAAAACTGTCCAAAATGGTAAAAGTAGGGAAAAGCTCGTTCTGAAGGCGTTGTAGAGAGATAGGTACATTGATGCATTGTTTTTGAAGCTATAAATTGGCCCTACCATTCTGGCAGGCAATTTGAAATTACATTAAGAAAGAGACTTAAATGTCTTTTGACTCAGTTGTCTCACTGCTAGGAATATACCCCAAAGAGGTTGAAATTAGAAATAAAGGTGCAGAATAAAGCACCAGCCCTGGAGTCAGGAGGACCTGAGTTCAAATCCAGCCTCAGACACAACACAAAAACTAGCCGTGTGATCTTGGGCAAGTCACTTAACCCCAATTGCCCTACCTTCCCTGCTCCAAAAAAAAATTTTTTAAAAAGAAATAAAGGTCCAGTGAATATCAAAATATTTTAAAAGAACTTTTTGGTTGTAGATAAAACAGGAAACAATGTAACTGGGGGGTAGGGGAGAGAACAAATAGGAGAATAAGTACAAAAAGGATTGTCAGAGAAGTACAAAAGACAACACAGTGCTAGGAGAAATTTTGAAGAGAAAAGACTGGTGGGAAATGAAGAGGAGCATCAGAAAAGTCTGAAATGATACCTTGAAAGAAGGAAGAGACTTCAACAAATAGAGAGAGAAAAGTGTGTGTTGAGGAACCCATTTTAGGCATGAGACACTATAAGTAAAGCAATTAGAGATAGGAGAGGGTAGGACAAAAATGAATGATGTAGTTTAGTCTAGCTCAGTTGAAATTCAAGATCCATGAAGGAGAATAGTATGAGATAAGGTTGGAGAGGCACATTGGATCCAGGTTATCAAGAACTTTTAATGTCCAGGTCAAAGGTTTATATTTTATTCAGAATGGAGTGGGCAGCCATTAAATTTTTGGGATTGAGAAATGACATGGTCAGATTGGTTCATTTGGAAACTGTTGCAAGTTCTGGGCTAGAGAATGAAGTTGAGAGGTGAAGATACTAGACAGAAGAAGACCAATTAGGAGGTTCTTACAACAGTCTAGGTGAGAAGAGATGCCAACCTGAGCTAAGGAGGTCACAGTGGAAATAGAGGGGAGGGACTGGATGTGAGAGATATTGTGAAAGTAGAAATAACAGGACAATCCTAATTCACCTATCAGCAGTTGTACTCCCTCAGGGCCAGAGTATATGACATAGAGAATATGAGGCTAGTTCATCTGGGCTATGCTTCTTATGAGTTAATAGCCTAGGTATCATCTTCAATCCTTTTATCCAAAACAGTGAGTAATATGAGATTTCCAGTACTAGATGGGTGCAATGGAGACCTATTTGGGAATAGGTCAGTCTCTGAGTTACTTTCAAATCCCTCCCTGTCTACTCTGACTGGTAAATGACTAACGCAGGACATATACTGATTGAGCACCATAGCTTTCTTAAATAAACCCTCTCTAAATAAGACATATATATATATATATATACATATATATATATACACATATATATATATAGTGTGTGTATATCTATATATGTAATATGCATCTGTGTGTGTGTGTTTCTTTATATAGTAGTGGATAAAGAATCAGATTAAGGAAGACTTGGGGTCAAATCATGTGTGACCCTAGATAAATCATTTAACCTTTTCCTGTTCTGGGCAAATATCTAAGACTATTAATTGGAGACGGATTGTTTGCATCAGAGGATGGCATTTCCACACTCAGAATTCTCCACTCTAAAGAAATGACAGGTACTAAACCACCCTTACCCTCACAAAAACATACAAATAAAAAAAAATGTCTTTTTTTGCATTTTTTTTAGTTATATGTTAACATCTGCCTGCAAAAATTCTACTCATTAAAGGCAGCAAGGTGGATAGTGCACACCAATCTCAGACCCCTATTAGCTGTGTGTTCCTGGTCGAATCACTTATCTTCTGTTTGCCTTGGTTTTCTCATCTCTATAATGGGAATAATAATAGCACCTACCTCCTAGGGTTGTTGTGAGGATCAAACGATATAATATTTGTAAAGAACTCTGAAAACCAATGTATAAATACTACTCTTGCTGAGTAACATATTAGAATTCCTCGTTATTTCTCTACAATTATCTTTCCTATTTGTGTGATGCTTATTTAGAGTCATTATAGAGTCGCTAGCCTCTTCTAAAGTAAACTTGAATATCTGCTATATGTAGGACTTATATTCCCATTCCATTTGTCAAAAAAAAACAAAAACAAAAACAACCCACAGGCAAAAAGAATAAATTTGCTAAATGCTTTGGGATGCCTCAAAAAAGGCACTTCAAGTATCACACACTCTCCTTAAGAACTCTTGAAAACACAAAACATTTAGCACTGGTGCTAAGATTCAATTAGCTTGGGGGCAGCTAGGTGGCGCAGTGATACAGCGCTGGCCCTGGAGTCAGGAGGACCTGAGTTCAAATCCAGCCTCAGACACTTAACACTTACTAGCTGAGTGACAAGTCACTTAACCTCAATTGCCTTGCCTTCCCACCTCCAAAAAAGCAAAAAAAAAAAAAAAAAAAAAAAAAAAAAAAAAAAAAAAAAAAAAAAAAAAAAAAAAAAAAAAACAAAACCACACACAAAAAAAAACCCTCAAAAAAAAGATTCAATTAGCTTTTCAATTTGCTTGTTTGATCAAACTTCAGCTCTCATGGGACTGAAATGAACAGCCAATCTTGATCTTTAGTTTCTCATTTGTAATTTCATTTCAAATCCTATTTGTTTTACTTTCATTTTCAGTTCAGTTCCTTGACTTTTCTTCTCCCTATTTGTTGTTTGCTTACTGTGATTCATCCATGGCACATTTTAAATTCCTTTAATCATCAATGGGATTTAGAAGAAACATTATTTTCATGCACATTATAATGTTCCTTACCTTACAAGATAAAATGTGCAAATTAATCATCTCTTTCCCTTACACATAAAATAAAAGTCTTTCACATAAATACATGTAAGAGAAGTTTTTGAAGAGTCAGAAACAATTCCTAGGCCTAGAGAACGTTCCAAATCCTATCATTACTCCTTATTAACAAGGTTTGAAGAAACTTTCTAGAAGTTAAAAACTGATCTGCATATCATTGAAAATTAAATCCTTTAAAAACTGATAAATCAATAAGAATTTACTAAGTAGTTATTATGTACCTGGCACTGCACTAGACAAGAGAGATATAAAGACAAAAAAAAAAATACATGGTGGACATAATGGGACCATAGTATGTTACCAGCCATAACTCACCTAAGAATTGACATGCAAGATATCAGCAAGCACATGCCTGACCAAAAAGGAAATCAAGGGAGAATCTCATGAATTGAAATAATTTTGATTGCATGAAATTAAAAAGTTTTTGCACAAGCAAAACCAAGGCAGCCAGTATTAGAAAGAAAGCAGGAAACCAGGGAGTTTTACACAAAGTTTCTTTGAGAAAAGTCTAATTTCTCAAATATATTTGGAATTGAGCAAATTTTATTTAAAAAAAAGAGGGAGACATTCTCAAGTTGATATGAACAGGCGGCTTTCAGAAAACATCAAAACTATTAATAATCATGAAAAATGTATTTAAATCACTATTGATTAGAGAAATGCAAACAATTCTAAGGTATCACCTCATACCTATCAAATTGGCCAACATGAGAGAAAAGGAAAATGATGGATGATGGAGTGGATGTGAAAAAATAGAGATACTGATGCATTGATGGTGGAGTTGTGAACTAGTCCACCATTCTAGAGAACTATTTGTAACCATGCACAAAGGGCAACAAAATTGCATCCCCTTGAACCTACAAATGCCACTACTTGGTCTATATCCCAAAGAGATAAAAAATAAAAAGATCTATATGCATTTAAAAATAGTAGCAGCTCATTTTGTGGTGGCAAAGATTTGGAAACTCAAGGACTATCAATCAGTTGGGGGATGACTAAAAAAGTTGTGGTTTATGATTGTGAAGGAATACTGTTGTGTTATAGTATGACAAGCAGGATGGTTTCAGAGAAACCTGGAAAGACTTATATGCACTGATGCAAAGTGAAGTGAGCAGAACCATTATACACAGCAACAGCAATATTATAATGATGATTGCTTGTGAAAAAATTAGCTGCTCTGATCAATACAGTGATCCAAGACAATTCAAAAAGACATATGATGAAAAATATTATCTACCTCTATAGAGAGAACTGATTACCTTTGAGTATAGACTGAAGCATTTTGCTTTTCACTTTATTTTTCTTGTTTTTTTTTAAATATGCTAATGTAGAAATTTGTTTTGTTATGGGAAAAAAATTGATCTTATGAACTTATGGGACTATTGTCCTATGTAGTGAAAATCAGAGATAATGGATGGGTAGCCCAAAGGCTACATTGTCTCTGAGTTTGAGATAGTCAGAGAAAGGCCTCCAGAGTTTGAGGGGGGTATCCTCTATTGAGGAGGCATGGGGGGGGGGGGGGCATGGATAAAAATTGTACAGGATATAAAGGCACAATGGGTTAAGACCAGCACAGGCAGAGAGAGCTTGCATTAATAAAATCAAGGGTCTACGTATCAAAGGAAATTATTTTTTTCCTCTGTGATTATAAACACTGGGATTATTAGATGCTGCCAGCAAATAGATTTCTGGCTTTTATCTGGATGATTTTTGGTTTTAAAGAAGTAAAACCTCAATTACTTGCCATCAATTGTGCTTAGGGCCCTGAAAAGAGATTATAGAGAAATAGACATTTAGTCAAAGAATGGGGACAAATAGTTCTTAAAAGAAAAATAACAAGTAATTATTAACCACCAGGGAAACATTGTTTCAAATCACTATTAATTAGAAAATTACAAATCTAAACAATTCAGATTTCATTGCATGCTATGCAAATTTTCAAAGATGAGAAAATATGGGAATAGTTTATGTTGGAGGAGTTTGTAAAAGTGTATACTAACATGCTATTGAAAGAGCTGTGAACTGTTCCAACAATTCTGGAAAGCAATGTGAAATTATGCTAACAAAATGATTAAATACCCATACCCTTTCACCCAGAGATCCCGCTGCTAGGCATATACCTCAAGAATGTCAATAACAAAAAGCAAGTTCAACAACAACAACAAAAAAACCCAACAACAATAAAGGCATTTTTTGTAGCAAGTACTACTTAATAAAAAAAAAGAGAAATGGAGACAAAGTAGAAGCTAGCTGTGGTACAAGAATGCAATGGAAAATTATTACTTTGTTGTAAGGAGCAATGATACAGAAGACAGTAGGAAGACTTAGATGAACTGATATGAAGTGAAGTAGGCAAAACCAGGAAAACAAAATCCATAAGGACAACAAGGGAAATGGAAAGAACAACAAATTCAAGTCAATTCTGTGAAACTGTAATGACCAAGCTTATCCCCAAAGAGGAGATAGAAAGGCACCTACTCTTTTCTTGCAGAGACAGGGTATTAGGAATGTGGACCACGGCATTGTTTTTGATATGTTAATTAGTTTTGCTAAACTTTTTTCTTCTTTGTTCTTTGTTTATAAGGGATGGCTCTCTGGAAAGGGAAAAAGGAATGGACACATGGGGGAATATATGTAACATAAAAATAAAAGATATCAGTATTTGTTTTCAAAAAGACACTGTGAGATTTGGAAGTGGATGACTCTCACCTTCTCTCAAGAAGTCTTTAGTCCTCTGGAACCTTATTAAATTTTGGCATACGCACAAAAAATCATAGGATCATAAGATTTAGAACTAAAAAGGACCTTAAAGGTCTTCTGGCCCAACCTCCTCATCTTTCAGCTTTAGCCCCTCTTCCAGTGACATTGCTATGGAGATTTCGTAGAACTGCAATGCTAAGGCACTAACATACCCTAAATTCCCTAATTTTACAGAATGTTTGAATCTTGGAAGGAACTTACTTTCTCTAAGAAGCAGGGAGGAGGACAATGAAAAGCATGGACACCATATGAGAAGTACAAAGAGGAGGGAGGACTGAGACTTGCACCCCCATGCTTCTCCTGCCAAGCCAGTAGGGAACTAGGAGAGGAACCCTTCCCTTGTTGACAAAAAGAGATAAACCAAAAGGAAGATACTAAGTGAAAGTAATGACTTTATTATAGGAAATCATTTCGAGTCAGATCTACCACTTTCTTACCTTGCTACCAAGGTCAGCTTAACACACTAGAAAAGTTAGAAGAGATTGTAGCTAACCTGAAAGATTTCTGTGAACTATAATAGATAATAGTAAGTAGAACAGGCTACTTTTAATCTTGATCCTAGGGAAAAATGAGCTCTCTTTCCCTTATCATTCACATATTTCATAGTCTTTGCTTTCCTAGGATATGTAAAATGGAGAAAATTTTAATTACACCACCTATCTCTTAAGGTGGTTAAGAGAATACTTGGTAAACCTTGGTTGTTATCCTTCATGTTCAAAGAGGACCAGAATAACATTGCCATGTCAGGGTCAAGGTACAGTGTGTTCAACTGTGGCTGACTGAACACGAATACAAGCTCAGAAGACTCTACCACAGGTCGGGCACAAAAAGTTCATATGAACATTTGGAGTGGGGATGGTTCTAAATTTCTGCATCTTGTGTTTCTTTTGAGTGACAGATTTAATTCAAAAGCAATTGAAATAGTAGGCAGGATTGAATTTGGAATCAGAGGACCTGATTTCTAAAACTATTTTCTATTTCAGTGACCTTTAACCTCCCTGGATTTCTATTTCCTTATCTGCAATTATGAAGTTGAACTAAATGACCTCTCACATCCCTTTCAGCTCTAAATCTCTGATCCTAGGAGAATGAAAACAGTGGAGAGAAAGCTATTAGTTGTACAAAGGTTTGAACATTTCTTTTATTACAGTATAGTGTGATATCTACTATAGCATTTATTTTTAATATATCTTATTGATAAATTTTGGGCTTTTGTGTCATATTCATTTTCGAATATAACCTACCCTGACCTCCTCTATGAAACCATCTCTTAAAAAAAAGAGAGAAAATGAAAGGGGGAGGGGAGAGAAGTAGTGCAGAAAAACTGAACAAAACATCAACTGAGTCTAAAACCCTTAGTCTCCCAGTTATTATTACTTTTAATGGTAACAATAATCTTCAACCATCCTAACAAAGTTTTCAAGGGTTGTCACAGTTTTCGCTAGCAACCTAAACACAATAAAAAGAAAAGGGACTTCCCATACCTGTTGAAGGGGGTATTTCAGCCTTGAATGGGAAAACAGGAACCCTGGGTAGTGATAGACATGACCACATTCATCCATGTCTTTCTAAGATGACAGGGCCTTGAAAATATAGAGATGAATGATGAAAACTTCTTTCTGATTTGATTTTGAATGTTGAAATGTCTTCTGAGTATGGGGAGTCTCCATGAATCTGAGGATCTGTTGCTGTGTGGTCAAAAGGGAATGTAAATAGAAGCAATGGAAAGAGAGGATATTAGAGGAGCCCACCCAATTATGCATCTTTCATGTTCCTTTCTCTCCAATGAACTTCTTTTCCTCAAAGGAGAAAAGAGAAAAAGTATAATGGAAAGTACATTGGAGTTAAAGACTAAGGGCCTGGGTTCAAATCCTATTTCTGAGTCTCACTCTGGTATTCTTGATGTCCCATAATGTTAATGCCTTCAATTGTTGATTATCTCCAGTTTTTCCTGCATATATCACATTCATACATATTTGTTTGTATCTTGTCTCCCGTTTGACTGTGAGCTCCTTGAAAGCACAGACTGTGTTTTTTTGGGGGGAGGGGGGATGGTGTTTGTCTTTCTTTGTATCCCTACTTCTTGGGTTTGTTGGTGGGATTTTTTGTTTGTTTGTTTGTTTGTTTTTTGGAGGGGGGAAGGCGATTGGGGTTAAGTGACTTGCCCAAAGTCACACAGCTGGTAAGTGTTAAGTGTCAGAGGCTGGATTTGAACTCAGGTCCTCCTGACTCCAGGGCCAGTGCTCTATTCACTGCATCACCTAGCTGTCTGTGTATCCCTAGTTCTTAGCATAGTGATTGGCACATGGGAGGCACTTAATAAATGCTTTTTGGCTCGAAAACTTGAGGAGCGTGAGGCCCAGATGGGAGAAATCCATTATCCACTGTCACAGAATTAGAAGAGAGGGGCATAACTGCTCCTGACTATGTGGCTTTGGGAGCATCACCGAACCCCTCTCTGGACTTGTTTCTTCATCTTTAAAATGAAAGAGAGCTGGACCAGGTGATCTCTAAGATGTCTGCTCTCCCTATATCTTCTGGGCCTACAAAGTTGTGAATTGAAGCCATGTGAATTCAATTCAATTCATACCGAAGGAAGTAAGATACAGTAGAAAACTAGACATCAGAAGATAAGCACTTAACCCAGTATTTTTCCCATTCCTAGTACTTTTTGGCTGAACTGGATTGAAGTTCTAATCTTGGTTCTGCGGCTTAATAATGGCTATGACTGTGGACAAATTATCTTACTTTCTTTGAGCCTCAGTTCCCTCATCCATAAAATACCAGTGATGATTTTTGCATTGCTCTCCTCTAAAAAAAAAGTGCTTTGTAAACTTTAAAATGCTATATAAATGTAAGTTCCCATTTTCAATACGTACATTAATTATAACCTATAGCAATAGGTATAATAACATGGTTTTATTGAGACATTTGAATCAATTTTATTGATTATTATATTAAGAAGTATTTATCAACTATGTGCCTGATACAATGCTCCTACATCTAGGTTTTTCTCCTTGGCATATTTATTTTCTTTTTTTGACTCATCCTAGATATTAAAAAATCTACTAATATTGATTTACATGGTGCTCAAATACTTGAAAAAATCCAAGTTTTGTGTCTTGATTATATGAAGAATAATCTCAGTAAGGTCAAATAAAAATAGGAAATGCAAGTCTGAAAATGACATTCTTCAATACTGGGTACCTATGTTAATAGTCTTTGGAGCTAGAAAAGACCTTTAAGATTTTGGTGTCCCAAACCTCATTTTCCAAATAAGGAAACTCAAGTTCTGTGATGCTTCCCAGGTGACATATAGACCACAAGAAAGCCAGGATTTGGAGCCAAGTCCTCTGATTCCCAGTGCAACTCTGTTTCTTTGATGGCTCCCTGAATCTACAAAGAAATGGTGTTCCACAGGATGGATGCCTACCTTTCTGATGATGCTCAAATCCTCTTCAAACTCTTTACACCTGTAGCAAAGGTGCCAAGGTTGTGTAATTAGCATGGGACAAGAGCTCCGGGTGTGAGCACACTGGACTTATGTTTTTCAGGGCCATACACTCTCAGTGGATTAGGAGAAGTAAGACTGAGTAGGTGTTGGAGACATTATAAGACTCAGGGAAAGAACGGAAGAGCAAAGAAAACACTGAAGTTTGACAAAATGGTAATGGAAAACCAAGAAAAATGAGCCCTCAAACTGACATGATTTGATCAAAAGAGACAAAGCTCAAGTAATATGAATACTAAACTGCAGTCATTTTAAAGTCATTTTTAATAGCTTTAACCTTTCACTCAGCAAAAAATGGGGCGACGGGGGGAGATACTCTCAATTGTACCAAGTGAAGACTTTCAAAAATATGAACATTTTTAAGTGAAAGGGTTATTTTTTCTTCTTCTTCTTAACTGTTAAATAGCAGGCAGGCTGTCCAGCTGTGTTAGGCCCAGAAGAGTGACTTAATAGTGAGTGGTCCCTCTCAGTGTCTTCCTGAGAAGCTCTTGCTGCAGAGCAGAACTAGAGGCAGGCAAGAGAGGCAAGGCTGAGGGTAAGACCACCAAAGGGGGATACAAAGAGGCACCTTCTGATAACTTTTTAATGGCTTTCCAGATTGTAGTAAAAAGAGAGCTAGACTGAGAAAACCTGAGTTTCCAGCGGTTTCTGAATATGTGACATCATTTCATTGCTGTGGATTCCACTCACTCCACTCTGCAGCTTCTGCTCTGCCTGGTTTTTTAAACTCCATGAACAAAGTACTCCTTAGTGTCACCTCCATACCTCCTCCCCCTTTCCTGCCTCCTTTTGTGTGTCTCCCCTGCCACATTAGTTTGTAAGCTCCCTGAGGGAAGGAAAGGTCGGTCTTTTTATTAATTGAATCCTCAGTGCTTAGGACAGTACCTGGCACATATTAGGAACTTAATAATGTTTGTTAGATTGGATTGGAATGGATTGGACTCTGTAAATGTCAATTTCCATATCTGTAAAATAGACAAAGAGAAGGAAGGGGAAATGACTACAAATGACTTTCGTATCTTGAATTCCTCCACTGATCCTTTTAAATTTCTGAAAATATATCGGGCACTGGAATCTAAAAAAGGGATGTAATACAATCTACTGGGAAGCAAAATCTACCTAGAGTGATACTCATATTCACAACACCTAATAGTATGTAACAGCAAAATCTTAGAAGGGGAAGGAAAAAAGCATTTACTGTGCACCTATGTGCCAGTCACCGTGCTAAATGCTTTATGTTTATTATCTCATTTGATCCTCACAACAACCCTAGGAAATAGGGGTTATTATTATTCCCACTTTACAGATGAGGGAACTGAGGCAAACAAAGGTTAAGTGACTTGCCCAGGGTCACACATTTAGTATCTAAGGCTAGATTGTTTTTAGTCAGAAAAATGCCCCACTCTCCATGGGGCATAAGTAATTATTTTGTGATTAGTTAAGTGACTTATATGCCAATAAAGGCTTGAAGCTCTCAGGGGCAATTAGCCACTCAGATCAGGTGGGTTGGGGGACTGAGATTCCTTTTTCAAAGGTTGCCAAGGAAATAAGTTGTCTGGGCTGTATCACAATGCTATATCTTCAACTCACCTCAACAGCATATTATGGAGGATGGAGACTGCTCTTGAATACAAGGTCAACATTAGCAAGTTTTATAGCTAGAAACCCACCAAAGATCTGAAAATCAGAATGTGTAGCTTTTTGCTAAGCACAGAGCAAATAGATAAATGAACATCCTATGTATGACCTATCTAGCCTTCCTTCCATCTCTAAAGCTTGGACCATATTATCCTATCAGGTGGCTAGGTGGTGAAGTGGGTGTGGAGTTCAGAATGAGAAAGACTTGAGTTCAAATTCAGCATCAGATACTTTCTAGATATATGACCTGCTCAAGTCATTTAACTTCTGCCTCAGTTTCTACAGCTGTAAAATTGGGATCATAATGGCACCTACCTCCCAGGGTTATTGTGGAGATAAAATGAAATAATAATTGTAAAATGCTTAGCATTCTACCTGGCACACAATAGATTAACTTAGTAAATGCTTGTTCTCTCCCTGCACCCCCATGATTCAGCTGTTGCATTTATTAGTCACTATGAATATGGGCATTGCTCTAGGTAGCTTCTGCTTCCCAGGAGATTGTCCTACATTCTTTTCAGATTCCAATGTCAAACATATTTTCAGAAATTTAAAAGGATCAGTGGAAGAATTCAAGATACAAAAATCATTTGTGCCAATATTCTAGAACAAGACAACTCCATTATCTGAAGAAGAAAAAAAAGGCATGATAAAAATTGTACCTTACAGATCAGATATAGTCATGTATAAAGCATCTAAGCCTCAATTTCCTCATCTACCAAAGGATAATAATTCCTGTAGTAATTACCTCATTGTACCATTATGAAAATGAAAGAGTTAATAATGTATATGAAGTACTTCCAGGGCCTTAAGATATTATGGTGACCAGTTATTTTTGTTATAAATGTGTGCTGTAATGGGGCATCTAGGTGACAAAGTAGCTAGAATACAAGGCCTGAAGTCAGGAAGACTCATGTTCCTGAGTTCAAATCTGGCAACAGATCCTTACCAGCTGTGTGATCCTGGGCAAGTCACTTAACCCTGTTTGCCTCAGTTTCTTTATCTGTAAAATGAGCTGGAGGAACCACTCTAGTATCTTTTCCAGGAAAACCCCAAATGGGGTCATGAAGAGTTGGACACAACAGAAAAGACAGAACAATAACAACAACAACAAAAATGGAGTGGCCGTAGTAAAAAGATCATCCCTCTGGTATCATGGAAAATAACAACCATTCTGTTTGCAATAAAGCTAAGCCAAAACTATGCTCTCCGGGAGCCTGGGACTTTACCCCAGGGTCCAAAATGCAGATGGCATGGACACCAATGTAGTTCCTTCAACAACAGAGAATCAAATACAAACTCGTGGTTGGCATTGAAGGCATTTTACAGCCTGGATCCTACTGATCTTCAGTCTTCTTACTATCACTCTCTCCTACATACTCCACCATCCCTACACTAGACTATTTCCTGTACTGTGAACACGACACCAATCTCCCACCTCCATATTTTAGCTCTTGGTCTACCTTATGCCTAGAATGCTCCATCCACCTCAGCATCTTAGTTTTTTCCTGGCTTCCTTAAAAACTCAGCTCAAATCCCACCTTCTGCAAGAAGCTTTCCTGGTCCTCTCTAGACACTAGTGTCTTCTCCTTTCAGATTATCTTCCATTTACTCTGTATATGTCTCATATACACTAACATAACATGTATGTATTTATATATTATCTCTCCCCAATTAGAACATATGATCCTTGAAAACAATGACTTTTTAAAAAATGAATTAATTAAATTTTAAAATAAATTTATTCATTAAATGGAAAAATAAATACATAAATAAATGAAATAATTAGAAATTAATTAAATTAATGCTGGTTGACTTACACATACAAACCATAAGCTTAGGAAGAACAACAAGAGGTATATGCTAGCCTAAATGCAAGACAAAAGTCACATATTTCAAATAGGAAGGTACCAGAGGGCAGACTGGAGGGAGCTCCATCCCAGCCCTTCTCTGTTTCCCACTTATGTAGCCATCTAAACAGCAATGGACTCACACTGATGTGCTAGGGTTCTCTGTCTCTCCTTCAGGGAGACACATCCCCCTTTCTCCGTGTGTATCATGCACCCTCCCCCTTTTCCTTCTTCTCTACCTCCAACTGAACACACATTAGCATTATCATTATTCTTGTTAATTATTTACCCTGGACCCCATTTGTGGCACTTGTCCAAGGTGCAAAAATTCCTAGGTTTTCCTCTGGCTTTAAGTTTACAAAATATTAATTTAAGACACACAGAAAAAATTCCAAGGAAAAGGACCATCTTATTTTTGTATGTGTACATCCCACCCAGAGCCTTGCCCACAGTAGGCACTTAAGAAGTGCTTGTTGAATGGTGATCAATTAATTGATGGATTGCAGATGAGGAAACTCAGACTGATGATGTCACTTGTTCGAGGTCACACAGCTAGTAAAGGATCTTGAACGTGAGACTCCATGCTCTTATCACTCTACCACATTTCTTTTCATCTCTACTTTACCCTTTACTTTAAGGCTCCATCACTGCACTGTATTATGATTATAATATGAGGACACCTCTTCCACTTACACAGATCACCTCAGCAGGTGACTTTCATCCAAGGTTGTGACTGAAAAAAGCAATCTTCTTGTGGCCAACCACATGGTAATAAACCTCTTGGAGCTTATCACAGTCTCATCTTTGGCCAGTAATAACATAATCTACTGCTGCCCACCCACCAGAAGCCTTTCCAGCTTTACGGGAAGCCCACAATAACTTGGGCTCCCCTGTAGTGATCTTTGAGAGCCCAGGGTTACTTACCCATTACAGGGACTCAAGGGAAGTTCTCATCTCCATACACATGAGAAGGTAGAGACAAGTGAATGCCTTTACCAGGGGACAGCATGCCCTCACACTCCCTGGGGAACTTTGAAAGTTTTTCATTTTAAAAGCACAACTCTGAACTAACAAAGGTAAAGTCGCAGAAACTCCCAGGAGGAGTTTTCTCACTTCCCTAAGTAACCACTAGAGGGCAACATTACCCCATGCAGCTGGCTGAATTCCATCCCGGGCCAAAACTGATTACCTCCTGTGAGCTGGCTATCATCTGAAGGCTCCTATTTCCTCTTCACGTGCATTGGGGGTATGTTGATTGCTTTTTCCTTCCACTTTCCTCCAGTTCTTCTTCCTTGACGTCTAGTACAATGGAAGGAACAGAAACAGACAATCTATGTTTGAATTCCAGATCTTCCACTTGTTAGCTTTGTGACCTTAGACAAGTCAGTTCCCTTTCCTGGGCCTCAGTTTCCCCAGATGTAAAATGAGAGGATTGGATGAGGTCCTCTCTGGTCCCTTCCAGCTCTAAATCTATGAGTCATTCATCCCAGTTCCTTTGTTAAGCAGCTTGTGTTAGGAGCTGACATTTTCATAGTCTTCTATACCTCAGATCTTACTCTCTCCCCATGAATACCCACACCCTGGAGGTGGCACTTCTGAGTAGACAGAAGAAATCGTATTTGCCTTCTTTCCCCAATTTTCAAGTATGATTTTCTTCTTATTGGTTCAAATGAAAGGCTGTCAGTTATGTTGGAAAGATCCAGAGAGAGACAGGCTTCATGCTGTGCAATTGGTTTTTCTATGGCAGCTTGTCAGTCAGAGGGGTTTTCAGAAAGTCCTTTCATGTCCTGTCAGCGAGGAGGGTACCAAAGTGTCTTATGTAAAACTCATCCCTCCAGGAGTCCCCAAGGCATTGGTTCAAAGGCCTTTAGAAAAAAATGCTCTATTCAAAGAAGTTTTATTTCTGGTGTTTACTGTGATTTTTTTTTTTAATTTATTTTTCAGAAAAAAAGGTTTGGATGTGTGAGCGAAAGGTTTTCTGTAAGGTTTTCTGTAACAATTAGCCTCTCTTCCTCCATGACTTCAAACAAAAAGAGAAAAAAGTCTAAAAACATTTAACTAGGCTTTTGTTCTTAACAGAGGAATATTTGGGGACTTCAGAGAGTTTTTTATGTGTGTCCATGACATAGGACAGAGCATGACTGTCTTATCCTGCTAGTATTTCCCACCCACTAATTTTGAGGTTTTAAAGGAGGTCTGGTTTATAAGTCACACTGTTCCAAAAAGCTTCTTGTTTGGCATGTGATTACTTACTGTATGTCTTATACTGAACTGTTTTGTGTGTCTTGACCTGAAGTCTCCAATGAGATACAATGGAAAGAGTAGTGAGTTTGGAGGAAATGCCAAATTAATGTCCAGGCTCTGCTACTGAACTCAACAACAAAAACAACAAACCTATGTGGCCTTGAACAAGTGAGTTTAACTTTTCTGGGACTCAAATTTCCTCATCTGTGAAATGAGAGGATTGCATTTGTTGATCCCTTCCTATACTAATTCTGTGATCTTATGATTTGATTTAGTCATTTTTCAATCTTGTCTGACTCTTCATGACCCCATTTGGGATTTTCTTGGCAAAGATACTAGAGTGGTTTGCCATTGCCTTCTCCAGCTCATTTTACATATGAGAAAACTGAGGCAAACAGGCTTAAATGACTTGCCCAGAGTAACACAGCTAGGAAGTGTCTGAGGCCAGACTTAAACTCAGGAAGAGTCTTCTTGACTTCAGGCCAAGGCATTTTGTTCAGTATGGTGTCACCTAGCCACTCCGATCCTCTCATACTGGTTTGTAAATTTCTCAAGGACAGGGATCATAGATTTTATTCCAGTGTATCATTCTTCTCCATCCCACCCCAACCCACTCAAAGGGCCTAGCACAATACAATGCAAAAGCAGAACGTATTTGCTGAGTAAGGTATCACTTATCTTCAATCTTTCCATATCTAGTGACTCCTACCTACTGCCTACAAACATGCCTTTGTTTTCCCCTGTAAGTTCAAGCAAGGTGGGATTTTTGTTTGTTTTCTTTTTGGAGTTCAGTTCCCCAGGCTCAGGTTAAATTGTAAACATCTGAAGCATTAATATCATTTGAACCCTGATAATTCACAGCTGTGCTGAGTAAAGTAGATTTTGTGCCGACTTTCTCTGAGACAATCAGGGGCTAAGTCTTTGTTATATATTCTAGGAGGTTGGCATTTTGCTTTGGGAGGTCATTCATGAGAAGGATCTTTTGATTTCCTGGTTGAGACACTGAGTAATCATATATTCAGAACCAGTCAACTGCTTAGACATCTGTGCTCCCTCAGTCCAGTGATGTATGTAAAGTGAATAGCAGTATTACTATGTTCAGACTGCTGGAGCCCTGTCTGTTGGTCTGTGCTATTTCCTCTGCTTGTATTTTCTATACTCCCTTCTTTCCTTGTAGTTAAAAAGAGGATTGTTAGCCCCCTTTTGAGTAATCTTTCCTTTAAAGCAGGTCAAAGAACCTGTGCTAGCAAGCCATCCTGGGTGTGCTAGGGTGTTTGCTGTTATACCCCTATCCTCAAAAAAAAAAAATCATTTGATTTTTCTATCCCCATTATCACTCTATATCTCTTCTGCCTTTATGGCTAAACCTCTCCAGAAGGCCAGCTACAAGGAATATATCCATTTTTTCTCCTCTCACTCTTTTCTTAACTCTTTCCAATCTAGCTTCTGACCTCACTATTCCATTGAAAGAGTTCTCCAATTACCAGTGATCTCTCTTTTTTTTTTTTTGGAGGGAGGAAGGCAGGGCAATTGGGGTTAAGTGATTTGCCCAAGGTTACATAGCTAGTTAATATCTAGCGTCTGAGGGCAGATTTGAACTCCAGTCCTCCTGACTCCAGGATCAGTACTCTCTATTCACTGCTCTGTCACCTAGCTGCCCTAACCAATGATTTCTTAATTGCCTAATTTAATGGCCTATTCTCAATTCTCATTCATTTTTGCCTCTCTGCATCCTTTGACACTGTGGATTATCTCTTCTCCTTAAAAAAATTCTCTTCCCTTTAGGTTTTCAAAACACTACTCTCTCCTGGTTCTGCTGCTGCATATGAGACCATTCCTTTTCAGACTTTTTTTTTAAATTATCTCTATGGTGAATAATTCTCAAATCTACCTAATTTGCCAACCTCTCTATTGACTTCAATCTCATATCTTCAACTGCCTTTTAGACATTTTGAACTGGCTATCTAGTAAACACCTTAAACCCAACAAGCCCCAAAGTGAACTCATTATCTTTTCTCTTAAAACCTCTCCTCCTTGTAACTTCCCTGTACTGTAATTAGTAACAACATCTCCTAGTCCCTAAGGCTTACAACCTAGATATCATTACCCTTCACCCATATTCTGTCTGTTTCAAAGACCTGTTGATTTCACCTTTATGGTGTATCTCCAATATGTTCCTTTCTCTTCTTTGACTCTACCACCTCTCTAATACAAGCCCTCATCACCTCATGCCTGGATTATTGCAATAGCCTGCTGGTGAGTTGGCCTGCCTCAAGTCTCTCCCACTTTAAATCATCTTCCATTTGGTCACCAGAGTAATTTTCCTAAAGCTTATTTCTAACCATATCACTACCATCCCCCAACTCAATATACTCTAGTGGCACCCTATTACCTCCAGGAGCAAAAAAAAAAAAATCCTTTGCTTAGCATTCAAGAAGCCCTTCATAACCTAGCTCCCTCTCTCCTTTGCCATCACATTACTCACCAAAACTACTTTTTGATCCAGTGACACTGCCTTTTTTGCTATTCTACAAAAAAGGCACTTCATCTCTTAACTCCAAGCATTTTCTTTGGCTGTCCTTCAGGCCTGAAATGTTCTCTCTTCATCTCTGCCTACTGTCTTCCTTGGCTTTCTTCAAGTCGCAACTAGATCCCTGTCTTCTACAGGATGCCTTTCCCAACCATTCAATTCTAGTGCCTTTCTTCAGCTAATTATTTCCTATTTATCTTGTACATAGCTTGTTTTGGGGAAACTCTTGTTAGCTTGTAAACTTCTAGAGGGCAGAGACTGTCTTTCGCCCGTTTTTTTTCTTTTTTTTAATTGCCAGTGCTTAGTATTATACCTAGCATACAGTAGGAGTTTAATAAATATATGACTGCCTGAGTTAATCTGTTAAACTTTTATCCAGTCCCTAGTGATAAATACTCACTTATTTATTCAGCTCTATTGTTCTTTCTACCCTACACAATTTGGTTGAGATCAACAAAATACTAGAACTAGCAATATTAGCTTTGCCTTTTCTAGTTCTATCCAAATAATTGGATATCAATGCTCATTGCATCAAGTTTTTAGTCTGCTAGGATTTTTTTTTTATTTCATTGGACCCAACTTTTCAGATAGATGGTCCTTTTCACATTTATTATGTGTTCCCAAGACATCTGCCATACTTAACAATCTGTGGTGTTCTTTGTCATTTGTTCACATAGAAAGACTGCAAATAGCAAAACCTTTCAGTAGAATTCCAGCTCCATGAGGACAAGGTCTATTTTATATTTATGTTTTCGTCACCTAACATAATGCTAACAGATTAATTGATTATTGCCCCATACACATTGCAAAGCACAATGCATAGACTATTTAATTTATCAATAAATATTTATTAAGTGCCTACTGTCTACCGGGCATTGTTCCAGACACTGAGCATAGAGATACCAAAAAAAGAATGAAAGAAAAGAAACAATCTCTGCTGTTAAGGAGCTTCTATCAGGGAAAACCATATGTCATATATAGGCATATACCTAATAAATATATACATTAAAATAGAAAGTCATTTGCAAGAGAAGGCACTCTTAAGTTGAGACACACAGGAACCAGAAAAGGCTTCCTCTACAAAATGGTGCTTAAGAAGCATCTCAAAAGACAATGTGCCATTTATAAAGTTTTGAGAGATAATTTCTAATCCTTTTATTAATAATGCCAGCATGTTTATTAATAAAAGGATGGTCATTTGGCTGTCTCTTTCTTAGACCAAGGATACTAATAGGAGCAGGCTCACAGTTTATATGCCCTTTGGAAAAGGGATGGTCCCCAGAGTGGCAATCACCTCCGATTGGCTAACAATTAATGAGAAAATGAATATTACAATGAGGGGCTGAAGCTGAACTTTGATTATGTCATTTACTTAAGTTAGCCCCAGCCTTGGGCAATCTATTCAAATAATTTATCCCTGTCCAAACCTGAGCAGAACACAATGACTTGCCCACCTGAGTGGGGTTTGGATAGGGAAGATTGTCTCAGTCTTCAGGGACTGAGATCTTGAAATGAGAATAACAGGAAAAGGCAGAAATCTGAATCTCCCCAAGTCATTGGTTATTAATAATCATTTCTCTTACAGGTCATCAAATAGAGGAGTTATAATTTATTTGCTTTTGCCTTCTTTTTCTTAATTTCCTTTTTTGAATGATTGAATTATCTAAGTAATGTCCCAAAATCTTTGATTTTCTATGTTAAACGGGGCAACAGGATCGTGAGAACAATGTTGTCAATGACAAGTCATTGTTTAAAGCAGCATAAATGGAACTCCAGATTCACATGTTTATACTTCCAATTTTAGATTGGGTTTGAAGCTGTTGTTAACAAGGAAGGGAAAGGTGTAGTCAGATAGGAAAGAGAACTTAGATAAGCTTAGCAATGATCTTTTCAGTATAGGCCATAAATCATGAGTCTCTCTGGTGGTCAGAATCCGTAAGGATAAACACATGGTAGTTGTAAGTAGTCTATAGCATATTACTAACCATGACTCAAACATGGAAAGTGGCATAAATGACACCATTAAGAACATATATGTGGCCAGAAAAAGAGTGTTGTTCATATAGTAAGAGAAATGGATGAGCAGATAGATGGCGTTTTAGCCAAACAGGCCAAATCAAATATTAAAAGAACCCAATGAAGATGTCCAGGTTTGGGGTGGGGGTTAAGGTGGGGGAGGAGGAGTAGGGGGTAGGGGTAAAGCTTCTATAGGAGATTTTACAGAAAAATGTGGACAAATATTGCACAGTCTGAGAGCACGGAGGGTCAGCAGCTGCACTTGTAGAGAGACTACCCAGGAACGTTGACAGGGACATCAAAGTTCATTATAGGATTTGAAACTAAAAGAGGCCTTACTGTACCATAGAATCATAGATTTAGAGCTGAAAGGGACTTTAAAGGTCAAGAATCCAACCCCTTCATTCTATAGATGAGGAAACCAAGGCAGTGAGAGTTTAAAAGACTTACCAAGGATCACACAACTAGTAAGGGTCTAAAATTGGACTAGAATCAAAATCAAAAAACCAGCAGCTTATCTACTTCTCAGGGTAACCTATGACAATTCTCTTATTGTACATCAGGAACTGAGGCCCAGAGAAAGGAAACGAATATCCTCTAAGAACTAGTGAGCAACAGAATCCGGATTTAAACCCAGGTTTTCTTTTCCTCTTTTTAGTATTCTTCCTTGTCCTTAGTGTTTAACAGTCTAAACACATTGGTCAAGGATTTAATTTCTGCTGTAGCAAAAATGAAGTAATTCCCACTTCTAATCACACATGGATGAGAGACGTAGATCATTAGGAAAAGAATAGCCAGAAAGAAGGGGCGGCTAGGTGGCTTAGTGGCTCAGCTTCAGGTAGCCCTGGAGGCAGGAGGATATGAGTTCAAATCCAGCCTCAGACACTTAACACTTACTAGCCTTGTGATCTTGGGCAAGTCACTTAACCCCAATTGCCCTGCCTTCCCCCTCCAAAAATCAAATTAAAAAAAAAAAAGAATAACCAGAAAGAGAAAGAAGTGTGTTGTTCAGCTGGAAATGTTCATTCTCACCACTTGGGAGTCTAGTGAAGAACAAACAAGAGGCATATTTATATACCGAACCATCATTTGCCAGAAAAGGAAAAAGATGACAGGTAAGAGAAAGAAGCATGAACCAAATAAAATGTTTACAAGTGTAATACGAAGATCACCATCAAGCCCCCAAGCAAGCTGGGTTGGGAATTGTTCTTGGGGATGTTCCTGCGGATTTTGGTGCCATATCTTTCCCTGTTTTGTCTGCCTAAGTGGTTCTCAGCCTTCCTAATGCCACAACCCTTTAATACGCATATGTGGGCATATCTGCATGTAGGCGGACCCGCCTGGAGACAGATAGAGGACTGGTGTCTCGGTTCCTAAGACCATTGGAAATATGTATTTTCCAATGGTCTTAGGTGACCCTGTTCAACCCCCACAGGGGTCGCAACTCACAGGTTGAGAACTGCTGATAATCTCCTTCACCTAGGGAATGTGAGATCCCAGGGCAGTAAAAACATCAGTTCATTACAGGAGGACCACAGACCAGCAAAGTGTCATCTAGCTTAGAGACTGAGCTTCCTAAGCATCACGCATCCATCATACCTCAGAATCACAATCTCAGGCATGGAAGGAGCCTCAGAAGCCCCTTAGTCCAACCTCCACCTGAATGGGAATCCCACTATACTGGAACTATGGGAGGCCTTTCAATCTCTTCTTGAAGGAACTCAATGTTCAAAACTCCATTACCTCCTGAGAGACCTTATTAATTAGCAGTAATTGGAAGTTTTGTCTTACATTTAACTGAAATCTGACTCTCTGTATTTTCTAGCCACTGTACCAAGTCCTCCCCTTGGGGGCCAAGCAGAACAAGTCTAAACTCTCTTTCAGATGAAAGTCCTTCAAAAACTTGCAGTTATATATCACCTTCCCTTTCCCCATCCCTCTGCCCCATGTCTTGTTTTCTTCGTGCCGAACAACCATCTGAGCTCCTTCAACAATTTCTCATGTAACATAGTCAGCAGTTCCCTCATCTTTCATCACACTGGTTGCCTTTTTCTAGATTATGTTCAATTTAGGATCATAGGATTATAGATATAGAAATGGAAAGGAACTTTCAAGATTAGTCTGTTAATAAATATTTATTAAAGTAGCTACTGTGTGCTAAAAGCTGGAGATACGAAGAAAAGTAAATGACACCCCTTGCCCTTGAGTAACTGACAATCTAACAGACTTCCTAAGAAGTGGTGTCCCAAAATGAGTACCATATCCCGGATGTGGTCTACCGAGGTCTTGTACTTGTCCCTGTTTTTGTTTTGTACAAAGATCCTTAGAGGGGAATCAGAGAAGTTCCAATCTCAACTCTGCCACTCACTTCTCAAGTGACTTTGATGAAATCACTTGATCTCTCTGGGTTTCAGCTTTCCCGGCTAGAAAAAGATGGGGATAAGCCAGAAAACCAGGGTTTCTTGTGCAAATAGCTTTATCATTCTTAGCCTTGGTTTCCCCAGTTGTAAATGGAGACAATCATGCTTGTACTCCCTACCTGACAGGATTATTGTGAGGAAAATGCTAGGGTAAGTGGAGAGCACTAGAGAAAAACAGGTTGCCATTTTAAAAAAATGTTATTCTAGCTCTAACATCTCATGGGTCTATCAATCTAAGTAGGTTTCTTTTTCTTCTGAAGAGAAATCTCCAAAAAGGTCAAGAGAAGGAAGCACTGTTCAGTAAGCATCATTCCAGAAGTGGAATGTGGGGTGGGGAAGGACAACCTGAACAGCCATGGGATAGCTTGAGAGAATGAGGTACCTCAAGGAAGGATGGTCTCCATCAGTGGCTGGGATGGAACAATTTCTCTAGTTGATGGCTGAATCCAAGACAAGGTGAAGGAATACAGGGAACATGTTTCATTGGTATGGGCTCTTTGGAAGTGTCATGTTGTGTTGTGGTAGAACCATCTCAAAGAATTCAGAGTCAGACCACCTCTCTAATCCAAGTATAGGCATTTATTGAGATGGATGCCTCTCATGAAATGAACTAAGTTCTAAGAGGAACCAGCAATTTTAGAGAAAGCAAGATGGATTTTTATAAGGTATTGATGCAATTACATAACAGAAATTTACATAGAATAGAGGAATATCATTAATATTCAAAAGACAGGAGGAGTTTGTTAAGGGATTAGGTAACGGAGGAAGGGTCCCATGTATAGCTTGGTGGTTAAACATTCTGGTCATTCTGCCCTCCTACTGGCTAGCTATTGTGGTCCAGTCTGGTCAAGATGGATGATGTGATTTTGATTGAATACAAGAACACACCTGTTTCTGGAGGAATGGGTCTGGGGGCAGTGACCAGGTGGAGGCAGTAATTAGGTCCCCATCACATGGACACATTACTGTTTCTGTGAGAACTAAGAGTACAGGGACACACCTGTTGTTTTAGTGAGCCATGAGGCATATATGAAGAAGTTAGGATATTGGTGAGGGGGTTAGGTAGATACAGTGGACCTGCTGTTCAGTGGGGCCAGGCCTATAATGAAATTAGAATATTGGGGCTGGGGCAGTGTTATTAGGATTCCATCAATACTAAATGACACAGCTTGAAGAGATTGAATGGGACTAGGGAATGAGTGCTGGATTTACATCAGAGAGCATGACTTCAAATACCTGGTCTGTTCACTGTGTAATCTCTTAACAATTCTCTTCCGTTTTCTGGACTAGTTCTTAGCTTCCTCAGCTATAGAATGAAGGGCTTGACCTGGATGAACTCTGAGGTCCCTTCCAGATCTAAATCTGTAATCCAGGCACTAGGGCTTCCTTAGCAAGTGAGAGGATCCTTCTCAATGTCTAATAGAAGTCAGAGGAAGAGGTCTGGTTATATGAAGTCCTTTTGTCATAACGACCCTATTTTATAAATAAAACAAATATGATGATTCCCATTTTACACATGAAGAAACTGATAATCAGAGACATTAAATGATTTGCCCATGGTCACACAGCAAGTACCACAACCAGAATCCAAATTCTATTTTTTCCTGATTTCAAGTTGTATACTCTTTCCAGAACATGAGTGACTCTCCTAGATACACTTTTTTTTTCATTAGTTCCTCATAGAAATCAATAGACATATGCATGATACAAAGGAAGAAACATTGGATCTGAAGTCAGAGGATCTGGGTTCAAATCCTAACTTTATGTGAAATTGAGTCAATCATTTCACCTCTCTGGGACTCAATTCCCTCTGTGAGACTAGATGCTATCGATGTCTCATTAAACCTAAAATCTTCTGATTACATGGCTCTGGCCTGAGCTCCCAGAGAATGATGTTGGGTGTCATGCTGAAGAGAGCAAAGCAGGTCAAGTCAGCAAGCATTTGCCATAGGCCATGGCCTGAAGCATAATTAACCTCTCATTCTCCACTTTAGAGGCTCTGATTTGACCTATAAAATGGTTCATTGCCTCATTACTCCTTCAATTTTGCCCTTCTCAAGGCCTCTAAAAGCTCCCACAAGAGCCAAATAAAGATCAGGCAGGAGGGAACCGAGTTCCCTAACATTTCATGGGTCTGTGATTCTAGGTAAATTTTCACAGGGAATAATTTCCCAACTCCAGAGCTCAAGCATTCATCAACAAGAGCAGACACAGGTTGCTGGAACAAAGGTCATGCTATTTAGAGAGACCTTTAGGCTTCATGATCCCCTCAAATTGGGGGGCAAGAGGAAGAGGAAGACCAGAGAAGGAGAGTTATTAGGTATGAAAAATTGTGCTGATGTGCCAGACATGTTCTAACATGGCTTGTGTCTGTTTCTTCTGAAAAGCTTTGAGACAAATTAAGTTTTCTTAGCAGGAAATGGGCATGGTTGTGGGTTTAGGAATAAGAAGTAGCTGCCAGTTTACATCATTTCTGGATTTTAGTCAAAATCAATCCAGAATACATTCTTCTCTAAAACAAAATTTGTTCATTAGACTCATACTCACAGAGCTAGAAGAGATTTCAGAAATTATCCGGTCCTGTGGGTTCCAGGTGGCACAGTAGATAGAGCACGAGGTCCTGAGTCAGGGAGGCTTATCTTTGTGAGTACAAATCTGACCTCAGATACTTTCTAGCTGTGAGACCCTGTGCAAGTCACTTAATCCTGTTTGCCTCAGTTTCTTCACCTGTAAAATGAGCTGGAGAAAGAAATGGCAAACCACTCCAGTACCTTTGCCAAGAAAACTCCAAATAGGGTCATGAAAAGTCGGACACAACTGAACAACAATAAGTGAGTTATAGATTTCAAGATGGAAGGGAATCTTAGAGAAAGCCTAGTCAAACTTCATCACCTGACAGATGAGGAAACTGAGACCCCGATAAGAAATATAATTTGACCAAGTTCACATCAGTAGTAAGTGGCAGAGCTGGGGTTCGAATTCAGCCCCTTCTGCCTCCATATCCAGTGCTCATTACACTCCATCAGGTTGCCTCTATCTCATGCATAAGTCAAATCAATGCACACTGTTCTAAGTGCTGAAATAAGTGAGCAGCTTCTCTAAAACATCTCAGCGTGAAGTTCATCTTGCATTTATTTTTATGAATTTAAGCTGCATCCCCTCAATACAATGTAAGCTTTTTGAAGGAAGGAACAATGTTGTTGTCTCTCTTTCTCTAACACAGAGCCTTGAATGTAGTAAGTTTTTAATAAAAGTGATTTTTTAAATTGAATTGAACTGAACTGACTCATTCATTCATACTATATATGTCTTTTTAACATGAATTCCCTCTATCTATACATTTTCCCCTTATATGACATATGGCAATGTATTTCATTGAGCCTTGGTATTGACCTAGGATACCTGAAGACTTTTCAAAAACAGAGATCAACTGACTTTGGGCAAATATAAGGAAAAAGTAAGATAGTCCATGCCCTCAGGGAATCATATTCTAAAATTTGGAGTGGGAGGAGTAGAACAACACATAAAGGGAACTGAATAGGGAGGGAGGGGATACTACCTGGGGGCAGGATTGAGGAATGGTGCCTAAGCCCCAAGAATGAGAGATGGCTGGCATGAACCTTTTCCCAAAATAGAGAGATAGGGAAAAATTCACCTATAGGAGAAATGACTTGGAGGAACAGAGCCAGGCGACACCTGAAGTATATTGGTATAGTCTGGAGAATTAGCCATGGCTGGTCTGGGATCCTTTCCAAAAGGGAGATTCCAAGAAAAACTCACTAATGAGAGAAGAGGCCCCAAGGAGCAAAGGCAGTAGGCAGGTAGGGCTCTGTTTCGTTTCATATATGGGTGCTGATTTATTCAATTGAAATTACCTCTTTCAGCTCCCACCTATAAAATTACCATGTCTTTCCGGGATAAGATATATTTCATTGAGCCTAGTCATCTGTTATTAGTATAATGGAATTGTACCCACCATTTCACTGTCTACAAATAGACAGACTTACTTGGCTGTATATCATTAATGTTCTTTTCATAGAAACCATTAAACCATATGCAATGAGACATCTACACTACGGATGACCCAGGCAACCACTTGTCATTCTGGAGACAAGCTGTTAATCCAGGTGTTCCAGAAAAGCACAGGTCATTTGTTTTAGCCTCACGGTGGTTGCTATTCTTGGAAATAGGCAAAGGGAAAATAAATGGAAGCTGCTAATTGCCATTCAGTTTTTGGCCACCTAGGAGGTTGGTGTCCAAATCTGGTGGTGAGACAAGCTCAGGAACAAGGCTGGCTCTCAATATGCTAGTTACATCACAGACTTTTAATTGCCTCTCTGATCTTTTCCCTTCTCACTGCAACCTGACTCTGGAAGACTGTGACCCTCCCAGGTTGTTCACTATTACTGGAGCAGTGAGGTGAAGGTAAGGGCAGACTGTATGTAGAGAGTCTCTCCACCCTACCTGCCATACTGCCTTTGTTAGCCCCTGTTTTTGAACCTTTTCACCTCCTAAGAAGTAAGTCACTTCCCTCTAGGTCACTTACAATCTGTGGCCTAGATGTTTGCTCTCTGCCAAGAGGTTGGGAGAAGGGGGAGGGTGGAGACAGAGAGTTTTGAATGTACCTGAAGTGACTCCCTAGGCCTTATATGCTAAGAGAAAGATAATTTATGATCTATGTTGATGGAAGGAGTTTCTACCATGGGAGCTCCATAAACTGACTAGAACACCCACCCAAATAGGAAATTAAGAGATTTTTCTCATGTCTTTGATAATGCAAGGTACTTCTCTAGGCACTGGTGATACAAAGACAAAAACCAAACCATAGAAAGTTTGCCCTCAAGAAGTTTACAGTCTACAATGGAGGGTCTCATCCTATGTTAGGGGTCCTCTTTGGATTATTGCCCCTTTGCCCTTGACTTTGTAGATGCTGTTAAAAAGTTGACAGCAATTTCTATGCTAGTTGCACAATGCAAAAAGAAACCAGCTCACCCAGTCAAGACTTTTAATTTTAGAAACCCAGCTCAGGAATCAAATAGCATCACTTTTTTAAGTTGATGTAGCTCTATTGCTAATGAAATGCTTTGTTGACAAGCCATCCTGGCTGTCTGGGCCACGCTCTTCCTCCCCCTCTCCAAGTGCGCACAAATCCAGGAACACTAAGCTGTCTCTCAGAATGATAATGAATCTGTATGGAAGGTCACCCTAATCACTTGGGTTTCCAGAGTTCTGTTTCTTCATGCATCAAGGAAGGGAAATTTCCAAGATGACATTTCAGCATAATCAATTATACCACTTTCTAGTCAATTAAAATTCTCTTCTCTATGACCTCCCTTTTAATCAATAAACAGGAGAAAGGGCACAGTCATTTACCTGAAGAACATTGCCTTGGAAAGTTTGCTTTCAGCTGAGCAAGGACACATTGGCTTTTTAATTTTTATTTATTGAAAGGTTGTTGTACGGTGGGACATCCTAAGCCTGTAGGCCAAAGCACATTAGACCCACCCTGAGGGCTTATCGAGATTTCTTGTAGAGATCGAAACCCAATGGCATTGATTGTGGCTAGAAATAGCCTGAACTGAGGCTTACAGGTCAGAACGCGAGCGTAAAGCTTACAAAAACATAGAAGACTTAGAAATTGACAGAGTC
The DNA here is from genome assembly GCA_028646515.1 of Pseudochirops corinnae. NCBI lineage: Eukaryota > Metazoa > Chordata > Mammalia > Diprotodontia > Pseudocheiridae > Pseudochirops > Pseudochirops corinnae. The sequence goes on from CM053585.1 coordinate 271,992,411, forward strand.
TAGAAAGCAGAATCAGCAAAATTATCAAAACCCTAATGATAGCTATACAAAAATGAAAAAAGATAATAACAGGAATGAAATAAAAGTTGAAATATGCAAAAGAAAAATAATTTGGGAGGAAATAAAGAAATCTGGATTTTCTGTTATTACTTATAATTAATAAACACATAAAAACATAAATGATTGAGTTTGATTTTTGTATTAATATCTTATTTTGTTTTTGAATATTTTATTTGTTAGTAAATTTGGAATCAAATATATTTTTAAAAAATAAATGAAAAGTCAAAAGCAAGCCTTCATTCAAATATCACAGGATGGGTTCTATTTTGTTCAAAACCTCACAGAGATCACTGTCTTATTTTTTGGTTCTGTCTGAAGATGACACATGAAAAGTTTCTCCACTCAGGGAAAAAACTGCCCTAGAAAAGAACTCTGGGGTTCTTCAGTGATTTAGCAAAAGAGCCCTTAATGTGGAGTCAAAGGACCTGAGTTTAATTTCTGTTCCTGCTTTTTGCCACCTGACTGTAAAGGGAAAGTACTTGATCCACCTGATCCTCAACTTCCTCCTAAAATGAGGGGCAGAGCTAAATCACCTCTGAGGTCCCTTGCAGTTCTAAATCTGGAATCCTATTAATAGACATTATTAAAGACCTACTATGTGCTAAGTACTAAGGATACAAAGAGAAGAAGAAAATGGTCCCTGTGCTGAAAGGATTTCTCATTTCCCAAACTATGCCAACAAAGAAATGATTACCCTTGTATATCTTCTAGCTAACCCTATGTACACGTCAACACTTCCTTCAATCCCTTCTAGTCTAGACTGATTGCCCAGACATCCCTGTGACTTTGAGGCTCTATCTAATAGGAATTTCAGGGAGAATTATAACACTACCAACAGCAACATTTATATAGTGCTATATGCCAGGCAGTGTGCTAAGCAATTTACAATTATTATTTCTTTTGATCCTCATAACAACCCTGGGAGGTAAGGCCTATCATCATCCCCATTTTGCGGATGAGGAAACTGAGCCAAACTAAGGGACTTGTCTAGGGTCACACAAATAGTAAATGCCTTACACTGGATTGGAATTCAGCTCTTCAGGACTGCTCTAGCCCCTGCACTACCTAATTGCTAGAACTGAACGTGCTACCCAGTCAAAGAGATGTCACTCACTGGGTTGTTTGAGATTTAACATTCTATGTGAGCCTGAACCACTTTGCCAAAAGGCAAATCCCAGAAAAACAAGGCATTAAGCTACTATCTCTCTACCCTGTGAATGAAGGAACTGCCAACAGGTTTTGCTAAGGGAGCATGAGAGAGAAAGAGGCCAGCATGACTGAGGGGAAAGGGCATAGAAGAGTAGATTGGAAAGCTGGAGGGAAATCACAGGATTATAGGATCATGTTTCTTAAATCGGGAAAGGCCTTTAGAGAGCATAAAGCCCAACTCTTTCATTTTGCAGATAAGGAAACTGACTTAAAGAGGCTGGGATTTGCTCAAGATCACACAGCTATTAAATGCTGGAGATGGGTTTTACGCCTAGAGTTCCTAGCTCTAACACTGGCATACTCCCCACTAGGTCATCCTCTCAAAAGCAAACTTTTCTTCTGAAATTTTAAAGTCAGCCCACTCAGGCTTAATAATAATGATTCAAGGGGCAGCTAAGTGGCTCAGTGGATAGAGTACTGGCCCTAGAGTCAAGAGGATCTGAGTTCAAGTCTGGCCTCAGACACTTACTAGCTGTGTACCCTGGGCAAGTCACTTAAGCCTGGTTCCTTCAAAAATAATATTGATGATGATGATTTACCTTCACGTAAATTGCACATTAAGGTTGCAGGATTATAGATTTTAAGTTGGAAAGGACTTTTGAAATCACCTTGTCCAGTATTTCTTACACTTTTTGGTCTCAAGATCCCTTTTCACTCTTAAAAATTGTTCTGGAGAGATTGCTAGGTGGCGCCCTGAATAGAACACTGGCCCTAGAGTCAGGAGGGCCTGAGTTCAAATCCAACCTCAGACACTTAACACAAAAAACTAGCCATGTGACCTTGGCAAGTCACTTAACCCCAATTGCCCTCCAAAAAGAAAAAAAAACTGTTGAGGACTCCTCATAGAGTTTTTGTTTATATGGGTTATATCTAATGAAAATTAAAATATCTCAGTATTATTGTGAAAATAGTGTTGACTCCATTGACCCCTTGAAAGAATATGGTCCATATTGGATATTTTATGAGTGTATGTTGAATTTAACAAAATAAAATTGAAATTTATGGCTGATAGTGGCAAAAATGAATCATTGAAGAATAATTAGGGTTGCCTTGAGGTACAGCCGCAGTCTTGTATTTCTCCTGTTCTTTTATCTAGCCACACTGAGTTGAAACACGATAAAAATGACCAAAAATATTTTTATAAAGTATTACACAAAAGGGGACCCCAAGGATGCCCAGACTATACTTTAAGAACCAGGACTGAATTCCATTCTTTTCATTATAGCAATGAGGATATCTTTAATTTATCTTGTATATATCTTTCTTATACAGTCTTTTGCATGTTGTCCCCTCCATTAGACTGGGAGCAACTTAAAAGCAGGAACTGGTTTTTTTGCCTTTCTTTGCATTGTCAATATTTAATACAGTACCTGGCATGCAGTAGGCACTTAATAAAAGCTTGAGACTTGACTTGAGGAGACTGAGGCCCAGATAAGGGAAATGATTTGTATAATAATATCACATAGTAAAAAGCTGAGGTAAAATTTGATCACAAATCCCCTTTCCAAGTAGGTGCTTTCCCAAGTATTACTTTTAATTACAGATGAGACAATAAAGGTTCAGAAATTTGAAGTGACTTTAAGGTCACAGAGTTTTTAATTGTCAGAATCAAATTTGAACCCAGATCTCCTACATGTAAGTATAGGGGTCTTAGCACTGCACCATATTACCAACTATATTTATACTACCTATCACTTTCTTCCTAAATCAAGGGGTAAAACCAATCAGCCATAATCCAGGAGAGTCCCCAAAGTATCCAGCCCACAGAGGACTCTATCCTATAAGTCCAAGCTACTACCTTTTCTTTCTCAATTCAAACAACCAGATTGACTGAATTAACCAGTTATTTTGTTGTCTTGTTGAGGCAACTTTCAACTTGTAATCAGCTTGCCCTTAGATGATTTTAATAGAATTCCCTTTCAATGATCTTTCCTGCCTAATGGCATCACCTGCCTTCTACTGCTCATGCTGTCAAGAAGGTCAAGGGTAAACATCTCCTTTTAAAAACAGAACTAGAAAGCACACTGACACTGATTATATGGTAGGTGATGAGTAACATTTCCCTAAGCACCTTGCCAAATACTCATGTGGTTTCCATTTTATTGACACACAAGCCAACCTTGGCAGTGCTGCTGATATATACAGTATAATTCAATTAATCAAGAAATTTATTGTTTAAAAAATAGAATGATAATGTGTCCACAGGCAGTAATGAGTTTAATGAAATGGAACAACCCTATTTCCCCCCTCCCTTCACATCTCCACTTCTCAATAATTAAATATGAAAATCAATAAGCCTGATGTTTTCCATGGTATAAATCTTTGGGTAGAATTAAAGGCCACGCAAAGGAAAGGGCACAGTATGATGAATTTGTTGCTGGAATGAAGTTCAGATGTCATCTAATACAACGGTATCAAACAAAGAGAACCAGGAACTGCTAAATAAGGAGACCAGCAGACTACATAATGACTTAGTTTTAAAATGTAATATTATCAATGTTTTATTTTATCTTTATTTATTTTGTTCAATTTTTCCCCAATTACATTTTAATTTGGTCCAAGTCACCCTTAGCAGTGTTATGCCTAGGATGTGACCCTTAAACCTTGTGTTTCACACCTCTGACTTAAGTATGACCCCCTCATTTTACACAGGAAGAAATCAAGACTCAGAGAAAATGACTTGTCCAAGGTCATGCAGTTTTCCTGACTCCGAATCCATCACTTTCCACAGCACCAGTTATAGTTATTTTTTAAATACTGTTACATTGCTCATTACCTGGTTCAAAATTCAGTCAATTCTTTTTTTGGAAATGTCTCTTCATACCATCTTTTCTATTCATTAGCCACTCTCCTGAGTCTAGAGTCCCCTCAGCTTTACCTGGAGTGTTGCAATATTCTTTTAATGGGTTTCCGCAGCATCCATCTCTCTACCCTATTCCTCATCAATTATGCTAAATTAATAATGAGATCATAGGATCCCAGATTTAGAATTGGATAGCCCCTTAGAGATCATCTAGTCCAAGAACTTCATTTACAGATGGAGAAATTCAGGCACAGATCAGAAATGGAATTTTCCCAAGGTCTAACAGTTTTCAATGTGGGAGCCAGGACTTGGACCCAGGTGTCCTGACTCCCAAATGCAATTCCTCTCCAATCCCATTAATTGAACTAGTCTATAAGATAATTGGGATTAGGGACATGTATTTTACTACTTTATATCTCCCATAGCACTAGTTGGTATTGGTGGGGTCGTCCTTCATTCTCAAAGAGGACCAAAATGATATCACTATGTGTGACTGTAGCTCTGTAGCTGAGCAGACTAATATGAGCTTGGGAGGCTCTATCACAGGTGGGGCACAAATAGTCCATGTGAACATTTGTAGTGGAGATGTCTCTAAATTTTATCATCTGGAGTTTCTTTTGTGTGACTGTAAGATGTCATTTAATACTTATTGAAGGAAGGAAATGGAGAACTAAACAGAAATGTGCTAGTAATTGTTTACCAGCTAGCTCCCCAAGGAAAAAATGTACATAATACACTTCTAAGTTTAATCTCCATTATTACCATCTTCTCTACCACTTTCTTAAGACTAGGCAATTAACAATAGAGCAAACAAAAATAAATAAATAAAAAATGAACTATTTTTTCTCTGATTCCCAAGGTGTAAATGCTTACAATGAAAATTTAAAAACTTGAGCCCGTTCAAGCTGGCTTCAGCTCACTCCAAGCTATGGCTATATTACCTAACCCTTCATTCTTCTTTTTTTTAGGTTGTACATACACAATCTGGGAACCAGCATTTAGACTCAAGGTTCTTATTCATTTCTGTGACTGCCTTTGGGAAGCCTGGTGAAGACTATGGTCTTCCACTTCCCAAAATAAAGTGTTTTCTTTTTTAAATTCATCATCGAAGAAAATGCTAACTTCAATTAGAGGTGAGTGAAAATAAAAATGGAATGTTTTCCTGCCCAAGTTCAAAGACTTCCCCTTCCCCAAATCCATTGACCCAGCTTACAAACCCCTATCTATAAACTTATTTTTCATAACATTTATTATAACTGAAAAATACAATTATATTTTTAAGCTTCTAAATTATTGACATGTGTTTTGTAAATAAAATAAGTAAAATGCTTTTCAAACCTTAAAGAAGTATATAAATATTATTATTATTTTGTACATATTTCACATATGTGTGTGTATGTGTGTGTTATTGTCTCCCCTGAGAGACTATAAAATCCTTGAGGAAAGGGACTGTTTCATCTTTGGCTTTGTATCCCTGGCACCTAGCATGGTCCCTGACATTGAGTAGGCTTGTTGATTTATTAATTGATTGATATAGAAAGGAAAATATCTCAAAACTTCAGTGAATCCACTGTCATTCCACTATTGTACATCACAACTCATCCTTTGTGATTTTGTCCATGTCTTGTATCCAGATCCATACTCATAAGGCTAGGGATAGGGAATGGACCTGTGATTTCACAAATAAAGGAAACTCCTAATTAGGAAACTCCATCTTTCAATGAAGGTCAACATTTTCTCTACAACTTACAGTCTTGGAAAGTTGTCTAGATCACTGAGAGAAGTGACTTAAGAGTCACACAGCATCCCTCAAAGATCATTATTAACCAAATAGACTTTTGCAAAAAAGAGTGACTTGGAAACATTAAAAACACTGAACATTTCCCAAATATGGTACAGCTTGATCTCTTTCTTCTTATCAATCTTGGGTCCAGTACATTGTCTCCCTACAGGACTTATTCAATATATATGTACTGATAGATTAACTAAATGAGCTACTTATTTAACTGCATGTCATAATCTTGCCAAACTCTGTTCTTCATCCACTTTGTTTTTCTAGTATGATAGTTAGGCTCCTCTCTTTTAATAGAAGTTTTCATTGAAAAAAGCCTTTAATATGTATATCGAGGCTTAATGTGACCAGCAAAATGACATCAATAAGCATCTATTGAACTCCTAATTATTTCTATTTCACTTAAAATTTAAATGAAAACAATGGGATAGATACCTAGATAGCCAAGAGTAGTAGGTACAATTGGAAGAGAATAATGTATCCCTACTTTAAAAATATAAGTAGGTTGATAAGTTCCCTGTATATTCATATTAACAGAAACTTTGTTGTTGTTTTTGTTGTTCAGTCCTAATTCTTGGTGATCCCCTGGACTAGGGGTGGGGAACCTGTCCCCTGGAGGCCATATGTGGCCTTTCAGTTCCTTGGGTGCAGCCTTTTGACTAAGTCCAAGTTTTAAAGAAAAAAATCATTTTAATAAGTAGATTTGTTCTGTGAAGTTTGGGTTTAGTCAAAGATCTACACTTGAGGACCTAGAGGGACACATGTGCCTTGAGGCTGAAGCTTTCCCACCACTGACTTGGATCATAGCACACCAGGCCCTTCTGTCCTCCACTATCTTCCAAAGTCTGTCCAAGTTCATGTTTGTTGCTTCTGTGACATTATCTATCCATCTCATCCTATGCCATAAAGACGGAGGTGATTATCTCCCTGTATTCTGCTTAGGGCAGACCACATTCACTGAATTGTGTTCAGAGAGATATGTGAGGTTTAGGGTAGAATATTGACAAACTGGAGTTTATCAGAAGAGGGAAACCAGCATAGCAGGAGGAGTGTAGGTTATATCATACAAGGGGCAATTGAAAAAAACTGGAGTGTAGCTTCAAAGAGAAAGAAAAAAGACAGAAGGAATTTAAGTACTATCTTCAAGCATTTGAAGGACTACTCTATAGAAGAGTGATTATACTTGTTCTGTTTGGTCCCAGAAAGCAGATCCAAAATTAATAGTAAGAGGTTTCAGGAATCAGATTTCTATTGCATCACAGGAAAAAATCTTCCTAACAATTAGAGCTATCCAAAAGTACAATGGGCTACCTTATAAAGCAGTGATTTCCCATCCCTAAATATCTCGGGGGGGAGAGAGGGCTGGGTGACCCCTTGTCAGACTTGTAGAGGCTAAAAGAATCCAGATATTAGTTTATCTATAAAGCACTAAGCAGTGACATATGGCAGGCTCAACTGGTTTAGTTCATTTACAAAGTATTAAGGCAGATGAGAACAGAAGATCCCAAGCAGTATCACTATATAAAACAATAAAAAGAGGTTGAAGAGAAAACAAGCAAGCAGAAATCTTGGCACAAAATTCATTCATTCCCAAGGGAGTGCAAGAGGGACAACAAATAGAGATGAAATGGAACAGAAAGATGGTGTTTCTGCCATTATCTTTTTTATCAGTAATAGCAATGGGACCACTATACTTAAACTCTTCCACACCAGATACATTATATAAGGAAGTGACAGAGAATGTAATAAGATGAATTGTGAAGAATGGTTAGACATGGCTGGTCAATTACTTAAAGAATAAAGTCATTCTGAAGGTGGAACAGTTTGAAAGGATGGATTTTCAATAGATTTTTCAAAGAAGGGAAGAGTCCAAAGAACGAAAAAATCATTACTTTTATTTAAAAAAAAAAAGGCTACTGAAAAGACGTCATCAGTTATTGAGTCATATGTCTATTTTCTCTTCTCTACAAAACTTCTATGATAGTGGTCTTTGCCCACATCAAGAGTAAACTTAATGAAAACATAAATAAGAAGGAGTAAGATTTAAAGGCATTTTCTGCATTAGACCATACCCTCTCAGTCACACAACTGAGATAAGAGGTATAGAGATTATAAGGTTCTCTCACATTTATTTTGATACATTTTAAAATAAACATTTCCCTTGGTAAAACAAAATGTAGCTGAAAAAGTTCATCTCAAAGGTGCTTCAAACACTTAGGTTAAGAAGATTAAAAATTTCATGACGAATGCAACCAACAGGAATAACTTTTTTCAGTTATCAGTAACCACAGGTGTGTATTTCCCTAAGGTGTTCAATAGCTCACTATGAAGAAGGGTCCAAATTGAAGGATTCCAGATAATATTCTTCACAGATGATATTGCTTTCATTCTACTGAGTTGCCAAACTCTAGAGTGCCTTCTCAATGAGATCCATGATCATTAAGGAAATTTGCCCTTCTGTCTATATGGGAGAAAAACTGTATTGCTAACAACATTTTTAATGCACCATTCATTGAATGAGTCTCTGTTTCTGTTTATATCTCTGTCTCCCTCTGTCTGTCTGCCTCTATCCCTATAGATAGATAGATAGATAGATAGATAGATAGATAGATAGATAGAGGTTGAGGCAGATGCAGTTCAGAGGTTCTCAGAGTGTGGTCCAGAGACCCCTGGGGGTCTTCAAGATCCTTTCAGGGGATCTGCAAGATTAAAACTATTTTCATAATAATGTTAAAACCTTTTAGTTTGTAATCTAGAAATATGCATTTGACCCACATAAACAAAAGCTCTTTAGATTCTGCAATAATTTCTAAGAGTGGGGGCAGCTAGGTGGCTCAGTGAATAGAGCACCGGCCCTGGAGTTAGGAGGACCTGAGTTTAAGTCCAACTTCAGACGTTAACACTTACTAGCCATGTGACCTTGGGCAAGTCGCTTAACCCCAATTGCCCTGCCTTCCCCCTTCCAAAAAGCATAATAATAATAATAATAATAATAATAATAATTTTTAAGAGTGTAAGGGGATAAACAACTTGAGAATTGCTCACATAGATGGATGGATAGACAGATGGATGCATAAATAAACAAACAGACCTTGGTCAGTCACTATAAAGAAAAAATGACTGAATCCAGAATTAGACTGGACAAGGTCAAAATCAAGTTGAATTAAATTTAGGAAATTTTATATATTTGTAATGATTCCAACTTACTCTTGGTCAAAAAAAGCCCATCCTCCCCTTTTTGTGTTTGTAGACAGATATATATGTGTTTATATACATATATACACACACATATATTTAAATATATGTAGCTAAATGT
>CM053585.1:272007341-272035492 GCA_028646515.1 Pseudochirops corinnae
GATAGGAAGAAGGGACATGTAATCAGACTCTCACAGTGTGCTCACTATGGAGAGGTTCTGCATAATTTCACATGTTCAGCCTGTATTTGATTGCTTGTCCTTCCAGTGCGGGTGGGTGACGAGGGAGGAAGAGAAGTAATCTAGAATCTAAAGTTCCAGAATCAAATATTATAAATGTATATCTATATATATATGCAATTATTATTATTATTATTATTGTCTACATCCAACTGGAACTTGAGATACACAGGCACTGCGGTTGGGAGATCCATCCTGCCCTACCGAAAAGTGACTTAGGAGAGAATAGACTGGGGGAGGGGGGACACACTGGGATGGCTGTTTTGGGGCGGTGGGTGGGGGAAAGAAGGGGAGAAAATATGTAACTCAAAATCTTGTGGAAATGAATGATGCAAACTAAAATAAAATAAAAAAAATAAATAAGAAAAGATTCTGATACTGGGGAAGAATGAAGGCAAAAGGAAAAGGGGATGACAGAAAATGAGATAAATAGATAACATTATGGAAACAATGAAGATGAATTTAGACAGACTTTGGGAGAGAGTGAAGGATAGAATGCCTGGTGCATTACAGTCCCACAAGGTCGTGCAGAGTTGGACGTAACTGAGCAACTGAATAATGCAACATGTTTTAAGAAACTCCCTTTGTCACTGTGTGGAGGATTGATTGAAGTGGGAAGAAATGATGCAGGGAGAACAAATGGTAGGCTATTTCAGTAGTCCACACAAGAGGTAATAAGGCCCTGAGTTAAGGTGGTGGTTATGTGAATGGAGAGAAATGGGCAAATGCAAGAGATGTTTGGAGGTAAAGACAGTGAAGTCTGGTCCCTAATTAGATATGTGAGGTGAGCAAGAACGAAGAGTCAAGGGCCTGGGTGTCTGGGACAGTGGTGATACCCTTTACAAAATAAGGAAACTTAAAAATAGGGTGAATTTTGGTGGAAAGGTAAGGAGTTCTCTTTTGGAAATGTTTAACTTGAAATATCTATGGAACATCCAGTTCAATCTGTCCAAAATGAAATTTGTGAAGAACTGAAGGATGGGAGAGGAGAGGAGAGGAGAGCAGAGGAGAGGAGAGGAGAGGAGAGGAGAGGAGAGGAGAGGAGAGGAGAGGAGAGGAGAGGAGAGGAGAGCAGAGGAGAGGAGAGGAGAGGAGAGCAGAGGAGAGGAGAGCAGAGGAGGGAAGAGGAGAGATAGAGTGCATCACACATGTCAAACTATTACCATCACCTTGACCATCATCTCCCCTCAGACTCTGATGGAGCTATCCCAGGACCACGAACACAAGAATCTTTATAATATCTATGCTTCCAGTTCAGTGTCAAATGATTCAACATCAAAAAGTGATATGATTTTATCAGTGGAAAGGACATTAAAGAGGCCTTACCACTGCTTTGCTACTGTACGCTAAGGACCTTGGAGTAATTCCATCTGACATGCAGCTGAAACTTCCCATATGTATTGCCTCCCATTAAAATGTACTCTTCTTGAAGGCAGGAAATGTGTTTTTTTTCTTTGAATCCTTAGCTTTAGCACAATATTAACTGTTGATTGATTGATTCCTGCTTTATAGATGAGGAAACTTAGAAAGGTTGAATGACTTGTTCATGGTCACACAACTTGTAAGTGTCAGAGGCAGGATCTTTCAAAGGCTTCCAGACTTCAAGTCTAGTTTACTTTTCTACTATGTCACATTGATTTATCATATGTTAACACCATTGATCCACGGGTCACAAAGAATTAAATTTTTTCTCAGTGGAAGTGTTCCATGATTTTCCACCCTATAGCTTCACTGGAAGAATAGTGGTGGCAAAAGAAGATTGCTTCTTGTAGAATTAAGAAAATTAAAATTACTGCATCTTAAGGAAATGTGTGACTGAGGGTTTGTTTTTTCCTAACCAACAACATTCTAAGTTTTAGTATTATTATTACTACTACCTCACACATACGTGGTATATTAGAATAGGTGTAAAGCACTTACCCACAACCACCTCATGAGATAATATCATAGGGAAATAACTAAAGTGTGATTATAAAAGTATTATCTCCAGTTTGAAGATCGAGGATCAAAGAGGTTGTGATTTGATTAAGGTGACATGCGATCAAATCCGGGATTCAAATACAGGTCTCTTCAATCTAATTTCAGAAATCTTTACACTAGACTACAGCTCCAGTGGCTTTGCGTCTATACAGAGGGCTTGTTTACTTTTGACATGAAAAAATATTCATTGACAATAGAGGCTATGGCTCAAGAAAAGTAGATTCTTCCAAACTGGTCAAATTAAAAAAAAAAAAAAGATCTCTGTACCATCCTCTGCTAGAAATAATCATTCTTTCCTCAGCCCATTCTCTAGTGGACTCTAGCAAGCCCATTCCACCTGAGAATGCAGAAATTTTCTCTATTATTTTTCAGATAATAGGTGGTCAGAGGCCAAAGGAAAACCAATTTCTTCCAGGTCTATCAAGTGAATACTACCCAGGTGTTCTGGACAGAGGAAGCAGGAAGAAAAGGAAATTGTTTTGAATAAGCTCAGGGCAAAAAGGAAAGCATCAAGAGAGTTAGAGTTTCACATAAAGAGTCAAAATTTCTAAAAAAAAAAAAATTCCTTTTTAAATTATTGCACTAAAATGGTCATTGCTGATGGATTGCCAGAGTGACATTCAGTGGAAGTGATGGACTGAATGATTACTCTCATATGACACCAGAAGATGAAATTTACAGAACTCTCTTAGCTCTAAAATACAAAGAGCCTGAGGCAAAGTTCTGTCAAATGTCTCTATGGCATCAATGTTGGGACAAAACACAGAAAGTACAGACACTCATCAAGATGTTGGATAAACACAGTGAAAACCACACTGAAGACAATTTCTGTACAATTTCCTGAATATTTTGCTATTTATGAGGATGTTTTTCATGGTATACTAGTGATTATAATAGCTCACATTTTATGTAGTCAGAGGCAGCATGGCAAAGTAGGTTTAGAGATAGCCTGGATCTCAGGATTTCAAATCCAATCACATATTGGTCTATGACCATTACCATGCTGCTGAAACTAAGCAGTTTGAGGTGGTAGAGTAGAAAAGGCATTAGCCATAGAATCAGAAAGACCTGTGTTCAAATCTGGCCACAGACACTTACTAGCTGTGTGACCCTGGATGAGTCACTTAACCCCAAATCCCTACAAAAAGAAACTAAGTAGCTCAATAAATGTCATGCTGAACTTGGAGTCAGTAAAACCTGAATTCAAAAAACATCACTTAGATAATAGGTGTAAAGCACTTAGCAAACTTTAAATATTTATGTAAATGTCATTGTTATTAGCCTTTCTGTGTTTTAGCTATGTAAGAGTATAGATACCAATCTGCATTGGTAGAATGTCTTCACCAGGAGTTCCCAGCACCAATTCAATCACAAACTGGGTCAAAACAAACAAAAAGAGCACAGTACTTTAGGATTTGCAAAGCACTTTACACACATGATCCCAATGGATGCTCATAATAACTCTGTGAGGGAAGGGCCCTTGCTAATGCCAGTTTTTGTATGAGGAAACTGAGACTCAGGAAACCCACCAGCATCGTACAGTAAAGAAACCACTGGATTTGGAGTAAGAGGAGATTTGGCTTCAAGTCTCTGCTCTACGACTTATTGGGGAAATGACAAGTCACTGCCTCTCTCTGGTCCTCAATTTCTTCTCCATGAAACCAGGTGGCCGTGTTCTAGCTCTAAATCTTTAATCCTATGAATCATTTGAATTTCTACATATAAAGAGGACTGGACCCAAAAAAAGTCAGAACCAAGGAGAACAGGTGAAAATTTGAGAGAGATCAATTTCTGATAACATGTTTGTTTTTTTTTAACCTTCCAATTATACCCATTCCAAAGTAGAACAGGCAATCTTGTCTTCAAACTGAGGCTAACCAACCAGTTACTAGAGAACGTCAAGGGAATTTTTGCTCAGGTGCAACTCAAATGATAGTAGAAAAAATACTGGATTTGGAGTTGAGACCTGGATTCAAATCCAACCTCTGTCACTACCTAGTGACCTTGGGGAAGTCACTTACCCCACTGAGCCTCAGTTTCCTCATCTGTAGAATAAAAGCGTTAGACTAGATGGCTTCTGAAGGTTCTTCTACCTCTAAACCTTACACCTTCTACCTCCATGATCCTATGACTTCTGATGGCCCTTCCAACTCAGATTCTAGGATTTCTAGTTAGTTGTTTAGCATGCTCAGCGTGTGAATTTTGTATCAGTTTGGATAAAAGGCTTGTATAATAAATTTATTAGATGCCATGTGCAAGAATCCTGCCAGCTGCCCAGGCAGATGAAGATCCTTTGTGTCAAATGCTACCATAATCTGGTCTTATGGAATGCTTTTAAACAAGCAAAGGGAAGGGGAGCCTTGAAGCAGGTCCCTGAACAACTGATCCCTCAGATATGCTAGAAAGATAAAGAAAGCATTCCGGGCCCAAATGATGGACCAAGGATCAGACTCATTCAGAAATGTGTTTTTTCTACAGCCCTTTGTTTGTAGAGACAACAACCCTAAAGATTTTTATTTTTTAATCAAGTTTTAACAAAACTCTCAGGATACCTTGAACAGGAGAGCCCTAATGACACAAACTGAGAAAGACCAAGCAGGCTTTGGTCTGGAGGAGTCAGGCTTTCTTTGCTAGCGGAAGGAATTTTACAGTTTGAGAAAGATACAAAGCATAGCATAATGGGGAAAAACTATGTATGTAAAATCAACAGCCTTGAGCTCCAAACTCTGTTCCATCCTTTCCCTGGTTGCTTTGTACAATCTACTTTATTTTGGAGAACCTCTGGTTCTTAGTGAAATAAATTCTTGGAAATCATTTAGTCCGACCTCTTCATTTCACAGATGAGTAAACTGAGGCCCAGAGAAGGGAGGCAGTTTCTCCAGTGTCAAACAGAAAGCAAAAAGGAAACTCAATCCCAGATCCTCTCCAACATAGGCTAGTGTAAAGGACTCTGAATTGGGACTTGTGATACTTGGGTTTGAATCACAGCCCTGGTACTTACTAGTGTGACTTTGGCCAAGTCTTTTTATCTCTCCAGGCAGCTCTGTTTCCTCCTTTGGAAGGAAAATAGGGCTTATAATAGCTGATCTCTAAAATCCCTTCCAACTAGAAATTTGACAGTCTGACAACCTGGAGGAAATGTCAAAGACATAGTCAATCAGATGGATGTTTCAGAACATATGGGGGTCTTATGGGCCAAATGTCTGAAATTTTCATTTAATTGAGGGAATTTTTTTTTTAATTTTACTTTTCAGCCAGACAGTTAGGCACCAGGAAGGCCACGCTCAGGCTGAGACTACCAATCAACCCTTTTCATGTTATGTGTGATAGATTGCAAGGCAATTGATCAAGTGCTGGCCAAGTGTTCAATGGCTCAGTGCCTGACTATAGTGACAGATTGAACTAAGAGACAACCTGAAAACAGCTGGTAGGTTGGCCCTGAGAGACACAACTAAAGGTCCCTGAACTATCAGAGTAAACATAACTGGCAATAAGCCGAAGTGTCCACAGTCTCCATTTTCTTTTTTCATCTGAAACCTAGCAAATAATGAATAATGAGAGAGTAGAGCCATTTAAGACCTAAAGGCCTACAATTTTACTGGAAATCCCTCTCCTTGAAGACTCTTTGTCACAGATCTGGCATTGTTGGAATAGGGAAATACCACTTTCCTGTAGGTTCAAGGGAGCTGCTGTGGTGTGTCCATGTGGATGTATCTACTTGGTCTGACTCATTCTTCATTATGCATCTGTCAGAAAATCTGGCTTTGCCATACTGGAACAGGATTCTTGCTGTTATACAGTAATTAATAACACATCACAGTTGTATAATTTTAAATGGGGGGGAGTTGGAAGTGAAAGGCACACTTTTGAACATTTGTTTTTCTTAGTCATTTAATGCTGGTCTAGGAATGCATTGTACAATCTTAGGACATTGCAGCTTCAAATGAACAGGAGACCCAAAGAAGCCACTTAACCTCTCTCTAAGTCTGTTTTTTCATCTGGAAAATGAGGGAGTTGAACAAGGGCCCTTAAGGGCCCTTCTAACTCTAAAGCTATGATCCATATATTGTGGAAATCCTGGGATCAATCTTCTGACAGTTCCAGACAGGAAAGAAATGTTATGCATCAATGGCATCATTCAAGTTTTCTTCTTTTCTTCTTAAAATAGTCAAGAGTAATGTACCTGACTGCAAATATATAACCTATATCAAATTGCTTGCCATGTCAGAGAGGGGGGAGGGAAAGAATTTGGAACTCAGAATCAAAAACAAAACAAAATAAATGTTTATTGTTTAAAAAACTGTTGGAATAAAGGCAATGCCAGTTGTCTTGCAGGAATCTGAGAACTCAAGGATAATGTGGGAAGGGATCTTAGAATTCTTAGTAGAAGACCCCCCTCATTTTCACAGATGAACCTGAAACCTTGAAAGGTAGCAAGATGGGTTCTTCGTCATACAGGTAGCAGGTATCAGAGCCGGGATTAGAACCCATACTGCCCAACTGCAAAGCCAGCGGTTTTGCCACTCTAACATCTTGGACTGCTTCTGGCTTTGAAGAGAATATATCAGTTATAGGATTTAGAGCTGAGCAGAAATTTAAGAGCTTAACTAATGCGACCCCTCACTTTGCAGATAAGGAAATTAAAACCTAAAGGGGGTAATAATCAGCAGTGTTCTGGTAAACGTTAAATGACAAGCCCTGAGGGGACTTGGGGGGGAGGGAGTGGAATATATGCACTACCTTTCAAACTTAATCTGATTTATTAACATTTTCCCTATGACTTTCTTAAGTCTAGACAATCAACAAAACAATAAATCTAGCTCTATTTTATAGTGTTTGTGGATTACTAAGATGTAAATTCTCACATTGAAAATTTAACAATTGTGTTCTGAAGCTAGCTGAAGAGCTTGGTGATGCAGTGGATAGAGCACCAGCCCTGGAGTCAAGAGGATCAGAGTTCAAATCCAGCCTCAGACACTTACCAGCTGTGTGACCCTGGGCAAGTCACTTATCTCTGTTTGCCTCAGTTTCCTCATCTGTAAAATGAGCTGGAGAAGGAAATTGCAAACCATTCCAATTTCTTTGCCAAGAAAACCCCAAACGGGGTCACAAAGAGTGGTGAAAGGACTGAACAACAACTGTAGCTAGCTGGTTTCAATTTCAACTTACTCAAAGCCATACACTAATATTTGACCTAGCTGGGATTCAAACTCAGGTCCCAAATACAACACTGTATCTCCAACACCAAAGGAAGAATGTTTTGATTGGGGAAGTCTCAGGGATGGTGAATGGAGATATAATGGCATTTATTGACACATCCCTTCTAGTAGCAATGGCAATATTGGTTTGCTTATACTTCCATAGCTGGAAAGTGAGGGGGTTTGAGTGGAGAAGGAAGAGAAGGAATGGTCTCTGAATTAGGGTGGATAGCAAGAAAATGGCCAGAAGGGAATAAAAAGAATGCCTACATATAGTGGATCATGGAACAAACTCACAGGACAGTGAGGTCCCCAAAGTGGAAATTCAAGAACCGAGAGGTTCAGATCCCTCCAGAGGGGGTCAAAAGCAAGGTGGATGGTATGGTCTGGAGGTACAGACAGCAGGGTAAAAGACGAGGAGAGATGGCTCAATAAATACTTTTTTTTTGTCTTTTTGGAGGGAGGGAGGCAGGGCAATTGGGGTTAAGTGACTTGCCCAAGGTCACACAGCTAGTAAGTGTTAAATATCTGAGGCCATAATTTGAAATCAGGTCCTCCTGACTCCAGAGCCAGATCTCTATTCACTGCGCCACCTAACTTCCCCAATAAGTACTTTTTTAATTGAAATTTTTTCTACCCGTTTCCCTCATCTTCATGGTACTTGCTCTCCTTTCCATTCAGCAGGTCTTCTTGTTGTTGTTGAGTCATTTCAATCTTGTCCAATTTTCTGTGATCCCATTTGGAGTTTTCTTGGCAAAAATACTACAGTGGCTTGTTATATCTTTCTCCAGCTCAATTTTGCACATGAAGAAACCAAGACAAACAAGATTAAGTGACTTGCCCAGGGTCACACAGCTGGTAAGTATCTAAATCTGAATTTGAACTCAGGTCCTCCTGACTCCAGGCATGGTTTTCTATCCACTGCATCACCTAGTTGCTCCATTCAGCAGGTCTAGCTCACTAGTTTGGATTTCCAGAGGTCTCAGATTGCTGAGATGAGATTGTCCAAAAAAAAAATTTGAATATCATGTATGTGGTTCCATTTGAGGAAACAATGAATCCTTAATTCAGATTTAGCGGTTTTTGAGGTGGAGGATCCAGATCCCAGACACATACAAGAACGTGTTACTACACAAAATAGTTCTGAGACTCACAAAAATATGAGTAATTACATGGGAGATCCTTGATGACATTTAAGGATCTTCTCATTCAGAACCTGAAATAACCTTATACATGATGTGTTTCAGTCCTCTCATGTTATAGACAAGGAAAATCTGAGCATGTTCAAATGAAACCTTCTCCCACATTATTGGTCACCATTCCTTACATTGAGCATGTGATAAAAAGCTTTCTTCACAACAACCATCTGAGAGAGACACACACAGGCAATTATGTTTGCTCATTGTTTAGTCCAAGCCTGTTATCCAAACTGCCACTACATAGGCAGATTAGAATTTTATCTGTAACTTTAAGTCTTCCACAATAGCTTGAGGCATGGAAGATCGCCAGTGATGAGTCCAAGGTCACTCAATTAACCATGTGTCACAAGGAGCAAGTGGTATTATCCTCCTCTGGTCTAAACATCTCATTTTACACTTGAGTAAGCTAAGGCCTGAGAGGTCAAAAGCCTTGCTCAAAGTCATCATACAGGTAATGAGTAGAGACAGGATTTGAACCCAGGTCAACTGGCTCCATTTTACCCATGAAAGAATTCCTAGAGATGAAATGACAGGATTAAAATGATTAAGCACCTACTATACTCCAGGACTTTAGGATTTAGAACTAAAAGAAATCTTTGGGATCATCCAGGCCATCCCCTTCATTTTATTTTATTTTGTTTTGTTTTCTTCTATTCTCAAGGAACTTTTATGTTCAACAAAAGTAGGATTATAGGATCCCAGTAAATTTAGAGATGGCCTTAAAAATTATTAAAACAAATTCTTTCATTTTACAGATGAGATAACTCAGACCTAGAGAGAAGATATGGGTAGGTCAGAGTTACAACAGCAAGCAACATCCCCTCATTTTGATGAAGAAGCAGCTAAATCAGAGAGTGTCAGTCAATGCACATTTAGGACAAATGACTTGCTCAGAATCACTAAGTAAATAAGCATCAAAGCAGAAACTTGAACCCAGGTCTGTGGCCTCCCTGCTCAATCTTCTTCCCAAATGATCAGAGTGGTTAAAGCCCTCTTCTGGGCTGCTGTGTGTGTATGAGAAGGAGCTGATTCCTTCAGATGCTAGAAGAAACAGATATCACTGGCCCAGCAGCTTTGAATGGACTCTGTGAACCCTGGGCAGGAAGAGAGCCAAGGATGCACGCACGGCACCTCGTCTGATTGGCATCACCAGAAGAGCTGATGTGTTCCAAATGGAGCTACTTTGTTCTCTGGGTTTGGAGTGTTCTACCCATACATATACCACCCCTATCCTTTTCCAGACACCCATTTGTCTAAACTGCTTTTTCTCTAACTTGGCTCTTTGGTTGGAATAAAGTACTTTGGATCAGATAATAAGGCCCCAAAGCCAAGCTGGCTTGAAGCACCAAATCCAAAGGTAATTGCTTGGCAGCCTTCACAGGTGCTTTCCTCTGCAGAGCGAGGTCTGTTGATTTGGCTGTGGTATTGGAGCAGCAAGGAGTTCACTGCCTCCTCATCCACTCTGACAGCTTGGGGGCCCCCTGATCTACACCTAGTGGGAACTGGTACTATGAATGCTTTTTAAAGGGAGCAATATGCCAAGAAACCTCAGGTATAGGTGGAAATAATGCTTTCTCCAAAAAACAAGGCTTATTGACTCTAGGTTCAAAGTTCTTTTCCAATAATTCAGTACTAAATGTGGGACCCTTCAGAGGTCCCAGATGCACAGTTCTCTTGACTCAATACTTTCTTTGGGGTTCATCCCTTTTCAGAAGACCCTCCTAATTTAACAAATGGGAAATTTAAGGTTCAATGTATATGACTTGTCCTGACAATCCTGAACTCAGACTCAGGAGACTTGGATTGAGTAATCTCTTCAAGTTATATCACATTCCCCACCTCTGTTCCTCAATTTATCCTCTATAAAATGAATAGGCTGTCCAAAGTTCCTTCTCAATATGCCTTTCTACATTCAGAGGTATAAGCAGCATGGGATAATAGGAAGACTGGGTTCAACTCTCACTTCAAATACTCACCAACCACTTGATCCTGAGTAAATCACTTAACTTGCTTCAGTTTCTCATCTGTCAAATGGGGATAATAAAATCTGTAGCACCTATCCCATAAGGCATAATTCAAATGGATCAATGTGTGTAAAGCATTTTGAAAATCTTAAGATGGTTTGTAAATGTCAATTATTGTCATTAAAGAACCTCCCAATTATGAAATTCCTTGCTCTACGATATAGAGTCTCTTTGAGCTCTGGTCCACTATGATTCTATGCTCTTCAAAAATCTACATCTTTCCTCACAGAATAAAATAGTGGCCTAGGAAAGGACAGGGATTGATCAAAGTTCTAGAATGAAAACCAATGAAATAGGACTAATGATTAATTTCAATGAATTTAATTCAACTAAAATCTAATTAAGTGTTGATAAGCACATTTATCATTAGGGTTAGGGACACGCTACAAAAAAAAAGTAGTGAAAGACAGTTGGCAACGAGGGCTTCAAAGCCTTTTGGTCAAGGGGTTGAGCAAAAGAGAGAAAACAATGAGATACAACAGAGTCTGGAGACCTGAGTTCAAATTTTACCTGTTATTATGTTGTCTGTATAACATTGGTAAGTTACAATTTAACTTAGACCTCAGTTTTGTCACCAATCAAAGGAGGGATGTGGACTGGACAGCTTCCAAGGTCCTATCTAACTCTCCATCTCTGATCCAATCCTCCTACGTGTGTCTCTGAACTTTAGTTTCCTCATTGAGCAGTTGGCGGTGGGGGGAGTTAATCATACATTGTTTACTGCTTATATCATGGTTATGGTGAGGGAAGTGTTTTGGAAACCTTAAAGCTAAAAGGAATAATAATTTACATATGCCATCTACTTCCA
This sequence comes from Pseudochirops corinnae, assembly GCA_028646515.1. Lineage (NCBI taxonomy): Eukaryota > Metazoa > Chordata > Mammalia > Diprotodontia > Pseudocheiridae > Pseudochirops > Pseudochirops corinnae. Next base: position 272,018,629 of record CM053585.1, read on the forward strand.
CACTGTGCTTCTGACTTTCTGAATTTTAACAATCTTCCTCAACTCTAGTATCTCCTTGCAACTTCCCTCAGCATCCAGGGCCCCCTCAATCTGGAACATCCCTCCTTCTATTGGTGAGTTCCTTCCAGGGCTGCCATTTTGTGGAGGGGTCCAGACCAGTCAACTTTCATTCTTTTCCTGATTGCTTCTGATTTTCGGGACTGTAACACCACGCCACATAATGGATGCCCTCATTTCCACCCATCCCTCTGGTTTCCAACTACTTTTTGGATCTTGTAGTACTCCATTAGAAAGTAATCTTGAGTGCTGGGAATGACTTTCTTTTTGTTCATATTTATATTCCTAGCACTTAGCACAATTCCAAGCACTTACTTAAGAGTTTAGTAAATGTTTGTTTTACTCCTTGCTTTCCTTTGTATGAAAAACTCTATACTTTTGTTGTAATGGGAGTAGAAGATTGAACTGGAGAACAAATCACTAGCTGTGTGACCCTGGGTAAGTCAATCTTTTCATACCCTCAGTTCTCTCCTCCGTAAAATGAGAGTGGTGGCCTAGATTGTCTCTAGATTGTCTTCCACCTCTAAATCAAGGATCTTCTGAACATAGGTATGTGACCAACTGAGGTGAATAAATTTTTAAGCCACTAGAAAAAGGGAACAAACTCAGAATTCCTACCTCTTGACTTTCTACTCAAACTTTTCCACCTGGTTTGTAGCCCTGAGTCCTGCAGGCTCTTTCTTGTACTTAACAATAACATAGCCAGATGTGTAGTGGCACACATCTGGAATTTTGCCTACTTAGAGACTGAGACTAGAGGGTCTCTTGAGTTCAAGAATTCTGAACTGCAGTAAGCTAAGCCAATCTGATGTCCACACAAAGTCTGGCATCAATATGACGAACTCTTGAGGAGTGGAGCGCGTGGGACAGGAAAAAGGGAGCTCAGGTTGCCTTAAGAGGAGCAAACCAATCCAGGTTGGAAATGGAGCATGTGAAAATACCCTAGCTGATAGAATCAGGCCCAGGAGTTGTTCTTGCATTAGCATCCTGAGCAACATAGGGCAATCCAATCTTAAAATATACTTACCCACATTGGTATTAATGCAGGTGGTTGTCTTAGATTGCCAGATGCTAATATGTGGGACTGTATCTCTGGTTCCACTAAGCTAAGTTTTCATAGCCTGTAGCTTCCCTGTTCATGATTCAAAGGGCTTGCTTCAGCTGTCTTATTAAATATGGGAAACATCTGTGTCACACTGAAGAGCAAAAATCCCAACATCTGGAAAATATTGGTAAAGAACCTAATTAAGTATGTCAATGACAAATTGTTGCAACAGGAAATATTTAGGAAGAGCAGATAATTGCAATTTAATTCCCTTGGCCTCTTGTCCTTTCCATTTATTTACTTATCCCAAAAGAAATGGGGGAGCTGTGGCTGTCTCTCTTCCCTCCACCCTTCAGGGGCTTTCTAGCACACCTATTCATGAAGAATAGAGCCATGGGCATGACTCTCAGATGTTACCGCTGCGAGTTTCATTCACATAAGGGAAGAAGGGTAGTAATTACGATTGAACTTTGCATTTCCCTGCATCCATAACTCATAGGGACACAGAGCTCTAATAGGACCTTTGACCACTTGTAGGCTTTGTTTCCTATTTGGAGACCCATTATAGAGGTGAATTGTTTTCCCCTTGGACTTGTATGCATTAACAATAATAACAGTAACTAGTTTTTATACAGAGCTTTAAGATTTGTAAAGCACTTTACACATTATCTCATTTGATTTTTACAATCTCCCTGAGAATTAGGTACTATTATTATCACCATTTTACAGATGAGGAAGTGGGGCACAGGATGTTAATTGAATCTCTGAGGATCACACAAATACCTTCAGGATTTGAATTCAGATCTTCCTGACTCCAAGCACAGCATTCTATGAATTGCACCACCCAAGGACTTCATCACTGAGAGGAAGGAGATAGTATCAGACATCAACTACATCTGGAATATTATGTTTTGTTCTAGGTGCCACATTTTAGGAAGGACACTGGGAAACTGTGAAGTATTCAAAGGAAATTGACCAGCATAGTAAAGGGGCTTGAGATTAGGTTGAAGAAACTATGGGAGAGACATACAGCTCTCTTCAAGAATCTGAAAAACTGTCCTGTTAGATAAAAACTAAATTTTTTTCTATTTAAATGCAGAAAACAAACCTAGGTACAGTGGGTAGAAACTGAAAAGTGAAAGATTTAGGTTCAAAATAAAGGGAAAAACTCCTAGAAAATAGATTTATCCAAAAGTGGAATCATCTAGCTAAGATTCTATGATCCTATGAACTTTGAAGTGAAAAAAAAAAACTGCCATATTTTAAGGACCCATTATTTCATCAGTGTGAGACCTCTCACTCGCAGCACGATTCCAGTGGTACATTGTACATTGTAAAGGACATGAGAGTGAGGTCATAGGCCATGGATTTGGTGGTACTTCCTGCCTCTCTCAGGTTCTGAAGGGCCACAGTAGGAAGAGAACCAGGCCAGACCAGGGCTGGAGCTATTGGACAGAGAGCATTTGAGGATGGGGCTCTAGTGGTGACAGGCCCTGTATACATATGATCAATGCAGCTAGAGGGAGAGGAGCTTGCCCCAGAAGATGAACAGCATGGAGTAGTCATCTCTATATTGTGTTGAAGGTTCCCTGGACCCACTTCAGGGGGGCCTGACTGGGCCTCACTCCCTAATACCAAATATCTGCTGCATGGATGAGGCAGCCCAGGCTGTTCACCGCAACTCTTGTGAAATAGCCCCATAGTAAGGCTTCTTGTGTCAAGGAAGAAGGTATGAAAGGACACCCCTTTGTCTTCTGAAGTCAGCAATTGTTATCAAATAGGGAACAATGTCCAAAGCAACTTATATTTTCTGGTTTATCAAACACTATGACATTATTTCCACTGTTTCTAGCTACTTAGAGGCAGCTAAGCAGCACCATGAATATAGTGTTGGGCCCAGTGTTAGGAAGACCTGAGTTCAAATTCAGCCTCAGATATTTACTACTTTTGTGACTTTAGGCAAGTTATTTAACTTCTTGCCTTCCTCAGTTTCCTCATGTGTAAAATGGAGATAATAATAGCACCTACCTGTCGGGGTTGTTGTGAGGATGAAATGAAATAATGTTTATAAGAGTACACTTGTTCCTTTCCCTATTCTAGATTTTTTTTCTTTGATTCATTGTTCCTATACTTATTTAGTCCTTCCTTAGTTTTTGTATTGCTCATGGAATTAAGGTTTCTAACATACTGATTTTGGGGTTCTCTTTCTTAATAATTTTTATATTACAGCCATGTAGATCTTGCTCCATGATGCCTTTTTTCTGTTGTGTGTCACTTTTTGAAATACCGATTCCTACAGGTCAAAGAGAAAAGATTGCCTCGAGTTAGAAATTTTCTAATGTCCACAACTTTTTCTTTTCTGTGGAGATTTTTTTCTCATTTACCATGAAATTCCACTTCTGGAATTATGATAATTCTTTCTTTTTCTTTCTTTCCTTTTTCCTTCCTTCCTTCCCTCTTTTTTTGCCTTAAAATATTTGTTATACAAAATGGCTCTCTAAGAGGAGAGATACTGAAGAAAATTGTGATGTAAAAAATACAATAAAAACTTTAAAAGTAACATTTTTCCTCTATATTTATATTCCTCCATACTCTCCAAGTCTTCTGGGTTTCCGTTGCCCCTAAGAGTTCTAATTTCCCCTTTACTCAGGCAAGATTAGGGGTCTCTAAGCAACAAATTCCTGCAGTCCATTTTACTTGGTCTTTTCATATTTATTCATAAGTGCCTTTACTCCTTTAGCTAACCTGGAGGCCATATTCCCTTCTAAAATTAATATCTTACCTGTTGGTTTATCTGATTATGTATAGTCTTTAAGTGAATTGTATTCCTCCTTAGATCTTTGATAATTTCAGAGTTTCCCTCTTACACTCCCCTATTGCTTACTCTCTAATTCCTTCTCCTTTGATTGCGATTTCTCGAGAGCTGGACCTCAAAGCCGCTTTAGCTACTTCCCACGTTCAGTAGCCTTGGTCTATCCCTGAAGTTTCTTCTGTGGTAGAAGGCAGAAGGGGTTCCAGGGACTGCTGAGCCCATTCGCTTAGGTTTAATGATATGCCATCCATATATGTTCTGCTCCAGTTCCCTCTGTCCCTCAGTTTCCAAGTTGAGTAATGTTGCAGCACAGAGTCCTTCCACACTTCTGTCCCATCTTGAGCAAGTGTCTGCTTTCTGGTTCCAACTGCACTGGGAGAAATAGGGTAATGTTGGTAGAGGTGAGTTCTATTAAAGCCCAGGGGTCAGCTTGTGTAGACCTGTGCATGGGTATGGGAAAGGGGCACTGAATGAATTTAGGATTGGGAATTACTCCTCTTTTGTTAGTTCCCTGGGTTTTTTACCTCATTAAAGTTTGTGGTGTTCTAGACCATGGAGACAGATGAAATTATTTCATTTTTGTGAATAATTCCCATTTGGGGACGTTCATGAGGTAGTGAAAATGCCTATTCCTCCTTCCTATCTTGTTGGCCCAAAAATTTCTTAGAATTAAAGATCTTTAAAAATGCGGTAGTCTGAGTGATCAGATACGAGTGCTTCATCACTGGAGGTGTTCAAACAGAGGTAGAATAAAAAGAATCCTGGATTTGGAGGAAGGGAACCTGAGTTAAAACCCTAGCTCTTTCACTTACTACATGTGTGACCTTGGGCAAGTCATATAACTTCTTTGTGCCTTAGTTTCCTCAACAGTAAAATGACAGGGTTAGATTAGATGATCTCTTCAAGGTACCTTAGAGACCATGGGGTTCAACTCCCTCATTTTATAGCTAAGGAAACTGCAGTACAGAGAAGTTAAGTAGCTTGCCTGGGCTCACATAGCTAGTAAGTGTCTAAGGCAGAGGTCAAACTCATACATCCCTCATCTCAACCTAGTACTCACCAGTAAACTACATGCATTTGTGTGTGTGTGTATAACTATATGTATATGTACAAATATATCTATCTATCTATCCATATAGATCTAACTATATGTGTATGTGTGCCTACACAAATATTTATGTATCTAGTCATGTATCTAACTATATATATGAATATGTATATGAATGTATTATGCATACATATAGATATATCCTGTATATACATATATATCTTCTGAGGGCAGATAAATGATTTCATCTGAAACTCTCTCCACCAGTTCAGATTACCAATTCATCCACAACCATCTTAGAGAGTCTTCTGGGCCACTGAGAAGTGATTTATCTACAGTCATGTGACTAGCCTGTTTCAAAGGTATGACTTGAACCAAGGTCTTTTGTATCATAATACCCCTCTATCTGCTATGCCAAGCTGCTGCTTTCTGTTTATATACAGCTTTGCAAATCTCCTGACATACATCATCATATTTGATTCTCACAACAATCCTGTAAAGGTAGCTAATGAAGGTATAGTTGTCTTCATTTTGCAAATGAGGAAACTCTGTCTCAAAGAGGTGAAATGAATTAGGTCTCACAGCTAAGAAGTAGCAGAACTAGATCTGGAGTCCAAGTCCAACACTCTTCCTCCCTCAAAAGGCAGTCTCTCCCAATTACTCTGAAGATTATTGTGTGAGATTCAAACATCAGGCATGGGGTTAGACTAGACACTCTGTAAGTTATTTTTTCTACTGTCAGCTTTGATGATTGCACATTTGCAAAACCAATCATGTCCCACCATTATGTAAATCATCTTTTAACCAAGGTAGCTTTATTACTCTTAATTCACAAAGGATAAAACTAAAGCAGGGAGAAATGTACTGACTTAAATAAAAAGAAAGGGAGGAGGAAGAAGAGAAGGAGAAGAGGAAGAGAGAAGAAAGAGGAAGAGGTACAGAAGGAGAAGAGGAGGAAGAGAAAGAGAAGGATGGGAAGGAGGGGAGGAGGAGGGGAAGGAAGAAAAAGGAAGAAAGGAAGGAAGGAAGGAAGGAAGGAAGAAAGGAAGGAAGGAAGGAAGGAAGGAAAGAAAGAAGGAAGGAGGAAGGAAGGATAAAAGAGAAAGGGAGGATGGAAAAAGGAAAAAAGAGGGAGGGAGGGAGGGAAGGAGGAAGGAAGAAAGAAAGAAAAAGAAAGAGGGAGGGAGGGAAGAAGGAAGAAGGAAAGAAAGAGAAAGACAAAAAGGGAAAACAAGGGAGAGAGAGGAAGGGAGGGAAGAAGAGAGGAGGAAGAAAGAGAAAAGACAAAATGGGAAAATGAGGGAGAAAGAGGAAGGGAGGGAGGGAAGAAGGGAGAGGAAGAAAGGGAAGAGGAAGAGGAGAAAAATTCTAAACCAAACACTTCACATTTCCAACATAGCAGTAATTTTTAGGGTCTCACATTTGTTCAAATGATGCTACAGTAGCTGCTGTAGTAGCCTCCAAGGAGAAGTGCTTTTAGCGTAGTTGAGAGGAATGGAATTTAGAAACCTTGGAACCTGTATGATTTTAGCTGAGAGGAAGCTTAGAATATAGAAAGATAAAGCTGGAATGAACCTTAGATTATCTAGTGTAACCACAATTTTCTGGATGAGGAAACTAAGGTGCAGAAAGGTGGGGGAGGTGATTGCCCAGGTTCAGTTAGTAGGTAGCTTGGCTGGGACTAGCCCAGATCGTCTAACTACAAACCTAGTACTCTTTTTCTCTATTGTGTACCACCCCTCCTGTGTCATGTTAGGTAGTATAGTAAAAAAACAAAACCAAAAACAAACATCTTGCTATCTCAATGAGCGACTCTGGTCAAGTCATTTGATCTTTCTGGATCTCAGTTTCCTTAACTGTGAAGACTGAGTTGATAATGCCTGCCCCCATCTCTCAACATGAGACTCACCTGAGACAATGCATGTGAAATGCTTTGAAGAACATAAAGCCTGTGAGCCAAACAGAGGGTATGACAACATTACCATTTTACATGAATGGTTTTGTCCTCGCTCATGGTTCCTGTTTCAGAATGTGCACTTATCAGGGGCAGAGAGCATGTTTCCTCACTTATTTTACCCATTGCCAATGTAAAATCATTCTCATATTGATGCTTAAATGCAACTTAATGAAGGTGATTATGTTGATGAGCTTTGATTTAATCTGTAAGTATTAAGGCTCAGTGATTTATAAACAATCCAGGAGGACTGTAATTGCTAGGAGTGAGTTTCAGTGCAAAATAAAGTACCTATTCCCTACCTAAGCCATCCATCCATATTCTTTGAGTCGTACACTATTTTCATAACTCATCTGTTCTACTCATGCCCTCTAGTGGACAAAAGCAAATAATGCAACCTTTTTTTTTTCTCTCCCAAGCTTGGACTTGGCCCTCTAAGTGAAACTTTTTTTCCCCTCTCTTTCTTTCTTTTCTTCTCTTAATTTTTCTTTTTATACCTGATACTCCTCCAAGACATTCTATAATTTCTAATTACTTAATTTGGAGATATTATGGTTTATTACAAATATTTCATTTTTATTCCAGGCAACTAGCATGGTACAGTCAGTTAAAAGAACATATGCTTTGGGATCATAGCAACTGGGTTCAAATCCCATCACTGATGTTTATTGTATGATCTCAGACAAGTCACTTAACCTCCATAGGTCTCAGTCTTCTCATCTGTAAAGTGAAGGGGAGTCTACTACATGAACAGTTCTAAAACTATGATGGTATGACCAGATCATTTTTTTTTCCTTTCCTGAGTGAAATAGTGGGGAAAACACTAGATTTTGGAGTCCTGAGATCACAAGAGTTAAAGTTGAGAAAGTTTAGATCATCTAGTTCTCTTCATTTTCACAGATGAAGAAACAATCCTACTCAGGATAAATGACTTGACATTTACAGTCATACAAGAAGGAGGTAGCAGAGAGAGATTCTAGTTTTGACTCTTTCTACTAAATATGCCACATCTCTAAGTTCAAGTCCTGATTCCATCATTGGAAGCTGTGTTACCACGAACAGGTTACTTTACCTGTCCAAGCCTCAGTTTTCAAATCTGTAAAAAGAGGGATAATAACACCTATTCTACCTACCTCACAAAGGTCTTCTAAGAAAAGCCCTTTGTTAATCCTACAAAACTATAGAAATGAAAACTATTATTATTTCATCTGAGAAAAGACTGTTAGCCTCAATCAAAGCAGACATAACTTACTTCCAGGTAAACAATTACACACACGTATGTATTATGTATGTATGTATTATGTATGTATGTGTGTGTTTGTATTCTGTGACCTTAACTTCTTGTTTTCCTTTTCTCTCTCCAAATTCTTTTCCTGTGATGCCAAATTGACAGGTTTTCTTTATATACTTTTTGATGAGTTTTCTAACTTTTACAGTGTTAGGCCCTACTCTTTGACTTTCTTCATTACCATACAGCATGTAGCACTTAAACCATAACTATCTAGTTAGAGAAGAATCACTGTTAAATATTGGGGAATGAAGGGAAGATCTTGTAATTAGCTTAGAATTAGTTCTTAGAATTAGGCTTTCAAACCTAGCACAACTACATTACCATACCATTTTTCCCTCCATGAAATAATTTGCCAAAGAATGTTTGAGAGCACCTCGACAGAAGTCACCTTTCTCTCCCCAACAGCCCAGACTCCGAATTGGGGGCCTAAGAGACAATTCCTCACATTTTCCCTGCTTATAAATATTCAGGTCCATGCTCTTTCCACTGCTTTTTACAACATTGCCTTTGCCCTCTCCCAGCTTGGTCAATAGAAAAGGGAGGCAGCTTTAGAATTCAGGAAATAACAGAAATCCCACAAGAGTGTCTATTCTCTCACCAGATCAGTAGCCTATTTTGGCCTATTTACAAGGTTCAGAGAGCTCAGACAAGCCTTTCCACTAAAAGAAATGTATTTCTCAAGTGAGCTCAGTATTTCAGCTCTCTAAAGGAACGATGACTACTCTAAATAAAACTCCCCTCTATGCCTTTCCAACATCACCATTTGGCAGGAAAGGTGACAGACAGTGACTTACTCCCTAAAGAAACACAGAGTCCAGTCATTCAAAACCATGGGCAGGTGAAAGTATCCTAGAGGGAACATTTTCTGTTTCAATTGTTCCCTTGACCTTAACGAATTGTAAGACTGACCATCTGCTTCCCAGAATCTTCCAGAGGTCATTTCTGAACTTAGATTGGAGATCAAAGAAGTATACCCTTTCTTAGAATACTAAAATTATAGATTTAAAGAATTGGTAGTTGTGCTAGGTTTGAAAGACTAATTCCAAGAACTAATTCTAAGCTAATTACAAGATCTTCCCTTCATTCCCCAACATTTAACAGTGACTCGTCTCTAACTACATAGTTATGGTTTAAGTGCTACAGCCATGGCCCTAATCGAATGGAAATACATCTTAGCCGGGCTTAACAAGGTTATGGAGTAGTTGACCAGGAATTGTATTGATGATGAGAATGAATGTGATTTCCCTTTGGATGCTTCTTGATGAAGATGTATGCCTTCTTCCAGGCTTATAGAGTTCTTAGTCCCTTGAAGACCAACAACAGGTCAATATAAGCCCCTCTCACTCCACATTAGAAACTAGTACAGAAACAAAGACCTCCCTAAGTCCTGCCCTCCACCCCCACTTCTCAGCATTAGCATCTTGAGGTAGAGTTGACCCAGCTGTCATGACTCCCTAGTTATCAAGAAAGACATCTGACCTACATAGATGTAGGTCCCCTTTTCTAAATTACCATTGCCACTGCAAGGGCCATGAAAATCTACTGCTCTATGGCTCTACTAAAAATCTCTGCTAAACCAAAATTCTCTTCCCTGGACATGTTGTACTCTTTGAAATCCCTGTTCTATTGTTAACAAACTCCTTTACATAACAGACCTGTTTCTTTTCCCAAGGCACACTACTTTGCATATCTTTTTATTTATTTAGTATAAATAAATGCACATATTGGGTATACATGCTCTCTTCCCCTGCCATGTATGCCCAGATTAAATATAAGCCCCTTAAGGGTAAGCACCGTTTTTACTTCTAGGATCAAATAAAAACTCCTCTGTCATTTAAAGTCCCAAACTACCTATCCTGTCTTATTACACATCACTGATTTTCAAATACTCTATGGGCCAGGAAGTGGTTTTGCTCTCCAAGTAGGATGATGTACAGAAAACTCATGGATTCTCTCCTTCCTTCTCTATAAAATAGGAGGCATCAGGAAAACTTTTCTCTCTAAAGCAGGAGTTCTTAACCTGGGATCTGTGAACTTAAAAATAACAATATTTTGCTAACTATATATATCAATAGAATTGGGTTCCTTTGTAATTCTATTTATTTTACTTTCTGCATTTGAGAACATTATTCTAAGAAAGGGGCCCATAGGTTTTCCCAGACTGTCAAAAGGGTCTAAGATAACAAAAAGTTTAAGAATCCTTGTTTTAAAAAAATCTAGATCTTGGAACTCTTGAACTGGGTATTACCCATGAGGCAATACTCACAGCAAGCTAGTACTGTCTGAGAAATATCCTTTACTGGTTAGAAGTGTGTAGGATAGAGACCACTATCAGATTTTTAAAATCGAAGTCTGAGTTGGAATGCAGAAAGAGTCCTTTATTCTTTCTCACGAGAAAGGACACAACCCTCATTGCTCTAGTGGCTTCAGCCAGGGAGTGCAAATTATGGAAGCTCACAGGCTTCTATTGTCCTAACCCTAACCTAGCCCACAGCCCTGTCCCATTTTCAACATTGGTTGGTGAGGTGGGCTCACAACCTCTTCACAAGTAGCTAGCTACTCGTACAAAGCAATCTCAATCCTTCATTACCATAATTATTCATGAATTAGTATCCTATCAGAGGATGGTGTTTTCCAATCCCTCATTATGCACCAATTTGGAGACAGCCAAAGAGAGTTACAGTTGACAATCCTTTATTATCATAATTATTCATTTGACCCTTCTACCCAATCAGAAGGAAATATTCTTTAATCCCTTACTTATGCATAGCTATACACCAAATCTGGGGGCAACCAATGAGAAGAAGGCTAGTGTTGTTTCCTTAAAGTTTTGTTACCTCTTTACAGGGCCTGTGGAAACTTAACCCTTTGTTATCTCTCACAGAAGGCTATATTACAAAAACATGCCATCTAGAGAAATCAAAATCTACCCATCATCCCCACCTCTCCACATGGGGGAAGTTAAGATCAGGAAAGAATGTCTTTGAATTCTCCTCTTAGACTACATGACTCTTATGGTTATTTGCTTCTGGCAAAAGATCCCATTTCCAATGAAGATGGGGGTAAAGAGAAATAAATTCCTTCTCCATCTTGCAGTGTTCTAAAAGGGGTATAAGTGAGTCCTCAACAGCTCAAAACTTCCTCAAAAAATCAGTCCTTCCTCCAGGGTTGACTCCTCCAGCTAATGGTCTCAGTTTTGGGGTCCAGCTAGTTTCTTTAAAACCCAAGAGGCATTGCTGATCCTTAGCCAGGCAAACATTTTAAGTTCCTACCTGCCTTCATTCAGTGAGAAATATCTTGTATTATCAGGCTGTTTCATTAACTTTACCTTCTTTTATCAGGTTTATTTGGATAACTCATAAGCATTCTGTTATCAGGTTAGTTAGGAAGACTCACCAGTTTGAACAAGTACCACTTTGATGTACCTTCTTTGTAATCTCCCTTACAATTAAATTTTTGCTGTCCCCACAAAATATGCTTGAGTGCTTAAGACACATTTATCCATATCCACACCCTTAGAGTATATGTTGCTTCCCCTAGATCTAATTTAAGTTCTTTGAGGTCAGAAATTATTTTAATTTTGTCTTTGTATCCTATCAAAGCAAATGGAACATTTAACAAATAATTGTTTAATGGAACTGTATTGACCAGAGGGCAAGTGATTTGCCCTACAACGTTTGGTTAATAAGTGGGAGAGGAATTCTCCCCGGCAAGTGTCCAACACTAAGACAAGTGTTCTTTCCACTGCATTAAACTGTCTCCAGGTCCTAGAATCACAAAATCTTAGAGTCAAAAGGTTAGCTGTCATCTAGTTCAATCCATACTTCCCAGGCTGCCAACACAGAGACCCAAAAAATATTTTTGGCCAATTATCTAGCAGACATGAAGTCATAGGCTACCTCCCATAAACCTAACAACTTATGCATCGCCACCATCATATATTCAACATTGGATGCCATGAGAGGCTTGTATCAATTAGTAATTATAATTTAACCAAGAAAAAAATTCATAAGACTCACACACACACATTTCTTATCATGTGCTCTATTACTGAGGAAAATTTGAATGCCTCTGCCCCTGTCATACCTGAATAGGGAATCCCTTCTACAGTATCTGACACAAGGTCTCATCTGGCCTTCCTTTGATTAGTGGTACTTTTTTGGACTGGATTTGTGATTTCATTGATATAAGGAACTTTCAACAAGGTCTACAACTTAATATTTTCAAGAGTTACCTTAGAGTCCTGAGAAATTAAATGACTTTCTCAGTGTCACACAATGTGTATATGTGTTCTGGTAAATGTTTCTACAACCAATTGGGGACCAACTCTTATACACACTTTTAAGTTTAATCTGCTATCATGAATAGTTTCTCTAACATTTTTTTAAATCTCAACTGGCATTGGTAAACTACAGTCAGTCTATTTTTGTATGGCCAGTGAGATAAAAGTGATTTTTACATTTATAAATAAAGTTTTATTTTATTTTAAAATGAAAAACCATTCTTAGCTCTTAGGCTATTAAAAAAAGTTTACTTGTAGGCTATAGTCTTCCAATCCCTGACCTAGCCAACCAACCAAACATTAAGCCAACACCTGATTTGTAGCATTTGCTGATTTCTGAGTTGCAAATTCTCACGTTGAAATTTTAACAATCAGCTCTTGGGGTCCAGTTGGAGCTGACTCTATAAAGCCCCCAAGTATTTGTCAGTGTTGGGATCTGAATTCAGATCTTTCTGACTTTGAAATTGGCTGTCAATCCACTTCATGCCTCCTGAACCATTCGTTGAGTTTCCGATGAGCAGGAAGAAACTTACAGGCACTCACCTCACTACACTCTAAAGAGACTGGCGACCAGTTTTTCAAAGACTTTCAGCACCAGACAATGACACAGAAAAAAGCTTTCAAGTAGAGAAGACTTTGTATTACTAGAATCCAACAAGTTCAAACAGGAGAGAGGAATGAATCCAGAGACAATACCTTTCCTTCCTAAAACTTCAGCCATAGAGATTCCTAGGGAACAATCATACATACGAAATGTAGTCACATTTCTAGCCAGTCTGGATCCTTCACAGGTTCAGGTTTAGAGATACAGGACTATAGTTATAAGAACTATAATCAGCTCATGCAATCAACTAGTTCAGGTATAGGACAGGTATGTCAACAAGGCTCAGTCAGTCAACAAGTGCCTACTAGTACCAAGGCACTGTACTTAGTGATGAGAGAGAGAGAGAGAGAGAGAGAGGGAGGGAGGGAGGGAGGAAGGAAGCAAGGAAGGAAGGAAGGAAGGAAGAAGATAGTTCCTGCTCTAAATGAATTTATATTCTAATGGGGGAGAAATATGAAAACAACTACAAGCAAACAGGATACATACAGGATAAATAGAAGATATATTAAGAAGACATGGTGAGAATTGGGGGAAACAGGAAAAGCTTCTTATAGAAGATGTGATTTTAGCTGGGATTTGAGGAAGCCAGGAATGTCAGAAGACAGAGATGAAAAGGGAGAGAATTCCAGCAATGGGGGTCCCCAGCGAAATGCAAGGAGTTGGGAAATGGAATGTCATGCTAGGAATAATGAGGAAGCCAGTGTCATTGAATCACAGAGGATGGGGATATGGGTTGGGGAATATGGAGTAAAGTATATGAAGCTTGGGAAGATGGGGAGGGAGTTCCATTATGAAGGACATTGAAGACCAGAGGATTTCATTATTGTGCATAGAGGTGGCAGGGTATGACTGGAGATTATTGAGTGGGGAGGATGTGTATGTATGATACGCTCAGAATGCTTTAAGAAGATTGATTTTAGAGCTGAGTAAAAGATGGACTCTAGCAGGGAGAGATTTGAGTCAAGGAGATCAACTATTATAATATTAATATTAGCATCTATTCATTGATACATATGGAATTTGTATATCATAGATATGTTTGCCTGTTAGATATGTATATTCTGATGGGTGTCTATTTTTATATACATTGCTGTTTCTGCATATAGCAATATATTAATATTTAATATTATGTTAATGTATTATATAAAATATAATAAGGCTATTGTAATAGTCCAAGTGTGAAGTGAGAAGGGCCTGCACCAGGGTAATGGCAGTGTCAGAGGAGAGAAGGAAATATAAAATATATGATTGATGTTAAGAAAGTAAAATCCATAGAACTCAGCAATAGATTGGATATGGGGAATGAGAATGGGGAGCTAAGGATGACATGTAGCCTGGGTGACTGGGAGGGTGTGCACTGTCTGCAGAGTGATAGGAAAGTTTGGAAGTAGAAAAGGTTTGGGGTGATGCTAGAAATAACGAGTTCAGTTTTGACCATGTTGAGTTTAAAATATCTATGAGATATCCAATTGGAAATGCCCAATGGCTAGTTGGAGATATGAGTCTGGAGGTTAGGCGAGAGGCTAGAGTTTAATAAGTAGGTACTAGAATCATCAATATTGAAAAGAAAATTGAATCCATGGGAAATGACATGACCACCAAGTGAAATAATAAGGAAGGGGAAGAGAAGATGACCTTGGACAGAGCCCTAGGCAGCACACATGCTTATAGAGTATGACTTAGAAGAGGATCCAGCCTAGGAGACTGGGAGGGAGTGGTCCAGACAAGGAGGAGATGAACCAGGGTAGAATAATATCACAGAAACCAGGAATCAAGGTCTATTTGACCTGTTACTGGGAAAACCTATGATATTACAGGGGAAAATGGAAAAATAGTTATACATGTTTCTACACAATACCAATGTTTATCTGTCATACATGTTTCCAGACAATACTTATGTTTACCTATATAAAATGCACCTAGCATATGTTCATTGATGCACACGGTATTTGTGTATCATAGATATGTTTGCCTGTTAAATATGTATATTTTTGTTGGTGGTCTATTTGTGTGTATGTTGCTGTTTCTGCATGTTCCATTATATATATATATATATATATATATATATATATATATATATATATATATGTACATATATAAAATATGTATCCCACTGATGTTCATGTGCATTCATATGTATGAATATGTGTACCCTGTTGTGTTGTGCGCATATTATAGGCCCTCCATATAATCTAAACTTTTCCCTAGATAGCTATCCAGAGTTTGAGACTATGGACAAATTCGCTCAAACAAACCCCAAATGATTTACTGGTGACAACAAATGTTCAACTAGGGTGAGAGTATCAGAGAATTAGTCTTTCACAGGCCTAATCATAGAAAAGACAGGAGAAAATGAGGTATTAAACTAACCGTAAAATTGTGGCCATACCAAGTATGCCCTTATAAGGTCCACATGAGTCCCTTGAGTGAATCAGATGGGAAGCAACAGTAAACTGAAGAATTAATAGGCTGCACCTCTTAGTGACCTTTAATAGTTAATTCAGTGAGTTCAGGAGGGAGCTTCTAAGAGGAACCCAGCCCTGGAGAAGGTACAAGGGACTGACAGAATGGAAATACAGGCTGATCGCTGGCTCTGCCACAGTCAAAGGGGGCAAAGCTGAGAGGGCAAAGCTGCTTGGGCAGATCAGGTATGAGGGACGATGGGACAAAAGCTGTATTGCAACACCCCCCCCCCCCCCATACAGATCTGCTGGTGGTAATCTGGTATTTCCTTTCCCTCTTGTTTCCTCAGGGAAGCCTCAAAACTTTCCTTCTGGGCATGGAAAAGTCTGCTAACCTTTCTTTGTTTTCTTTGCTTTGACTGGGAGATCCTTGAGAGCTGAAACAGTTGGGTTTTTTGTTTTGTTTTGTTTTGCCTTTTAATGTATCCCTAGCACTTAACACAGTACTAGACATTTAATAAATACTCGTTGATTGATTGCTTGCTTTGTCTTAATCACATGCATTTGCTAGCCTGGGTGTGTGTACTAATTGAAAATAAGAACTCAACTGAAGGGAGAACATTCCCAAGGAAAAGGGAGAGACATAACTAGCATTGCAAGGTTTTGAACCGACACTGTTGCTATCTGGGGACTTGGAGCTTATAAAAGAAAGAGAAAATTGTGGATCATGTAATACAGCTTCCCAGAACAGAAAAGGAACATTTATAACCAAAAAACAATTCAATAGTAGGGCAAGATGAGGGAAGGGGACAGATAGGAGTGATTTGATAAACTTACTTAGCACTCCACCCTTCAATAATTACATTAGGATCTAATAAAGGTAGCACGAAAACTTGAGGCAGAAAAATTCCAAAATAGTGAATTCAAACGTAGCTTTTGTTCACTCACCACCACCAAAAAATAATAATCTCAGGGTCTTTAACAACACTGCAATTTCCCAATTGCAACACAGTTAACTCTTTCCCAATGCAGTTTTGACCTTATCCATCTGCAGTCTTATAGATAGATGGATGGATGGATGGAGATCAATATATAGATGATGAATCAACACTGTGATATTCTGGTGATACTGTATGGTTATGAATCATGAAATACCAAAATCTTCAAAGAATGAGAATTGCAACTTATTCAAAGAAAAATGAAGTCATGCATGTATCCAATAAAGAACTGTGAAAAAAGAAACAATATATAGGATATCATCAGACAGCTTTAACTAGGAAAGGAAGTGGTCTGGTCATATCCTGAGAGTGAAGGATAACCAACGTACCCCCTAAGTCCTCCATTAGAACCCATGTAACGTCAAGAGATC
>CM053585.1:272035592-272100300 GCA_028646515.1 Pseudochirops corinnae
AGCTCACTCACAGCCATCTGCACCTTGACTACATCCTCCTGTAAATGCTTCACAAAAGGTCCAGCTAGAATACTGGGACTCTTTTTCTATCTCTCTCGTCCTTATATAAATACCATTGTAAGACATAGACTGTATTTGATTTATTCCTCACCCTCATGTCATGACCAGACATGAACACTTAATTAGAAATTAAAGGGGCTGGCCTCCAATCTCTACTTCTAGCACTGTGAACCTGAGCATGTCACTTGCCTCAGTTTCCTCATGTATAAAAATGAGACTAATGGGTTAAACTTTACAATTTTAAGTCTCTGATGTTATGAGTAAAATAACATAGGGTATTAAAGGTTGGGTGAGCTACAGAAATTCTCTTGAGAAAATCATGATAAATAACTAGAAACCCAGAGGGGATATTTATATTATGGATGCTTCTGGCTGGCACAGTGCAATTTCAAGGAGAAAAGATATGGAATCTTTTTGCTTCTCTATTCATAAATTTCCCCCAAGGCTTCAAACTTGAGAAACACCCACTATTCACACCTTTTTTAATTGCTCTCATCAGACGTTCAAAGGCTTTACTGGGAAAGAGCTGGCAGTTGCCAACTACCATACCAGGAAGGAAATTGTGTTCTGGGCTTCCAGGCTTACCACCTTCCTCAAATTATACCTCAAGTTAATTATCATGAAAGCAGGAGAGAGAAAACAGGCATAGGAATAACACTATATATCACTTATTTTGATGGCCCTTGTTTAAGCAAACTGTTCCTAATAAAGTAAAGTTGTCGGGAATCAAAAACAGTTCTTGTGAGATGTGAGGGGTTTTACGGTCAATCACACTTTCTCCACCTCTGCTTTAATCTGGGCTTTCCATCTGTTAATGGAAGGTCTCTCTATGGGAAGGATACAAGAAT
This sequence comes from Pseudochirops corinnae, assembly GCA_028646515.1. Lineage (NCBI taxonomy): Eukaryota > Metazoa > Chordata > Mammalia > Diprotodontia > Pseudocheiridae > Pseudochirops > Pseudochirops corinnae. Next base: position 272,036,501 of record CM053585.1, read on the forward strand.
TTTGCCCTGAACTAAGGACACATTAAAATGAGGAAATATGCTTAAGACATGATCAGAGGCAAAAACATACCCCCATGTCACCTTACTAACACCTCCTCCCTAGGACCAGGTCCACCCTTAAGTACCAAAAACTGGCTTTGTGATATTGACCTTGCTGGACACATCTCAGAGTGAACATTCCCATGCAGTTAAAACGGCTTTGGTCTTGGAATCATAAGTCCTGACTCTGACACTTCTTGACTTTGCCTTCACTGAGAGAAATTCTTTGGGAGTCTAGCTTTCCATTCTACCTAGTCAACTGAATCAGTACGTCAGTCAGTAAGCACATATTAAATGCTTACTATAAGCCAGGCACTGTAAGCCATGGAGATCCAAAGAAAGGGAAAAACAGTCCCTTCTTTCAAGAAGCTGACATCCTAATGGGGGAGACAATACCTAAATATTTAGATGCATACAAAACTTATATATCAACCCTCAGTAAGTAATCTAGGCCAGACTGGCACATCATGACCAAATGGACATCATCTTAGAGGTATCTTAGAGAGGGCTACTCATTGAAGCACTTGGGAGACAGTGTGGATTAGTTGGAAAAGCCAAAAGCTCTAGAATGAGAGAAGCCAGATTCAAATTTCCCATTGAATGCTATGGACATAGTACTTAACCTCTCTAAGCCTCAGTTTCCTCATTTGAAGAGGTTAGATTTGGTAACCCCTGGGGTGACTTCTGCACCTGGACCTGTGACCCTACTATCAATCATAGGGGTCAGAGTTGGAAGCAAGCTTTAAAAGATCATCTAGCCAGTGGTTCTCAACCTTCCTAATGCCACTCCCCTTTAATACACATATGTGGGCGAATCTGCATGTGGGTGGCCCCACCTGGAGACAGATAGAGGAGTCGTGTCTCAGTTCCTAAGGCCATTGGAAATATGTGTTTTCCAATGGTCTTAGGCGACCCCTAGGACCCCTGTGAAAGGGTCGTTCCACCCCCAAAGGGGTCACGACCCATAGGTTGAGAACCGCTGATCTAGCCCAAACCTTTCTACTGATAGAGGAGGAAATTGAGGACAAGGAAAGGGAAATGACTTTGCTAATGTCATACAAATAGTAAATAACAATGGATTGGAGCCCAGGTCATAGGATTATCATATTTAAAGTTGCCCTCAGACCACAAGGCTAGTACCTGTCGTACCCTGCTCCATGGCTGCCTCTAACACTAGATCACAGATTTAAACCTGGAAGAGACTTTAGAGTCCATCTAGTCCAATCTCATCTTTTTTTCCAGGTGAGGAAACTGAGGCTAAAGAGTTTATCAGGGTGCAGTAGAAACAAAGAATAAATTTCATATTCAGAACACCTGGGTTTAAATCCTGGCTATGTCATTTATTCCCCTTGTGACCTTGGACAAGTGAAGTAAGCCCTCTGGGACCCAGCTTTTCCTTATCTGTAAATTCAAAAGATTGGACTAGATGACTTCTAAGGTTCCTTGCAGTATAAGTCTGATCCTAAAAATATCTTGACCAAAATAGTCAAGATGTCATTGTTTGTCTTGGGCATTACTGCTTTTTAATGACTTTCAAGTATTTCAAATAATTCAAAATAAGAGATACAAAGTTTCTCTTTTTAAAAAATTTATTTATTTATTTACTTTTAGTTTACAAGATTCAGTTCCACAGCCCTTTGAGTTTCAAATTTTCTCCCCTCCCTCTTCCCCCTTATTCCCCCCCTCCCATGGCGGCATATGATCAAGTATAGGATCTGCAAATACTTTCACATTGGACATTAGTCTGGTTGTATAGAAAGGTTATAACCAATGGAGTGAACAATGGGAAAAAAGAAAGAAAACCAAACATGGAAAAGAACACTAGCATGTAGATTACTTCAGTCTCCATTTAAACTCTGTTCTTTCTAGATCTTTCTCTGAATGTAGGTATCTCCTTCCATCCTGAGACTTGTAGAGTTGTCTTATACCTGCGCGTTGCTGAGAAGAGTGCAGTTTTTCAAAGTTGGTCATCACACATACGATGTGTCTGTGATTGTGTGCAAATTTCTCCTTGTTCTGCTCTTCTCACTTAGCATCAGTTTGTATAAGCCTCTCCAGGTGAATATGAAGATCGTCTCCTCCCCATTTCTTATAGCACAATAGTATTCCATTACATTCATATACCACAATTTGTTTAGCCATTCCCTGATTGATGGGCATCCTCTTAATTTCCAATTTTTTGCCACCACAAAGAGAGCTGCAATAAATATTTTTGTACATATGGGTCTTCCTCCCACTTCTATGATCTTTTTGGATTATGACCCCAGAAGAACTTTCACACATCTCACTGGAAACAGATCTAGGTGTACTGGGTGTGTATCATCTGTTGAATGAAAATAAAAATAATCAGCCTTGGAGGGATTTAGATTTATGTCTTCTCACTCTAAACCCAGCGCTCTTTCTTCCGGATCCTGCTTCCCTACTCTGAGGATTTATTATGCTGTGGACATCCACTCATTTTTGCAAAAGAAGAAACTGAGGTCTAGAGAGGTTGTCAAGGGTCACACTGTCATAAATATCAAAATCAGGACTCTCAGGATATTCCATAAACCATCTTAGCCCGTGGCTAAGGTAGAGAGGAGGGAGGGAGTGGAAAAGCTGCGTTCAATGAAAATCTCTATCCATCTGGAACAGAGAAAAATGATTTTCAGATCTTCCACTGTTAGAAGGGCCAAGTTGCATTATTGGACAGAAATGGGCCATGAAATGCCTCCTAATTGCTGCAAGATTTAACAAGGAGAAAACAGCCTCAACAGAATGAGGTGTGCCTTCAGCCTTTCGTGTTGGAAAGATGAGCTGGGAAATAACAATGTATTATGGTCCCTATTTCTCTGGGCACCAAATTGCCAGCATCATTTTCCCCTAGTGAAAGGAAGGAAAATCCAGAAAGAGCAATTAAAATATGTTTTCTTTTCTTTTTTTTTTTTTACTTGAGAAAGCTAAACCCCAATTATCCAAACTATTTCCAAGGAGGCTACAAGAATGAGCAGATGCTATTGCTAAACTCATCAGTTCCCTGAGGGCCTGAGTTCTAGGGCTCATTTCTGTAATCCCACTTGATCCCCTCACCAAACTGACAAGCTATTGCAGCATTCACCCAATGTGTGCCCTAAAGGCTATAATGGCTGCTGAGTCTATGCTGGGAATGGGAAACAGAGCCCAAGATAAAGATAAAGGGAAGTATCTTCCCATGGAGACAACAGTGTCCATGCTTTGGGTTTAAAGATATTTTGGAAAGTGGGCAATAATTTCATTATACTCCCCCTGGTCCTCAAATATTCTTAAAATACTGTTTTGTTCACATCACTTCCTAGATCCAAGACATTCAATAACTCCTTATTGGCTTCTAAATAAAATTCAGACTTAAAGGATCATAGATCTTGAGCTGGAAGAGAACCCAGAGGCCATTTAATCTGGCCTCCTCATCTTTTAGATGAGGAAAATGAAGTGCAGAGAAGTTAAGTGAGTTTCCCCAAGGCTAAAGCCAGGATTTGAATTCCAGTCTTCTAAATGTGGACTTCTTTTCACTGGACCAAGTTACCCCTCTAAAGAAATGGTCATTGGTTTTTTATCTTAACCTTTAAAAGATAGAATGATCTGATGGAGAGAGGGCTGGACTTGAAATCAGGAGAGTTGACTCCTGACCCTACACTTATACAAAGCGTGTGACCATGCGTAAATCATAAGATTTAGGTCTGGACTTCACAGATGTTCATTTTATGAGAGAGATAACTGATATCAAAGGAGGTGCATGTGTAGAAAGCAAAGTCAGAATTTGAATATAAGTGCTTGGAGGACTGATGCAGTCATCTATAGTCCACTACCTCCTTCACTTTCAGAAATCTTAATTTCTTCATCTATAAAGTGGAATTAATCAAACCTGAACTCACCAAGCCATTGTGAGGAAAGCACTTCATAGACTTGAAAGTCAGATAGAAATGTATTATTCAAGGTTTTCTGCAATTTGTCCCCAACGGACCTTTCCTGTCATTTCATTATAGTTATGTCTACACTGTAAGCAAATTGAACTGATCTTGACCATATTAAGCCCTTGCCATCCTCTTCACTTTGGCTTACACCATTCTCTCTATCTGGCCGTTAAGTACAATACTGATGAATGAATGAATAAATGAGAACACACTGTGCATTGAAACTTGAAAAGTGAATAATTTCATTACAATAAAAGTTAGGAAAGTAGGTAGTACAGGGGAGAGAATACTGAGCCTCAAGTCAAGAAGACTCATCTTCCTAAGTTCAGCTTTGGCATCAGACACTTACTAGATATGTGACCTTGGGCAAGTCAATTAACCCTGTTTGTCTGTTTCCTCCTCTGTAAAATGAGCTGGAGAAGGAAACAGCAAACCATTCCAATATCTTTGTCAAGAAAACCCAAAATAAAGTCATGAAGAGTGGGACGGGACTGAAAATAACTGAACAAAAAATAAAGATTGTCAAAGCCCTTGTTTTCTCGATCTCAGGAAACGACCTGGAAGATGAAAAGTTGGGCCAAAGCCACTTGACTGGTTAGGTTTCAGGATTATGCAGGGCCCTGCAAGGAGTAAGTTGTTTATATAATTGCTACAGAATCTCAAAAGTGGAAGAAGCCTCACAAGTCCCCTAGTACAACCTGGGACTGAACAGGTGTTCCCCTAAACACTCACAACAGCATAATAATGTAAAGGACTGACTTTTCCACCAAGTTTTTACAGTTTATTAAAAAAAAAAAAAGCCTTTAGCCATAATAGTTAACATTTTTGTAGCACTTTAGATTTTTTATATACAATTATCTCATTTGACTGTCAAAATAATTCTTTGAAGTAGGTGCTATTATAATCCTCTTTACAGAGACAGAAACTGAGTCTGAGAGGTTAAATGACTTGCCCTATAAATGCCTGCTGGAGCATGTGAATTCAGATCTTTCTGACTCCAAGGCTAGCACCCTCTCTAATACGCCATTTTATATCTCTTATCTCATTTGACCTAACAATAGCCCTGTGAACACAGATACTACAAGCCCAATTATCTCCATTTTATGGAAGAGGAAAGTATGGCCCAGAAAGTTTAAGGGATTTATCCATGAGATCAGAACCAGGATTCCAACACAGGTCTTCCTAACTCTATGTAAAGCACTCTCTGCATTCACCACTTTGCCTTTCAATATCATTCTTCACAAGTGGTTCTCCAGGGTCTACTAGAAAACTTGCAGTATCTCAAACTGAATACTCAGTAGACAACTTAAATTCAATATGTCCAGACCAGAACTCATTATCTTTCCCTCTAATCCCCCCCCATCTCCTACCTTCCCTGTCACCAGAGAGGACAACATCATCTCCCCAAACTTTCAGGCTCATAACCCAGGAGTCATCCCATACTCCTCACTATCTCTCACCTCCCCCACCCCCATATCCAATCTCTTGTCAAGGCCTACCAATTTCACTTTTGCAACATCTCTCCAATACCCCTTTTTCTCTCCTCTGACACTGTCATCACTCAGGTATAGGCCTTTATCACCTCACCCTTGGGTTATTGTAGTAATCTATGAATGGGTCTGCCTGCTTCAATCTCTCCCCATCCTAATCCATATGCCATTAAGTCACAAAAGTGATTTTCCTAAAATGAAGGTCCGATCATGTCACCCCTCAATAAACTCAATGAACTTCAATGGCTCCCTATTGCCTCCAGGAGAAAATACGAAATATTCTGTTTGACATTCAAAATCCTTGGTAACCTAGCCCCCTCCTGCCTTTCCAGTCTTTTTACATCCTACTCCCCACCTCGTACTCTGATCCAGTGATGCTGGCCTCCTGGTTGTTTCTCCAACAAGACATTCTATCTCCCAGCTCCAGGCATTCATTTCTAGCTGTCACCCAGATGTGGGAGATGCTCCTACTCTGGCTTCCCTTAAGTTCCAATTAAAATCCCACCTTCCACAAGAAGCCTTCCCCAACCACTCAATACCAGTGCTTTCCCTCTGTTAATTATTTCCTATTCATCTGTATACAATTTGCTTTGTATATATTAGTTTGCATATTGTCTCCCCCATTAGACTATACGTTCCTTGAGGGCAGGCACTGTCTCTTTTTGTATCCCGAACACTTAGTACAGTGTCTGGCACATAGTTGGAACTTAATAAATGTTTATTGATTAATTGACTGATGAGGGCTCCCCCCTTGGGGCAACCTAATCCAGTTTGGGACTGATGGATTTCACAGATGAACATTCTCTGAATTTCATAGCTAAGGAAGACTATAGGAAGTAACAAAGCCTGACTCATTTAAGGCATCATCTCAATCATCAGTAGTGGTGATAGAATTTATAGATGCAAAGTAATTTGCACAGGGCAAGGATGCCACATTGCTATCTTCCCTCCTATTCCTGTTCCCTGGCATAAAAAAAAAATAGGTTACAAGTTAAGACTTCACATTAAAATTATTGAGGTCTGAAGACAAGATGTAATCTTTCCAAATGAGCCTGTGACCCTAGGAGAAGGGATGTGGGAAGGGATTTCTTCATGGATTGTAAGGCAATAAGATAATGAATAATTTTCTAAATTAAAGCATTTTAATGTCAAATCTAAATTCCTTCTTAGGAAGGGGCTGATTAGCATTTTTTTAAAGAGGTTAAAAGGTTGGGAAGTCTATAGTCTACCCTAAAAGAAAAATAATACTTTAAAAGTACTAATATTTCTCTATCTCTACATTTAAAGGAAGAATAAAAATCTTAAGAGCTTTGGAAAGCTTGAAACAGCCCAGTACTCATCTGAACCCGGGGGGGGGGGGGGGGGGGAATACTGGAATTATAGTAGGAAATACAGTAAAAGGCATACCTCTTGCTTATACAAACTGATGCTAAGTGAGAAGAGCAGAACTAAGAGAAATTTGTACACAACCACAGACACATCGTATGCATGATGACCAACTTTGATAAACTGGACTCTTCTCAGCAATGCACAATTATAAGACATCTCTAAAAGTCTTAGGATGGAAGGAGATGTTTACATTCGGAGAAAGATCTAGAAAGAACAGAGTTTAAATGGAGACTGAAGCAAACTACATGCTCTCTTTCTTTTCCATGTTTGGTTTTGTTTCTTCTTTCCCATTGTTCACTCCATTGGTTACAACCCTTCTATACAACCAGACTAATGCCCAATGTCAAAGTATTCGCAGATCCTATACTTAATTGCATGCCGCCATGGGTAGGTGGGGGGAAGAAAATTTGAAACTCAAAAGATTGTGGAACTGAATATTGTAAACTAAAAGTAAATAAACAAATCAATTTTTAAAAAAGAGGCGCACCTCTTGCAGGGACTAATTGGCATTAGCATGGCTTCTATTAAATTCCAGAATGTAATGCTCTTTTATTCATTTTTTCACCTGTTTGGAAGACTTCAAATTCTCCTCCAAATAGATGAGCCTTGGAATGACAATATCTAAATCATATTGTAAAATCCAGTGAGTGGCCTCCTCTTAGGTTATTTTAAACTTTAAATTCTGGAATATACCCACACCCCTTTCTTGCTGGAGTACTTCAGGACTGATAAACTACAGGTGTTCCCTCATCTTTGTCCCCAAGAATGTATCGAAAACCCCCCCCCAAAAACCACATCTTCTATTGTGAGGAGATTCCAGTCTTTCAAAGAAAGACTTTGTATGATTGCTCTCTGCTTTTGCTTATGGTCAGTTTCATGATCCAAGACTCTTTTATCTTGCTCAGTCTTTCAAGGGAAAATCAAGCCTCTTGTCTTCCCTGAACAAAGCACAAGACAATATAAATTAGAAGCAGAAAGGACCTGGATGTGCCCTGATCAAGAAACTCCTTATTTTACAGAGGAGAAAACTGGGCCCTAGGAGGATAAAAAATGTCAAAGACACACAGGTAATAAATAGTAGAAGGGAGATTTGAATTCATTTTCTGATACCAAATTCAATGTTCTTTATACTATACTGGGTTGTCCTCTAAAAGGACATAGCAAAGCTAAATTGTGTTTCATTTTTCATTTGAGGAGCAAGGTGACATAGTAAGTAGATTGAGTTCTTACTTGGAGTCAGGAAGACCTGAGTTCAAATCCTGCCTAGACATTTGCTAGTTATAAGACCCTGGGCAACTCACTCACCTCTATCTACCTCATCTGTAAAACAGAAAATAATAACACTTATGTCAGAATGCTGTTGTGAGAGTCAAAGGAGATAATATCTGTAAAGTACTTTGTAAATCTTAAAGAACTATAAATATTAAAGATCATCATTAATCAGAATATTATTATGTACAGGGTTACTTTCAATAAGTGAACAACAGCTATAAAATGACATATACAAAAATATATAGTGTGAAAAAACAAGAACTAGGAACTGGGGGGGAAATGGTACCAGATGAGTCACCTCTGAATTCAGATATGCATCCAGTTAGCTATTCTCATAAATAAACATATTCAGATATTTGGGATGCTACTTGTGATATACCATGAGCATAATATATTAAAGTTAGGACAGACCTTATATATCAAGTAGATACCAACCCTGCATTTTGCAGATGACAAAACTGAGTACAGAAAGTAAAAAGACTTGATTGTCATCAACCAGAAAGTTACTGATAGAGCATGTGCTAGAACCCAGGCTCTGAGTTGCCTTTCCTGATCCCATCAGTTGTTAGTGCTCTAGGAGAACATTAGCTCCCCAAGGTGATGACTGTTTCATTTTTTTCATTGCTTCATGACTCAGTTCACAGTGCAATGTCCAACAGAAAGTAGGCATTAATCTAATTTGTTTAATCTAATTTAATAGTACATGATGACTACCCTAGAAAGGTATAAAGCAAAGTGTTATGTAGGACCTGAGGGCTAAAGTTGCAGCCAGCAGGAAAGATCAGGAAATACTTCATGGAGAAAGTGGCCATTTGGATGGACTTGAAAAGATGGCTAGAACTTTAATACACAATAAGGTGAAGAGAGGGCATTCTAGGCATAGGTCTGATTTTGAGCCAAGGAATAGCAGAGGCACAGAATCTCAGAGCGGAAAGAGATGTCAGAGGTCATCTATTCCAAACTCTACCTGGACCCAAAATCTATCCCCTCCACAAAATACCTGACACTTGTTGATCAGCTTGGCCTCGAAGACTTTTTTAACAATGACCCTCTAACTCCAAAGGCAGTGTATTCCTTTTTAGGACAGCTCTGAATGTTAGGGGTAAAAAAAACACATTTTTCCCTGATATTGAAGGTAAATCTTCCTCTCAAAAGTTTTTAGATGTTGCTCTTCTTTTTAGATGTTGCCTTCTAAGGCCATAGGGAACAAATCTAAACATATTTTTTTCTGTTCTTTTAATGATTGAAAACAACAATGATCCCCCTAAGTCTTCTCTTCTCTAGCCTAAACACTTCCACTTCCTTCAACCCATCTTTGCATGTTATGAGCTCATATTTGGTATGTTCCTCACCTTGTCAAAGTATCTTCTTAAATATTATATCCAGAACTGATCACAGTACTCTAGATGTGGTGTGATCAGAACATTGTACAGGAGCACTCCCCTCACTGTGAGTGTTATTCCATCATGAGTAAAGCCTAAGATTGCATTAGCACTCTTAGGGAAGGTGACTGCCGCATTATATTGCTAGAAATTCTCATTTATTAAAATTTTCAACTTTCCACAGGAAACATCTATTCATACCTCTCACATTGTGTAGTTATGTGGTTGATTGTTGAACTCCAATATAGGACTTTACATTTATTCTTATTAAACTTCATTTTAATATTTTTCTACCTAGTATTCTAACCTGCAAAGATCTTTTAGGATCCTGACACTGTCATCCAGAATGGTAGCTATTGCTTCTTGCTCCCTGTCAAAGTTGACAAGCATGAGATCTATGTCTTCATCCAATTCATTGATAAAAATATTGAACACAATAGACCCAAAGGCAGATCCCCGGGGAAATCCAATAGAGACTTTGTGGATGTTGATCTAATTTTCTCGTGACTGCCCTTTCCATCTCACCATTCAGCCAGTTCTAAACCAACCTGAACACACTACCATCTCTTCTACCTTATTCCATCTTGTCTACCAATTTAACTTCAGAAATGTTATCATGTTTTCCTGAAATCAAGGTGTATTATATCTGTGACACTCCTCTGATATACTAGTTAAGCAGTTGTCAGAGGAAAAGGTATTAATTTCTCAAAGTCAAACATGAAGGGGTGTGGTAAAAAGAGTAAGAGTTAGGAAGCTTCTGGGCTATATTTCTGACTCTGCTATGAGCTGGCTGTATGGCAAATCAATTCTCTGAACCTCAGTTTCCTCATTTGTAAAATGACGGGTTTGGACTCAATTTTCTGAGATTTTTTCCAGCTCTAATTCTGTTTGTAATCCCTGCTCTCCTGGCTTTTTGGTTTGATTTTTGTTGCTAAATGTGCCTTATGAATTCTCTTTTTTTTTTTTTTAGTAATTGTCTAGTTTATTTTTACCAATTTTTTAACATTTTTAAGTTTTGAGTACCAAATTCTGACCCTCCCTCCAGCCAGCCAACCATTCCCTCCCCCTCCTTGAGATAGTAAGCAATCAGATATAGGTTATACATGTGTAATTATGTAGAAAATTTCCATATTAGGCATTTTGTACAAGAAGACTCAAATAAAAGAAAAAAGTGAAAAATAGCATGTTTCATTCTGTATTCAATCAATATCAGTTCTTTCTCTGGAGGTGAATGGTATGCTTTATCATTAGTCCTTTGAGATTGTCTTAGAACATTAGATTACTGAGAATAGCTAAGTCTTTTGTAGTTCTTCATCAAGTACTATCACTGTTACTGAGTACAATTTTCTCCTGGTTCTGTTTCATTTGCATCAGTTCATGAAGGTCTTTCAGGTTTTTCTGAAATCATCCTGCTTGTCATTTCTTATAGCACAATAATATTCCATTACAATCTTATACCACAGCTTGTTTTTGATGTCCAATTGATGGACATCCCTTTGATTTCTAATTCTTAGCCACCACAAAAAGAGCTGCTATAAATATTTTTGTACAAATGGGTCCTTTTCCCTTTTTTTGGATGTCTTTGGGATATAAACCTAGCAGTAGTATTGCTAGATCAAAGGGTATGCACAGTTTTATACTCTTTGGATGTAGTACCAAATTGCTCTCCAAAATGGTTGGATCAGTTCACAATTCCACCAACAATGCATTAGTGTCAAATTTTCCCACATCCCTTCCAACATCTTATATTTTCCTTTTATGTCATATTAGCCACTCTGATAGGTATAAGGCGATACCTCAGAGTTGTTTTAATTTGCATTTCTCTGATCAAGAGTGATTTGGAAATGCTATTTTTAAAATTACTGTCACTTCCCAATGATCACACACAGACACACAGACACACACTCACTCACAAACACCCCACACACACACACATACGCATTGACCATTGCCTTATAAACCAAGAACTACTATTAAACAAGCCAATATATTGGCCTTGCCTGACAATATTTCCTTCTCAGGCAGAGGCTTCAAGGCCTGCAACACTGCAAAGTGTAGCCTAAATCATATTAAAATGTGATTGGGAAATACTTAACAAAATAAACAAAAATACAATAAAACATAGATAAAATTACATTTTAGATCTAAGGCAATATGCATAGGGATACTCATGTATGAATTAGCAGCCCCATTTCTGTTTGAGTTCAACACCACTGTTCTTCAGTACTTGTTAGACTATGCTGGGCTTTCTCTTTTCGATCCTGATTTCTGGAATGGAATAGTTCTTATCATTTCCATTCCAACAACTAATTCCTTGTTTTTTGTCAGAATCAGTTGCTTAAGTGTTTTCCTTTCCTTGCTACTTTCTCAAGCTTTCAAAGGAATTATCATTAAGACATGTAAAGAATTCATCAGACATTCTGTTTCTTGATTGAAAAAGCTCCAGTGTATATTTAAATGAAGAAGAAATTTCCTATATATACTATAGGATCCCTATGTTATCTCTCAGGGCCACTTTAGTCATTTGCTTTCCAAACTCCTTATCTCTAGCCTCTTTCTCATATTTTACAATGTACTGTCACAATAATATCATATCTATTTTTCCCTTCAATTAATCATCAGCAAAATGCTCCCCACCATGATTTCTCTTTCTCATTTCTTTAATTCTTTTTTTTTAGTATGTTTTGTCTCCACCTATGAGTTCAAAAATACAGAAACTCCTACTGTGGAAACTCCCTCCCCAGTTACTGAACAGTTAAGTCATCTACAACTCATAACTTAGAGAATTGTTTTGGGCACTTGGAGATTAAGTGACTTGTCCATGGTTAAACCAGGATGAGTTAGAAACAGAATTGGAACCTAGGTCTTCCTGAACCTGGTCTTCTATCAACTGGGCCATGCCATCTCTCACACATGCATAAGAAATTTTTTTTTGAGGGAGTAATTTGGACCTCTGGGTTCATCAGCATGGAAACACCTAGCATGGAAATTCCCTCCAATGATGAACAGCAGCAATTTCTCTGAAACTTTTGTTGCCTGAGACATTAAAAGCTAATCTACATCTGTGGAAGAATTTGAATCCAGAACTTCCTGACTCCAAAGTCTACCTTTTATCCACTGTGCCTCTTACTGAAAAATGGTGCTGTTATACTGCCCATTCACTTTATTCTGTTTTTTTTTTTAATGGGATGTATACTTGCTACATTTTAATCATGATCTGATCTCAATATATTTTTACTGATATCTTTGAAGTATGATTTGTCTCTTTGCATTAGGATTACCAGTTCATATCATTCATTTCTTGCATTTTGTGCCTTTGTGTTTAAATATCTGGGTTCATGAGTTGCTTGGTCTCTTCTTGGATTTGGTTTCCTGTTAGTTATTGGTCTTCTTCCTGTATTTTATCTACCACTCCCTGTGGTATCAACTAAGTAGGTATATGTGAGCAATTTTCTCCTATCACCATTTTCAATTCAAAGCCATCTTGATTAGACTCACCAGGATCCATGAAAATATATCTATTTTTTCCAGACTCTCATCACATACATTTCAGCTGTATCCAAGAATCTATCCTGCCTATATAACCTAGGATTGAATCCTGGGCATGTATATAATACTGTTTATTGGTAGAGAAAATGATTACTTGACCTTCCAGGTCAGTGAGTTGACAAGAACTTGGGAGATGAGAGATTATTCTTCTGATTTCCATCTTCCATAAGGTATACTTGTGGTTCCAAGCTCTCTCTGAGGAGACTATAGTTTTCTCGCTCTGTCTCTCTCTTTCTTTCTCTCCCTCTCTCTCTCCTCTCTCTCTCTCTCTCCCCAACTCACCCACACCCACTTACAGTGGAATAGCTCATTTACACTATATATACAGTCTGGCATATTCTAATCTATATAGCTTCTTTGATTTCTGTTTGTAATGTGCTATTCAATATGGTAGTTTTATATAACTAGTCTTTGGTAGAAAGGGAGTCAAAGCTTTGAGACACATCTTCCCCATTAAGAGATAACCAGGAAAAGCAGTCCAAATCTAACACTTTTTCCTCCTAGACTAACAATATTTGTGGAGGAGCAGATAGATATTATTCTATCCTCATATCCCCAATCTTCAGAGATCAGAGAGGACCAGCTTCTTGACCCCAATCTTCAGATCACCTCCTGGCAGGAATTCAGCTCTTCTTTGGAGAAACGTGGGCAAGATTTCAGAGATGCTTTTTCATTCCTCTCATATCTATGCCTTATTTATACAGACCTGTGTGTACACAAATGGGCAACATATACACACACCTTACACCTGTATGTAAAGTTGTGATCCAAAAATCCAAATCTTGTTCTGTCACTACAGGGGTGCTCTAGAGCCAGCTCAAACCAGATCCTGAGAGCCAATGTTTACATTGTCAGTGTGAGCATTTATCCCTTGGAATTGGCAAAAACTGCAAACCAGGGCTTGATGTATTGTTTTGTTGTCTAGATCCAAGAAAATCATGAGGCAAATGTTAAAAATGCTAACTAAACTGAAACGTGTTTCCAGAGAGCTCGTTGCTGCATATTTGCCAGCACATTGCTGTAGCCACCAGCTTTTAAAAGTCAATCTTCCTGAATAACTACTTTTTTCAATAAGCAGAGTTTATGAAAGCAGTCAGTCTATATGCCAGGCACTGAGGTTACCAAGAAAGACAAAAACAGTCCCTGCCCACAAGGGGCTCATATTCTAACGGGAGAAACAATGCGCAAAGAACCAGCTACACATACGAAAATACAAAGTATTTGGAAGAATTGTTTTTTGTCTTTGTAACCCAGCACTTGGCACAATGCCTAACATATCGTAGGTACTTAATAAATGCTAAACCTTTGAAGGAGGGGTGAGACCTTTCACAGACGGTGACATTTCTAGATTTGGGAGACAGCAGGTACAAAATGATCAAAATGATGGGGATGGAAGATATGTTCAAGAACAACAAGGCCAGGGTAGCTGGATCACAGTGTGTTTGCAGGGGAGTAAAATTTAAGAAGTCTGAAAAGGTTAAGAAGAGCTTTAAAATGCAAAAAGAGGATTTTATCTTTGATCTTAAAAATAATAGCCAACCCCTGTGGTTTATTGAGTGGTGAGGTTGTAATACAGCCAGAACAACATTTTAGCAAAATCCTTTTAGTAGCTGAGTGAAATATGGATTGCAGAGAGGAGAGAATGGATGGAAGAAGACCCATTAAAAGACTTAAGTGGTACAGTGAATAGAGCCCAGGCCCTGGAGTCAGGAGGACCTGAGTTCAAATCCAACCTCAGACACTTGACACTTACTAGTTGTGTTAATTTGGGCAAGTCACGTAACCTCAATTGCCTTGCCTTCCCTCCTCAAAAAAAAAATATTATATATAGCAATAATTCAGGCAAAATGTAATGAGGTTTCCCCTAGATTAGAGACTTTGTGAGTGGAAATAAGGGAATATCACAGACGTTGTGGAGATGGAAACAAAAAGATTTGATAACAGAAAGCACCATCTCTGCCCCCAAGGCATTCTGTTTCCAAGACTTCATCATTAATAGAAATGTTTTTTTAGGTTCCTTCTAGTGACATTATTTATTCCCATACAAATCACTATATGTTGATACAGGCTACCACTTTGACAAGTCTCAGAAAACACTCCATAATCCCCAGGATATGTATCTTAAGAAGACAGCAGAAAAAAAAAAAAAAGAGAGAACAGAAGAAAGGCTAGAAAGAATGACACACTAGCAGGACAGTTTAGAAAGTCATATTTTGAACTTATTATAAACTTAAAAAGAAAAGTAAGGCATATATAATAGAAATTTACAGTTTAATATACAAGCCCCACCCTCTTCAATGGATATGAGAATGCACGTTTTACTTGAAATTTGCCAAGTTCATAATAAAATCAAATTATATTAAAACTCCTCAGCAAATCCTTTACTGCTAACTTCCTACTTTCTTCTCCCCCCATTTCTACTTTATTTGAATAAAGGAAAAAAAGAAACACGTTTCCCTTAGAGCCAAAGCAGGAATGTGGTTATCTGCATCGTAAGGTAGAAAGATTGGGTCAGAGATCCGACCTCTAATATTCACTACCTTTATGACCATGGATAAATAATTCAATCTCCTTAGGCCTCAGTTTCCTCATTTGTAAATTGAGAGGGTAGAACTGGATGACTTTTGAGGTCCCTTTCAGCACCGAACCTAGGATTCTGTGCATGGTTCTGTGAATTTAAAGTTAGTGAATATGCAGATCAAATCCAGGCTCTGCAATTTACTACCTAAACAGGCCTTAACTTTTCCAGGCCTCAGTTTCTTCATTTGTAAATGTATAGGTTGTACTAGATAAAGTTGAAGGTCCCACCTAGTTGTAAGCTATTATTCTAAATCAACTTCTAATGGTTCTGATAAGGTGAATCCTTTCCCTGTGACTTAGCCATTCATGAGTGAGTGATTTGTTTCTGGCCTGGGGTAAGAAATGAATTATTTGAGGTATCTAAATTGCTACTTACCCTTATTAAGGCAAAATGATTCATGCTCACAGGAAGTAGGTGAGGACTTAACCCAGCCTTGCTGATAGATTGAAAGTATGTATCAGCAACCAAACATTTCCATTATTCCCACCTACACACTTAACCGTTTCACAGCTAGCATGCCCGGGCTCATTTGTTCCTTTGCCCTTAATGGAACTCTAGTAACTTTAAGTATCCATATAATTTTCATCTAAACAAATATAGGCCTCTAGGGGCCTGCTATCATATTAAAAAAAATAATGACTTCCATATCCAGGCCCAAGAAATTGTAGAAAGAGAAAATGTTCCTCTCATTGCTCCACAAGCTCCCAGGATACCTGATGCTGTGACTGTCCCCTGGATCAGAAGTGGCCCTCTGTCCTTTACCTCTTCACCCTGTTGAAACCTTTTTCCATTTACCGTGGTCTCACTGAGTCTCTTTTGTCCATAAGTCCCCTGACTTGAATGTGACTAAGAGATTCATTCCTTCCAGTGCCAAGTAGTTAGTGAAGATAACCCTTTAAGTAATGGAGTCCCATAGATGGGTTGTAGTGAATCCAAGTGACCACATTTTCTTTTGTTGGTGACTCATCCACACACGTATAGACAAAGCTATGGGCAGAAAGAGTTGATAAGGCTTCTAAAATCTCCTGCAGCTATATACGCAGTTTGTCAAGGGAGGGGAAGAAGACTATAGGGAAGGGACCAAGCTTTCACAGAGCACCCACTGTGTGCCTAGGCATTTATTTCATTGATTATCACAACAACCCTGAGAGGTAGGAGTTGTTATTATCCCCTTTTTATAATTGAAGAGGTTAAGCGACTTGCCCAGGGTCATACAACTAGTAAGTATCTGATAACCAGCTTTGAACTTAATTCTTCCTGACCCCAAGCTAAGCACTCTATCCACATAGAATCAAAAAATTTTCAAGGTCAAATAAAGCAGCCAGCAAGCATTTATTAATTGCCAACTATGTAACAGGAACTGTGATAGGTACTGGAGATACAAAGGCAAAAATAAATGCCTGACTTTAAGGAGATTACATTGTACATATATATATATATATATATATATATATATATATATATATATATATAAGCATATCAAAGATAAAAAGCAGATTCAAAGAAACTTCAGAGAGGAAGAAGAAACCAGTGGCTGGGAGGACCAGGAAAAGATTCCTATAGAAGCCAACACTTGAGTGGGGTGTTAAAGAAAACCAGGGGTTCCAAGAGTTAGGGGTGAAGAGAAAAACCATTCCGAACATAGGAGACAGGGAATGCAAAGTCAGAGATAAGAGATGAAACATTCTGGGCAAGAAATAATAGGTAGGCCAGTGTGGCTGACCTACAGGCTTTGTGGAGGGAGAAGACGTGTCTGGAAAAGTAGGAAGAGATCAGATTGTGAAGTTATAAATATCAAACAGAAGAATTAAATTTTTGACCTTAGAGGTAATAGGAATCTATAGGCTCAAAGAAACCTTAGAGATAATTTTGTCCAATTTCCTAATTTTCCAGAGAAAAAAATGAGACTCAATAGATCACCCAACATTACACAATTTGCAAGTGACAGGGACTAGTAATCTTTGTTGGTCTTTCTACCACTCAATTACCACATAGAATGTAGATCTAAGTATTGACCCCATTATAGACTTTACATCTATCAACTGAAGACCAGCCTAGATAATTGCAGAGAGGTTCAGCCCTACAGAGCTAGCCATGAAGGTATAGGGATAGTTATGTCATTTTTTTCACAGTTACTCAATAAGTAGAGGAATCATGGTTGACATTGGTTGAAAACATGCCCATACTGATGAAATCAGAACTCCTGAAATACTAGGCATTTTATTAAACTATAATATACACAAATTATTGTTGTTGTGTTTATCCTTCATTTTCAAAGACGACCATGGCATCAGGGAAATGATGACATGACTTGCAGTTGATTTTGATTGGAGGGAGGGAGGGCTGTGCAATGTCACCAGCCTCACTTTCTCCTTCAGAGCCATCTGGGTCCAGTGACCTGATATTCATCAGGATGACTAGAGATGATTCAGGATGCAATTCGAGATCCTGCCCCTTTTAGGCTAAGGCTTTTTCACATACTCACTTAGAGTGAGGTAATGCCCATTGAGTGAATAGGCCTCTTTAAGAAGTGAGTCAAGGGATAGCCCCTTTAATTAGAAAAAAGAAAAAAAAAATCAAGCTGGGAGGGGAAGACCCTCAGGGATCTTCAGTAAAACTCCCTTCAGTTACTTTCCAAAGGCATAGCACATTATGCTTATATCAAAGAGGATAAAAATTCTATCCGTGCCTGGGATCAGTCTCTGAAAGGTAATGTGCTACAATGGAAAGATTACTACGTTTGGAATCAGAGGACCTAGGTTCAAAATCTGACTCTGCTAGTTGCCAGATATGGGACCCTAGGGAAGGCTCTTAACTTCTCTGGGCCTCAGTTTCCTCACCTATAAATTGTGAGTGGGAGGAGAAACTGAAATTAGATACTCTCCAAAGTCCCTCCCATCTCTGAATCTGAGATCCTATGATCCATAATTCTAGGTCTTTTTGATTTATGACCAAAACAAACAAACAAAATTAGCATCTAGGGGCCAATGATGATGATGATACTGATGAAGATGATGATGATGATGATGATAGATAGATAGATAGATAGATAGATGGATAGAAAGAATATCTATTAAGTGCTTCATACATACAAGATTCTGTACTAAGAACTAGGGATAACAAATATATGTAAACAAGATAGTCTCTGAACTCAAATGATTTACTTTCTAATGGGGGAAAATGACGCACAAAGGGAAGCTAGAAGTGGAGAGGAGATGAAAGGGTTGAAATGGTTGAGGGAGGTAAGACATAATGAGGTGACCATAGGAAGCTGTAGTGAGGCCTGTTTCCCAGAAATAGAAGACAAAAGCCTCACTTATCAGAGTTGATGGTGGCCAAGGTAGAGTCCAAGTTTCCAATGGATTGGAGAGTGGGGCATGGAAAGAAAACTGCAGAAAGTGATGAGCCTTTCTAAACCTACGTAGGATGGTCTTCAAATTACAGAGATACAGACCATCTCAGGGATCACATTCAAAGTTTTCCCGGTGAGTGAGATCTATTAGTATTTGTTCTCTACTGGCAAGAATGAAGGTATGATTTTAGAGCATTTATTAAGTATTCACTATAGTATGCTAATAAGGTATATAAAAGTGAGACAATTCCTGTCTTCAAGGAAATTACTTTCTATTAGGGAAGATAACACATTTTTTGTGTGGGTTATATAATATGTACTTACATACATACATATATATATATATATATAAAACTTTAGTAAAGTAGTATATGTATATAATTTACAAATAAATATATTGGGCATATGTGCAAAAAAATTTTTTTTTCATACACTAGTTGCACAATTGTTTAAAAAAGAAAAAGAAAACCATTGCTTTAGAGAAGGAGATGTATATCCAAAGGAATGAATCTCTAAAGGCAAGAGTTTTAGAACCTCTGACTCTAGGCAATCGAGATACTTTTTGGTAGGATCTGACGAGCTTCTTAAATCTTATCATTTACCTACGTAACTCACAGATAATATTGACTCTCTTTTCTGAGATTGTCTTTTGTTAAGTGGAATACTAAGATTGGTGGACAAAAGGGATATTTTGTTTTGGAAAGTCACAGGGTGGTCAACCATCAGAAATCATGCCTTTTCGACCAGTTACAATGACAATATTGATTTGAAAGTTGTTTCAGAGCTGGCGGGGGAGGCAGCAGAAGGCATGTCATGATTGGCGTATGTGGGCAGATTGTATGTATAAGATGGCTCAGGTGGAATGTGAATCTAGCTGGGGCTGGCCAGATATAATTGACAATGATACCAAAGAGACCCCAAAGCCAACTTCCGTGAAGATACCACATGCGATAAAGACTGTAGAAGAAGGTACTGCACACAATACATGCAATATAGGTTTGTAGAATGAACAAATGAGAAAGAATGAAGTTTTGTATTGTAGGAAGCAGAGCAAGTTTTATAAGATTGTTTCTGAGGTTTTCTGATTTAACATTACGTGTGGGGAAACATTAAACACAGGAACATTTATCAGGAAACACTAAAAGTCCTTTGTAACATGCCCCAGAGGACTTGGAAAATGTTACAAGCATGTGTTGCTGCTCCCATAAAACACTTTCCATTTCACTTAATCAGCTGTTTTGGTCTTTACAAAATCCAAATTGTTTCAGACTTTGCTTCTTCACCCTCAATAAATCCTTGTGAATCTTATCTTGCTAATTTCAAAGATTTTTTGATTCTAGGCAATGTCAATGAAAACGTGACACATCCATCTTTGCTTCTCATAATTGACATATGTAAGACTTTAGAAAAATGACCCCGGGTATCAAAGAGCTGGGCAAAGTCACAGTGAGTAAGTGTTCTCTGATGGGTTGTTGCTGCTGTGTGTCGTTACTTTAGTTTCATAAATGATCACTACCAGGCATACAGCAGCGTCAACAATGTGCTGACTTTTCTAGTACATAATAGAGAAAGGTCATAGACAGAGAGTTTGAAGGGACTTTTGAGGTCATCTAGTTCAATCCCCCCATTTTACAGAGGGGCAAACTGAGGCTAAAAGGAATAAAGTGACTTTCAAGATCACACAGGTGATGTCAGAGGTGATTGACATTATTCCAGTTCATAAAAGACAATCTCAGGGAAGAGAATCAATATTATGTATGAGCCAGGTAGGTAGGTGATAAGATTTGAGAAGCTCATCAAATCCCATCAAAAAGTACTCCCTCCCCAAACCTGATTGCCTAGAGTCAGAGGTTCTGAAACTCTGGTCTTCCAAGATTCATTCCTTTGGATAGACATGTCCTTCTCTACAGCAATGGTCTCCAATTTTTTTTCAATGTGCACCCCATAAATGAAAAAAAAAAATTGCACACATGCCTGGCAAATTTATTTATAAATTATGTTCATGTACTTCTGCACTAAAATTATATGCATTATATAACCTATACAAAAAATAAACACTTTTGGGGTGGCTAGGTGGTGCAGTGAATGAAGCACCAGCCCGGGAGTCAAGAGGAGCTGAGTTCAAATGTGGTCTCAGACGCTTAACACCAAAAACTGGCCGTGTGACTTTGGGCAAGTCATTTAACCCCAATTGCCCTACCTTCCCCCCTTCAAAAAAAAAAGCAAAAAAAACCACTTTAAAAATATGAGATAAAGATGAAATAATATTTGTTTAGGGAGACAATAGCAAGCCACTAAACCCGTATTTTAGACAAATCACTTTGGCAACTGTTTGGAGGATATAGTGAAGTGGGGAGAAACTTGAGGCAAGAGACCAATTAGGAGGCTGTTGGAACCATCCAGATGAGAAGAAAAGATGGTCCTGAGTTGTGGTGGTTGTATAAGTAGACAGAAGAAGAAAGATTCCAGAGATATTATAAAGCTATAAATGACAAGATTTAGCATGATGGGATATGTGGGGTAAATGAAAGTGAGGAGTCAAGGACGACACCAAGCTCTTGACCCCAGGTGAGCAAAAGGATGGTGATGCCCTAGACAATAATTAGGAAGTTAGAGGGGTAGATTGCAGGGCTGGGGGAGGGGGGGTGGGGGGGTGGGGGGGGGGGGTTGTAATGTAATTAGATCTGTGAGGCAGAACCAAGTCAAATATACAATTAAGTGCTTACTATGTGCCAAGCACTAGGACAAGCTCTGGATATATAAATACAAACAAAATGGAGAGTCGTCCCTCCCCCTGAGGAGCTTACATTCAAGGTGGGGAAGATTGTGTAGAAGGTACCTATGAATGGGCTGACAGATTTTTTTTTTAATAGAGATTAGAATAAGAATTGGCCAATCAGAGGAAGGGGCCACAAAGGTGGACTAAATTTCCAATGTGAGAGGCTTATTGGAGTGGAGTGGTCTCAGCCTGTGGCTTTCACTGCACCCCACCGAAAATGAAAAAGTGTACTTCGCTCTTATTCACTGGCCATCGGCCCCAGAGGGCTCTTTACCCTTCAAGGAATGTCTGCCACAGGTACTAAGTAATGTGGGATCAAAGGGTGGGCATACTGCGATTATGAGGAGTGTATTCCAAATGAAAAGGGAAGGACTGAGAGCCAGAGAGGCCAATCAGGGTGCAAGTGGAACAATTGTATTAGGAACACACGATTGGCTATCTGAGGGATGGAGTGATACAGCCCATCTTCTCCCATTTCAATTGCTTGATCACCTACCTCTTTCGATAGGAACCCCACTCTGTAGATTACTTACCAGATGTCTGTTATTGAAATGTAAATATCCTTGGGCAAAGAAACACATTGGTAATAATAATACCAACTTATATTTATATAACAATTTACATAAAATATTTCCTCACAACAATCCTATGAGCTAATAAAAGCTTGTAGCAATACATAGCATAGCCTCTTCCATAGCTCTCTCTGCTCTCACCCACTCCTCTGTCATCTTCCTTCTCATTGCTCACAACACTATCAGTTTCAAAACTTCATGAGCTTGCAGAATCTGGTATAGTCCAATACCCAAGTCACATGATCTTTCCTCTCACACCGCATTTCCTTTCCCAAGCGGTCAAGCAGTTACTCCTTGAAGACTTGCCCCAATTGCAGGCATTAATCTCTAAGGTGCTACATTCATAGTAAGAGTACTAATATCTCTGGGATGTAGATGTAATCTCTGTGTTGTTCTTCTCCATGACCAATCCAATCTCCTTCTTTCACTGTCTCTCTGTTTCTGTCCCTCTCCCTTTCTCTCCATCTCTCTGTCTCTCTCTTTCTGTGTCTCTGTCTCTTTGTTTTTCTGTCTCTCTAAGTCTCTGTCTCTGTCTGCCTCTGTCTCTCATCTCTCTTTGTCTGTCTTTTTCTTTGTCTCTGTCTCTGTCTGTCTGTCTTTATCTATCTATCTATCTATCTATCTATCTATCTATCTGTCTGTCTCTCCCCCTTCTCTCTCTCTCTGTCTCCTAGCATATATAGAGTGTTTTAAAAGTACTTTTACAAAATTTTATCTCTTCTGATCCTCTTAACACTATTATTACCCCCATTTCACAAAAGAAGAAAGAGTCAGACCGGGATTAAGAGACTTGCCCAGAGTAAAAAAAAAACTAGAGTCTGAATGCGAATTTGAACTCAGATCTTCCTGGCTCCAAGTCCAATGCTCTGTCCAAGACCACAGTTTTCTCGTTTGTAAACTAATGAGACCTGACTAGAGGATCTCTAAAGGAACAAAAATTCCTGAAGAATTGGGGTCCCTTTTTCTTTGCCTTTATTTTCCCAGGGCCTAGAACAATGCCTTGCACATTTATTTTATATTAGGTCATAATCTGTGGTTTTACTACTGTAGAAAACTCTACCCTGCCTTGGGAATTCTTGCAACTCTTTTGAAAATTATAGTTGTAAAGAATATAGAGAGTAGTGTAACAGTTAAAATTAAGGTAGACTGAGGCACAAAGTTCTAAGAATAATCAATTTGTTAGTAAAGCATGAATTTACCACTAAATAAGACCTCAGCTTTCTCAGCTAAGCTAAGAGCCTCAATAAGGGGAGCAGCTCCCCTCAGGAAGGAAAATAGGAAGATTAACATCATAGATGGAAGAACATATGATTGGATGGAAATTGGGGATGAGATCTACAGTCCCCTCCTTCCCTCTTGTGACTAGGAGGTGCTCACTGTCTGCATCCAGCTAAATCTGCAAGGACAGAGATAGCAAGCAAACCAGGTTTCTTTGGATAACAAACCAGATATCTTTGAAGGATAGCTTGGTGGTAAAGATACTAGACCAGACTCCCTGGGGTCCACCTGCCTCCTTCAAGGGTAACAGATTTCTTTGACACAGGAATAGAACAGTGATTAACAGGAGAACTGGATTTCTAAACTTAACTCATAGGACAGGTGAATTTCTGAAATAAGTTGAGAGAAAAAGACAGAGAACAATATTAACTAAAATAGATCAATAAAAAATATGCAGAATCCATCTGATTCAGTTACCAGGGGCAGCAAGACGTAAAGTGACTTGCCCGTGCTCACACAGAGAAGTATGTGTCAGAGGTAAAACTTGAACTCAGGTCTTCTTGACCATAAGGCCAACCCTGCAGCCACTGTGTCCTTTTGTTTCTAGTCTTGCCCATAAGAATCACAGGTAGAGAGCTGTCAGAGTCTTCATAGATCATCTAGATCAGGGATGGGGAACCTGGGACCTCAAGACCAGATGTGGCTCCAAAGCCACAGGTTCCCCACCCCAATCTAGAAAAATCCCCTTCTTTTATAAATAAAAAAATTGAGGCCAAAGGAGTTTAAGAGAATCACCCAAGGTTATACAGGTAGCAAGCTCCAGTTGATAGGCATTGAATAAACCCTTGTTGACATGGTTGGCACACCTGAGATGCCCACTAAAGCTCAATCCCTTGAAGAGGAGGGAAAGACAAACAGCAATGTGCACCTGCAGGGTATCTTACAAGCCAGTTGACTGGCTTCTAGCAGATGACATTTGTCTTCTCTCCATGTGGATTACCTCCATGTGGATTTCTTCCTTTAAAAAAGCCAGTCTTGAGGAACTAAGAGTTAGAATAAAGAAGCTAAAATGAATGGATTAACCCCAAGGCATGTTGTTCTAGGCAAATTGACTGTAAAAACAAAAACAAACAAAAACAAAAAAGCAGTAATACTTCCCTAAGGCTTACAGACTTGGGCTGTTTGAATTTAAAAACAAAAATCAAGGAATGCTTCTTCTCTGCTATAGCTATGGAAGCATCAGTGAGGAGGCTGAGCTTCAATAGATGGCAGCTATGGAGAAGAGAGAAAACAAAGCGGCAGGGAGCAGTTATGGAGAACAGAAGCAGTTATCACAGGTGCAGAGAGAACGATTTTATTGCCTGACTTTTCTTCAATATTGACTTTGCTCTTCTGTCCCAATCTATTTGATATATGATTCCTTCCTGGTCTGTCAGTAGAGCAAGAACTAGGACGGGAGGCTCAAGTCACACACACACACACACACACACACACACACACACACACACAACCTCAAATTCAGTAAACTACAGGAATTTCAGTGGGAGTGAAATACTCTTATTACACTCTTTATAAATACACCTCAGTCTCCAATCCCTAGTAGACTTCTGGGTGCTCAGTATCCAGCTGGTACATCTCTCACTTACATCAGCTCTTTCCGATTGGTTTCAGGTATTCACGAGATACCTCTATCTCGTGATAGTTTCTCGTGAAAGAAAGATACTTTCTTTCCAATTGTCTCTCAATCCTCTGTTTTCCATGGGGTAACCAGGCCAGGTTATTTATATTAAACAAGATGAGCTTCCAAGGGGAATGACTCCAAGTACTTCCATTATGGGTGACCATATCCTGGGAACAGGCAGAGGTTTGTAGTTCCCAATTAATATTAAAGAAATAAAATACTGAATTGCCTTAATTATAGTATCACATTTTAAATTTTCCCAGGTACTGAAATTTTTTACATGTCATCTGTTGGTTTTCTATAGTGCTCCTGGAACTTCATGTTTTCATAGATGCATATCAAAACAACAACTGATTAGCACATAGTATATTGACAGGCAATCGTCACAGACATAGCACATAAGATCCACTATTAGGATTCCATGCAGTGTCCTGGATATGTGAGTCACATTACAAAATTAATTACAAAGTGTTACTTAGCAAATTTGTATAAAGTAGATAAGGTGCATGAGTCATATGTAATTAACTACACTGCACACAGCAGAGTTGCACAAGAGTCCAAACTGCTGTGACTTTATCACTGGAAATTCTATTAGAGAAGATGCATTCACCTTCACCTTTCCTAATACACTCTAAAGGACATGAAGCCATTCTATTTGACTTGGAGCTGAAACCTTCTTATATGTGTTGTCTGCTATTAGGATATGAGCAGATTGAGAACAAGGATTGTCTAATTACCTCTTAGGTCTCTTCCAGCTTGAGACTGATGATCCTACTGTATGATATATCTCTATTTGGGGTTTGCTCATGAGTTCCTCTATGATGTTATTTTGTTTAATATTTTTCGGAATGGAGACAATTCTGGGAAAATGGGGAAGTGGGTCAGAATACTTCATGCTCTCCAAATTGGAGGGTCAATAGTGCTGGAACCTTATTCTCATCAGATGGGTTAAAGAGGGAATAATGAATACATCTAGAAGGGTATGAAAGTGTTCTAAACTTAGAAAGAAAGGCTGGATAAGGGAGGGAATTTTAGAAGGGTGTTTAGATTAAGAATTAGGAGAAGAAGGGGATAAGGTAGAAACTCTTAGAAAAACAGATAAATTAAGGTGGGGGAGAGGATAAAAGGAGAAACTCTTAGAAGGGTGGATGGTTTAAGGATTATCAGGACAACATAGTGGGGTAGAAATAAATTAGATGTGAGGAAGGATAGGGCAAATGAGGGGAGAAGGATAGTGAGGAAAAATAGGATGGAGGGAAATACACAAGTAATTATAACTTAGAATGTGAATGGGAAGCATTTACCCATAGAACACAATGTTTTAAAACAGAAATATCTGGTACTGGCTAAGAAATGGAGAGGTAGACAGAAAGTAAACATATAACATACAATAGTAAAGAACTATAGTAATTCTGTGTTTGACAAATGTAAAGATTTAAGTTTGGGGAATAAAAATTCATTAAAAATTGTTGGGAAACCTAGAAAGCAGTCTGGCAGGAATTGGGCATAGACCAATGCATTAAACCATGTACCAAGACATGGTGAAAATGGAAACCTGACCCAGAAATAAAAGGAGATATCCCAAGGAATTTAGAAGAACATGAAACATATTACCTATCAGACTCATGGATGGGAGAATAATGTGTAAAGAAACAAGAGATAGAGAATATTGTTGAGGTGTAAAATGGATAATTTTAATTATTCTAAATTAAAAAGTTACATAAATAAAACCATTGTAGTCAAGATTCAAAGGAAAGCAGAAAAATGGGGGGAGGGGAATACTTTCATGAGCAATCTCTCAGTTAGGGGTGTCATTTGCCAAATATATGGAGAATTCTATCAAATTTATAAGAATACAAGTCATATCCCAATTGATGAATGGTCAAAGGATATGAACAGACAGTTTTTCAATGAAGAAATTAAGGCTATGTACAATTATGTGAGAAAATACTCTAAATCATTATTGATTAGAGAAATACAAATTAAAATAACTTTGAGATATCATCTTACATCTATCAGATTGGCTAAAATGATAGATGCTTTTCAATTGGGGAGTGGCTAAATAAGTTGTGGTGTATGATTGCGATGGAATACTGCTTATGATATAAGAAATGATGAGTTGGTTGATTCAGAAAAACAAGGAAAGACTTGGACTTATAAAGGAAGATGCTATCCATCACCAGAGAAAAGAACTGATAAATAGAAATATGCATAGTATGGTTTTACATTTAAGTGTGTACATATGTATGTGTGTTTATGGATATGCATGTATATGTATATATATTTGCATTTAATTGTAGCCTTGGTGGGGGGGTGTAGGTGTGGGGGAGGGATAGCTAAATGCACAGCAGAAAACAAAAGAGAACCTAGAAGGAAGCACAGAAAAGTTGAATTGCTTTGGAAACATATAGGATTTATTACATAGGTTTTCATGAAATAGAAATTTATTGGTTTTTTTTATACTCTCATATGTTCTGCTGTACATGAATATATGTTTTTTTTTTCTTTTTTCAATTTGTATTTAAGTTTAAAATGAATCAGACATTTTTAAAAAATATTTTTCAGAATGGTTCATGGAACAGGCAAGCTCACTCTACCAAGACAGCTACATCAATCTATTCCATGAGTAGTTTCTGTAAGTGCTCAAAAAATATTTGGAATTTTTGAGTGAATAGGATTTTATAGAATTTTAGAACTCCTATTCATTGAGGAAAGTCAATGTACTTTCTTAGTCATAGTTATGTAAGAAAACTTTTTTGAGTTAGATTTTATTTGTAATTAATAAAAATTTATTTTCTACTTCCTATCCACTCAAAAATTAAAAAACAAAAACAAAACCTTCATAATAAATGTGCATAATCAAGCAAAAGACTCTCTCTCTCTCTCTCTCTCTCTCACACACACACACACACACACACACAGAGTCTCATTAGGGATCTTAAGTTCATCTTCTCTCTGTCAGGAAGTGGGAAACAGATACTCCCATCACTGTTCTTCTGGAGTTATGCTTATGCATTGAGAGAATTATTAGGTTCATTAGGTTCAGAGAGCCTAAGTCTTTCAAAGTCACCTGTTTTGTAAGAAACCTTTTAAGAAATAGAGCTATTCAAAGGTAGAATGGACTGATTGAGGATATCCTGAGTTTCCCCATATTGGCAGTCTTCACAGTAGAAGTGAGATGTCATTTGTCAGAGATAGCATAGAGGATATTCTCTGTCAGGTATGAGTTGGATGATGTGACTCCTGAGCTTCCTTCCACTTCAGATTATTCACGATATTCAAGTCAGACAAATATATCCAAGTTAACATATCATTTTCTTTTTCTTATTTGTGAAATTTCTTCCTACCCAAACATATATATCCCAGAGTGCTGAAGAGGAGTCTTATTCTAGTTATATTTCCTGTAGGAGGAAGTAAAGCTGTTGAGTGTAGGGGAAAGGGAGTGGTGGAAAAGGGTTAACGTGTAGTATTCATATATTCAGATGATAAGGAAAGAAGAGATTTCTATGTTACTTCCAAATCCTAAGAGAAGTCATCCATCATGCATGAAGAATGTAAGATTTCACAAGTTCTTTTAATGAATAGAAGACAGATTAGGGTAGGGAAGGATACTTAAGGCAAGTTTTAACAGACTTTCTTCTTCTTTGCTCTATGACCTTAATTTGTAAAGACAAGATAACCTGGAATACACCCAGGGCTATGCTTGGAAATATTTAACAACAAGAACTCTGGGAAGGGGGGGGAGGGAGAATCTATGCACAACAAACTTTTAAATTTAATCTGAATCTTTAACATTTTCTCCATCACTTCCTCAAAGTAACAAAGCAATATATCAAACCCTGATGGATAGCGTTGGCTGATTTCTGAGATATAAATGCTCAAACTCAAAATTTAACAATTATGTCTCACCACTAGGTAGGCCCTGGTTCTAACAGACATCTGATATACTCCTAAGATGAGAATGATTCCATTCAACAGGTAGTGATTGGATAGAGTGTTGAACTTGGAGACAGGAAGACCTGAGTTCAAATCCTACCTCAGGCTGTTACTATCTGTGAAATCCTGGACAAGTCCCTTAAACTTTCTCAGACTCGCTTTTCTCATCTATAAAATGAAGAAGATAACATGTATCTCACATAGATGTTGTGAAAATTAACTAAATAATATATGTAGAGTGCTTTGCAAATCTTAAAAGGCAATGCATATGTTAGCTATTATTCTAAAGGATTCCAAATTTTCCCACTTTATCTGACCAGCTGTATGTAAGGAAGATTTTGTTATCCCCTTTAGAGTTTAGTTTCTCAGGATCCATGGCCATGGTAATTTCTAGTTTCCAGGTATTTAATAATAACTCCCAGAATAGCTCCATGGATGCTAGATAGTAGCTCCCAGAATCATAGTGACAGACAGTCCTACTGAGTCTGTGCCATGAGATAAGGAGTGCCATAATGTAACATTTATGAGGCTTGTATAGATTGACAATATTACTAAAGTTAACTTGTGAACTTAATGTTGGTAAGCTGCCTTCTTTGTCTGTTGCCCTATAAGCAAGTGGGTAACTGGTCAATGAGGGTGGAAAACCCATGGAAAACCCATAGGGGAATCTTTGTGTGTCTCAACTGACCCCCATTGAGGCTTGAGGAGATTTAGGGTAGTGTATAAACTGTACCTATTGCAATTGACCCAATCCATATGTAGAGATAGTTGCCCCCCACCTTCTAGCTGGCCCCTTTGAGAAGGGTGATTAGGGAATGGTGTAGGAGCTGGTTCTCCCAACAACCCTTTGAGAAACTAGACTAGAATAAAACTGATTATTAACCCCTCCAAAGCTGCCTGCCTATCTGACCAGATCAAGAGCGAACCTGTTAGAGACTGGAGACTGAGAACTCTAATGCCTCCTATGTATTATCTGTGAAACACTAGCCTACTCAAAGTATGTGGGTTTTTCCCCCCCAGATAGTAAGTAGAACTTTGAAAGTCCCTACTCTGTGTTCTAGCTACATCAGAATCTGTGTTTCATTACCTATTTGCCTGGGTGCCCTGAAAATGCACATTTCATTCCTATACTCTCATTTGGCACATGTGGTAGAGACTGATCAAGGGGAGGGAGGGACAGAGGCAGTGCTGGAGAATCACTTACCTGAAGATTAGGAAATAGACAAAATAGCAAAGGGATAACAAAAGGAATGTTTACCAAAATTAACACAGAAATTAATAAAATGAAAAATTAAAGAAGAACAGGATAAAGTATATACAAATGAGTTGTTTTTTTTTTAAGACCAATGTGATTGGTCTTAAAAACCTTGCAAATAAAATCAAGAAAGAGAAAATAAACTAACAAAATGAAAAAAAAAATAACGAATGCCAAAGAAATGAATAAAATGATTAGGGATTGTAAAATGCAGTTTTATGTTAATAAATTTGTTAGTAAATGTGAAAATATCTATAAAAATATAAAGCATCTCAAATGACAATTTTTACTTGAAACTGAAAAATAAATCAATTATATATGAGTTAGCCCCCTGACACCCACATGGAATCTATTTTTTTTTCTAATGATTTTGACAGAAATAAAGAAAGAATTATACATTAAGCTGTATGTGTGAATAATTGGTCAAAAAATATAGTGATGATATTGATATTTTACAAATTAACCAATAGATTCAATGAAATATCATTCAAAATAGCAATGGGTTACTTTATGGAATTAGATAAGATGGATGCATGAGTAAGAATTTCCAGGTGAAACTATGGGGAAAACATTCTGATGAAGGAGGCTTTGCCCTGCCAAATTTCAGAATATACAACACAGAAGTAATTGTTATAATAATCTAAAATGAGATTTGAAATGGAAAACATACCTATGTAACAGAGCAGAAAACCTCAAAATGGGACCATAAAAGAGATTACAGTTTGATATCTCCAAGATTACAAAGCATTCAAAAAAAAATTATTATTCCATAGAAACTGGTAAGAAAATTAGAAAACAGAATGGCGAACAAGTCTAGATACACATCTCATACCATATATTATAGTAAATTCCAGTGGTAGCAATCATATAAATATTTAAAACAACGTAAAAATTTGGAAACAAGACTATGTTCATAACAATTATAGATAGGAGAAAAATTCTTATCTGGTGAACAAATGGAAATATATTAAAGACAAAATAGATTTGATTATTTAAAGATAAAAGGATTTTGCACAACAAAAAGCACCGTATTTGAAATAAAAAAAGAAAATGAAAATGATAGAGGGCAATCTTTGCAGCAAATGCTTCTGCTAAAAATCTGATATTCTAAATATATTATAAACCGATACAAATGAATATAAGTAATACCCAAACTGATACAAATTTATTAGGGTAATAGGAACAAATACTAGACCTGTGATTTCATTTTATAGGCAAATCTCAGGGGAGGAAATTCCATCTAATAATGCAGCTCATGGTTTTAGAGATTTTCCTAGAGTATTGAGAGGTTAAATAAATTTCCAAGGATCACAAAATAAGTAGACATCAGAGTTGGGACTTGAACCCAGCTCCCTGTTAGCTGTGAGGTCATTTCTCAAACCACTATGCTTCACCACCTATTTCTATAGTTAATATGGGCAAAGAATGTGAACAAGTAATTTATGAAGAAGGAAACACAAATCGATAATAATTACTTGAAAAATTTCTCAAACTCTCTAGTAAAACAAACAATTTTGAGAAAATATCTCATACCAATAAAGTTGTCAAAAATAATGAAAGATTGGTATAATTCATTGTTGGTGGGCATGTATTTACACTGTTGGGGAAACTATAAATTAGTATAATCATTCTGGAGGGCAATTTAGTAATCTATGACAAGAGTTACAAAAATAATCAAAATATAAAACTGATTACAAAAAGGGGATTTTGTAACTAGCTGCACAAGAATACTTAATGGCAATTTTATCTGCAAAATCAAAGTTCTGGAACATCCTAAATGTCCAATAATTGAAAATACTGACAAATACACGTGGTTTATCATGGGCTTTGTTGTTGTTGTTGTGTGTCCAACATTCTCAAAGAGTACCATGACATCAGGGAGGTGATACCATGGCTTGCAAGTGAATTGGATTTAAGTGAGAGAGGCTGTGCAAAGTCATCACCCTCACTTTCTCTTCTGGAGCCAGTGGTAAGATATAGATCAGGACAACTGGGGATGGCTCTGCATGCAGTGGAAGACCTTGCCCTTTTTAAGCTAAGACCTTCAAGAGGTCTCATTTTGACTGAGGCAACACCCAATCAGTGATTTAAGGCTCTTAAAAAAAATTCCATTATGGTAACAAATATTTTTAAAAAGGATCCCAAACTGCAACAAGAAACTACAAAGTTTGGACATCAGAAGTGCTCACAATAATACCTTATGCTTCCATCTACAGAATCTTCTTCTGTAAACAAGGTATACATGTCCTCATACCATAATGAGAACAAGGAATAAAAACAACCAGCAGTTATATTGAGCTTTCAGGTTTATAAACTATATTTGTTAACTCAGTAGATCCTTACATTATTGTCCCCATTTTTGGATGAGGAAATTGAGGCTGTCTGAGTCGATGACTTGGTCAGTGTTACACAACTAACTTATTAGTTATTAGTTAGCCTGCTTCACTTTGAGGCGGGTCGTTTTGACTCTAAGTCCAATACTCTTTCTACTGCGCCACCTAGCTGCAACAGAAAGCATTATGACATTAAAGAAAACACCAAATAAATCACCATCCCATTGTCACCTTCTGTGCCTTTAATTCATAGTCTTCTGATAAACAGGACTCTGAGAACCAAGTCTTTGTAGTGGCAGACATTGGAACGCCTCTCAACCTATGGGGGACCTTGGAAAGACTTGTACGAAGTGATGCAAAGTGAAATGAGCAGAATCAGGAAAACATTGTACACAGTATCAGCAACACTGTGTGATAATCAACTATGAATAACTCAACTCTTCTCAACAACACAATGATCCAAGACAAATACAGAGGACTTTTGAAGAAAAATGCTTTCCATATCCAGATAAAGAACTGATAGACACTGAATGCAGATAGGAACATATTTTTTTTTCACTTCATCCTTTTTCATTTTTTTTCCTTTTGATCTGTTTCTTCTTTTACAACTATGACCAATATGGATCTATTTTTACATGATAGCACATGTATAAACTATATCAAACTGCCTACCATTTTCAGAAGAGGGGAGGAGAACAAAAGAGAAAAATTTGGAACTCAAAATCTTGTACAAATGAATGCTAAAAAATTTTCTTGACATGTAACTGGTTAAAAAATATTGTTAAAGTAAAAAAAAATCTATGGTGGACTTTGTAGGGCTTGACAGAAAAGGTCGTTAATACTATTGCATCTCAAAGCCTAGAATGCTATTATTTCTTACCCTTGGATAGATATCTCTGCAGCATCTGACACAGGAGGCAAGCTGTCCCGTGCTAAGCAGTTCTATCAAACTTCAGTTCTGACATCAGCAAAAATAGGGAAGTCTCACTAGGCTGAGCAGTGAAACCCAGTCTCATCAAGCTCATTGTTGAGGAAGCGGAAAAAAAATATCAGTAAGTCACACACCCCAGGAAGGTGAGCTGAAGTTTGTTAGACACCCTTGTAGTGGTTGTGGTTCCTCTTCTCCCTGCTTCTACCTTCTTCTTGCTCTAAGTCTATAGACATTTCCTGCTCCTGGGTCTTCTGTAAGTTCACACTAGTCAATCACTTGCAAGATGAGTGCTGAAACTCTGTCTGTGAACTGTCTGTCACTAGTGTATCTGCTAGATAACACAGCACTAGAGAGGAAGTGTGGCACAGAGGGTATTCAACAGACCTCAGAGTCTGCTAATATTACAGGCTGTGGGGCCCTAGACAAGTCATTTACTGCCTCAGTGCCTACCCTACCCCCAAGGACTTTCAATTCTAATGGATGATAGATAGATAGATAGATAGATAGATAGATAGATAGATAGATGGAAAGATAGATAGATAGATGGATGGATAGATAGAAAGATAGATAGATAGATAGATAGATAGATAGATAGATAGATAGATAGATAGATAAATAGATAGAAAGATAGATAGATAGATGGATGTTGATAGTATTGTTTCCTTCATTCTCAAAGAGGATATTAGAGGTGATGCCATGACTTGCAAGTGAGTTGGATTTCAGTGAGGAGGGCTGTGCAAAGTCACCAGTCACACTTTCTCCTCTGGAGTCAACTGGGTCCTGTGACCAGAAATAGATCCAGATGACTGGAGATGGCTTTGGATGCAGTGGAAGACCTTGACCTTTTTAAACTAAGGTCTTTAACAGGTCTCAGTTTGACTGAGGCAATGCCTCATTGCATTATTAAAGCTGGGTAAGAAATAATGCACATTCAGCTTTTTTTTACCTAGTCCAAAAAGAAAAGAAAAAATCAATCTGGGAGGGGAAGATCTCAGTTTCTGGCCAAAACAGGAACAATTGGTATTTAGAGCCCAAAGACCAAGTAGGGCTAGGCCGGGGAACTATTGTTAATCAGGCAATGAAAGTCAGAGTGATTTGAGTTTAAGGCATGGTCCTTAAGAAAAAAATCTAGCCTGTAAATCCCAAGATATCTTGCGAGGTTTCAGTGAACAAAATTTACATTCCTGTGGACAGAGCGCCCAGAGGAAAGGGTATGATACCCTATGTGGACAGAGAAGATTAAAAAAAAAAAGGAAGGAAGAAAGAAGGAAGGAAGCCGTGTTGCTCAACTGTCCAGTTCCAGTTGGGTCCCCAGTAGGCAACTCCTACTCCTACTCACATAAGTTGTTGTTTGTCCTTCATTCTTAAAGAGGACCATGATACCAGAGAGGTGATGGCATGACATGCAAGTGAATTGGATTTAAGTGAGAGATAAAGAGAGAGATATAAAATTTGTTATTTGTCCTTCATTTTTAAAGGGGACCAATCACATCACAGGATGATGTCTTTACTAGCATGTAAATTGGATTTAATCAAGGTAAAATTGC
Organism: Pseudochirops corinnae; assembly: GCA_028646515.1. Lineage (NCBI taxonomy): Eukaryota > Metazoa > Chordata > Mammalia > Diprotodontia > Pseudocheiridae > Pseudochirops > Pseudochirops corinnae. Next base: position 272,071,736 of record CM053585.1, read on the forward strand.
ACAATGTCCTCAGCCTCACTCTCTTCCACAGTCATTAAGTCCAGTGACAAGACAAAAATCACGATGACTGGCAATGGCTCAGGATGAAGTGAATGACCTTGGTATCTTCAATGTCTGATCAAGTTCTAAGCACTCCACAACACCTTCTTCAACTGGCTTTATGACCATTGGGACAAATTGTCCTCATCCACCTATTCCAATGGAAGAAATCTTCACATGATTGAAGCAGATACTCCCCTAACTCATTGATGGTTTGGGGTCCTGTTGGTTACCCTCAATCTGGATTAGCCTGTCTGCTAAGACAGTTTTACTGGGGTATGGCGACTGCATATACAATAACTTCTTGGAGCCACAGCTGAAAATGGAGTGATAGAAGTGAACATACACATATACATACATAACACACACATATAATTAGCTACACATGTACAAAACATACATGTATGTGCATGTGTGTATAATATACACACACATATACACACACAAACAACACACACATACATACATACATACATACATACATACATATTTATGGGGGCAGCTAGACACTGCAGTGGATAGAGCATCGGGCCTGGAGTCAGAAAGACCAGAGTTCAAATCTGACTTCAAACATTTACTAGCTTTGTGATCCTGAGTAAGTCACATAACCTTTGCCTGCATAAAACTGGAGAAGGAAATGACAAGCTAGCCCAGTATCTTTGCCAAGAAAACCCCACAAACAGTTGTCCCACATGACTGAATAACTGAACAACAGCAATAGAAATACCCATATACGTGCGTATAGGTAGGCTGGTGTAGCAGATAGAGGGCCAGTCATAGAGTCAGGGATCGTTTATTATGGAGGAAGACTGGGCTCAAATATTGCCACAGACACTTGCAAATTGTGTGACTCCAGCCAAGTCTCTCAACCTCTCTCAGCCTCAATTTCCTCATCTGTAAAATGAGGGGAGAGAGGGATTTAGTAACTTCTAAGATCCCTTCTGACTTCAAATTTATGATCCTATAATTGTGACTTTACATGTTTATAAAAAGAAAAACTGAATGAAAACATCTTCAGAGAGCTTATTGACAAAAAAGATACTAAGAGACATAGGAAATAAGTCGTTCTGCTATTGTTTTGCTAAAGTTTATATGTTTATAAACTAAAGTTTTAGGTTTCAAGTTGTACATAAGGTTTCTTTTCTCATGTTATTTGTTTGATTTTTGGCATTTTTTGAAATTTTTCTTGAATTTGTAATAAAATCTTATTTAGAGCATTATAATGGCCCACAGGGTAGCCCTGCTCTGCCTTCTGCCCTACCCCTCCTCCCTAGGCTTCAAACTCTCACATTAACCTGGGACATTCACTCAATGTTCAAGTTCTAAGCACTCCACAGCACCTTCTTCAACTGCCTTTATGGCCGTTGGGACAAATTGTCCTCATCTGCCTGTTCCAATGGAAGAAATCTTCACATGCTTGAAGCAGATACTCCCCTAACTCATTGATGGTTTGGGGTCCATTGACTAGGTAAAAAAAAGCTGAATGTGCATTATTTCTTACCCAGCTTTAAGGATTTTATTTGTATGAGGGGCTGGTAATCTCCAGAGAGTTTCAGGAGGTGGATAAATGTCACACGTGAGTTTTTACAAGGCTTTAGCATAAGGGACAGCTAGGCATTGCATTGGATAGAGTACTGACCTGGGAATAAGAAAGACTCATCGCCCTGAGTTCCAATCCAGCTCAGGACACTTACTAACTGTGTGACCCTGGGCAAGTCACTTAAACCTATTTGCCTAGTTTCTTCATATGTAAAAGGAACTAGAGAAGGAAACAGCAAACCACTCTAGTATCTCTGCCAAGAAAACCCTAAAATGGGGTGACAAAGAATTGGTCAGGAATGAAAACAACTAAACATACATACGTAACGTGGGATGGCTCTACATACTTAGAATACTTTCCCCACCTCTGCCACCAGAGAACAGTGTGGAAGAGAAATGTAACAGCAATGCCCTCACAGGCCTGTATTCAGATTTTTCTGACTTTATCTTCCTTTCAGGAAGAAAAAAAAAAATCCCAAATACAGAGAGATGCTCTTTACCAGTGACTTACATAAAATTTTCCAACAGCTCAGAGCAACTGGAATACGAACTATGCAAAGGGAAAACTTAGCAAAGGTATGTCCTTCCTTCTTAGGGGCTATTTCTACACAGGCAAAATAAAATGGAGGGAGTCCACAACCTGGACAGACCCAACTTTGACTAAATCCACACTTCACAGAGCAAATCTCTTTAGTCAAAAGATCACACTCAAGGGCCTAGGGGGCCACATGTGGCCTCGAGGCCACAAGTTTCCTATCCCTGGCTCTGATCATTCAAGTGTCACTCCCATTTTCTCCCTGAAATTGTCTGATTAACAACAAAATTTGTTTAGAATGTTACCTCATTTTTTTTTCATTTTCTCATTTCTCTTTTTGATTTTACCTATGATGACAGGGACCAAACCAGAAAATCCTTTCTCTGTTTGGAATGAAAAAAATGGATTCTAGTCTTTAAATTTCCACCTTCATCTCTGGGCAGAAAGATAGGGATTTTAAAAAAATTTCTTCTCAATTAATAAGCATTTTTTTCTTCTCTTCCAACTTGCCTCTCCCCTCTCCCAATTTAAAAAAGAATGAAAGAAGGAAGGAGCAAAAGAAAGAAAGAGGAAGAAGGAAGGAGAAAGAAAGAAAAAAGGAGAGAGAGAGAGAGGGAGAGAGAGAGGGGGGGAGGGGGAGAGACAGAGAGGCAGAGACAGAAACAGAGACAGAGAGATAAAAAGAGAGAGACAGAGAAAGAGACACAGAGAGACAGAGAGAGGAGAGAGAGAGAGAGGGGAGGGGGAGAGAGAGAGAAAGAGAGAGAGGGAGAGAGAGAGAGAGGAAGAGAGAGAGAGGAAGAGAGAGAGAGAGAGAGAGAGAAAACTCATAACAAACATGCATGGTCAAGTAAAACAAATTCTCATGTGAGACAACTGCCTGGAGTCAGGCAATGAACTTGGAGTCAGGAGTCAGGATAGACCTGAGTTTGAATCCAGTCTCAGACACTTTACTATGTCACTCTCAATAAATCACTTAACCGCTCTTGGTCTCGGTTTCTTCATCTTTAAAATAGGAATGATAATAATATCTACCTCCCAGGGTTGTTGAGAGGATCAGATGAGATATCTGTAACTTTTGCATTTGCATTTGTAAATCACTTGGCAAATCTTCATAAACGCTAGCTATTGTTACATCCAAAAATGCATGTCTCATTCTGCATCCTGAATTCATCACCTCTCTGTCAAGAAGTGGGTAAAACGCTTCATCACTGATCCTCTGAAATCATGGTTGGGCACTTAATTGATTGACTTCCTAAAGTCTTTCAAAACTATTTTAATTTGCAGTGTTGTTATTGTTCTCCTGGTTTTGTTTGTTTCCCTCTTCCTCAGCACAAACAGGTCAGAAGGCACTTTTCTAACAGACTGGAATGAAGCCCTTGTATTGGGGAATAGTGGGGAGGAATGGGAGGGACTGTCCTGCAAAGATCATAGTCAGTCGGCAAACTGAGACAAAACATCAAGAAAAGAAAGCGACCTGCGGAAAGCTGAAATATTGGGCTGGAGGAGAAGAAGGGAAGCAAACTGGTTGGAAATTCTTTCCAGACTTAATAATCCCGAGAATCGTTAGTAACCAAAGGGAGGCTTCAGACATATGTTTTGTGTTGACAGTGGACCCTTATTTAAAACAACCCCAACTAAAGAAGGGCTTGATTAAAAGAATTGGCCCTTAAATAACTGTCGATTAACAGGGCCTGGCAAAAGCCACAGCATTCTCTCCATCCTTGTTGAACAAGAAAATGAGGGGAAAACAGAATCAACCCAGCTGGACCATTCTGCCCCCAATCCACCCAATTTGGGGGCAGTTCTAAGGAAACTAAATGTCTTGTCAGTTATAGAAACCATATGCCTCCCCCGCCTCAAATCTGCAAATAAAGTAAGTGGTTTTAGGTACCCTCACCCTGCTTGAGGGCATGGAAGGCCCAATATTCAGATATCGAGTAATAGCCTCAAAAATACTTGGAAAGGTTCAAAATGCCACTGGCAATTATTCCTGTCTGCAGCTCCATGTGAAATGACACAGGGGTGGAGAAAGTAGGGGTGAGGAGAAAGAATCAATATTTCATGAGACAGCTCAAATAATTTTCAGATTTCCCGAAATGAATCACTTCCTGTGAAAATTAGAGCCATTCGGAGGAAATGAGGCTAGAACAGGAAACAAAGGTATTTTCAACACGTGGGAAAGGAGGGTTAAAGAAGCAAAGAAGTTGGTCTTTCTGAGTTGGGATGGGGGGGGAGGTTCATTTTTATTCACCTTTGTTCTAAAGGAGAGCAAATCCAGTTGGTTTCCCCATCTGGTAGCATTCTCTATACATTTCCATCAAGTGTTAGGAAGCCAGCAAAGAAGAACAGGCATTTGCAAAGGGTTTGGAAAGGGAACGTATGTGTGTGTGTTTAAATAAGAAACTAATTTGTAGTTTCAGTAAATCACTCTGGCCAAATGATCAGTTTTCAGAGATGGGGGGGTGAAAAGTTGTGTCCCAGGCCAGGGAATGTTTGAACATGTTTCCATTCTCAGGGTCTATTTCCTGTCTTTAAGAGGGCCTTTCTGCATTTGAGATTCTTCCAGGGACACTTGGGGATTTCTTAATGTGGACTTCCCCAGCAACAACAAGGATTTTCCCAGGGTGGCAGCTTGTGAGTGTCAGAGATGACTACTTAGGAGTTTCTACCATGGCCATATTGGTTCATGATGCCAAACTGATGGCTTAATAATCAGATATTTTCCTGAAGAGGAGAAGGAAAAAAAAAAGTCAAATACATTCCTGTCACTTCAGGGAATGTCATGACACCAAAGCCAGAAACTAATCCCATGAACAAAAGTAAAAATTAGCTAAATGCACTAAGAAGTTTATTCATTGAACCTGAAGACAAGAGGCACCTAGATTTAACTCCCAGATGTTAGTATTACTAGGTGCACAATTCAAAGCAAATCATTTATGTTCTTTAAGAAGCTCAAGTCCCACATTTATAAGATATGACTACTTTCCTCAGGGAATTGATAGAAAGCAAGTTGTATATCTGAAGGTTCTCTAGAAATGGGAATTGTTTATTATCATTTAACTAAATTAACTTAATGGTATAAATATTGCCCATGGAAGGAGAAATTCCACAAATATGTGTCAACTGTACCTAGGTGATATCATACAACAGAATGAAAATTAAGAAATTCAGTAAGCTGTGATCATGTCTTGCAATAGAAAGAATTAGAGGACCTGGGAAAAGAATAGAGACTTTAAGCCAGTCTCTGTTATAAACTAGTTCTAGGACCTAGAGTAAATAACTTCACTTCTCTAGGCCTCAGTTTACCTATCTGTAAAATGAGGAGTCTAGGCTAAAGATCTCTAGGGTCAGTTCTAAATCCTTCATTGTGTCTCTCTGTCTCTAAGATTCTTACCACATATGCTTCCCTCTTTAGATCAGTAGTTCTCAACCTTCCTAATGTTGTGACCCTTTAATCCAGTTCCTCATGTTGTGGTGACCCCCAACCATAAAATTATTTTCGTTGCTACTTCATAACTGTCATTTTGCTACTGTTACGGATCACAATGTAAATATCTGATATGGTATTTTCATTGTTACAAACTGAACATAACCCACAGGTTGAGAACCGCTGTACTAGAGGAACATGACCATTTTATCACATCTCCCCATCTATGAGTATTTTTCAACCTTCTAATTCTTGTTGCTATTGTTCAGTCATTTCAATAGTGTCTAACTCTTTATGACCCCATATGGGGTTTTCTTGGTAAAGATACTGGAGTGGTTTGCCATTTCCTTCTCCAGCTCATTTTATAGATGAAACTGTAACAGAGTTAAGTGATTTGTCCAGGGTCACACAGCTAGCAAGTATCTGAGGCTGGATTGGAACTCAGATCTTCCTGACTCCAGGACCCCATCCACTGTGCCACCTAGCTGCCATTCTAATTGTAGATGTGATCTAATTATTTAAAATTCCAAATTTATTAAGTCACACACAGACCCTTAGGGTTTATTTTATTTATTTTATTCTAATTGAATGGGATTGTAGCACTTAGCTACAACAGACATGCATGCAAAATGATTTCTATTTAAGCATAAATAGGAATAAAAAAAATAATCTGGTCCATTTAATTAGAGGATCTCAACCCCAGAAAGCTAAACTGCCACATGTATGTCACTAACAAGTTAGACCATTACAGACATTCATTGTTCCTAAAAAGAATCAGCTTATAGAATCATGAACCTAGTTGAAGATAAATAGGCAGCAAATCTACCCTCTTAATTGTTGTAAAATAATTAATACTGGGCAGGGCATCATTCACAAAGGGAGACGTTTAGTTTCAAATGTAAAATGAAGACAGTGAAACCTAGTGTTTCCTCTTTCCATTCTGCCTTCCCAAATGTCTAACCTGCCTACACACATCCCAAAGGTAGTAAAATAGTTTCTGTGTCTTCAATCTTGAATCCTGGGAAAGCCAATGTAAACAGACCCCAGCTAATTAGCAATGCTGTGGGGGGGAGAGGGGAGGGGGAAGAGGTTTTGGCTTTAGGATTTTTTTCTTAATCATAGGGTTGTGGTGAGGGAAGCAGTTTGGAGTCTTTCAGGGTCTATGGGAAGGGGAGCTGTTGTGATTAATTACTAATAGTAAATAACAGAAATCCCCTAATATCTACTATTTATCCAACACAGTGTTGAAGGAGGGAATCCAAAGAAATATCGAGAGCTGTCCTTCTCAAGGTATGTCCAGAGTACAGGATTTGGTGTCAAAAAACATGGGTGGAATAAAATTTTATTTCTAGTATTTACTAACTGCGCAATCTTAGGGAATCACTTAACTTTTCTGAGCTTTAGTTTCCTTATCTGTAAAGTGGGGGTAATAATAGCAGTCCTACTTACCTTGCAAGAGGCAATTGTAAGGAAAGTACTCGGTGAACCTTAAAGCATTAGAGAAATGCAAGTTGTTGTTGTTGTTACAATGCAGTTGGGGGTGGGGGTGGGGGTGGTGCAGAAAGAGAGACAAGATTGACTTTTGACTAGTAAATGCATTAAACTACTAGATAACAGTATTCATGACAAAGCTGAGTATAATCAAGTTAAGTGTAAGAGCATTTAAATGCTTAGTATGTGCCAGGTCCTATGTATGCTAGGCCATTCACTGGAGAAGGCAATGGCACACCACTCTCGTATCTTTGCCAAGAAAAATCCATGGGCTGTATTAAAATGATAAAAGATGTGACACCAGAAGATGAGCCCCTTCAGGTGGGAAGTTATCCAAGATGCTCCTGGGGAAGAATGGTGGACAACTACAAGCAAGTCTAGCACTAATGAAGAATCCTGGTCAAAGCCGAAAGGAAGGTCAGCTGTGGATGTATCTGATGATGAAAGGAAAGTCCAGTGCTATAAAGATCAATATTGCATAGGAACCTGGAATGTGAGATCTATGAACCAAGGTGAGCTGGATGTGGTCGAACAGGAGATGGAAACATTAAACATCAACCTCTTGGGTGTCAATGAACTCAGATGGACAGCAATGGATGAATTGAATACAGATGATGTACTACTGTGGGCAAGAATCCCTTAGAAGAAATGGAGTAGCCCTCATAGTCAATAAAAGGGTGAAAGAAGCAGTAATTGGGTATAATCTCAGAAGTGACAGAAAAATATCTGAATCTAAGGCAAACAGTTCAATGTCACAGTAATACAAGTCTATGCTCCAACCACTGATGCTGAAGAGGTCAAAGTTGATCAGTTCTATGAAGACTTACAACATCTTCTAGAAATAACACCAAAAAAGTTGTCACATCCATCATAGTGGATTGGAATGCTAAAAGTAACAGGTAAATGAAGCATGGCAAAGATTAATAGAGTTCTGCCAAGATAATTTGCTGGTCATTGTAAACACTCTTTTTCAACAACCCAAAAGGTGACCGTATACATGTACATCACCCAAATGGTCAATACAAAAATCAGATCAATTATATACTTTGTAGTCAAAAGTGAAGAAATTGTATACATTCAGTTAAAACAAGACCTGGAGCTGTCTATGGCTCAGATCATGAGTTTTTTACTGCAAAATTCAGACTCAAATTGAAGAACATAGAGAAGACGATATAGGTATGATCTAATTAACATCCCTTATGAATATAAAGTGAAGGTGATTAGATCTTTTAGATAGAGTGCTTGAAGAACTAGAGACAGCGATTTACAATATTGTATAGAAGGCAGCAACAAAAAACATTCCGAAGGGGGAAAAAAGGAACAATAAAGCAAAAAGGCTGTCTGATGAAACCTTACAAATATCTGAGGAAAGACAGAAAGTGAAAGGGAAAGGAGAAAGGGAAAGATATACCCAACTTTTCCAGAAAACAGCAAGAAGAAATAAAAAGGTTTCCTCAAATGAGCAATGCAAAGAAAGAAAGAAAAAACAACAGAATGAGAAAGACAAGAAATCTCTTAAAGAAAATTAGAGATAACAAGGAAATACTTCATGCAAAATTAGACATGATAAAAGACAAAAATGATAGGGCCTTGACAGAAACAGAAGAGATGAAGAGATGCAAGAACACACAAGTTAACATTGCTGATAACCATGATGGTGTGATTACTGATCTACAGTCAGACATCCTGGAGAAGAGTCAAGTAGGCCTTAGGAAGATTTACTAACAATAAAGTTAGTGGAGGTGATGGAATTCTGGCTGAGTTATTTAAAACCCTAAAATACGATGGTGTTAAAAGTGCTGCCTTCAATATGCCAGCAAATTTGGCAAACTTAGCAGTGACCACTGGACTGGAAAAGATCAGTTTTTGTCCTAATCCTAAAAAGGACAGTACCAAAGAATGTTCAAATTACTGAACAATTGCACTGCTTTCACACCCCAGCACAATTATACCTAGGATTACGCAAATTAGGTTTCAACAATATATAAACTGAGAGTTACCAGAAGGGCAGGCTGGTTTTTGAAGAGGCAGAGGAACTAGAGGCCAAACTGTCAACCTTCACTGGATTAAGAAGAAAGCAGAGGAGTTCCAGGAAAACATCTACTTCTGCATCACTGACGACACTAAAACCTTTGGCTGTGTGGATCATGCCAAAATGTGGCAGGTCTTCAAAGAGATGGGAATTCTAGATCATTTTATTAGTCTCCTAAGGAACCTGTGTGCAGGCCTAGAAGCAACAGATAGAACTGAATGTGGAACAACAGATTGTTTTAAGATTAGAAAAGGAGTTTGGACAAGGTGTTATATCGTCATCTTATTTATTTAACTTATATGTACAATCCATCATACAAAATGACATACTGGGTGAATCAAAAGTCACAATAAATGTTGCCAGAAGAATTATCAACATCTCAGATATGTAGATGACATCATTCTGATGATATAAAGTTAAGAGGAATTAAGAAGCTTCTTGATAAAGGTGAAAGAGAAGAGTATAAAAGTTGACTTGTAACATAAAAAAAAAAACACCTAAGATTTTTTCAACTGATCCCATCATTTCCTGGCAAATAGAGGAAGAAGAAATGGAAGGAACATCAGTTTTATATTCTTGGGCTCAAAGATCACTAGAGATTGGGGCGGCTAGGTGGCGCAGTAAATAGAGCACTGACCCAGTAAATAGAGCACTGGCCCAGGAGTCAGGAGGACCTGAGTTCAAATCTGACCTCAGACATTTAACACAAAACCAGCCATGTGACCTTGGGCAACTCACTTAACCCCAATTGCCCTACCTTCCCCCCTCCAAAAAGGAAAAAAAAAGATCACTACAGATGGTGACTGCAGTCATGAAATTAAAAAATATTTGCTCCTTGGAAGGAAAGCTATGGCAAATCTAAATGGTATACTAGAAAGCAGAGACCTCACCTTGGATTTTTCCAATAACAACGTATGGCGGTGAGAATTGGACTGTAAGGAAAACTGAGCGCCACAGAATCAACACTTTCAAATTGGGATTTTAGGAAAGATTTTGGGGGGTTCTGTGGACAGCAAGAAGATCAAATCAAGGAAGGTCAAATACCGAAGAGGAAGCTTAAATATGTTGTCCACATAATGAGAAGATGAGACTCATTGGAAAAGACCCTGATGTTGGGAAAAATTGAATGCAAAAGGAGAAGGGGATGGCAGAGGATGAGACGAATCAATGGTGTCACAGAAACAATGAATATGAATTTGGACAGAGCTCAGGAGATAGGGGAGGACAGAAGGACGTGGCATGCTATGGTGCATGATGGCACAAAGATCAGACATGACTGAACAAGTGAACAACAACAACTATGTGTGCTAAGGGAGATATATATATATATATATATATATATATATATATATATATATATACACAGAGTAAAGAGAAGGCCCTCTGAGAAGGAAAGGAGTTAGCATCTAGGGAGACTAGAAATCAGTCCTAAAATATATGTCACACACTGTAAGTGTTATAGGCAATTAGGAATAATAACATAGCTGACATTTCTATAGATTTACAAAATGCTTATTATCTTAATTTTCATAATAGCAAATTTACTCTCCTTGTCAGCCACTGTGGCAAAGTATATAGAGGCCAGAAGACCGGCATAAACCTGGCCAAATCATCAAGTTCCTCTGTGTCTCAGAAACTTCCAGGATTTTTCTACCAAGTCATAGTCATCTGCTTTTAGTGGAGGAATTTCTTTATACGGAGAAAGTCACAGATCCTTCCTGATGCCAAATATGTATGTTCATATGTTGTCTCCCACCTCTCCCAGGAGAATGTAAGTTCCTTGATAGATGGGATTGTTTTGTTTCATTCGAGGTAGTGGATCCAGAGGCCCTAAGTTCAAATATCACCTTTAAAGTTTCTTTTGACCTTTGGCAAGTAACTTCCCTGGGCTTCATCTCTCTGATGTATAAAATAATATTGGACTAGATGGTCTCTAAAGGCCCTGCCAGTTCTATGTCTATGATCACACGATCTGATTCCCTATTGCCTGAGATGCAACAGGGTGTAGTGGACGTGGAGCTGCCTTCAAAGTCAGAAAAAACGGTTCAGGTCTTACCTCACATTCACACTGACTTGAAACCTTGGAGAGACTGACAAACTACTTCTCGGTGTCTCTTTGGAACTCTAAAATCATGAGTTGCAGATCCACGTTGTAGATCTGCATCGGTAAAGGGAGTTTTCTCGCTAAAAGTTCCCTACACCAATGAAACCACGGGTCAGAATTTTAAAAAATCCTATTACTTAGCTGATAAAATGCCTTTATACATGTTTGTTGAATTGAGGCAAACTACATCTCGTTTGATACTCACCAAAATCCTGTAAAGAAACCAGTACAAAGTCTTCTTATCCCTGTTTTATAGAGGAAAAAATAAAAGGCTCCGGAAGGTGAATGGCACGTACTTATGATGCCTATGGAGGAGCTCAGAAATCTTTACATTTCTTTGTATCCTTAGCCCTGCACTTAGCTGTGTCTGCTACATTCTAAGTCTGGTTGACTGAGTGCTTGAATTTGACCCCAAATTCAGTGCCCTTGCACGCTGGGCCAGGCAGTTTACTGCAGGCTTGGTACAATATCCTACAATAATGTTAAGCTGCCTTTCCCTCTCCCCTTGGGGGCTGAGGAGAGAACCAAGTCTTTCTACAGTCATGGAGCATTATTGTACAAGAGGGAAGCTATGGAGTTACTTATGGTGCAAGTGCGGAGATGCTTAGATAAACTTTCCACTCCTAGCTCCTTTGTTTCAGATTCTCAGTTCATTAGCATTCTCTGAATATCCATCCATGGGCCAGATTCTTGCCTAAGACAACAGGAACACTTCCAAATGCTGGCCACAAGAGGGAGCTTTGATGCCAGGTGTTGATTGCTCATAACTAAGAGAACTTCATTCTTTCCTCAGCCTCACAGGAAGGCTGGAATCTACTTTTCCAAAAGTTTTCAGTGACTCTGTGCTGGACTTCATGAGGGTTTCTGAGCTGAGAATGAACAGTCACTGTATTCATCACACTAGAACCCCAAATTCTTTTTTGCGTTGAAAAGACAGATATTGTTCAACCAGGAAAAGTGCTGTTACTATTTTTTCATTAGCTAAGTCACATGTGTTGAAACAGTGTGGTAAGTCCATGCTTATTATAAGCATGAAACTTGAAATATATTAAATAGGAGTATAGGCATCTTCCTCAGGGCTTTCCTTTCAACATGGGTTAGGACACCATGGAACCTATCAGGGCTGGCCTTTATTGTCGAATTGGAGAAGTCTGTGTTCAGGATCCTGCCTCCCTTGGGTGTCCCCAAATTCAAAGGCCCCCAGGAGCCTCACGCTGTCCAGGACTGTTCACTGTACTTCAATTATCTGGCCTAATCTCTCTCCCCAATCAAAACTGATTCTTCCTTTCTCTGTGAAGCCACAGGTCTTGAATTCAAACCTTGGTTCAACGACTAAAACTATGTGACCTTGGGCGAATCTCTAGGCCACTTTCCAAATCTTCAAAATGAGGGAGTTGGGTTAGATTTTGGTGATCTCTAAGGACCCTTCCAGTTCTAAATCTTAGGATTCTATGATTAGATAGGTACTTTCAGAGGCCCTCTCTTTACTTTTCAAAAATGACAACACAAAGGGTTATCTGATAAACTAACCAGCAGCTGAGGTGTGGATGACTGATAATAGCGTAATGTGTTTATCCTTCAGGGATATTTACATTTTACCCAGGGGCCTGGTAGAGACAAAGTGATTTTCTAATTGTTGGGTGTGGGGTTTTTTTGTTGTTGTTGTTTTTCCCTCTCCTAGTACTATCAAGTGAAAGTTTTGGGGTGTAGAGAGAATACTCCTTGGACCTGAATCCTAGAGGTGACATAGTGCAGAGAGCTGGACCTGGAGTGAGGAAACCAGTGATCCCTTAGTCATTTGGGCAAGTCACTTAACCCCTGTTTTCCTCAGTTTCCTCATCTGTAAAATGTAGATAATAATACACTACCTCCCAGGGTTTTTGTGAAGATCAAATGAGATATTTATGAAAAGAGTTTAGTATATGGCCTGGCACATTAATAAATGATTGTCTCCTTCCTTATTCAAGTTCTGTCTCTGTCATTTATTAACTAATATGGCCATGGACAAGATACTTCACCTCATTGATCTTCATTTTCTTGATCTGTAAAATGTAGGTAACTGTTTTACATTAACTATGTGATAGACCAGGTATAACAAAAGTGATGTGTCAACTTTAAAATACCCTGCTATCCTGGGCCCAGTCTCACCACAGAATGGAAAGTTCATTCTGCCTCCAGGTGAGTGGCCTGAGAACAGCCATTTTCAGTGACAATACTGACAAGAAAAGTTTGCTTGTACTGAGTAAATTCTTGCAATTGCTTTAATAACATTCTCTCCTCCCTACCTTTGCTCACACTGTACTCTCTCTGCAGAATATCCTTCCTCTCCTTCTTCATGCCATGAATTGCTCCCATTAACCTTTTAATGCCTAACTCAAAAGCTGTCTTTTCTAGGAAGTCTAACATGATCCTTTACGGAGACAGTGGCTTAACTGGATGTTCTTCCCCTTGACCTCACAAAGCACTTTGTTTTTAATGTTCTAATGTCCTCCCATGTATTATTTTATATTACAAGGAGTTGGGCATGTCCATGCACACAGGAAAAAACAAGTGGATGAAGAAGTTCTATTGCTCAGATTTCAACACGTATTTGAAGGGAGCTTGTGCAACACTAAATATATGTAGGTCAAACAGTTCAGATGGACAATAAAACTCAGCCCAAGGTTGAACATGAGGGGAATATAGAAGCTCTTTTCCAGATCCTATGCTTCCCATGATTTTTTTTATTCTAAGTTTTTAATACTAAAAATTTACTATGTTTTGTTCTAGCAACAAGACATGAAAGAGTATTGCCTCTGAAACATGAAATATAAGAATTACATAGCATAATGGAGAGGCATATGACGGTTATGACCAGCGTATAACCAACGAGGAACTTTGAAGAAGAGTAAAGAATATCATCAAGGAATTATATGATAGAAGGAGACTATGGAGGAACCCAAGATGGCAGAGTAAACACAGGGACTCCCCTGAGGTTTCTCAAATTCCCCTCCAAAATTAAAATAATGCCTCAAAACAAATCCTGGAGTGGCAGAACCCACAAAAGAACATGATGAAAAAAAATTTCAAACCCAAGAAATTTAGAAGGTCTGCAATAAGTTCTGTCTTATTGGAGTGAGACTAGAGCAGAGTCTCACATACACCATGCCCTGTAAGCAAGGAACAGGCATTGGGGCAACTGAATCAGCAGCAACAGCTTCAGGAACTCTCATCCCACAGATAGTAAAGGGGTAGAACAACTGGTCAGAAGGAGATTACAGGGGACCTTTTGCTGGCACTGGGGTCAGGACTCTGTCCCTATGCAGTTCCCACTTTCTGTCTCAGGGTGGAAGAAGCATTAGCAGCAGCAGGGACTCTGTTCACAGTTCCAGGGCAGAAAAGTATGTGATCACTTACAAACAAGGGCACAGGCCAGGACAGCACAGGCCTCCTCTCTCCTTAGATCATGCTACCCTGAAAGAACTGAAAGCTTACAGACCCCCCATAACTATACCTGAAAACAGCAGTACACAAAAAGCTGAAACTTGGGACAGTATCCCCATTGCCCCAGAAGCAGAGTACAACTTTAACACAAAGTTAAAATAGAAATAGGCAGGAAAAATGAGCAAACAGCAAAAAAGAACCTGACTATTGAAAGTTACTATGGTGACAAGGAAGATCAAAACACAAACTCAGAAGAAGACAACAATGTCAAAACTGCTACATTCAAGGACTCAGAAAAAAATGTGAATTGGTCTCAGGCCAAAAAAAGAATTCCTGGAACAGCTCAAAAAAGAATTTTAAAACTCAAATTAGAGAGATAAATGAAAAATTAGGAAAAGAAATGAGAGTAATACAAGAGAATCATGGAGAAAGAGTCAACAGTTTGGTAAAGGAAACACAAAAAATGTAAAAAGATATGCAAAAATTCACAGAAAAAAAAACTTCTTAAAAAATAGAAATGACTAATTGGAAAATGAGTCACAAAATCTTCCTGAAGAAATAACTGCTTAAAAATTAGGCTTGGGCAAGTGGAAGCTAATGACTCCATGGGACATTAAGAAACAATAAAACAAAATCAAAAGAAGGAAAAAAATAGAAAAAAAATGTTAAATATCTCATTGTAAAATCAACTGACCTGAAATAAAGATTGAGGAGAAATAATCTGAGAATTATTGGACTACCTAAAGCCATCATAAAAAAATAAAAGAACCTAGACATTGTATTTTTAAAAATTATCAAGGAAAACTGACCTGATATCATAGAACCAGAGAGTAAAATAGAAATTGAAAGAATCCACTGATCACCTCCTAAAAGAGATCTCAAAATGAAAACTACCAGGAATATTATAGACAAATTCCAGACCCCCTGGGTCAAGGAGAAAATATTGCAAACAGTCAGAAAGAAACTATTCAGATATTGTGGAGCCATAGTCAGAATAATTCAAGATTTTGCAACTTCCACATTAAGGAATCAAAGAGCTTGGAATATGATATTCCAAATGGCAAAGGAGCTAGGATTGCAGTTAAGAATCACCTACCTGGCAAAACTGAGTATAATCCTTCAGGTTGAAAAAATGGATATTTGATGAAATAGGGGATTTACAAGTATTCCTGACAAAAAGACTGGAGCTGAATAGAAAAATTTAACTTTCAAATACAAGACTCAAAAGAAGCACAAAAGGTTAAGCAGGAAAGATAAATTATAAGGGATTCAACAAGGTTATTTAATTGTTTATCTTCCTACATGGGAAGATGAAACATTTCAACTCCTAAAAACTTTGTCACTATTGGGACAATTAGAAGTATACATAGAGGGCATGGGTATGAGTTAACTCTGATGGGATGATATCTAAAAAAAAATTAAATTAAATTAAATTAGAGAGTCAGAAAGAAGGATGCATTGGGAGAAGGGAGACATAGAATGGGATAAATTATTTCATGTAAAAGAGGTACAAATGAGTTTTTACAGTGAAGAGGAAGATGTGGGGCCAGGGGAGGTGGCAGGCAATGCTTGACCCTTACTCTCATTGGAATTGGCTGAAAGAGGGAATAACATACACACACAATTGGGTATAAAAATCTGTCTTACCCTACAAGAATGTAGGAAAGTCCAGGGATAAAAAAAAAGGGGAGGGGAGCAGATAATAGAAGAGAGGGCAGATTGGAGGAGGCAATTGTCAGAAACAATACAATTTTAAAGTGTGAAAGGGTAAAAGGAGAGAGAAGAATAAATGGGAGGGTGGGTAGGGTAGAGGTAAATATATAGTAATAAAAACTGTGGGGGGGGGGAATTACAGCAAGTTTATCTGATGAAGAACTAATTTATCAAATATATAGAGAACTGAAAGGAGAAATTTGTAAGAATATGTCATTCTCCAATTGATAAATGGTCAAGAATATGAACAGATGGTTTTCAAAATCACTATTGATCTGTTCTCCAGTAATTTCAGTTGTGTCTGACTCTTCATGATCCCATTTGGGGTTTTCTTGGCAATGATACTGAAATGGCTTGTCATTTCCTTCTCCAACTCATTTTTTACAGATGAGGAAACTGAGGCAAACAGGTTTAAGTGACTTGCTCAGGATCATATAGCTAGTAAGTGTCTGAGGACAGACTTGAACTCAGTAAGATGAATCTTTCTGACTTCAGACACAGCACTCTATTTACTGTGCCAACTACTCGCCCACTGATTAGAGAAATATAAATTAAAACAACTCTGAGGTACTACCTCACACCTGTCAGATTGGCTAATGTTACAGAAAGGTAAAATGACAAATGTTGGAGGGGATGCTGGAAAATTGGATCACTAATGCATTGTTGATGGAGTTGTGAATTTGTCCAATCATTCTGGAGAGCAATTTGGAACTATGTGCAAAGGACTACAAAACTGTGCATTCCCTTTGAATCAACAATACCACTACTAGATCTGCAGCCCAAAGAGATTAAAAAAAAAAAAAGAGGAAAAGGCCCATTTTTTTTTTTTTACAAAAATGTTTGTAGTAGTTCTTTTTATTGTGGCACGAATTGGAAATTGATAGGATATCCATCAGTTGAGGAAAGGCTAAACAAATTGTGGTATATGATTGTGATGGAATACCATTGTGCTACAAGAAATAACAAGCAGGATGCTTTCAGAAAAACCTGGAAAGACTTACATGAACTAATGCAAAGTGAAGGGAGCAGAACCAGAACCAGGAGACTAGAGTACACTGTAATAGCAACATTGTACAATGATGAACTGTGTATAATTTAGCTATTCTCAGCAATACAATGATCCAAGACAACTCTGAAGGACTTATGATGAAAAATGCTATCCATCTCCAGAGAAGAAACTGATAAAGTATAAATGTAGATCAAAGCATACTTATTTTTTTACTTTATTTTCCTTGGGTTTTTTTTGGGGGGGTGGGAAGTGGGGAGGTCTGTGCTTTCTTTCATAACATGACTAATATGGAAATGTTTCAAATGACTACATATGAATAACCTATATCAAATCTCCTGCCTTCTCAGTAGGGGAAGGAAGAGAGGGAGGTAAAGAATTTGGAACCCAATTTTTAAAAAAATGTTAAAAACTGTTTTTATATGTAATTGGAAAAAAAATTTTTATATGTAATTGGAAAAAAATTTTTTTTTCAAAGAAAGAGAATATGGGTTGGTCATATGGCAAGGCCTGCCAAAGTGTTCCACTGGTATCCCATTGTGAGGAATCAAGAAAGACCTGCAGTTCATTGGATCATTACTCTGTTGTGCTCTGCGTAGTTGAAGGGAACCCAAATCAAGGAGTTCAGTGATTCAATTTGAGAATGTCATAGGAGTTTGATCTGCAAGAGACTTTGAAGGTTACCTAGTTTAATTCTCTAGTTTTTTGTTTGTTTTGTTTTGTCTTGTTCTTTTTAAAAATGAAGAAACTCAGATACAAAAAGGGGAAATGACCTGCTAGAATTTATATAAACCACAGTGTTAGAATTAGAACTCAAACCCTCCACCTCCAAAGCCAGTGCTTTTTAACCCATTCAACTCAGAGTATCTGTGTCATCCAGAAGGAGAATCACATCATAAATCAAAGATAACATTCCGTCAAGAAAGCCTGGTTTCAAGTCTGATACATACTGGCCATATGACCCCATTGTATCTATACTCTCAGTGCCCCCAGGCTACTCCTTAAGACAATAAATAAAGGACTAGGAGCCAATCTGAATTGGTGGTAGGTGCTTCCTCCCCATGAGCACCCTACATTGATGGAATCATATTCTGGATCAAAAATACACATAACCATCCATGTTTCCCTCTACTAAAGAGGCAGCTTGCTATAGCAGATACAGCTCTTGACTATGGGCCAGGAAGACTAGGGATCAAATCTTACCCTCTGACACTTACTAGCTATATGAAGCTGGAGAAGTCAATAAACTTTTCTCAAGCTTGACCAACTACCTGGGACTACCCTATTAAGTCATAGGCAGGCCATGATCTGCTTTAGTGGAAGGAGTTCACCCCCCACCCGAGAATTCCCCAGACTGAAGAAATCACTGATCCATCCTATATCACCCTTCTAGACTCCGTGAGGTAGTAAACCAATTCCTACCAAAAATCTGGAAACTCAATCAGCAAGCAGGGTAGTGCATTGTACACAGTAGTCATTTAAATGCTTGCTAATTGAAAAGAAATGCTCCTCCTGGAAGAAACCCTGTGAGTTAAGTCTCTAACCTGAGAGGGTGCTATTAAGTTGGATTAGGTAACCATAGTATCCCTGAAGGGAAAGAACTTCAGAGGTTATCTAGTCCACCCTGCAATCTGATGAATGAGTACCCTTTCCACCATCCCAATAAGAGGTTATCCAGAATCTTTTTTTTTTCCAATCAACTTTTATTTATTTTTAGTTTACATCATTGATTTCCACAATATTTTGAGTTACAAATTTTCTCCCCGTCTTTCCCCTACCCACCATCCCAAAACAGTGATCCTACTGTATACCCTCTCCCCCATTCTGCTCTCTCCTATATCCTCTCCCATCACCCCCCTGACTTTCTGGTAGAACAAGATGGATCTCCCTATCCCAGCGCCTGTATGTCTTATTTCCCAGTTGCATGTAAATAATAATAATAATAAATATATATATATATATATATATATATATTTTAACATTTGATTTTTATTAACATTTGATTTTAGATTTTGATTTATTTACCCAATTTTAGGTATTTGAGGTGGTTACGAGGTAGTCACAGAATTCTCCTGCTTCTATGCTGCCATCTTAGGAGCAACCCTACGCTCGATGTCTGGTTGTGGGCTGCACTGGTTATCCAGAATCTTAATGAATAACTCCAGGGATAGGGAACTCACTACTTCACAAGGCCCTCCATTCCATTGGAAATCTGTTTCTTTGTAAGAGGCAAGCTCACTACTTTGGGTGTGTCCTCCCAATCAAACAATTCTAATCACTCACTGGCAGCTTTCCTCAAAAAACTAAAATTTAAAATGCCCTTGGGTTGAACTGGCTGGAATCATCAATGAATAAACTTCGAAGAAAGTTCTTTGACAACAGAAAAACTATATTTAATTCACCAGTAAGCTAAGGATTCCTTATATCTACCTTTGAATCATGGAGTACAACAGTAACCAAATTAAAACTGAACATCAACCAGAGGGCAATGGAAAATCATAAGGTGGTGTGGATGGCTGTGGCACCTAAGAAATAAGTAAGAAAAACAAAAGCAAAGAAGACCATCAAAGAAATATATACATCAAGGAGAAGATGAACTGAGCACATGGCAAGAGTAAGGGATTACCAAGGGTTAGCTTGTGAGCTTCCCTAGGTTTACTACACTGACAAGAAAGAAGGAGAACCAACAGTATTTGGGAAGGACATAGAGGAAGGGGTTCTTATCACAAGCATAAGATTATAGGGTCAGACTTAAAGCTAAAAAATGATCTTCTAAGTTATCTATTAGGGCAATTAGGTGGCACAGTCTATAGAACTCAGGGCCTGGAGTCAGAAAGACTCATTGTCCTGAGTTCAAATCTGGTCTCAGACACTAATTGTGTGACCCTGGGCAAGTCACTGAATCCCAATAGCCTCAAAAAAAAAGTGCTAAATGTGATGAAGTCAGAAAACAGATTAGTCCTAGATATATGGATGCAGGAGTTATCTACATAAGGATCATAGTTTACTCCATGGAAATGTTAAGATCACCAAGAAAGAATACAAAGTGAGAAAGGGCAAGGACAGAGCCTTGGACTGTATTTACAGTAAGGGAAAATGAATATATATGGAAAATGGTCCAGGAAAAGGAACTAAAAAGGGACAGGCAAGAGGAGAACCAGAAGAAAATAAGGTCCCAAAAACGCCAAAAGGGGAGAAGAGTGTTCAGGAGAAGGAGGCAATAAACAAAGTCAAATGCTGCAAGAGTAAAGAAGATTAGGACTAACAAAAGGCCATCAGATTTGGCATTTAAGAGATCACTGGAGAGAGCAATTTCAGTTGCATGATGAGACTAGAAATCCACTAAGCTACAGAGGGCTGAGAAGAGAGTGGAAGAAGAGGCACTGAACAAAAGACAGCTTTCTCAAGGGGAGGAGATGATTCTTAGACTTCTTTCCATCTCCAAATCCATGATCCTATGGTCTTCTACCAAAAAAACTTGAGAATCTGTCATCAACACACAATCTTTGCATCAACATCACTAAGTGAATCTCAGTCTTGGATATTAATGGTACGTGTGACCTTAGGGAAGTCATTTATTTTGACCTGATGTTAAAATGAAGAAGCAGAATTTTCCAGGTATAAAATTATAGTTTACTTATGTTCTCTGTAGAAATGTTGAACCAAGTTTTTGTAACTCAACAAATTTGAGTCTTCTTTTTTTTAAGGAGATATAATAACTAGAGGTGATGGTAGGATTGATGAGGGTTTTTTGTTTGCTTTGTTTTTTGGGGCTAGGAGGTACTTAGGTATGTTTGAAGGCAAAAGAGAAAAACCAATAGAGAAAGATGCAGAATTAGCAGGAGGTGACAGTGGGAAGCATCTCTTGGAAGATAAGAGGAGATGTGATGCCATGTATATATGGAGGGATTCACCCCTGTGAGGAGGAAGGACACATCTTCATCAAGGATTGGAATAATTTAGAAGATCTTAGGTAATGATGTCAAGGGATATAAAGTGAGGACAGGAAGAAGAGGGAAATGAAGGCAAATGGCCTCAATTTGTTTAGACATATCATGAGTCATAACATTCAGCTGAGAGAGTGCTAGAGGAAATTGGAAAAGAAGAAAAAAAGGTTGGAACAGCTACCCTGGAAGACAAAGAAAGAACTGATTTCCAAACAAAGAGCGATACAAGATCTAGAAAGACAAGCCTGAAGATTGGGGGCTTTAGAAAAGTTAACTCCTCCCCTCTCCATAGAAAAAGGAGCTCTCACCTTGCATTTTTCCCTCTTGAAAACCTAAACAATTTCTGTTTTGTTTGTTTATTTATTTACTTTTACTCTCCATTATCTGAAATAGCCATTAATAATGATCCTGCTTTGGATTTTGCATGGAGTATGGGGGGGGGCGGAGTAGAGAGATTTCCTCTTGCAGAGATAAGGAAAGGGAGAGAGACAGAGAGACAGAGAGAGACAGAGAGACAGAAAGACAGAGAGAGACAGAGAGAGAGTTATTGACTTACTTGCTATTGGTTTTCTTTCCATAATCCTTGTAGAAATAATTCTTAGATTCAATTCCTTTTCTATATACATAGGAATCATAAAGCAGAATCTTGAAGGATAAAACCTAAGAGGCTTTTAGCCTCCAGGGCAGGGGTCAAGGATTTAGCAAGGAGCCTGGTATGTAATAGTAAGCTTCAGTAAATGTTTGTTGACTGACTGGCTAATGTCTGTGTACCTGTGGAGTTAGGGCTTCTTGTTTCTCCTATTGCAAAACTGGTAACCCTTCCATTGTAAACCGTAGCAATGCTTTCAGGGCCCTAAGACTTTCAGTGTCTAAAGCCATCAGTTCTTGGGGTCAGAATGACCTGTCTCACCTACAAGCTCCCCTTAGTGATTGTTTGTGTGTGTATATAGAAACAGATTGTGCGTGTGTGTGAGTGTGTGTGTGTGTGTGTGTGTGTGTGTGTGTGTAAACATTGATATGGGAAAACTACACTGAAAGCAGATTGAATACTGGTCTTTGTAACTTACAGTTTTAGAAAGTGAGTCATCTGTAGCAAAGAGGTATAAAAATCATAATCAATAGTAGTAATGATGATTATATTTCTATATCATTTTAAGGTTTACAAAGCACTGTGCTCTATTATTTATCCCATTATTACAGATAAAGAAACTGAGATTGACAGGGATTAAGTGACTTGCCCGGGGTCATGGGTATGTAAGAGGAAGGCCTTGAATACCAGTCTCCCTAACTCAAAGACCAACCGTGATTATGCCAGGCTGCCTCTCTCCAGATAAATGCTGGCTTCTGTGTGTACAGCCTGTACTAACAGTTGCTCAGAGAGGGAGAGGGCTCTTCTGGAACTGACCACTGTTGCCCCATCTTGATAATATCTCACATTTGTGTTATGCTAAGTTTACAAAACTTTCACATTCCTTTGATCTACTTATCAACTCTGTGAGTGAGACAAGGAAGGTATTTATCCTTGTCACAAGAGGGCAATTGAAGCCATAAAATTTAAGTTACTTGTCCATGGGGTCTCCAAATGCTGAACTTCTGTGATCAGATAGCATAGCTGGGAATCAAACCCAAGTCTCCTAGCCTTGTCCATGCTCTCGCTAGACTTAGGAAGTTCTGACATGCTTTGTAAGGATATGTTTAGTTCCAAATAAGAATGTCAAGTAAGCAATGGACTTCACAATGTTCTGCAATGACCATGTCAGGATATGTTTAAAGTCACTGGAGCAGGATTTTTAGCCCTAGAATAGGCTTCATAAAGCAGAGAGTCCAATCTCTATAAAAGAGGAAGGGGAGGGAAAATGAACACCCATTTATTTGTTTATTTATTGGGGAGAAGGCAGGGCAGTTGGGATTAAATGACTTGCCCAAGGTCACACAGCTAGTGAGTGTTAAGTGTCTGAGGCCAGGTCCTCCTGACTCCAGGGCTGTTGCTCTGTTCACTGCATCACCTAGCCACCCCAAGGAACACACATTTAAATACCTACTATGTAACAGGCACTTCACTAAAATGCCTTACAAATAGTATTTCATCTCAATACAGACCCAGAAAAGTTAGGCTGAATGTCCCACATGATTTAATATTCTGTCCATGTGAACAAAACGAAGAAAGGAATAGAAATGATTACATAAATCATCCAAGCCACAATTCGGTGACATTCATTGTTTATTAATTTATTCAACAAACTTCGCCTAAAGCCTACTCCACTCCCCTTCTCACTCACTCCTCAACACTTTGCAATCTGACTTCTGACCTCACCACTCCATTGAAACTGCTCTCCCCCAAATTATCCATGATCTCTTAATTACTAGTTCTCCGCCTTTTCATCAGTGCTCAACCTTACAGAGGTGTTTGTGGTATTCGATATTGTTGACCAACTGTTTCCTTCTGGATAGTCTCTCTTCTCTATGTTTTCCTGACACGGCTGTCTCCTAGTTTTCCTTCTACCCAGTTCTTCTATCTCCTTTGCCAATGATCATCCATACCATGCATTCAAACTAAAGTTGTAGCCTCAAGGCTCTGGCCTGGACCTCATTCTCTTCTCTCTCCATACTTTCTCACTTGGTGATCTCAATAGTTTTTTTTTTTTTTTAATTATCTCTATGAAGATGCTCCCAGATACGTAGAACTGGCTCCAGTCTCTCTCCTGACCTTCCAGCCTCACGTAACCAACTGCCCACTGGACAGTTCAAAATACAACACTTCCAAAATGGAATTCATTATCTTTTCCCCCAAACCCACAACTCTTCTCAACTTCCTAATTTTCCTCAAAGGCATCACCATCCTTCTAGTCTCTCAGATTTAAGATCTTAGCATTATCCTTGACTTTTCACTCTTCTTTTACCCCACATAATCAATCGTCAAATCTTATTGTTTATTCCTTCATAACATTTCTCATTCCTTTCTCACTACCAACTTTAGGCCCTCATCATCTCTTCCAAGGGCCTCTACTGCAATGATCTCCCAATTGGTTTCCTTGCCTCAAGTCTTTCCCCATTCCCTGTCTTCCACACAGCTGCTAAAATGATTTTGTAAAAGTGGGGATCTGACCATTTTCTCATTTTGACTTTTAAAGTCCTTCATAACCCAACCCCATTCTATCTTTCTAGGGTCATTGTTCAGTATATCATTCCTCTCTCTGAACTCTCCAATCCAGTCAAATTGACCATCTCTCTTTTTCCTCTTAACTAGCATTCCTTCTTCTGTCCCCATGACCTTGCACTGGCTTTCTTTCGTGCCTAGAATATATTTCCTCCTTACTTTCAACTCTTAGAATCCCTCACTCTCTGCAAGCCTTGGTATAAGCACCACTTTCTAAATGAAGCTTTTCCTGAACTTTCCTCCCCTGAGAATGCTCTCCCTTCCTTAACTACCTTCTATTTACTTTGCATATTTCCTGAATATAATTATATATGTACATGGTGTCTCCCCTGCCCTCCTCCCAAAAGAATGTTAGCTCCTTGAAATAAGGGACTATTTCTTTCATTTGGGGGTTTGTGTCTTTAAGATCCTATTAATATGCCTGGCACAGAATGGGCACTTAATGAGTGCTTATGGCTTGATTAATGAGTGCTGAGAACTGCAGAAAACGATTATCATATGTAGGATAATAAAAATAATTATTTGATATAATATAATAGAAGTTAGAAGACCTAAGTTTTGGTTCCACCTCCATCTGTGACCTCAGACAAGTAAGTCATTTCCCCTTGTGCT
This sequence comes from Pseudochirops corinnae, assembly GCA_028646515.1. Classification (NCBI taxonomy): domain Eukaryota; kingdom Metazoa; phylum Chordata; class Mammalia; order Diprotodontia; family Pseudocheiridae; genus Pseudochirops; species Pseudochirops corinnae. The sequence continues at coordinate 272,096,764 of CM053585.1, forward strand.
GTTTGAATCTCTTCACCTGAAAAAGGAGTATAATAGTACTTGCATTACAACCTCCCCCCATCATTGTTATAAACCAGGGAAGCACTTTAACTGGCTATAGAACTGGAAGTTATTATTAGACCTGTAACTAGGAATTTTTGTATATGGGGCAAGTACAACAAACTGCCTCAAGCAATCAGCCTTACCTTTAGTTGAGGAAGGGGGGAGGATGGAGAGGAGGAGAGACAGAGGCATGGCAGGAGGGAAGAGAGCCATTTCATCATGATAAGGAGACACAGACCCTGGATGACTAGTTATGGGCCACTACTAATGAGGCTGTTACATGGGAATGAGGAATCAGGGGAGGATACAGGAAAGGGATCACTCTCATACTATATCTCATCGTTTCCTGTTTTAACTAATTATCCTAGGTAGTTAAGTGTTAAACTTGATTATTTCTATCATGCCAGTAGACTGCAAGTGCTGACAAAGCCCTCTAAATTTAAGGGCACCTTCTAAATTCTCTGCCCTAGGTCAAAGCCCAATTCACCCTGTAGTAGTTACAGTATGAGCTGCTATTAATAGAAGAATTCAAAGGTTTCTCTAAGCTCTAAAGTTTTAAGATTCTAAAAGGCACCATCCCTGTCCTGAAGCAGATTATAATCTAGTCATTTATATTTCAGCAAAGCAATTTGAGGGCCTTAATTGATTAACAAATCCCTTTAGTCTTTGACTTCATCTTACAAACAGCTAATCTTTCCTAGGCATGCCAGCAGGGCTCAGTGGAAAGATCCATAGGCTAAGAGTCAGGAGAGAGGGCTCAGCTATATGCCCTTGGTCAAATCCCTTCCCCTTTCTGGACCTCAGTGTCCTCCTGTGTAAAATGAGAGAGTACCACGAGAAGACCTCGAAGCTCCAGTCTAACTTTTGATGATCTATGAATCTCTAAAAAATCATTTCTTTTCAGCTGTTCAAAAGAAATGTACCTGTAGGCTGGGATGTTAAGAACCAAATCTCAATCCTGAGTAAAATAGTTTACAGCCAGGTCATAAGCACCAAACAATAGTAGATCATAAATAATGGAAATCAGGCCCTTTGCATACCTGCTGTTTCTAGGTAAGTGCTGTATAAACTCCCTGTTCAGTGGAAAATGAAGCCCCTACCTCCAGCCCCATTGCCCCCTTCTCTGGGTGAGGGAACAAGGGGCTGTGGGTTGGAATGAAATCCTTAAGTCTGCCTAAAGCACACAGAGCTGGGCCCACTCAAGAGACTTTGACTTTCAGCTATTTTCTTTCTTCTTTTATTATTAAATTTTAATTTTAATTTATGGAATCAATTAAGCCATAACATAGTACAATAAAAAAGGTGTTTGCAATGAAACTTCTCATCTTCAATGTATAACTTGATATTTCTTTCAAATATACAACAAAATTATCATGTCGATTTTTTTTCTTCCTTCCCCTCCTTCCCCCCCCCCAACCTGCCAGAGATGGCTGTCATTAGATGCAAATAGGTATATATATTTATATGTAAAATTATTCTATGCAAACTTCTATTTCTCATTTCTTTCTCCAGATGCAGATTGTGACTTTCTTCATATGTCCTTCATAGCTAATTTGGGTATTTATAATAGTCAAAATGACATATTCACTCCAAGTTGTTTTAAAGTAATATTGCTGTCACTGTATGCAATGTTCTCTTGGTTCTGCTCTTTTCAGTCTTCATTATTTTGTGCAAATCCTTCCATGTTTTTCTAAGATCATCAAGCTCATCATTTCTTATAGCACAATAGTATCCCATCATAATCATATACGACAACTTGTGCAGCTATTCCCCGTTTGACAGGCATCCCCATAATTTCTAGTTCTTTGCCACCACAAAAAGAGCTGATTGTAATAGCAAGCACCCTGGCACACCCAGAATGACCTGCTAGCACAGGTCCTTTGATCTGTTTTGCTAAAGGAAAGACAACTTTTAAAGATGTCAACAATCTTACTTTAATTTAGATAAGTAGAAAATACAAGCAGAGAAATTAGCAGAGATCCAACAGACAAGGCTCCTACTGTCTGAACAAAGTAATATAACCACCTAAATATACCACTGGACGGGGAGAGCAGAAACCTCAGAGTAGTTGAGGGGCTCTTAACAAATGGCTACTCAGAGTCCCATCCAGGGAATCAAAAGGTCCTTCTCATAAGCAAACCCTCCAAGTAAAATACTAACCTCTCAGTACACATAATTTTCAACCAATAAGCTCAGAGCCAAGAAGGCACCACAATCCTGGTGACTCAGTGCCTAATTAGCTTAGTTCAAAAGGTGTGAAAGCCTTCCTACAAGGAGCCTCCCCCTAAGTAAGCTCCTCCTTAGGCAAGTTCCTCCCCCAGTGGACTCTATGTGACTCAGGATATATCACAGCTGTGACTGAAATACCTGTGTACCTTTAGACCTGGGAACATAGCTCCTGTTCCAAGGGAACAGGACCACACATGTGGTCATATAGACCTATTAATAGATGGGAAAGATGTTCATATCCCATTAACATTACATTGCTATAAATATTTTATAACATATAGGTTCTTTTCCCTTTTCCCTAGTCATTTTTGGAAATAACCCTAGTAGAGGCATTTATGGGTCAAAAGGTATAGACAGTTTAATAATTTGGGCATAATTCCAAATTACTCTCCAAAATGATTGGATCAGTTCAGAGGACCACCAACAATGAATTAGTGTCCCAATTTTTCCACATCCCCTCCAATATTTGTCACTTTCTTCTTCTATAATTTTAGCCAATCTGGTAGGTGTAAACTTATGACTTAAGGTGTTTTAATTTGTATTGCTCTAATCAATAATGATTTAAAGAATTGCTTCATATGACTATAAATTGTTTTGATTTCTTCATCAGAAAATTGCCTATTCATATCCTTTGACCATTTGTCAATTGGGGAAAGACTCATTTTCTTATAAATCTGACAGTTATTTTCAATAAGTCAGTCTCTACATCTGCTTCTTGATACCTCAGTTAATCACCTCAAAGACTTTGACATGGGAGCTCCAAAGTATCCTCATTACATAGATTAGAAGACTAGGGTTCTGTCTGTGCTTTTATGTGGAATGATAATCTTATAGGATGTACATCTAATCTAATTCCCTCATTTTTCAGAGGAGAAGACTGAGGTTGAGAAAAATTAAAGCCAAGGTCACAGAAATACAAAATGTCAGGTCCTCAGATTCCAAATCCACTGTTCTTTACACTAACCCACATTGCCTTTCTCAAGGTAACAGTTTCCTTTGAGCCAGTCACTCCAACTGGACAATCTAGGGGCCTGGAAAAATTTGACCCACTTTAATTTATTTCAACAAACATTAATTCAACACCTATTATGTGTAGGTTATTGTGATAAGTACTGGTAATGAAAATCTAATCTTGCGAGGGAGGAGAAGAAAGAATCTGGAATCTGGAGTTCTATAATCAAATGTTATGAATGTGTATCTATCTATCTATATATATATATATATATATATATGCAATTATTATTATTATTATTATTATTGACTACA
>CM053585.1:272100400-272217900 GCA_028646515.1 Pseudochirops corinnae
GTGTAATTCTCTTTACAAGCACTCAGGCTAAAAGAGAAAACTTGTAAAAATTTGTACCAAAAAATATTTATAGCAGGTCTTTTTGTGGTGGCAAAGAAGTGGGAGTTAAGGGTATGTCTATCAATTGGAGAATCGTTAAACAAATTGTGGGTGTGATTGTAATGAAATATTATTACGCTAGGAGAAATGACAAGCAGGATAATTTCAAAAAAATATGGAAAAACTTACATGAATTGATGCAGAGTGAAGCGAACAGAACCATAGAACATTGTACACAGTAACAGCAATATTGTTGAATGAAGAACTGTGAGTGACTTAGCTCTTCTCAGAAATAAAATGGTCCAAGACAATTCCAAAGGACTCCTGATCAAAAATGCTATCTGCCTTCAGAGAAAGAACTGATAGAATCTAAATGCATATTGAAGCATATTATTTTTTCACTTTCTTAGCTTCTTTTTTTCTGGTTTGAGTTTTCTTTCACAAAATGACTAATATGGAGATGTGTTTTACATGATTGAACATGTATAGCTTATATCAAATTGTTTACTGTCTCAAGGAAGGGAAAAGGAAAAGAGGGAAAGATAGAATTTGGAAATCAAATTTTTAAAAAATGAATATTAAAAATTGTTTTAACATGTAATTGGGGGGGAAATAAAATATTATTTAAAAAGACAGGCACTCAAGCTCACAAAACTTTTTAAAAAATTGAGTAGTTTTATATAGTAAAGTACTTTGATGGAGAATCAAGAGACTTCATCCTCTCTCCTTCCACTTCTCCAGCAGGTTACTCTTCTTCAGGAGCCTGTACATTCATCATGAGTTATATCACCGCCTATTACAGGATCCCAACAAGAGGAAAAACCTCATCTAGATCCATAGTGATTCAAGATATCCTCTCCTGAATTTTGATAGCATGCCTTCCCTCCCAAGAACATGGACCATCCTTGTTTTTTTTGGTACCAACCTGCATGAATCTCCAGCAAAAAAGGAGGGCTGATTTCTCCATGTTAGTGCTTTGTTAGTTATTTTGTTCTTTGGACAGAAACCCCTCTCTACTCTTTCACTAGTAGCAATCGTCTGATTAATGCTCATTATTTGTTCTCTGAGCTGCATTGGTCCTCTACCAGAAGCATTCTTATCCAAACATGGGTTACGATAGATGACTACTAAAGTAATTTCTAATTATGAGATCCTATGATTCAAATATTCCATGCCACAGCTAAACTAGACTATTCTCTGCCCTGCTGCCCTATTCAGTCTTAATAACTTTGTGAATACCACCCTCCATTCTTGGAACAGATTAATTCTTCATGGCATCCCCCTACCTTTCCAATCCCTTCTTGTTGAAGTTGCATCTTTCAAGGTCTAACTTTGGTACTTCCTCCATGATGCCTTCTCTAAGCTATATACTTGTCTTCTTCTGGAAACTTCTATCTAACTGAGCACATTACAGTTATCCCCTTCCACATCTCAGGGCTTTGGGGCACAGTATCCCCAGGATCTAGAAAATCCATGTAAAAATTTTTAGCCTTCCCTTTGTACCAGAGAAGAAGCCTGAATTATTATGGTATTAAAATATAAAATATGTTGATATTATACAATACTAAACATATCTTCTATGTATTTCTGAGTTTTCTCAGAAATTTCTAAACTTTTTCAATGTCATTTCCTTTGCACATCATCTGCAGCTGCTGCAAAACTCCCATTAAATTTCTTATACCAAACTACCATATATCAAAACTGCCATGAAAAAAGTTTTGACATAGAAGGGATAACAGTACTTCCTAAAGCACCTCATTTCACTTGTTGAAAGTTCTAAAAGTTAGAAAAATGTTTTCCTTAAATTGGATGTAAATCTGCCATTAAATAATTTCTACCTATGATCCCTGGTTCCAACTCTCCACCCTCTAGGGTCAAACAGAATTAAGATAATTCCATGTCCCTTCAGAGTCTTCTCTTTTCCTGATTAAACACCCAAGGTTCCTTCATTTGATCTTTGTACAGCATAGACCAGCAGTCAGCAAACTACAGTTTATGGGTCAAATCTGACCCACCACCTGTTTTTGTGTGGTTCATGACTAAAAATATATTGTATGTTAATAAATCAGATGACGGGTCAGATTTGACCTTAGATCCATTTTCGCTAACCCCTGGCATAAACTGAAACCTTCTCTTTACATTAAGAACAATCTGTAGCTTGTCAATGTCCTTAAATTACAAGACTCAGAATTGAACAACACATTACAGCTTTCATCTGAATAAACCAGGGTATATAGTATGGTTATTATCTCCCATGATTTGGACACTGTGCCTCTAAATATAACCTAAGATAACAATAGCTTTTTTTAGCCTTCATGTTGCACTGCTGTTCTATATTGAGCTTGCAGTTCACTAAAATTCCTAGGCCTTTTTCACACAAACTCCTGCCTAGCTCTCCCAACTTGTAACTGCTACCATAATCTTTAAAAATCCACATCGAGGACTTTATGTTGGCATTATATTTCAAGTTTTTTAGATTTTGCCCATAATTCTAGCCTGCTAAGTTTTGGTTTTTGCTTTTTGGGAGGGTCGGGGGGGGGGGGGGACAGGGAATCCCAACTGTCATCGTACATGTTAGTTATCTCTCCAAGCTTTGTATCATGTACAAATTTGACAAAAATGTCTTTTTTACTTTTATCCAAGTAATTGATAAACATGTTAAAAGCACAGGGACACTTCATTAGATACCTCACTCCAAGTTAACATGAAGTCATCAATAACAGTTTATGTCCAATCATTCAATCTGATCTGAATCCATATAACCTAATTATCTTCTAATTCACATCTTTCTATCTTATCCCCATGGATAATGTGATAAACTCTGTTTAATGCTGTCTAGAAATCAACTATCTGCAGCACTTCTCTATCAATAGATAGACAGATAGATAAATATACATACACATACATAAAGAAATAGACACTGATATAGATACAGATACAAAGAGGTATTGATTATAGATATAAGTAAAGCTGCTCTCCAGGCTGTCCATCTAATCTTGGACTAGACAACACTACTCTCTATCCACTTGATTAGTCCTATGTGATTAATTAGACCAAATGCTTGAGTGATTATAGATCTTATTTATGAGACTCTATGATACTTCAGGGCTTGAAGAAATTACAATATCATTCACAAACAGGAGCAGGTCTGAAAGACTCTACCATCTACAAAACATCTCTTTTCCATTTAACTTTGATCTGGGCATCCTACATGAAAAATAAAATAAAATAAAATATCTTTGGCAGTCATAGATCTCTCTGTTTTGTGCCTCTCTTGGTATTAATAATTTGAGATTGGTAAAATAAGTTTATGTCTGTTTTTGCAACTTTGAAGGAATCTTCTATGGTTTTGACATATGATTGAGTGACTGTTTGTTAAAGAGTCTTTAAGATGGTATCTTGGTCTACCAGATCAAATGCTTTTTAAATGATCAAGAAAGAATAAATTCAATGAGATCTTATATTCCTATACCTTTCAGTAAATTATGTGTTCATAAAGAAATGTGTCATTCTTAAAAACCTACCTCTTTCTTTTTGTATCTTCATCAGGGATGCTCTTATTACACATGTATTTGTGTAAAGTTTTCTCATAAAAAATTTTATAGACATGGGAAAGACGGTCATATGGATTAGTAGGTATGATATTTTATTGCTTGCTTTTAAGGTAGTAATTATATTTATATTTTCCTCCAAGCACTTGGCATTATCGTCTTTTTCAAATATCTTGAGAATTGATTTCTCAATTTAATCAAAATTATGTCTTATCCACCATGGACCTCTATTTCAGCTACTCTTTTCATCTTTGCTTCCTTTAATGTTACTCTATTTCTCCATACAACACACCAGTTAAGGATCTAATGTCATTTTTGTTAAAGGTCAAATATGGTGGCTCCTTTGTCATTAAGAGAAAAAACAAATAGTTTATTCTAGGAATTTTGATAGGCTTTTTCACCCCTCTCATCTATTTCCTTAGTTTTAGATTTATTCTTAAAACTCAAAATTCTAGAAAATGAATATTAAAAATTATTTTACATGTAATTGGAGGGAAATAAAATATTAAATGATTGGAGAAAAAATTTCCTCTACCAATGTAACTAGGCACCTGTTCTAAAACATACAGTCTTGGAAAGTTACCTGGGACATGGAGAATTTGAGTTACTTGCCCATGGTCACACAGCCAATCTGTGTCAGAACCATGACCTGAATCTAAGGGTTGACTCCAAAGCCAACTCTGTCATTGTGCTTCCTCTCCATCAGCCTAACAAAAATCCATTCTGCAACATTTCTAATAAGTAGTCATCTAGCGTTTTCTTTAAGACCTCTGTAGAGGTAGAACTCTTCTTTCTAAAGAGTCACAAACTTCTTTTGAATAATGGGAGAAAATAAGTCACCAAGAGAAGTAGAAGAAGAAAAGGGAAAAAAAAAGAGTGCTATGTCTCTGAAGCCAAGGGAAGATAAAGTATCTAATGTATTGGTAATGGAATTTGGAGATGCCCCTGTATTGGCTTGGTTTTTGGGTCGAGTGTGAAAACCCAGAGCTTGTGAATCCCTCTTGTGGGATGGACTTGTTGACGTGAAGAGAGAGGGCTGAACTGGGAGGAGCTGTGAATTGAGAGAGAGACCCAAGCCTAGAGAAGGCCAGAAGGACTTTGGGAGAGCAGAATCCAGTATCGTGGAGCCTGAGTTGCTGAGAAAAAGACTGCTGAGAGCCTGTTGGAACTGCCTAGGACTTTTGAGAACTGCCACCTGGAACTGCCATGGCTGTGATGCTGGTATTTTGTCTGTCTGTTTTGATGCTGTTTTGCCAGATTCACTGGATGGTAAAGGACAGTGCTGCTGTTGTAGAGGTCCTGGAACCTGGCAGTTGGTTCAGAAGCCCTGAAGGAGGATTTTCTTGTGGTATCTGCACAGAAATCCTGGAAGAGGGCCTTGCTGATGTTTTCAGGGGTTCTGGGACTGTTCTACAGGTAGAGAGTGACTTGATGAGGACAAGGCTATGGCTTTGTTGAGCCTTGTCTCCCCAGGAACTGGGATTGCTGAAGGCTTGCCTTGCATGAAGATGAGAGAAGGACCTTTCCTTGGGTATTCAATGCTGAGTTTAACTTTGTTGTAACTTCAGGGTGGATGGCCTTTTGTGTTCTCCTGCCCCTTTTGAGATTCAGGGGTGGGAAGCCTTTGAGTTTTCTTTGTGCTCTGTGATTGACCAAATGAATGTACTTGTTTATGGTTGGAGACCAATCTCCATTTGAGAAGAGACTTTTGACTGACTAAATGAATGTACTGTCTAGGGGTGGAGTAGTACCTGGATTGAATTGAGAACTTACAAAGGAACAAGTTACACTGTATTTTTACTTTCTCTGTTCTGTGAATGTTTGCTGAATAAATGGGGTTTACTATGCTGGTAATCCAAACCTTGGAAGTTGCCTTTGCTTGGCATTATATCTAACAGGAAGAGGTTATCAAGAGGCTCACATGCTGTAGAACAAAGGTTCTCAAACTTTTTGGTCTCTGGACCCACCCCACACCCCTTACAGTCTTAAAAATTGTTGAGAATACTAAAAGGTTTTTGTTTATGTGGGTTATATAAATCAATATTTACCATATGAGAAATTAAAACTGATAAATTTTAAAACTAAATTCATTTAATATAACAATAAAGGCATCCATTACATATTTTTTTAATTATTCTAAAATTATTTCAAGATAATATGACTTAATAAGGTTTTTTACCCAGTCTTCTATAAACTTGCATTTCCTTCCATTGTTTTATACTTTTCATAATCTTCCACCATTCTCTTCAATAATATTTTACAAATAAGTTTATATTCTGAATTGGTATTGTTCCCAACTGCTAAATCTCTCTTATCAAGATGATCAAGTACTTACTGGCTGAGACAGTTTCTAGGCTTCCTTGATCCTCTAATTGTGGCAATTGATTTACACCAATTCACATTAAACTTTGGTAGAAAATGATGAAGTTTCATTTTAATATCTGTTCTTTTGCCCATTTACCATTTTAAAGTGTAAACACCTTATTCAAATAGTTCAGACTAGAGTCATTTTAATTGCATGTTATATCTTTTCATTTTTATTCTTTCTTTTAATTTAGTATTACAATTGATCTTTGCTTGAAGAAGTTGGTGGTTTGACTGACTACCCTCAGACACTTGTCCTTTGAGTTGTAGTAGTACCCATGGGGATTTGTTAGTCATTCTAGATGTTTTTATCTGAGGTCTCTCCTTTTCCCTCTAGATGAAGGGGTTATGTCTAACTAAATTGCCCCAAACACACTGCCTAAAGTTACACAGGTGCATATGTCAGGGTCAGAATTTGAACTGTTTCCTAATTAAAAACCTAGGGCTCTTTCCTCTATGATATAGTGATTGTATTTCTGATGATATTATTAAAAATTTTCATGTTAAAGTGCAAATAATTGATGACCTGAATGTTTAATAACTGACTCTCTAAGAGTGAAAAAAGTATACTTGACACACTTTAAAGTTTAATTCACATTATTAACATTTACTCCATCACTATCTCAATTCTAGACAATCAACAAACCAAATAAGTCAAACCTGATGTGTGACATTTATAGATTTCTAAGGAATAAACACTCACACTGAAAATTTAACAATTGGCTCTCCAGAGTTGTGGCCCTGCCCTTCAAATAAATCTACTCCAAAGAAGTCATTCCATTTTCAAAGAGGAGCTTATTAATTAAAATTAAACTCTAATTCAATAGTTGGGTTTTGTTAGTTTGTTTGCACTGGTAAAAGGGGTATTGCCTGCTCCAGAAAGACTCTGTACTTGCTCTGCTTCTATCAATATGCCAGAGAAATTAGAATAAATAATCTGGTACCGTCTTTACTGAAAGGTCACCTTCTACTAACCCAATAAGTAAATTTGGAAATGAAAAAGTGAATATAATTTCCAAAAGATTTCAACTTATCACCAAAGAATAATTTATGCCAACCAATCTGTCAGTCCTGTCAGATCTACTACATTGATATATGCTCAACACCAGCCTAGACTCAAGAGGTGGCAGAAGGTACTGTATTCATCCTTCAGTGACCTCCACTAGTTCAGAAATCACAATGACTCATAGGTTCAGATCTTAAAGGGGTCTTAGGTACCATTTAGTCCAATCTCTTTAATTTATGAATGAAGAAAATGAGACTCAAGTAAATGATCCATTGTATCACATTTAGAAAATGGCAGAATCAAGATTGGAACTCAGATCTCCTAATTTCAGATTCATTGTTCTTTCTTCTGGATCATTCTGAGTCAAATGAGTTGAGCACCAATAGAGTCAAAGGGACAAGTCCCTTGGCCTCAGATCTTCTTCTTCTTCTTCTTCCTCTTCTTCTCCTTCTTCTTCTTCTTCTTCTTCTTCTTCTTCTTCTTCTTCTTCTTCTTCTTCTTTTTGCTTTTTGGAGAGGGGAAAGAGGGCAGGGCAATTGGGGTTAAGTCACTTGCCCAATGTCACATGGCTAGTAAGTGTTAAGTGTCTGAGGGTGGATTTGAACTCAGGTCCTCCTGGCTCTAGGGCCAGTGTTCTATTCACTGTGCCACCTAACCGCCATGACCTCAGATCTTATAGGACATCAAAACTATTAAGGACTTCCAGAGAGATGTATTACAATATGGCAGACCTCAATAAATCTAGGCTCTGTATCATGTCTCTTTTATTGGTCCTTAATATCATTAACAAGCAGTTACCTGTTACAGTGCTGGGCCTGGAGTCAGGAAGGTTCATCTTCTTGAGTTCAAATCTGACCCCAGACATTGATTAACTCTTCAACCTTGGGCAATTCACTTAACTCTGTTTACCTCAGTTTTCTCATCTGTCAAATGAGTTAGAGAAGAAAATGACAAATGACTCTAACATCTTTGCCAAGAAAACCCCAAATGAGGTCATGAAGAATCTGACATAATTGAAAACAACTGAACAGCACCAGAAAATCATTATTGATATTCACCAGGAAGTATCATGACATAGTGCGGTGGTTATCAAAGTGTTGTCCAGGGACGCATGAGTATCCCAAAGACAATTTCAGGGAGTCTATGAAGACAAAATTATTTTTATAATATCACTAAGTGTCTCTTAATTGCTAATATAGTAAATATTGATTGGTATAACCTATATAAACCAAAGCTCTTTGGGGAGGTCCTTAATAGTTTTAAAAGTTTAAAGGGGTCCTGAGACAGAAAAAAAAAAAAAAGAGAATTGTTGGGGTAGTAGAAATAGCACTGAATTTAGATTTAGAAAGATCTGGGTATGAATATTGCTTCTGTTCCTTATTAGCTGTGTGACAATTAGCAAGTCAAGTAATGTCTCTAAGCCTCAGTTTCCTCAATTGCAAATTTTAATAATTCAGAAAAAAAATAACTTTTTGGACTTAGTCTTTCTTATGGTGGGTTATCTTTGTCCTCCTTGGTACCTCTTTCTTTTCTTTGAATCTTCTAGTAGCCTTCCTAGCTAAAAAATTCTATGCAAACTTAATGAATCGGCACTCCCCTACCATTGACATCAGAAGTGGGGAAACCAATCAGATGTATCTGGTATTTCTGCCCCACTTTATACTCAGGATGTTTCTTTGGCTGTATGTCTTCTTCATTCTACAATCTCATAATACTATACAAGCTGGGCAACCCAGGAATGAATTATATAGGAAGAGAGGAAATATTTTTCCAAGAATCATTGTACCTTTTGTGACCATGCACAAACTACTTTCTCTCTCTGGGTTTTATTTTCCTCGTTTATAAAATAAAGGGGTAGGACAATGATATGTTAATAAATGTTTAATAACCAGCTCTGGGGGGAGAGGGAGTGGTGATATATGCATGACACATTTTTAAATTAAAGCTATTGTATTAATATTTTCTCCATCACTTTAAAAAATTTTAGATAGTTAACAAAACAATAAATGAAGCCCTGATTTTCAGCATTTCTGATTCCCAATTTGTAAATGTTCATATTTAAAATTTAACAATCAGCTCTTAGAGCTAGTGAAAACTGGGTCTAGCACACTCCTCATGGGCTAAATGCTCTCTAAGGTCCTCTCCAGCTCTGATCTCCTATAATAATTCAAAACTGGATCAGATACATTATAAATGAGAGTGCCAGAGACAGGCAAGCAGAGGCTGTATTTTTTATAAGGACGGAACCTATTTCTGGAACGTTTTAAGGATAAGTAATACAGAATGTACTAATATTATTAACTCTATCCTACTGATTTAGAAAACTAAGGCTCTTAAAGGCTTATAGAGGCCCAGTTTGTAAGTATGGAGCTAGGAGGATAACAATTAGAGCTTTCCAATGGAGTACCTTGGAAGATAAGGAGCTTTGCCTTGTTCAACCTTCATAGAATCATAGATTTGGAATTAGAAAAGATCTCCAAGGCCATCTTGTCCAACATTCACCTCCCCCTGCCATTCTTCAGATACAACTTGAACCCAGGTCTACCTGACTACAAGATCAACCCTCTATCCACTATATTTTCCATTGTCTCTCATTACTAACATACTTGATGCCAATGACTATAATCAAATGCAATGTGAAATGACTATCAACAACCAATCATTTGACAGACATAATCTTCTCAGCCTTGATCATCTATATGTAGCCTGTGTCCACAAGGGCATAGGGCCTAAAAATATCCAATATTCCCCAATATTCCTAAAAATCTTTTGACTCCAGGTTGGGGCAGGGGAAGCTGTTTCAAGTTACAGATATTAAGAGTCAGCAAGTGACTCTCAAGTTGAGAGAAAGGATGGGCTGCAGCAGCAACTTACTTACCATAAACTTCTGTGGTTTGTATTCACCTTATTGTCCTGACACCTAGAAGGATCATAAGAGGACTGTGGTTCTTTGGTAAGTGACTTCTCCTTGGGGTTATAACTTGAAGGCACCCAACCTAGGACACTGCCAAGCCACCAAATATTAGGAGAAAAAAGAAAAACAGAAACTGAAAATATATAGAATGAAAGGAACATCAGGGATAGCTTTTAGCTAACTACCAATGACCAGGCATGAATCCTTTGGTTTCTGAAATTAGGAGGTCCTTAAGCCAAGAATAAAGCTAATTGTTGACAGTCTTTGTTAAAAGAAGAAGATACACATACACCTCTCTCATTTCCTTAACCAGACAGAGGAAAAAGTAATGTTTAGAGTACATACATAGCAAGTCTTCACACCAGAAAAATTTGCTACCTCCAAACCAAGTTTATGTGGTTGATGTTCCTACCAACCCTTAAAGAAAGTTAAGTGGAGTCATAGTGCACAAAACAACAGGCAAGATTCATCTTCCCAAGTTCAAATTTGGCCTCAGACACCTACTAGCTATGTGACCCTAAGGAAGTCACTAAATCCTATTTGCCTTGGTTTCTTCATCTGTAAAATCAATGGGAGAAGGAAATGGCAAACCATTCCAATATCCTTGCCAAGAAAACCCCCAACGAATTCACAAAGAGTTGGACAGAATTGAAAATCAACTGAACAACAAAAAAATTAACCCCAAGAAATTGGTCCCAAGCAAAAAAATACAGAAATACTTCTATAGAATTGGGAAATTCCAATCATTTTACTAAGTGCTTATGAAATTCCTCATAAGATGAAAGCAACTCATTGAATCTAGAACTAAAAGTGACCTCAGAGATCATCTAATCCATGTCTTCATTTACTAGATGGAGACACAGAGCTTGGGGGAATCATATCTCATAGGATGGAATATTTAAAGTAAAAAGTGACCTTAGGCATCATCTAGTCTAAGGGTCGACCAATTATGACCTGTGGGGCAAATCTGGCCACTATCCTTTTTCATGTGGCCCATAGTAAGAATGCTTTCTTTTGTGTTTAGCCCATAGCCATGAATTGCCAGCCCATGATCCGGTCCAACTTCTTCATTTTGTGTGTGAGGATACTGAGGTCCAACAGATGAAGTAATTTATTCAGGGTCACACAAGTATTAGATATCAGATATTGTAAAGCCATGCACAAGCAGCTTTCCAGAGGATGGATGTGGTAAACAGCTTTCAAGGTTCTGATTACACAGTATAGTGAACACTCTATTTATTCAGAAACAAATCAGAGCAAAACCTTCACTGAAAATCAAGGTACAGCATTCACAATGTTACATCTTCTCACAGAAAATCAAAATACAGCATTCACAATGACATAATAACTCAACAATTTATCACTAAAATGGCCATATAGTTTTCACCAAAATGAACACACAGTTATGAACAAATTATAATCATTTAGTTAGTCAATCACTTACTAACTCAGTCATTCAATCATAAAGTACAAAAGGTCAAAGTCCTCCACCTATGGGGCACACTAAGTTACAAATCAGTCACTATTCAGTAATCAGTCACTATTCAATCCTCAGTCACTACTCAGTCATCAGAAACTACTCAGTACCCTCTTAAGGGGTAATGGGAAATACATAGGCAATGCACCCCTTGGTCACAAATAAATCACAATTTCATCACTACTCAGTACCCATGGAGAGGTCTTTTCATCTTGACTCAAGGCAGGCTTTCAGCTTCCCTGGCTCCCCTTCCATGGTCCCAGCTCCTACCTGGATTCACCAAACTGTCACCTGGGTTCAACGGCAGACAGCTCCCAGTTCCTTGTCCAGCTCTCTGTGCAGTTCCTGTCCCATGCCGAAGCTCACAGTGTCCAGTCCACCTTAAATCCTTCACAGCCTCTATGCCCAGGTAGTCAAGGCTTAACAAAGCCACATGGGTTCATACAAAGTACTGGCATCACCATCATGCTTCTTCAGTCTTCTGCAGCTCCAGCTGGCCGTCGCAAATCCTCAGCAGCTCCAGCTGACCCTTAGAAGTCTTCAGTGGCTTTGTTCTCAAAATCAAAATCACTTTCTCCACAGAAGTTCCAGTCCAGCAGCAGCAGACCAGCCTTCAGGTGCTCATTCCAAGAGGTTCTGACTTTCCCAGCTGGAGTTTTTCCTTATATACAGTATTGCTCCTCCCTGTTCAGCCCCTTCCTGTCACATCAGCAACAGGGATTCATACCTTTTGTTTCTTTAACAGAGGCTTACTTTGAAACTAGATGCTAAGTACCTGTAAGTTTCCAATATAAAGGGATCTTCAAATTTCATTACTATTACAGATATTCCCTATGTATCCATCGCTGAACTAGGCATTAGACAGTGGGGAATGTAAAAACACCTTTTAAAAATTCCTGAATCAAAGGGATGCTCATCAATTGGGGAATGGCTAAACAAGCTGTGGTATATGATTGAAATCGAATATTATTGTACTGTAAGAAATGAAAAGCAGGATGATTTCAGAAAAACCTGGAAAGACTTACATGAACTGATACATAGTTTAATGAACAGACTAAGGAGAATGTTGTACACAGTAACAGCAATATTGTTTGATGAAGAACTATGCACGACTTAGCTATTCTCAGCAATACAATGATCTAAGACAAGCCCAAAGGACTAATGATGAAGCATACTACCCACTCTAGAGAAAGAGCTGATATTGTTTCAGTACAGACTGAAGCATGGTATTTTTCACTTTCTTTGTTTCACTTTTTTCCTTTATTCGAGTCTTCTTGTAAAAAAATTATTAATATTGAAATGTTTTACATAATTGTACATGTATAACCTATATCTGATTGCTTACCATCTCAGGGAGTGGGGAAGGGAGGAAGGGAGGGAAGGATAGAATTTGGAACTCAAAACTTGAAATAAAATTCTTTAAAAATTAAAAAAAAAATTCCTGACCCCAAAGTATCTGAGCACAGAGGGTTTTGTTCCAGGGCATAATGCTTGGCATTTTTCTGTGTCTGTCTCTGCGTGTGTTTTAAAAGGTAAAGAATTGATGAACACAAAACACTGTGGAAACTCCAAAATAAACATCATAACCCAAAGCCTGAAGGGCATGTGTGAGTAAGAGGGAAGGGGGAGGAGGGCAGAGGGTAGGTGACGTACATAGCGGTTTGTCTGGAGTGCACAGTTCTACAATGTTGTAGTTACCCTCTAGATTTATTAAAAATGCCAATCTAACAAGCCCTTATGGCCCCCAGCCCGTGGAAAATGGCTTGCTGTGTTTTGAATGGCACCAAGTTCCAGGCTGGGGCTTTAAATCAGATCAAGATGTGTTGGTGGCTCTGATGTGAACAACAGGAGAAATTCAAAGCTTTCTGGAGTTAACCTACAGACCCCCCTGACTGATGCTTATCAATACTACAATAGAAAGTGGAGCCAGGAGAGATGAATTCCTCACACCCTTGATTTCATTGGTATGTGTTATATCTTTTCCCCATTGAGATATAAAATGTGATAGATAAAACCTTGATCCAACAAAGAAACATGGCATTCTAACTGGCTGTGGTCTATGGAGAGACCTGTAGGAACAAAATATTGGTAGCCATTACTGTTTTATCATTCAATTTTGTAGATGAAAAAACTTAAACTCAGTGATGAGATTAAGTCATTTGACTAAGGTCAGATAAATCAGGAACATCAGAGACAGAATTTGAACAAGTGCCTTCTGACCTTTCTACTGTGCTATGAAACAGTTTTTGTGACTTTGGAAAGGACTAAAACAGAGTCAGGCACTTACTGGCTGTGTGACCCTGAACTTAACCCTGTTTGCCTCAGTTTCCCCTTTTGTAAAATGAGCTGGAGAAGGAAATAGCAAACCGCTCCAGCATCTTTGCCAAGAAAACTCCAAAAGTGGTCACGAAATCAGACACAAATGAAAAACAACTGAGTGGAGCAGTCAAGGAATCCCTCTTTTAAATTAGAAAATTAAGTCACTTGAGGGACTGTACATCTGTCTATCCATCCCCATTCCACAACAAATATATTAATTCATTTGACAAATAATTATTTGAGCATCCAATCTGTGTAAGTGGTGTTAGGGGAGATATAGAGTTCGGATGAGATAAAGTCCCTGATTTCATGGAGTTTTTGGTCTAGTAGGGAGATAGGACACAAAACACACTACTCAAAATATAGATCATTGCCTGCCATGGGCATTGGGAAGGTGTGCATGTGCGGTAAGGGAGTCAGTCAACTAGTATTTATCAGCACTTATGTATTAGGCACTACTATATTGAGTATTGGTCACACAGATAAAAGTACATGAAATCCTACGGGAAAGTTATTTAACAGCAGAAGAATAATGGAAGTTTTTTGGGAGGAGGTGTCACCTTAGCTGGTCTTTAAAAGATGTATTAGAATTTACAGGGGAGAGAGGACATTTCAGGTTTGCATTTTCTTGTGGCTAGTGGAAATAATCTACGTAATGTTATATCCCCTAAATAATTGTTTTCCCCACAATGCATTTACACAGAAGTAAAGGAAAAATGGTTGCATCCCTCCACATGCATCCAATTTCCCTGATACTCCAAGGATACCTGGGTGAACTGGTAAGAATGCTCCCTTAACCCATAGAAATCACCACTCCTAAGAGCTGCAGAAGATGGTTTCATGAATTGCAGGGGATGAAAAAAATTACCACCTAGTGGCCTTTCTTCTGGTAACGAGAGTCTCTATACTTAAGTTTGGTCTTTAGATGATAGATACATTCTATATTTGAAGCCTTCTAGCATAATAGGACCTGTCAGAGCTTGTGTTCTGCTGACCTGATCTTTTAGTACTCAGTCACAACAAAAGCATAATAAAGCATGAGAAGGGGACATTTCCTCACTAAATAAACAAATGTGAATAAATGGATAGATGAATAAAAACAGATGGATGGAGATAGATGAATAAATAAAAATGGGTGAATGGATAGTGAGAGATAGGCGAATAAAAATGGATGAACAGATAGATAGATAGATAGATAGACAGACAGACAAATGGATATGGATAGATGGATAGATAGATGCATAGAAGGATGAATAGGTAGAGAACAGATGCATAGACTTTAAAACCAGAAGATAACCTTAGTGCTTATCTAGCCCAGCACTCTCCTTTCACAAACAGGGGTCCAGAGAAATGAAGTGACTTTGCTTTTATCACCTGTGCATCGAGTGGTAGAGCTGGGCTTTTAATTCAGGTTTCCCCAACTCCAATTCCAGAGTTTTTTCCATGCCATGCCAGGCTGTGGCCTCTTTTTTTCTCTTAATTATGAAGAAACATACACAATTTAACAAACTTCCTCTTATGTTTGCTTGTTGCAAATGATGCCTGTGATGTTTGGCTCCAGCCCTGTTGGCTTCAGCTTCAGTTGGTCCTCCAAAAGGCCATGTTTCATTTGTGATCACAGGCTTGAGTTATGTGTGAAAATGTTGATTCACAACAGGGTTCTTAACATTGGCAAGAGAAGCTTTAAACAGTGGGGTGGTTACACTGAATTTTGTGTGGCTGTCTTATGCAATTCTAGACCTACACTGGAACCCGCAATATATTAAAAGAATCAAGGAAAGGCCTCTGGCATGTTAGGTGGACCTTTGATGGCAGATTTACAAAAGACAAGGCCAAGAATCATACAGGATAAGAAGGTGTAAGAGGGGTTGGAATTTGCACTAGTAGAGATTATAATTAAAGGCATTCCAGGCATTGCTGTAGTGGTCAAGAAAAAAAAAAATTATTCTCCTCACCCAGAAAAATCAGAACTAGAGACTGATTTTCAAGATATCAAAGAGAAAAAAAGTAAAAAGAAAGGAAGAGATTCTATATAATATTATTTCCCCAAAAAGGGAAGACGGAAAAGAAACCACAGTCACAGAATTTCAGTGTGAGGAAAGAACTCAAGAGACATCGAATTCAATACATACTGAAAAAGAATATCTAATATAATGTTACAAGTGGTCATCCAGCCTTAACTTCAAAACCTCCAAAGAGGAGGAACCTACCACCCCTTGAAGTTGCCCATGACACTTTTGAATAACTCTACTTTTGAAGAAGTTTCTTTTCCCGATAGCAATCCTAAAATGGCTTTTCTCTAACTTCTGTGCATTGCTCCTGCCTCTGCTCTCTGGATTCATACAGAACAAACCCAGTATTTCCTCCATATGACAGCCCTTCAGATACTTGAAGTCAGCATGCCCCACACTAGTTTTTCTCTTCTCTAGCCTAAACATCCTTAGTTCTCACAGCAGATACTCATATGACATGGGCTTACATCTTTCATCATCCTGGTTACCCTTCTCTGGACGCTCTCCAGTTTATCAAAATCCTTGATCCTATGACACCTTGAACTTAACAAAATAAATCAGACGATGTCTGACATGGATAAAATATGGAGAAAATTATCAATAACTACTGATCCATGTGCCTGCTTTCTCTTTTTAATTTGCTTTTAATTGAATTTTTTTTTCAACTAATAGACATGTATTTTCTCTCCCTTCTGCCCTCCTCATTTAAAATGAATAAAGAGGGGGAAAAAAAATTTATAATCAGGGAAAACACATTCCCACATTGTCCTTGTCCCAAAATATATGTCTCATTCTGCACTCTGAGTTCATGGCCTCTCTGCCAGGAGATAGGTTACATGATGCTTCAGCATGGTCCCCTGGAATCTTGGCTAGTTATTGCATTATTCAGCTTTATGCCTTTCAAATTTGCTTATCTTTGTAATGTTGTTATTGTAGAAATTGTTCTTTTGTTTCTGCTCACTTCATTCTGTATCAGTTTTTACAAGTCTTCCTGTAATATGCCTCCTTTTTCATCCCTCTAAAATCTTTCTGAGGCTAGTCTATATACATAGAAAGATAATATTGGTGAAAATATGGTTTGGGAACAGGCAGACTTCCCACATACACAAGTAGATATAAAAGATTCAAGTTCATTGTTTGTTGATAATCAAAAAAAAAAAGCATTGGCAAAATATAGTTTTAAAGGTTCTCCTCCAATAAAGTACCTCCTACACATATGTTTAGATTACAAAAAAATTCCTTAAGTTTACTCAACTGTAAGTATATAATCACTACTATCAAAATCCTGTCCTAATTTTTGTGGTTTAGCTAAAGATAAGAAGAGGATACACATAAATCTGAGCTCCAGGATTATACCATCAAAGGATCGGGGCCTGAAAAGGACCTCTGAGATGTAACGGGCAACTAGCCCATGGGAAACCAGGACTCAGAGCCTCGTACCAGACAACATGGAAAAGTTTGGTAAATCTATATCTAGAAAATGATGATGTGTAACAGAAGGGACTTGCTCTCCTCTTCAGGGCAGGCTGAAGGTATCTATGACCATTTCTGATTGTTGAGCCAGAACTGAGTGTAATAGGAAAGGGACTAATGAGCCAATTTAATAAAATAAAAATCAATAAAATTACAGTCTTTCTTTCCTGGAGGTGAGAGAAGGTGATAACTATTATAAGTCTCCATATGGAGAAAGAAAAAGTAGCAGTAGTGGCAAGTGGCTTCTTGCTGCCAGCTGCCCGTCTCCCCGCCCGGAGACTTAGAACAAGTATCCCCCTTTACATGATAGAGGAGAAAATTGAAGTCTAGAAAGAGGAAGTAACTGTCCTGACTTCACACAGTTACTAAGCAGCGATACTGAGATCTGCACTCTGGTCTCTAGGAAGCCCTGGCAAAACGGATCTAGCTCTCTCTCTCTCTCTCTCTCTCTTGTTTTTTAATTATTAATTTATTTTTAGCTTTAAACATTAACTTCCATAAGTTTTAAATTTTCTTCCCCTCCAGTGTTCCCTTCCACTCCCTCCCAAAGATGGCACGCAATCTGATGTGGCTCTACACATATACTCCCATTAAACACATTTTCACATTAGTCATGTTACATAGAAGAATTATAACAAATGGGAGAGACCATGAGAAAGAAAAAAACAAAACAAAACAAAAACAAAAAAGAAAATAATATACTTCGCTCTGCGTTCCAACTCCATAGTTCTTTCTCTGGGTGTGGATGGCATTTACCATCATGAGTCCTTTGGAATTGTTTTAGGTCTTTGCACTGAGCAGAAGGGCTAAATCTATCAAAATCAGTTATCACATACTTTATCTGGTTCTGTGAACAATGTTCTCCCAGTTCTGCTCACTTTCTTCAGCATCAGTGCATATAAGTCTTTCCAGGATTTTCTGAAGTCCTCCTGTTCACCATTTCTTGTAGCACAATAGTATTCCATTACATTCATATATCACAACTTGTTCAGCCATTCCCCAATTGATGGGTATCCTTTCAATTTCCAATTCTTGGCCACCACAAAAAGAGCTGCTATAAATATTTTTGTGCATGTGGGTCCTTTTCCCATTTTTGTGATCTCTTTGGGATACAGCCCTAGAAGTGGTATTGCTGGGTCAAAGGGTATGCACATTTTTATAGCCCTTTGGGCATAGTTCCAAATTGCCCTCCAGATTGGCTGGAATAGTCTAACTCTCTTCTATCACATTTTGGAGTTGATCCCTGGGCACAAATTTTATAGAACCAGAGAAAGTATGTAAGTTACCTCAGTGAATTCAATGTGAAGGTAGACTGGGGGAAGGCTGGTGTGCATACACACACAAACACACACATGCTCACAAACACATATATATGCACAGACATATATTTGTGTGGATATGTGTATATGTAGTATACATGCATGTATGTGTATATACATCTTGTATATATAGTATACACATTTGTGTGTATATTATGAACACACATATATGCACATGTATACACATGTGTATATTATAGAGTTAATGTCTGTGCAATCACACGTACGTATACATTGTACATGTGTGTCATATACTATAGGTTTATACACATGTGTACATGCACATTTGTATATATGCATATATCTGTTACATGTGTGTATGTTGTGTATAAATGTGTGGATATTATTCATGTGTGTGTTATATGTATGTATATGTGTGTGTTGTGTGTATAATGTAGTTTGGGATTCAGAAATGAAAGAGGTGAAAAAATTGTAGAAATATCACATGTCAGGAGTACTTTTTTCAATTAGAACAAGGATTCTTAATCTTTGTTCTGTAAACTTTATTTTTTTTCTAATATTTTGATGACTGTATTTCAATATAATTGGTTTCACTTCCGATTACAGAGGAGAAAGCTAGGCCATGTGCAAGGCCATTTGCCTTGCCCAATGATAATCACTAGCTAGCATTTATATAGCACTTTAAAGTATACAAAATCCTTCCCATCTGTCATCTCATTTGATCCTCAACACTATCCTGCCAAATTGGTGCAGTTATTATAGCACAGCACAGAAGCACAGATTCCAAGCATGAGAGAGCACCTCAGAGGGCCTCTGGCCTGACTCATGCCTACACTGGAATTCCTCTACAATATTTCCAATAAGAGATCATCCATTCCACCTTGGGATACATGAGTGTCAGGAATGGGTGGATATTTTCTAACATATATATTTGGCTGAAATCCTCCTTTAACTTACACATTGGTCCTAGTTTTAGTCTCTAGGGTAAAGTAGAACAAGCCTTATTCTTATTCCACATGACAATCCTAATACTAAAAGACAGCTATCATGTTGCTCCCTTGTCTTCTCTTCTCTAGACTAAACATTCTCAATTCCTCCATCCTTATATAACACATAGCCAGCCCCCTGTGGAATTCCAAGTAATGCTGGTAATAAAATTCATATTTCTATTGTACCCACTTACTTCTCAACCCTGTCTGGCTCAATATATAGTCTTACTCCTGACCCCACCATGCTACTGAAACTGCTCTCTCAGAGGCTTTCAAAGATCTCTTGAGAAAGCATCTCTGCCATTGTGTCTCCATCCATCTCCCATACCAGTAATCATGACTTTGTCCTAGAATCTTCCCTGCACCCCCTCTAAAGAGCTTTGTTAGTAAACTTGAGTTCTCCTGTGCTCAAGTATCATTCCAATGTAAAAAGTTTCCTAGTTTATCTATACAGACTGAATCTTTCTCCTGAAAGTTTCCATACCTTTCACATCTCTTAGTACCTGATGGATATTTTCAGTAGATATCTCATTGACATCTAATGTGTCCAAAGCAGAACTCTCATTTTCTCCACTATACCTTCCCTCCTCCAACCTTCCATATTTCTAAAGAAAAAACCACCACACTTCAGTGGACCAGATCTATAACCTCAGAATCAACCACCCATTAGCTCTCTTTTTCACTACCCACATACAATCACCTGCCAAGTCCTCTGGATTATACATACAACATCTCCCACATTATTCTCCTCTCCAGTCAAATGACCATAGTAGGTCTTCTTCACCGTTTTCCTGGATTACTGACTGTACTTTTGTTTTCTCCTAATTGGTTTCCCAGCCTCCAGTCTCTCCCCTCCCCAAAGCATCCTTCACATGGATAACAAAACAATTTTTCCTGAGGCATATTCTTCCCCTGATCATTAATTTTTACTGACCCTCTATTGCTAAAAGGCAAAAGGAAGGAAAGAAAGAAAGAAGGAAAAAAGGAAGAAAGCAAGCATTTATTACTAGGCTCCAGGCACCATGCTAAGTGTTTTTTTTTAAATATTATCTCAAATTTTTGCAACAAATTTCTCTAATAAGGGCTCTATTTCTCAAATTAGTTAGAAAGTAAGCCAAATTTATGAAAATAAGGGCTTTTCTCTCATTAATAAATGGTCAATGGATATAAACAGGTAGTTTTCAGAAGAAGAAATAAAAGTTCTCAATAGTCACATGAAAAAAAAAATTCTCTAAATCACAGCTGATTAGAGAAATGCAAATTAAAACAGCCCTGATATGCCACCCCATACCTATCAGATTGGCTAACATGACACAAAAGAAAAATGATAAATGCTAGAGGGGATGTCAAAAATTGGGACACTAATGCACTGTTGGTAGAGTTGTAAACTGATCTATCCATTCTGAAGAGTAATTTGGAACTATGCCCAAAGGGCTATGAAACTGTGCATACCCTTTGACCCAGTAATATTGCTACTAGGTCTATATCCCAAAGAGATCAGAGAGAAAAGAAAAGGACCTATATGTACAAAAATATTTATGGAGGCATATTGTTTGTGGTGGCAAAGAATTGGAAATCAAGGGAATGTTCATCAATTGGGGATTGACCAAACAAGTTATGGCATATGGTTGTGATGGAATACTATTGTTCTCTAAGAAATGACAAGCAGAATGGTTTCAGAAAAACCTAGGAACACTTATATGAACTGATGCAAAGTGAAGTGAGCAGAACCAGGAGAACAGTGTACATAGTAACAACAATATTATATGATGATCCACTGTGAATGACTTACCTATTCTCAGCAATACAATCTTCCGAGACAGTTCCAAAGGACTTGTGATGAAAAATGCTATCCACCCATCCAGACTGTCCTCTAAACAATAAGCATTCTGTCTTATTTATTCATACTTACACAAGGTATTCCCTATGCCTGTAATGCAATCACAACTTATCAAAATTCTTACCTTCTTTCTATCTGAACTGAGCTTTCTAGGCTCAGTTCAAGTAAGATCTCTGTTGTGACACCTCCCCCAACCCTCTGGACCAAGGTATTAATACCTCCCTCAAATTATCTTTTATCTATATACTTACATGTATACATACAAGCCTAGAGCTAAAGCTGGAAGGTACCTTAGAGGCTACCTTTTTCAACACCCTCATTTTACAGATGAGGAAACCAAGACCTAGAATTATAAAGTGACTTATCTAAGGTCACACAAGTAAGCAGTCAGTAGCAGAGGTAGGATTACATCACAGGTTTTTTGTCTTCAAAATCAGAGATCTTTTCACTGTATTTCTCTGCCTCATATTTGCCCAACATCACACAGGTATTTAATGGCAAAAGTAGAATAACATGGATCCTGTGAGTTCAAATTCACTTCTCATTCTCTCATTCAGCTACACCTCACTGCTTCCTATGTGTCAGCCTGTTAGTAGAATGTAATTTCTTTGAGCATAAGGATGTTTTTCATTGTTCTCTTTGAAACCCCAGCTCTTAAACCAGTGCCTTGCATATAGAAAGTGTTTTTAAAATGTTGGTTGTATTGAATTTGGGTATATAAATGCTTTGGGAAGGATTTATATGAACTGATGCTGAGTGAAGTGAGCAGAACCAGAAGAACATTGTACACAGTAATTGCCACATTGTGAGATGACTAACTTTTATAAACTTGGCTCTTCTCAGCAATGCAAGGAACTTGGACAACTCCAGAAGACTCATGAAGGAAAATGCTGTCCACATCCAGAGAAAGAACTATGGACTCTGAATGCAGATGGAAGCATACTATTTGGTCTCTTTTATTTCTTTCATTGTTTTCTTTCTTCTTTCTTGTGGTTCCTCCCATTGGTTCTAATACTTCTTTATAACATGACTAGTATGAAAATACATTTAATATGAATGTATATGTAGAGCCTATATCAATATCTGATGGTACACCATGTTGGAGAGGGGATGAGGGGAGGGAGGAGAAGGAAATTGAAAACCCAAAGGCTTAGGGAAATCAATGTTGAAAATTAAAAATAAATAAATTAAAAATAAAAAAAAAAATGCCTTGCCACAATAACCCTGCAAATTAAGTTGTACAAATTTTATTAGTCACATTCCTTGTATATAAGAATAAGATTCATTCACACAGGTAAAATGGCCTGCCCAAGATCATAAAATTATTATCATCAACAACCCAATTCTCTTTTGTCCACAATATGGAGGTGTTCTCCCTACCAATCTTATCTTCTTCACTGTAAATAGGCCAATTTAATGATGTATCCGTACTCATACTGATAAATTTTCCCAGGTTCTCCTAAACCCAAACAGAGCAAACTCCAACGTAAGAGTTGTAGTTTTAGACTAGCAAACTGAGAAGGAATGTGAATTAAAAGGAACCTTATAACAGACAATACTAAAGTTGGCAGGAAACCTACAACATAGGACACTGAATATCAGAATTGGAACGGAAATTAGAATGTAGACTGTATAATGTGAGAGCATGATGGGACCTTAGAAATTACTATAATCCAACTCTTTCAAAATGAAGAAAATAAACCAAGACTGAGAAGTGGCTTGCCGAAGGCTATATGATTAGTAAATGGTTACACGAGAAAAAAACACTTTTCATGACTCTGAGTGTAGTATTATTTCCATTACTCCATGCTGAGTCCAGAGAAAATGTGGTTTCCCTAAACAGGGATGAAGGTTTATGGGAAATCAGTCACATTATACCATAGTATGTGCTCACCTCCTGTACAAGAGCTTGAGTCAACTGAAAAACATCTTGCCATTTCAAACATTACATGAGGACCAATTAGTCTTCTTCACCTGTGATCGTTCCTAGCAATATTATGACAACTGAAAGTCCAAAGCCCAGTGCTGGATGACTCAGAGAATTAAGACCTGTTAATGACAGTACATCATAGTATTTTGACAAGACCCTGCACTGCCAGCCATGGTGCAACTACTGGGTGTGGTCAAAAGTTCGGTTCTTCACCTAGAAATGACACAAGAACATCAAATAATATGGAGTGGAGTGGAAAGAACTATGGATTTGAGGTCAGGAAATCTACTTTGAATTGTCCATTTGTTTCCTACCAGCATGACCTTAGACCTCAGCTTCCTCATCTGCTCTTGTTTGACCTTTAGATTCCCTTCTAACTCTGGATTATATCAATTCGACTAACAAAGCACTAGTCCGGTTCCAAAGATGATTAGGGAAAAAGGAAATTAATCTAAACATGTTTAAATGTTGAGAGTGGCTCTCTTCATGGTGGCAAGGAGCTGGAAATTGCAGGGATGCCCATCAACTGGCCAACAAGTTGTGATTGTGATGGAATACTACTTTTTTTTTTCTTTTTGGAGGGGAAAGGCAGGGCAATTGGGGTTAGTGACTTGCCCAAGGTCACAAGGCTAGTAAGTGTTTAGTATCTGAGGCTTGATTTAAACTCAGGTCCTCCTGACTCCAGGGCCAGTGCTCTGTTCGCTGAGCCACCTAGCCACCCCTGGAATTCTAATTTTATCTAAGAAGTGATGAGCTCAATGATTTTAGAAAAACATGGAAAAACTTGCATGAAATAATGATGAATAAATGAGCAGAACCAAGAGAACATTGTATATAGCAATATGGCTCTAAGAATGACTTTGAGCAAATAGGTTATTTTGACTATTCTGCATCCAGAGAAAGAATTGATAAATAGAAGCATGTATAGAATAATTTTACACCTATTTGTGTCTAACAGCAGTCATATCTGTGGCAAGGGGCAGGAGGGAAGAAGGAAAAAAACAGAAAAAAATGCACATGATAATTTTGTTGTCTATTTGAAAGAAATAACAAGTTGTGCATAGTAGTTTGCAGTTTCATGTGCAATAATTTTTTTTATTGTACTATGTTATGCAAATGCTTGTTTTATTTCATAAATTAAAAGTAAAATAAATTATAAAAAACACAAAATATTAGAGCTAGAGCTAATCTTAAATGGATGAAAGAATAGATGGATGAATGGATGGATGGGTGGATGGATGGATGAATGGATGGATGGATGGATGGATGGATTGATTGACAAGTGACTAGAAAAAGAGTATATTGAATGCTTACTATGTACAAAGCGCTACACTAACTGTTAGGAATACAAACAAAAAGGTAAGACAGTCTGATCTCAATGAGATCATTCTAATGGACTTCTCATGTACCCTTCTCCCCCATGGCCTTGTCCTCTGATTAGTTCCTTCAAGAACCTTCATTTTACGGAGGAATACCAAGTTAGTCTTGTCTTCATTCCTTTCCAGGATTCACTCCTGACTCTCTGTGCTTTTTCATCCACGCTGTCATACCTGTGCATATATCACCCCTCTCTGTCATCTCCTCTTCCTCTCCCTTTCAGTTTTCTTTTATATGTTGTCTTCTCCCCTTCCCTCAGAAAGAATATAAGCTTCTCAAGGATAGGGACTATCCTTCCTCCTCCTTGCATTTGTTCACAGCCCTTATCCCAGTGTTTAACCCGTAGCATGTGCTCAATAAATGCTTGACCTGACTTGACATTCTACTGGGGGAGACAACCAAGAAAGGAAACTTACAATATAGGTCAGAGAATATCAGAATTAGAAGGGAAATAAGAACACAGTACACAAGGAAGGTTTCAGCTCTAGGTCAGATGGAAAGGTCCCATACTTCTTAGGGTGCAGAAAGCAAAGCACTTGGTAATGCCTCTTTTTTTTTATCATTAGTTTCTGATGTTGAGCCACTTCATAGTGCCAATGACTCTGGTTATGGGAACTTTCTTTTTTGTGTCTTCATTACTGTTGGCTACAACACTTGCAGTAATAGTTACCAGTGTTCATCTCCACAGGAATTACTTCCCAGGTTGACAGCTGAGGGCACTGGCCTGGAAGCACTGCTCTCCCCAGGCTCTTGGGTTCTAAATCCTGAGTTGTTCCCTTAGGGTTTGAAGAGGGATGGTGGTCAAAGTGGTGGTAATGGAGGTTTGATTTGCTTGGCACATTCTGCCTCCTGTCTCTGTCTCTGTCTCTCTTCCCCAGGGTACCTTGCTCAGTTGTCCAGCAACTGGGAATACTGAGAAAAGCCTACTGTAGAAAGCAGAATATGAACTGAGACTAGACAGAAGACATGAATTCTAAGAGGAGGAGATGAGGAGCCTGAGTATTCTATGGATAGAGGACAGTCAGAGCAAAGGCCCAGCATTTGGTACATGGTGTGTTATGTACAAGAAACAGCTAATACATAAAGTGACTGAATCATAGAGTGTGTGACAGGGACGAATGTGTCAAATGACTGGAAAGGTAAGAAGAAACCAGGATATGAAGAGCTTTACATACCAGAGGACTCGATATGTGATCCTGGAGACTGGAGACAATAGGGAATTTCTGGAGTTTACTTATGGGGGTGGGTGGGGGGTGACCTGGTCAGACTTAAAAGTTAGAAAAATCCCTCTGGCAGCTATGTTCTGAATGGATTGGAGGAGGGAGTTGGGGACTTTACTTAACCTTTCTGAGAGTTGTCTTCCTTGTCTGTAATTTGAGAGGGTCTGGACTGGATCATCTCAATGGTCAATTCCAGATTTTAAATACATACACACATATAACATATATGTGTGTATGTATATATAAATATATATTGTATACATATTTGTATATATTTATATGTAGCCTTAAATACATATATATGTGACTATATATACATATATGTACATATATACATATATATATGACTCTAGGATTAGAATTAATGATTTCAGAGGGAATAGCCTTTGTTATTCTTGTTGTTGATTCTAATGTCTAATTTTTGCATAATCAATTGCATTGACCACGCAGTTGATTCTATTGGGCATTAAAATGGACAGGAATGCCGAATATTTGAACTATTCTCCATACTAGTTTTTTCTCATGACCTTTATCTCAAATGGGGGTAACAGAAACAAACCCGTGTGGTTTAGGTTAATCACATTCCCAAGTTTTGATGCCATTTCAAATTCTGGCAGAGACATCTATTAGAAAGTCAGACTTGGAGCAGACTATTAAACCAAAAATAAATCCCTTATGTAGGTCTCTAAAAATAAACCACCAGAAAAACCTAGTATGTGGAGGAGATTAAGACTTTTCAGAGGAGGAATAGTAAAAATGTGACTCTGTATTTAACCTATTTCTCTAATCCAGGATCTATTAGCAGAAATTATTGGGTTCCATGTTGTTTCCATGCCTTGAAGCCTGGTACAGTAACTGAAGCTCTGGTTGTAGAGTCATTATGACTTGTTGGAATCTCAGCTTTATTCAAGCATTTCATAGATTTTGAGACGGAAGAGACTACAGACATCATGTGTCCTAGCCTGCTTATTCTACTACCTGTATGTTCTTCTTAACCTCAATGTTTTTCCAAGAATGCCAAAAATCATGGAACAGCCTAACAATCCAAGATTCAGATTTGAGGGTCACTGAAAGGGTGAGAAAGGAAAATGGGGAATATTAATGGGCTACATAAAGCACATGAACTATACAAATGGCTCCCAAGAAGCAGCACAAAGCATATCATAGAAATCATAGTATCATGAATTTAAGAGTAGGAATTGACTTTAAGGTCATAGAGTAAAATTTCTCCATTTTACAGTTTAGTAAATGGAACCCAGAGAATTAAAGTGACTTGCCTAAGGTCATGCTGATAGTAAGTAGCAGTGCCAAGGACCTCTTTCTCCAGATCTGGTAGTCATTCCATTGTACCACACTGTCCCCCAATATATGATTGGAAAAGGAAGCTGACTGGTCAGATAGTAAGAGGGAAGAATTCTGCTCATTTCACTTTGCATCAATTCATATTTCTTCCCGTGATTCTCTATATCGGTGGTTCTCAACCTTCCTAATGCCGCGACCCTTTAATACAGTTCCTCATGTTGTGGTGACCCCCAACCATAAAATTATTTTCGTTGTTACTTCATAGCTGTAATTTTTCTACTGTAATGAATTGTAATGTAAATATCTGATATGCAGGATACATTTTCATTGTTACAAAGTGAACATAACCCACAGGTTGAGAACTGCTTCTCTATATCATCACTGATTCTAAAAGTGTTTGAGGATTGTCTAGTTAAAACAAAAATGGACAAATTCCCCACTATGTCTATTGAGGTTCCTGGGAATAGTTCCATGTGCCAGGGTAAAACAACAACAACAACAACATAAATAATGTACCCTTGGTACTTTCACACACCCTGCCTCATTTGATCCTGAAAACAAACCTGTGAGACAAAATCCACTTCACAAATAAGGAAATTGAGACTTCGGAAGACAAACAACTGGTGTAAATTCTCATGGCTAATACTTTGCAAAGCCAGGACTGGAACCTTGTTCTTCAGTTCCTTTATCCATAACATTTCCCACTATATCACACAGTCTTCATTTTCAGTAGGAAAATAGTGTCTCTTCTTAGATTTGGTCACCCCACTTATGCATAGTCCTGATCAGGCACCGCTAAAAAAAAGGGCTGGGGGGGGTTCACACCCTCATAGGATGGCTAAACTGGAAGGGATGTCAGAGACCATCTGGCCCAACCTCTTGACTTTATGGGCAGCCCTGAAGTCAGTAGCCTCATGAGAGTGATGGTGCCATTTCTTGACATGGTCAGAACATATCATGCTGCCAAAGTCATCTGTCAGTGTGGCCACTTTAAGGCTCCAATGTTCGGTGCCTCTCTAGTACACTTACCAAGCACAATTGTGTGATACTGTTATCTAAGTATACAGTATCATTCAGTGAGAAGAGAATGGGTCCTATCAAAACTTTGTATTTCCCCCAACATAAGTGTAGAGCTCTCTTTTCATAGGCAGTAAATTAATAAAATCTGATTGAATTTCATTGAATTTGATTCTAATAATCAGAAAATTAGTTGGCATTTAAATGCCTTCTTTTACATACCTTAACTTGGTTGATTTTCACAACAATCCATTGAGTTATGGACTATGAGCATTATTTTTTCCATTTTAGAGAATAAGGAAAGGGAGACACAGAAAAGTTAACGTACTGACCCAGGGTTACAACACCAGTGAATGTGAGAAATAAGATTCAGACTGAGGTAACTCCTGAATATGAGTCCAGGAATAGTACAAATAGGGGAAAAGAAGGATCTTTCCCTCCCAACCACAGTAATAGTCTTTGTAGGGCCTATCTACATATTCTTTTAATGAGTCAAATATTCAAATGATTATATTTCAAAGTCCATGAGCCTGTGGAACTCTGGGAGGACCCTTACCCTCTCAGTACACCAAGGAACTTTAAGACAATATATTGCAGAAAGATTTCATAGATGTAGCAATAGAGAGAGTTTGTTTATTGCAGAATTCTCTTCACCAATGACAGCACAGATCCAACTTTTAAAAAAAGTCTGTGAACTGGAATGAACTTTATCAGCTTTCCCATATAATTCCTGCCACTCCCTTCTGCTAATTGCATCTTATCTTTGTGTATCTTGGGAGTATTTGAGTCTGGTCAATTCTTTGTTATTCACTATCAGTAGTCTCTAATGATGGTAGCAAGCATTCTTTTTTGGCTATATAGATTACAAAGTATTTTCCTTATAACAATGCTGTAATGGTCCCCGAGGGCAAGTGAAGGAACATGAATTAGCAGACAGAGCATAGGACTTGGAGGAAGAATGATCTTGGTTCAAATTCCACTCTGATCTAGCCCTCTATCAATGTTCTTTTGCTCACCTGCCAATTGCAGGTAATAATAATAGCAGCATCTATATCACAAAGTTGGTGTGAGGAATAAATAAGATAATGCATGTTAAGTGCTTTGAAATGCTTAAAGTACTGTATAAATATTAGCGATGGTTATTGTCATCCCTTTTCATACATGACAAAACTGAGACTCCTAAAGATTAAATGATCCCAAAGCTACCCAGAGTTGGAAGCTATACCTGTGCTTCCTGGTGTCATTCCACATTTTTTGTACTGTTCCCCATGGTATTTACAGTCTCCCACTGTTATAAGCCTTTAGAGGTGCTCCATAGCAATGATATCAACACCAAAGGAGAAAACGTAGCTACACCTGTCTTGGGAAAATCCAGTGTGATACATAAAAATCAAAATTTACAAGATAGATAATTTAGAAGGTAATGAAACTTTCCAAACTAATGTTTTCTTTTATGTAAGGCTTTACCATGGGCTCTTCTAAATAGACAATACTTTTTCTAAATGGTTCAATTTCTAAAAAAATACAGTTGGAGAGGCCAGGTGGCTCAGTGAATAGAGCACCGGCCCTGGAGTCAGAAGGACTCGAGTTCAAATCCGGCCTCAGACACTTAACAATTATTAGCTGTATGGCCTTGGGCAAGTCACTTAACCCCAATTGCCCTGCTCTTCCCCCTCCAAAAAAGTAAAAAAAAAAAAAAATACAGTGAATATCAGGGACCTATATATGGTATAAAACTCAATACTTCATCTTCAATGGATCAGTGGTTTTTTGGATATGGGTACTATCTCCAAAGGTGAGTGCATATTGTGACTCACTCTAGCCTTCATCATTGGGACAGCACTAAGCTGAGATCCCTTGTAAATCCTAAAGAACATCCATCTGGACTCTTCAGGACTGGAGAATAGGTGAATACCATAAATCATTATGTTCTAGATATCTGCCTATGGGTCTTTTGACATCCTTCGGGGACAAGTACAGCTCCTAAGCTATCTGTTATCTCTAGCTCTCACTGCAAGATGGGTCCAACTCTTTTTCTAATTATAATGATATTTCTTGTTTGTTTGTAGTTTCTCATTAATGAGAATGAGAGTGAGTATATGAATAGAGAGCTGGCCTTGGAGTTAGTGTAATGAACAAAGAGCTGGCCTTGGAGTTAGGAAGACCAAGGTTCAAACTCTTCTTCTGATATATATTGGCTGTGTGTTTCTGGGAAAGTCACTTAAGCTCTTAACTCCTCCCACTTTCAGAAAAGATGCTTATCTGCCTTGGTAAAAGGAATCTCCTTACTAAGAACTTTCTATACCATAAACTCACAGATTAGTTTTCTCCTCTTAAAACAACAATAATAACAACAACAACTATAGACCCCACTAATGCCCACCATGTATCTCTCCAATGCCTTTTAGGTCACCTGCAATTTTGATATTTCAGAGGTTGTGGCCTTCCAAAATTCAAACACATATATATAGCATCAATAGAAGAAAAATGGTGCTTTTTAAAAAAAGTGAGGAGTTTTGTTTGTTTATCAGAGAGTTACTTGGAATGATTGATAGCACCATGAAACTTCATGGATGTGATCCATCCTGTTCTCTCCCTCCTCTTTAATCCCAGGACCACTTCTTATCTGTCAATGGTGTCTATTCATGGTAGGTGTACCCATGGACTAACTCCATGGACAGCTCATCAAGTGTCTAGTTTAAGTAAGTATCGAAGTACTAAGCATGTCAGTCTAATATGATTTTTACTTAGGATTTGGATTTTAACCAAGAAAGGAGTTTGCAGTCATCACTGAGTTGATCAAGGCTGTTTATTGGTAAGTTGGCAAGGATATTCAACAGGCACATCGATATTTCACCAAAAGTAATTCCAAGTTCCCAGATTCCAAAGAATATTAGAGTACCTTGTGGCATGATGTTGGTTTCTGATGACTGAAAATAGCAACCATTCACGAAGTGGCAAAATGTTTGGTTTAACCTACCTCAGTAGTGGGTGCTCTAGGCAGTGTTATAATAACTCTCAATAATGATATATATAGCGCTGAATAGTGTCGTTTTGGTGGTGGTGGTTCTTCATCTGGGAAGAAGAGCAATGACATCATGAAGTAGTGTCTTGACTTGGGCATACATTGAATTTAAATGAGACAGAATTACACAAAGTCATCAACCTCACTCTCCTCCAGAATACTTGAAGTTCAGTGGCAAGACAAAAGTCAAGACAACTGGTATATTGCTCCATCCAAAATCTACTGTCATCAGGGATTATTATTTGTCTCTAATAACAAACCAAGAAACTATATCTATGGCAAGGTGGCATAGGTTCTGGCTGAATGTGTGAGTTTGTTACTATTCTATTAGCTTTGAGTCAACAAAAGTCACCAATTCTGAATCATTCAAACCTTAGCAAAGCATCATTGAGAGTTCTGATCATAAGCAAACAATGCTGAACTCTTTAGAGAGGTTTCTCCAGTGAGGGTGTGTTCTTGTAGATAAATTCCAAACCAACCAACCAAAGGATAAAGCATATACAGGGGAAGGTAGTTAAGACAACCAACCGCATCTGAACCAGATGTGGAGTACAAATTCAAGAAAGAAACTATTCCAGGATATGGCAAAGAGGGTCCCCATGAGTAAAGGACATGTGAAAACATGGAACAAAGAGAGTTTGCCAAAAGTATATTTCATTGAAAACAGTGGTGAAAAGCCTCAGAAGGGTGATCAACACAATAAGCAATCAGCACTCCAGAAGGCTGCTGATGGAGAGTGCTTCTCTTAGCAGAAAGGTGGGAATGAGACATAAATTTTCAGACATGGCCATTGTGTAGATAAATTTTTCATTTACCATGCCTATTTGTTACAAAGGAAGGCTTCAGTTTGGGGAGTGGGAGATAGGATTTGAGGAGTGAGTGGTGGGTAGTGACAGTGACACAAAAAAGAAAAAGAAGAGTGTTAATGAAACAAAACAATAAAAATGAGGCAAAGTTCAAAAAGGGACATCAATAGCATTGTAGCTACTGAATTCAATTCAACATTTAGCACTTTAATTCTTGCCAAAAAAAAAAAGGTTCTATGTAATAAAGATTGACAGTTTCATCTTCAAGAGCTCTTTTTCTGTCTTCAGCTTTATACACAGTAAGGCTGAAGTTTGTTGACATTTGTCAAAATCAAAATAATAAAAATGGGGAAAAAAAGTTTAAAGTTAACTTCATGGGTCACTGAGGCCTGGAATAGTTAGATACCCTGGTTGGAACAATATGTATTCTTTACCCATTTTTTTCTATAAGGATTATTAGGCTAATCTCTTTTGAATGGCTATGAATTTTGTTGAGAGAGACCTTTAGTAGTCTAGGGTCTGGAACAATCAGAGTAATATCATCGATGAACAAGTGAGGTCCACATGAAGGGAACCTAAACATCTGGCATATACCTAGTAGCTAGCACACATGGATCCTTAATAAGTCCTTGTTAAATGAATGAATGAATCTCTTATCAATGTTGACCCAGGACATCCTCTATTTTATAGGTCAATCAACAGTCTTGACCTGATGATATTAGGCAAATCATCAAAATAGAAGTTTCTACAAACCAAAGAACTACTCAAGGTAAATCACGAAAACTTATTACCAGTAGAGTTAGTCATTGGGTGATGAATTCTTTGGCCATGGCAAGCCATGAACATAAGAAAAATATAAAGTAATCTGTAGGGGAACACAGTATAGCTATAATAATAACCATATAATACAAGATGATATTAGTAAAGTTTTATTTTATATTAAAATAGTTAATCATACCTTTTCATTTTCTGAGTTTTATACAAAGTAGAGACCAAAACAAAACATCATTGTTTCTAGTCAGTTACATAAAATCAAGAAGTACCTGAAAATGTATTTTATTACATGCGTAGTTCCCTAGAATTTGGAGCCACATATTAGGCTATAGAGAGATTCTGGGGTGTGGGTAAGGTTTGAAGATGAATAATTGAACATACATGTATGTGCATGTAAATATGTTCGGAGATAGCAAAGGAGAATAGTGAAAAATTCAGCCATGCCAAACTCCTGCTCAAGATTTTCCTTGTGTAGCGGTGGCTAGTTGGCACAGTGAACAGAGCACTGGCCCTGAGATCAGGAGGACCTGAGTTCAAATCCAGCCTCAGACATTTAACACTTACGAGCCATGTGACCTTGGACAAGTCACTTAACCCCAATTGCCTTACCCTCCCCCCTCCAAAAAAAGCAGAAAAAAAAAAAAAAGAATTAACTTGTGTAGTCATTCCACATCTCTAGACCTCAATTTCTTCCACTCTAAGATCAAAAAGTTACACAAGCTCATTAATGTCCCTTTCAACTCTCACATTTTCACAGTGGATACAAGTGGTAGAAAAGCAGATTTTGGTTTGATATAAGGAAAAACTTAACAATTACTATAGCTGCAAAGTGGAATGAACTGTCTTGGAGAGGTAATGAACTCCCTGTCACTGGTTGTCTTCAGAGTCTGGATGATAGTTTGTTAGGAATGTTGTTGAAGCAATTCCTAGTCATCTATGATGTGGACTTACTGCTCTTTGAAGCCCCTTTAAGCTCTGAAATTCTGTACTTATGTGATTCTATGATACCTGGTATCAAAATCCACTCAACACCTTAGCTGGGTTTAGAGATCTGAAAGTTGCTGCTTTGGAGGGTAGCACCCAGCTGAGATCCCACTAAAGTTCTAAAGAGCATCCATCTGAACACCTCACAAGAAAGTCTCTCAAATACTGGAGAATGGGTGATCAACGATAATTAATGGACACACCTTCACCTCTAATCTCCTAAAGCCCATTGTAAGAGAGCTTTTATTCAGTAGGCATGCACTCCCTGTCTTGGATACAGTAGGCAGTTATTTAATAAATATTAATTAGATGGGTTAATGAAGTTGTCTTCAAATGACTATAAGAGAAACACTCCTGAAAAAGAAAAATGGTAGCCATCAAAGTTAAGAGAAAGGATATCCTTTTCTGATAAAATCCTGGGGCTAGAAGAACCTGTTGGCTTGTAGCTTATCACACTTTTCAAAGGAGGTCAAAATTGACCAAAGCCCTAGAAATTCCAGAGTTGGCTCAGGTTGCTTTAGGAAATAATTTTCTAGTCATGCAGGAGAAGAAGGGCAAAAAAGATCAAGGGATCATAGAATTTTAGTTGTGTGGGACCTTAGAGAGCTTCTGTTCAGCTCCCTAATTTTTTATTATCAATTTTATAAACAGAAACATTTTAGTATATGAAAAACAGAAAAGGAGATTGTATATAAACTGAGGTTCTGTTATGTCACTTTAAAAGTACATATTAAATTTATCCAGATAGTAATATATATTTATATTATATGTGCATATCATATGTATATCATACCGTATACGTGTATATTTCTCTTATATATGTATCTATTGCCCTACTTCTCTCTATTCCCTTCTGAATTTCCTTCTGCTTTCTTCTGAGTACTGTTTAAAATATTTCATTGATGATCTTTCTTTCTTTCTTCCCCTTCCTTCTTTCTTCCTTTCCTTTTTTTTAAATACCATCTTCACTACTCCCCAGCTATCCCATTGAAATAAAATACTTCCCTTGTAACCCATAGGTACAGTCAAATAAAATAAATCAACTCATTGGCCATGTCTGAAAAATGTATTCCTCATTTTATAGCTCTGGTCTGACGTTTCTCTACCAAGAGGTAGGAAGCGTGATTCGTCATCATCTTCTAAGGTCATGACTCTTCATTCCATAGGTCAGAGGTCTGAAGTCCTTTAAAGTCGTTTTCCTTTACATTATTATAATAATTTGTAGAAATTGTTCTCACTTTTTATCCTCATGAATTTTCCCAGGTTTCCCTGAATCCATTACACTGGTCATTTCTTGTAATATTCCATTTGTTCAGATATCCCCCAACTGAAGGACACCCGTTTTGTTTTCAGTTCTCTAACACTACAAAACAGGCTGTTATAATTATTTTTGTACACGTGTACTCTGTCTTCAATCTCTTTGAGGCATATACTTGGTAATGATATCATTGGGTCAATAGTTCCATATTGCTTTCCAGAAAAACTGGAGTTTTTCCCTTATTTTACGAACAAGAACCTTAAGTGACTTGACCAAAGTCACACAACTAGTTAGTGCCAATTGGAGCTGCAACTTCATTCCAATTAGTGCAAATAATGAATCCCCATTCCACTTCCCACCCTCTACCCCCATCTGCCAAGTGGTCTCATGTAATCAAACTCCTCACTCTTCATAGTTATAATTTGCATGTGATTCCAGCTCAATGGAAATTCAGTGTGGATCCAAATAATGTATTTCTACACTTCAGAGGATTCACTGTTCACATGAATCAGGATCTCACTGTAAAACTCAGATCTCATCCAGAGTTTTTATTTCGCTTTACAGAGAAGAAAATTGAGGGATAGAGGAGCTTAAACTACTTGCCCCAGCTCAAGGGGGAAGGGGGGAAGAGTGAGAATTAGCTGGCTACCCCTTAATACTGCCCCCCCCTTCTCTTCCAGTACCTGACAGAGCAGATGTTCAAGAGAGAGGGAGGGATGTAATCCAATCAAAGGGAGCATGAAGAGGACAGAGGGAAGCTGCCTCCTTGTCTAATGAGAAACATTGTTGCCAAACAGACTTCGGGGCTTTGCACATGGTGTGAAGTCCTTGTCCCCAAAGTGAACTCTCCCAGCTCTGAGCCCAGCAAAACGAGGCAACTCTCCATTAGGGCCCTTCTTTTCCCTCCCTTTTAAGAGAACAGCCCGATTGTGTGGATTTCACAGTCTGAACGGGACTGAAAGGAGTGGAATTAAGTTTCTATCACGGCTCTTTTCAAGGGGGCTGAGTCTGCGATTGGCCTCCAGTCAGAATATATGAATCTTTTGTATGCCAGAGCCGGGTTGCATTAATTGCCTCTTCTATTTCCCTGACACCCTTTACAGTGGAAACGTACAGTAATTAACGTGGGGTTCTGCTGTTGCTTGTGTTTGAGCTAAAGGAAGCCGCTGCCCTGAGCCTGGGAATTAGGCCTGGGGACAGTACTGGGGGTGGGGGAGCAGAGAACGGAGCAGTGGATAAAAGCCATGCATTTTTCTACCTGAGGATGCAGAGTTAAGCTTGTAGCTGCTGCATTTCTAGACTGGAATCCATCCGCTTGATGTTGTTCCTGCTGTTGCTGCTGTCAGAGTCTGGGAGATGTTTTTATGACATGTGTTGTTAATAAAAAAAAAAAAACCCGACTGGCCAGGACACTGGAGGATACACCATAGGGAACAGTCTTTCAGTGGTGATAGGGGGTAGGGGGAGTAAGGGGCCCAGCGAGGTGACCTGATAGGGTCTCTCCATCTCTAATTTCTCAAATTCTGTGATTCTGTGGGCCCCCGCAGGCAGGGACAGAGTCAAAATACCGACACACCCTGAAAGGCACTTGTAATCACAACGGAAAATGGTTTGTAGAAAGGAGATGGAATCTGGCCCCAGTGACTGGTGCCTGCCAATATTTTGGCTGGATGAGTTTTTCAAGCTGCTTTCTTGTCACTCTGAATCGGATGATTCACGCTGGTAGCATGTTGTATCGGTTAGCCAGTAAAGCTTCCTAATAAAAGACTCCTTAAAATGATTTTCCTTAAAGACACAGAGGAATTTGTTTCTTGCAGAATCAAACCAATGTTCTTAATCAAGGCTGATTGAATAAAACAAGCTGCAAGCAGCAAAAAGGGGTTAATTTAACAGCTTGTTGATGAAAATCTGTCACTGCCTCTCCCCCTGACCCATAGGAACAGATGGTTTAAACACAAAGTTTTAAATGCAAAGTTAATTAAAAAAAAAAAATCCATTCTCTCAATGTCTGCACTAAAGCTTTAAAAGTTCCTTCCACTAAAAGGAATGCCAATGCACTTATTTTGAGCTCTGAAACAAGGAAATGGACTCATTATGCCTGTAATTACCAAAGGAGAGGTGCCCATGGATTAGTGTCACATTGAGCAGGGCAGGAGCCCTGCCTAGGAGGCCAAACTTTTTGGAAGGGGAATTCAGTGGATTTCACTTGGGACTACTTTTCTTTTCTCTGTTCCGACTCAACTGGCAAGTCCAATCACTTCATACCTGTCAGTGAAACCCAAAGATTGTAAAAAGGTTATATAGCTTTGGGGTTGGCAGGACCTTCTTGATACAGATCATAAAGTTGCAAGAAGGGACCTTAGAGAGAATTAATTCAATGTAAAATTCCTCATTTTAGCATGTAATAACTCATATTTATGTAGTGATTTACAAGTATAATTATATATGTGTATGTATTTGTGTGTACATGTGTGCATATGTGTTTGAAAACTGGGACCCAGAGAGGTGAAGGTGTTTGCCCAAGGTTAGGGAGGAAATTACTAAGAGAGTCTGGATTTAAATCCAAATCCTCTGATTTCAGATCTAAGGTTCATTCCAATAGACCCATCAGGTGTATTCCAATATACTCAGGAAGTCTCTACAGGTTTATGCTGTGAAGTGCTGGAAAGATTAACAACAATGCCTTTGTATATTAAGTACATTTTCTTTTCCCTTTCCTTCCTTCCTTCCTTCCTTCCTTCCTTCCTTCCTTCCTTCCTTCCTTCCTTTTTACCTGTCCACCTGCTTTCCTAGCATGGGGGAGGGTATGTGTGCGTGCTGAATTTGAAGTCTAGAAAACCTAGTTCGCCTCTTTACTATCATTTAATTTCTCTGGGCTTGTGTTTTTATCTACATGTAATAAGAGATCGGCCAATAAGAGATCAATCTTTGGACAATGCACATATTTGCCCTTCCTAGTGAGTTATATACAGCATGTGCAATATTCCTTGCCTCCATCCAATCCAATGCTTAAAACACCGGAGAGCAAGTTTCTGTCCATGAGTGACTGAGGGGATAATACTGTGATGAGGGGAAGGTGCTGGAAGGACTAATGACTCAAAAGCTAAGGGGAACAGGAATCAAGGGTAAATTCCAAAATTTCCAGTGGAATGATCTCTCAACTGTCTTCCATGTAGGCTTCTATATAAGGAAGACTGCTCTCAGTTGCCACGTTTGCCTAATATTCTTACCTTTTGTCTAAGTATGAGCAAATTCATGGTGCCTTTGTTTCTTTTGTGTTTATTCTTTCCTGATCCTGGGTGAATGACTATTTGGGGAGAGAACTGAACAGGTTATACCTTGGTGAGTTTTGAAAGGGCCAAGGATCTTAGTAACCAGAGCTGGTAATAGGAAACACTGGAGCTAGGTGCTGCAGCATCCAAGCCTGGTGAGGAACCAGCATTGCAGCCAACCTACTTGCTTGACCCAGCTCAGCAGTGATGTTACTCATTAGCCAAGACACTTCATTCTAGAAGGAGTTGACCCCACTGAGTAAAGGACTGATTCCACCACCACGATGCCATGATCCAAAGCAAACTTGATGAGGTTGCTGCTAAAAGAGTACAGGACACCCCAAGTCAGGAGTTGTGAGGTACCATTGGTCGAACATGTTCCCTGCATGCCTCACTACCTTTGTGTTTTAAGTTTAAAGCCACTCAAGGGATGTTATGTATGCAAGCAGAGGATGTGCTCCCAATTTGGGAGCTGTCATTTCTATCCTAGTGATTCCTGCTCAGGAAATGCTCTCTTGTAAAAGCTAATTAAAGTCAACTAGTTGACCATTATTGGAGAAAACACATCAGATAGGAGCTTATGAGTTCTAACACTGGAAGCCCCTAGCTCCTCAGAATTACCTTTCAACAGTACTCTAGGGGAACCACTGCCTTTGAAAATAGAGGTTGAGGGAATTAGCCCCAAGGGAGATGCTACATACAAAATAAAGAGGTTGTATTAGATGGCCTCCAAAATCCATTCCAGTTCTAAACTTGTGATCTTATAACTTTATGTAAACCTTTGGATCTTCAAATTCTAGCATCCAACCCTTCCTACCAACCTTTTATTTATTTGTCATGTAATTATTTTGCATGTCTTTATATATATATATTTACATTGTTTCAATGAATAGAATATAAGTTCTGTGAGAGGAGGTATTGTTTCATTATCTGTATTTGTGTGTTCAGGACCAAGCATAATTCTTGACATATAATTCATAATTAATAAATACTCATTGACTGATTGATTCAAGCCATTTTAGTAATCAGATGTGCAGATAAGAAATACCTTCCTACCTATATCCCTAGGCTTGGGTAGGTTGAATTGAGTGTAGGGAAGACTGGTCTCTTTCTTCACTTGGCTACTTCAACAATAATTCTTCATCCTTTAAAAAAAAAAGGAGTAGGATATTCTTTTAAGTTTAATGTAGTGGGGCTTCCAACATATTTCAACCAGGTAGAAGTCTGACGGAGTCTAATGGCTGCCATGGGGGAAACTGAGTCAGATAATTGAAACCGGGAAATGAAGGCATGGTCTCAGGGATGAAATAACATGAGAGATCAGGAGACAGAGGCAAAATTTTTGTATATTGGTATACAAACCAATCCCTTCCCCTTAGATCAGTGGTTCTCAACCTGTGGGTTATGTTCAATTTAAATACATCCTGCAAATCAGATGTTTACATTATGATTCATAACAGTAGCAAAACTACAGTTATGAAGTGGCAACAAAAATAATTTTATAGTTGGGGGTCACCACAACATGAGGAACTGTATTAAAGGGTTGCAGCCTTAGGAAGATTGAGAACCACTGCTTTAGACAGTCTGTGGCCTGTGGTCCTTCCCATTTAGATTGACCCACCATCATTACATTCTAGTCACACAATGTAACCATTTTTGCTATTTTTTCCCATGTTGGTGTCAATTTAGGTATTGGAAAGAGAAGAGAGGATGAGCCAGAGAACTTCCAGGAAAATTAGGCTTCTGCTTTGGTATCTGATGCTGGTATGAGATGCTGCCTGTTATGATTGCTACTAGCCAGAACTGAGATCTGTAACTCACAAGTTGTTGGCTAGGTTTGTGGGAGGCTTCACTTCTAATATTTTTTCTTTTTCTCTTTTCTATTCTCTTTCTTCTGTGGATATGAGAGTTCCAGGATGGCAAATTATTGGGGAGTAAGGACAAACTAGTAAGTGGAAGATCAAAACTGGATCCTTCTTCCCACACCACACTTGACTCTTAGATTCAACACTGAGATTCTAGCCATGTAACTTCTTTCTCTAATTCTTCTCCTTATACCTCAGGATTGGTGACAGTGATCAGGAACATGAACAGTAAGGGTGGTCTAGAAAAAGCAGTACCCTTATAAATTTGCTGTGAAATTACACTTAGCTATCCACTTGATTGTCTCTTAATAAAATTAAATTGAAGTGTTGGCATCTTAAGAATAATGTTGTTCAAATGAGAAAGAGAGATTTCTCAAATCTGGGGTAAGGGCAGAGAGATGAACCAAGAGTGCCATCATTTTTGTATTTCAGAATGTTAGTCCATTTTTTTTCCTTAGGCTAAAATTTTAATCAAGCCAGAACATTGCCATGAACCCGGTGAGTTCTGAGCTATAGGAGAGGGAATAATCTAAGCTTACCGAATTGGAGACCCACTGGGATGCAGTAGGGATACT
The DNA here is from genome assembly GCA_028646515.1 of Pseudochirops corinnae. Lineage (NCBI taxonomy): Eukaryota > Metazoa > Chordata > Mammalia > Diprotodontia > Pseudocheiridae > Pseudochirops > Pseudochirops corinnae. The sequence continues at coordinate 272,141,070 of CM053585.1, forward strand.
GCAACCTTTGGGAAAGCCAACACATGCTCATCAAAAACTCATGAAACCTCTTGGTGAGTGGTTTGAGTATAGCATCATCTGGTGGCCAAATTACATACCACTACCTTCTCTATCTGGTTAATTAAGTGACAGCCTGCTTTTCTATGGGTTGCAAAAATCAGGGAAGCAATCTTAATGTAAAAAACAAAACAAACAAACAAAAAGCTATTGCTGTCATCGTATCAACTAAACGAACACTCAGCCTGCACTATTTTCACATTAATAATCACCAGTGAAAACTAAGTAAATAAAATAAGATGAGATCATAAAGAAAACCACAGATTTCAAACTGTTATCTTGCTTTTAAAGGACATATATTAACTTTAATAATAATAATATAACATCATCTTTTTCATCACCAGAAAATTGACTACTGCATGAAAAATAAGTCCAAATACAGTACCCCATGAAAATGCTAACGCATGAAGAAGGTTGCCTGGAACATAATAGACACTTAAGAAATGCTTATTGTTTGATTGTGGTCTGCATTAGCAGTGGGAAGTACCCACATCAATTAAATTAAATCCTTGATTAATGAGAATAATGTCTTGTTTATGCCTCCATGCTTTTCTATTCTCTTTCTTCTGTGGATAACAACAGGGCTAGGGGGAACTGTAATCATATTTATGTCATTATATTTACTGTTAATATTGTTCTGTTCTCCTCACTTTGTATCACTTTATGTCTTTTCACATTTTTGTATTATTAATACATAACACTTTAAAAAAAATTTCAAAAATGTCTTTATTAATTGCAGATTAATAAATTTGCATATTAAAATTAATATATATGAATATTACATTTGAATATTTCTAATGTTTATTTTTTTTTAAGTGCATATAACTTTTAACAAAATTAATGGCAAAACCATTCTTTCTCTGCATTCCCTGCGAGATAATACTGTAAAAGACTTAGCACAGTTTCAGGTACATCATAGCCATTTAATAAATGCTTGTTTCTTTACTCTGCATATTTGTCCAGGTTTTGCTGTGATTACTGCTCTTATAATTTTCACAGTGACAATCAGGGTGTATGTTGTACTTTTGATTCCTCTGTATATTATTTCAGATAAGTCATCTTTATTCTTTATATATTTATATGTATTTATATATTTGTCACTTTCTTTATGGTACAATAATGTTTCATGGCATTCTTATATCAAAATTTGCTATGTCATTCCCCATATAGGATATTTAGGTCGTTTCTCTGTTTCTTTTTTCCTACTATTAATTATAATGATAGGAAGAATTTTATATAGGTTGCTCATTATTTCCCATGCATTATATCCTTAGGGAATATCATAGTACAGCACTAGGTCAAAGGGTATGAACATCTTTTTAATTCTTAATGAATAATTCCATCTAGAGCATGCATGACACAAAACGATTTATGGAGCACTTACATGACTTTCTACCCAAAAATGTTTTATGCCCAGGCCTGATATTTGAAGTTTCATCATTTAAAATTTATTCCCTTTAAGTTTAAGACCTTTATTTACCTCTTCCAAGCACCTCTTCTTAACCACAAATATTCCTCATGTGGCAACCCATTAGAGAATTATTCTCAGTTATCAACTTTTTAGTATGAATTGAGATAAAGAAGCTGCCTTTTGCTAGGAGGATAATAATTGTATTATATGATTACAAGATAATCACAACTCACATGCCAATACTTTTATGGTTCATAAGGCCCATTGCTTGTAAGGAACTTATATGTTGTGGTTGATTACTGTCTTTGTTTTCTAAATGAGGGAATTGAAATGGACTAGAACTCAGATCTTAGAATTCCAAATTTAGGGATCTTTACTATAGGAGACTTAGAAGTCAGTTGATCCAACTCAGACCTGAATTCCCTCTCTAAATTCCTCCAGGGTTCATCCAGACTCTGTTTCAAGAATTCCAGCAATGGGATCATTTGCTGCATCCCAAGGTAGTCCATTCTATTTGGGGACGGCTTTAATGGTTAAGAAATCTTTTTTTTCCATATTGAACCTAAATTAGCCTAACTAAACATCTCCTAAACTAGTCAAAATTAGTAAACTTGCTGCCTACTACAGAACTAGAAATGACTTGGATTTTACTAAAGGTGAAGTCATATACTCCCGTCAGAAGAATCTCTGAGTGTCTAACAAGTGGTATGTCAACTGACATCTGCAAAAGGTAAGAAGGCTGGAGATAACATTCCTTATTGAACAGATATTTATCTTGAAAAGGAAAAAAAAGGTTTTGAGTGCTAATGGCAAACTATATTATTTAAAAGAGAACAAACATATTGAGTATCTTTGGGGGGTTGTGGGTATATTACAATGTCCTATTCTCAGCTTCTTCCCTTCACACTTCTGTCCATTAACAAAAACTTACACTGGCATAGTGGGTAGAGAGCCAACCTCAGAGCCAGAAAGACTTGAATTAAACTCCTCTTTCTGACATAGCAACTGGGTGAGTCACTTAACCTCTAAATGTTCTACTCACTCCTCTAAGACTATAAGTGACAGAGAAGGCGCCATTCTACATTGGAGAGTTTCCTCACTCAGGAGTTCTCTACACCAGTGAAATGACCAATCCAGCCCCTATCTCTATAATGTTACAGCTTGTTATAGATCTTGGCATTTTGTTAAATGCTTTCTGTACATTATCTCATTTAAGCCTTAAACCAACCCTGTAAAGTATATACTACAGATATTATTAATCCTATTTTACAGATAAGGAAACTGAAGTTAAGTGACTATTCCACGATCATACAAGTAATTGCCCACCCAGTTTCACCTATATCTTCTTCAAACCAGGGTTAGCACCCAATTCATTAGAGGATACTACCTCACTACTGAACCATGTTGTCTTTTTTATTTCTAATCTTATAAAATTAAATATAACAAATTTTAAGGACTTGGACTCAGCCCAAGAGGGAATTTTGGTAAGGTAGCCAGGGAGCTGCTATGTGGAGGCACCAGACATGGGAGAGCTTTGGAGGAGAGGGTTAGTAAGTACACCAGAAAGAAGAAGGCTCAGAAGACATCTTGGCCAATTCACAATGCTCTCCAGCTCTGTTCTTAATAATCTGGATCATAGGATGTCAAAGCTGAAAAAGCCTGTAGACACTATCTAGTCCAAGTCTCTCACTTTATAGATGAGGAAACTGAGACCCCTAGAGGGAAAGTGCTTTGTCCAAAATCATGTGAAAACAAGGTAATAGCAAGCAGCATAAATAGAATGAAGTGCCTCCTTTGTCTGGCCACCCCATAAAATACTAATGGACACCTGTGGGAAAAGGTGAAGGTCAGCACACAGAAAATTACCCCAGGACTGAGGTCAGGATGAAAGCATTCTTGGCAAGCCTAGCGAATCATTAGTATGGTGCTGGCCAGTAAATAGAAGAAACACTGAAATGAATCTCACTGTGTCTCTTATTTGCTTGGCAAAGTCATTTTACCACCCTGGACCTCATCCAACAAATTAGGAAATAGTAAAGAAGCCGCTAGCTGTACTAGGTGAATTCAAGTCATCAGGGCCAGAGGAACTAGATCCCAAGGCACCGAAAGAATTGGTGGATGTGACTGCTGAGCAACTATCAGTGATCTTTGAAAGTTCATGGAGGATTAAAGACATATTCTAGGACTAAAGAAGAACAAATGTCTCAATTTTTAAAAAGAGATTGTACAATGTAAAAACTATAGGCAAGGGAATTTGAACATGAGAGATGGTTTGTGAACATCTAGAATATGGCATGATGGTCCAAAAAGAGCCAACACAGCTTCATCAAGAACAGGTCATGTTGGACTTATTCATTTTCTTTTTTGATATGCATTCCAGACTAACAAATCTGGGGCTACTACATAGCTTACTTAGATTTTTAAAAAACCCTTGACAAAGTCATGTTATCCATCTAGTCCAGCATGATCATTTTACATATGAGGAAACTGAGGTACAGAGAAAGGAAGTGGCTTGCTATAACACCAATGCAATATTCACAGTGCCAGCATTCACTATAAATATACCTACATAGTGCTCAATCACAAAATGTAACAGGCTCTCCATATAGAAGACAGAAGCAAAACATTTATTCAGACACCAGAAAGCTATATCCCAACACCAGGAAGCTTAATCCCTCACAGAAACATAGAAGTTAATGCACTATGACATAGCAGAGAGCAAAACTATCCGTTAGTCTTCCCACAAACTGACACAAGACCAATATTTACTCATAAATTTGTCTCCCCCGATCCATCCTCTCCTCCCAACCATGTCTAGCTACTCTGTCTCCCACATTCCTATGGGCTCTGCTCCACTCTTTGGCAAATTCCTCTCACCATAGGCTCTATGTGGTTACATTCAGTCTGTTGGGGGCAGAGTATATTTTCAAAGCAGGTAAGTTCTTCAAATTCCCTTAGGCTTATTAAGGGGAAGGCAAGATCTTTAAATCCCCATTCCCATTACACTTGCTCAAGGTTACACAGGTTGCAAATGGAGTGGAAACAGGTCATGGTAGCAGGCAGAGCATGAATCAAGGTTTTAAGATTCCAAATCCAGCCATCCTTCCACAGGAAAAGTACCCTGAACAAATGACTTGCCAGATGTATATTCTATTATAAATTAAGGCATTAGTGCTCTGAAGTAGAAATCAGACTCTTCCCCACCCTTTCAATATCACCCACCCCCTTGTTCTCTGATAACTTCCCTCCGAAATTATCTTCCATTGACCCTGGACATATCTTGTTTTTACAATTATTTGTACTATATCTGTCATATTAGAATGTGAGCTCTATGAAGGCAACGACTGTGTTTTTGCCTTTCTTTTTGTACCAGTCTTAGCACAGAGCTTAATAAATGCTAATAAAATAATATATAAGTTATAAATATAAAATATATAATAATATATAAAAATATATATAATATATAAAATATATAAATATATAAAAAATGATATAAAGTAATATATATAAAATAATAAAATAATAAATGCTAATAAAAGATTTGCTATTAACTAGTTCCCCATAGACTGATCACCTCTAGGTGGACAGATAAAATTCATTTCCTGAGCTTGCAGAGCTGAGCCCCAGGTGATGTCCCACATCCATGAAACTTGAGCTATAACATTGATGACATCAACTTTAGAAAAAGTGAAAATGAAACTCAGAGTTAAGGAACTCCCACTTTCCTTTACTTTCCATTGTCAAACAAATATGGCACAAGCTCCTGATCCTGGCATTCAAGGTCCACCACAAGCAAATTTCAAGTTGTCTTTGTATTTTTGGCCCTTCATAAGCATTCTTGCCATTTCCCGTGACTCCGGGAAGGCGGAGGGGAGGCAGAGAGACAGCATTGAGATGTAATGGAGATAATACCTTCAGAACATGTGCTTTGGCTCAATGGGGGATGGGATAGAAATTTGGGCCTCTTGCATAATCATGTGCAATCCTGTAGGTCTTTCTCCACCCTTATGATGGGGCACTGCTTAAAAGAAGATTAGTAGCTCAATCAAAAAAGAATGGCTCACCCAAGTAGACCTTAAAAGAAATGATACTACCCTCTGATGATCTCTCTACCAAGAGTGTGGGGCCTCTGTGAACCTCTTTCTTAGACTTCCCCTCAAGGAGGAAGAGAAGCTCTTCCCCATCTCTCTTTCCAGATACTGCAAGTGCTTATACATGGTAGCAAGCACAGGTGCTGTCTAGGTAAACCTGAGACTAGATGTCAAGTCTCTGCTTCTTATCAATATGTTGGGCTTCTTTCTCTGAGTACAAAAAATCAAGAGGAATGACTTTTCAGGAGGAAATAGTCAGGAGTCTGGGAAATCCTGGATTCCTCAGTCTCTGGTGACTATTGATTGGAGGAGTCTTCTGCCTTTCATGGCTTAATTTTTCTTTTTTAAAATTATTTTTATTTATTTTGTTAAATATTTTTCAACTTTATGTAAAACAAATTTAAATTAGTGCTCATTTAAAAAAATTTTTTTGAGTTGCAAATTCTTTACCTCCCATCCTCTTGCCTCCTCCTTTGAGAAGGAATGAGATGTGAGTCTATGCCTAGTTTCTATCAAACGACTTTCAAGTTTTCTCAGTAATTTTTGTCAAATAGTATGTTCTTACCCTCAAAGTCTGGACCTTTGGGTTTATCAAACATTAGATTACTATGGTTATCAACTACTGTCTACTCTGTACAAAATCTATTCCACTGATCTACCACTCTATTTCTTAGCCAGTACCACACTGTTTTGATGATTACTGCTTTGTAATTTGTAGTTTGAGGCCTGAGAGTGCTTGGTCACCTTCCTTAGCTTTTTTTTTTTCTCACTGATTCTCCTAATATTCTTGCCCTTTTGTTTTTCCAGATGAATTTTGCTACTCTTTTTTGCAGTGCTAAAAAATAATTCTTTGTGGTTTGATTAGTATGGCACTGATTAAGTCAATTAATTTAGAAAGAATTGTCACTTTTATTATATTGGCTTGGCTTACCCATAAGCAATTAATATTTCACCATTTGTTTAGATCTATATTTCTATGAAAAGCGTTTTGTAATTGTGTTAATATAATCCATGGGTTTGTCTTGGCAAGCAGACTCCCAGTTATTTTAAATGGAACTTCTCTTTCTATCTCTTGCTGAAATGCTGATGATTTGTGGATTTTTTTTATATCCTGTAACTTTGCTGAAGTTGTTATTTGTTTCAATTAGTTTTTAGTTGATTCTCTAGGGTTTTCTAAGTATACCATCATATCATCTGCAAAGAGTGATACTTTTGTTTCTTCCTTGCCTATTTTTATTCCTTCAATTCTTTTTCTTGTCTTATTATCATTGCTAGCAATTCTAGTAACATATTGAGTAATAGCAGTGATAATGAAGATCCTTGTTTTACTCCTGATCTTACTAGGAAAACTTCAAGCTTATTCCCATTACAGATAATGCTTACTTTTGGTTTTAGATAGATAATACTTGTCATTTTAAGAAAGTCTCCATTGATTGCTATGCTTTCTAGTGTTTTTTATACAAATGAGTTTTGTATTGTTTTTCCCAAAGCCTTTTTCTGAATCTATTGCATAGATTAATTTCTTGAGAATGCTGCTACACCTCTCCTCTCACTCAGTTATAAACCCTCTGAAACCTGGCTTCTAATCTCAACATTCAAATTAATCTGTTCTCTCCAAAGTCACCACCGAATTTCTAATTGCAGTGGCCTCTTCTCAATCTTCATTAATCTTCACCTTTCAATGTAGCCTTTGACACTATCAATCACCCTTCTTGCCTATATATTTTCTTCTCTCTAGGTTTTTCTGATACTACTCTTTCCTACTTGTCTGCCTGCCTGTCTGCTGCTTCTCAGTCATTTTTGCTGTTCTGATCTTCTTCTAGGTCATGCTCACTAATATTGGGTGACCCCCAAGACTCTGCAATGAATCTTCTTCTCCCCTTTATATATTCTTGATTGGAAGTCTCATCAATACTTGTAGATTCAGTTACCATCTCTATACACATGATTCTTAGATTTTTTTATCCAGCTTGGGCTCTCCCCTGACCTCTGGTCTCCCATCACCAGCTGCCTATTAGACATCTAGCACTAGATGCCCTGTAGATATATCAAACTCAATTTCTACCAAACAGAATACCTTTGCCTCCCAAATCCTGTCCTAGTCCCAATTTCCCAATTATTTTCAATTGAGGATACCACCACCCACCTAGTCCATCATGCTCAACTCCATAATCATATCCAGTCTATGGCCAAGTGCTATTTTTCCTACATTCAAAACATCTCTCATATGTCTCTTTCTCTTCACTCATAGTCACTTGCCCTTATCAATTCACCACTACACTACTGTAATAGCTTTCTGGTTAGTATCTCCCCATTGCAGTGTACCTTCAAGTCAATTAAGAAAGTTCTCTGCCTAAAACTTAGGTATTAAGTGATTTTTAGTATCAGACCCTTCTATCATTTTAGCCAATCTGAGGTATCAGACAGTATCTCAAAGTTGTTTTAATTTGCATTTCTCTAATCAATAATGATTTAGAGCATTTTTTCATATGATTACATAAAGCTTTGATTTTATCTTCTAGAAACTGGCTGTTTATATCCTTTGACCATTTGTTAATTGGGGAATCACCCATATTTTTATAAATTTGACAAAATTTTCCAAATATTTGAGATATGAGGCCTTTATTTGAGAAATTGTCTATAAAACTCCTCCCCCCTTCCTGCTTTCCTTCTACTATTGGCTACATTGATTTTATTTATGCAAAACCTTTTTAAAATTAATGTAATAAAAATTATCAGTCTTATATCTCACAATATTCCCCATCTCTTGTTCACTCACAAATTCTTCTCTTATTCATAAATCTGATAGGTAATATAGTTCATGTTCTAATTTATTTATATCTTCCTCTTATGTCTAGGAAATATAATCATCTTAACATTATCTTGGTAAGTGGTGTAAGATATTTGTTTATATTTAGTGCCAGCTTGCTTTCTGGTTTTCCCAACAATTTTTAAAATAGTAAATTCTTATTCCAAAAGTTTAAATCTTTGAATTTATCAAATACAAGGTTAGTATAATTATTTACTACTGTATATAGTATATTTTTCCACTAATTTTATTTTTTTATTCCACTAATTTTATTTTATTTTATTCCACTAATTCACCATTCTATTTCTTAGCTAGTGCCAAATAATTTTAGTAATTTCCACCTTAAAATATAATTTAAAATCTGGCACTACTAAGCCTCTTTCCTTTATTTTTTCCCCATTAATGCCTTTGATATTCTTGATTTTTTCTTCTTCCAAATTAATTTTGCTATTATTTTTTTCTAACTCAATATTTTGTGGGTTTTTTGTAATTTAATTGGAATGGCACTAAATAAGTAGATTAGTTTAGGTAGAATTTTTATTTTCAGTATATTGGCTTGGCCCACCCATGAACAATGAATATGCCTCCAATTACTTAAATCTGACTTTATTTATACAAAAAGTATCTTATAATTATGTTTGTATAATTCCTGGATTTGTCTTGGCAGGTATACTCCCAGGTATTTTATGCTGTCTACACCTATTTTAAATGGGGTATCTCTTATTCTCTCTTCTCACAGGGTTTTGTTTATGATATATAGGAATGCAGATGATTTATGTGGGTTTATTTTATATCCTGCTATTTGCCAAAATTATTAATTGTTTCAACTAGCTTTTAGTTGAATCTCTAGGATTTTCTAAGTATATCATAATATCATCTACCAAAAAGACAGTTTTATTACTTCGTAGCCCATTCCAATTTCTTCAATTTCTTTTTCTTCTCTTATTGCTATTGCTAACATTGTTAATAAAATATTCAATAATATTGGTGATAATGGACTTCCTTGTTTCATTCTTGATCTTATTGGGAAGGCTTCAAGCTCATGCCTTTTACAGATAATGTTTGCTGATAATTTTAGGTAGACATTTCTTATCATTTTAAGTAATAATACATTTATATCTGTGCTTTCAAGTGTTTTTAATAGAAATGATTGTTGTATTTTATGAAAAGATTTTTTCTTCATCTATTGCTATAATCATATGATTTTTTGTTATTTTTACTATGATATCATGATGTTAATAGTTTTCCTTTTATTGAACCATTTATACCATTATTGTAGTCCTCTAGCTAGTATTTTATTTTTTTCATCAATATTTATTAGTGAAATTGATCCATAATTTTCTTTCTCTGTTTTTGTTCTTCTTGATTTAGATATGAGTGCAATATTTTTTTCATAAATGGAGTTTGGTAGGACTCCATCTTTGTCTATTATTCTAAATAATTTATATAACATTGGAATTATTTGATCTTTAAACATTTGGTAGACTTCACTTATAAATCTATCTGGTCCTGACACTTTTTACTTAGGAAGTTCATTTATGGTCTATTCAATTTCTTTTTCTAAAATGTATCTATTTAGACATTTTCTCTTTTTCCTCTGTTAATCTTGGCAATCTATTTTTTGTAAGCATTCTTCCATTTCACTTAAATTGTTTACTCTGTTGGCATATAATTGGCAAAATAACTCCTAATAATCGCTTTAATTTTATCTTCATTAGTCGTGTATTCACTCTTTTCATATTTGATACTAGTGATTTTGTTTTCTTTTTTTTTTTTTTAAATCATATTAGCCAATGTTTTTGGCTAACATTTTATTGTTTTTTTTTTTCATAAAATCAACTCCTAGTTTTATGTATTAATTCAATGATTTTCTTACAATCATGCCACTCATTTTAAAGATGAAAAAACAATCCCAAGGAGATTAAGTAATTTACCTAAATCAGGATTTGAATCAAGATCTTCAGTCTCCAGGGTCAGACCTTTCCCTTCCTATTGTACCATACTGCCTCCAAGATTGCTAAATTAATCTCTCTAAGGTTTAGATCTGACCATGCTATTCATTCAACTCCTTCTGAGGCTCCTAATGGCCTCTTAGATGAAAAAAGAACTCTTCAATGAAACTCTAGCTATAAAAGAGCTCAACAAATTGATTCTAAACTACCTTCCCAATCTTATTTCACCTTACTATCCTCCACAAACTCTGATTCTGAATAAAAAAGACAGCTGATCTCAAGCATTATTTGCCATCTCTCTTCATTTGGACAAATTCCGCCTATCTGGAATATAGTCCCTCCCCATCTCTATCAGCAAGAATCTTTATTTTTCTTCAAGTCACTGCTCAAACATTTCTTCTTCTTTGTGACTTTCCCTGATTCACTAAACTAAAAGTATTCTCTCCCTTCTCAGATGTTCCTAGCATTCATTGTCAGAATTTCTCTTTTCCCTAATACATTCTCTCTCTCTCTCTCTCTCTCTCTCTCTCTCTGTCTCTCTCTCTCTCTCTCTCCTCACTCTTTCTTCCTCTTTCTCTCTCTCTTCCTTCCTATCTCCTTTCCTCCTATCTTTTCAATCATTACATATAGTAGTGGCTTAGTAAATGTTTGTGCAGTTATCGAATTTTCACAGTGATCACCAGAATAAAAAAATACTAAAAGTAACCCTATTGTGCTTATGAGTTGTTCCAAGATCATTGAATCTTAAATACTTTAAAGATCATCTGGTCTCACCTCCCTCATTTTGTAGAAGACACATAGACCCCAAAAGGTTACACAGCTATTTCACAGCAAACCTAGGTTTGATTCAGAGGCAGATTCTCTACCTCTAAATCTAGTGGTCTTTAAGCAGACTATTCCTGTGAAAGTCTAAATCCACATGTGTTCACATCAAGGAATTTAAAAGCTTATTTTTAACCCTTCATAGAGACCTCTTAGAGTCTAGGGTCTTGGATTAGTTTAAAGACAAAAACTTAATTTCTTCTGCTCAGCTGCTATTATAAACACTGATCAAAAGGACTAGTGAACAAATGCAGTTGGCTGGATAGAAAACGCCTGTGATTTACAGGGGGACATTCAACCTCCCTGCTCCCCCTCGGCGTTTTGAAATCTTTTTGGTCTGTAATTCACTGGCACATTGGGGAGTGCTGATGAATCATAACATTTTGAGGCCTCAAAGAAAGGAAAAAGAAAAGAAAGGGAAAAGGAAACAGCAAAGACTCAGTGTTCTCCAGTTTAATACATGTTTTCATTGCTGTGTGATGGGTTCAGGCTTCATGAATAGCCACAATTTACTTATCTTTTGGATGGATGATTTTAAATACACATTGGAGAAGGCTCTTGTGAAACTGACCATTTTAAAACTAAGGCAGAATATCAGTGTCTTTGGTAGAGGGAGCATTGTCAATTTCTCTCCTGTTGTCTATTTCCTGTGCAATAGTGCCTTCTAAAGTCAATTTATTTCCTTGTGGCTTTTTATTCCTTTGATTCATGTAAAACATTTTCATTTCATACTTTTATTTATATATTTATTTATATTTTATTTATATTATTTATAGTCATCTCAGAAGTAAGTAACATTAGTTTTAAAGTAAGTGCACCAGAGTGTATATGTATAGTACAAATGGGAGTGAAGGGTTGTGTTTCAAGACTCTCAGATAATTTCTTTTTTTGTACTGAAAATTGTTACACCCCATAAACATTTATTAATCACCTACTCTGTGGAGTTCACTGTACTACCATGCCAAAGAAGTACCAAATTTAGATAAGACACAGTCCCTGGTGCCATGCAACTTAAGTCTAATAGAGCAAGAAAAATCCTAATAGATTTTTAGGGGAATTCAATTTAGTTCAAAATACATTCAACAAATGCTTACTGTGTGTAAAGTTGCTGAGAAAACAAAGATATAGTTAACAGAGCAGAGCACTCTTCTGCATTGGCTGAATCACTTAGCTTCTCAGATATTTCATTTTCTCATTTTATAATTTTACTAGATTATCTCTAAGGTTCTTCCAAGCTTAGACTTTCTTTGATTCTGTGACCTGATTCAGGAAAAAGGAAGGCATAGAAATAATTATAATATAAAGAAAAATTTTTAAAACTACAAACATGTGATCCAGGTCAAATGTTATGAGAAAAGGGGCAGCTAGGTGGCACAGTGAACAGAGAACCGGACCTGGAATCAGGGGGACCTGAGTTCAAATCCAGCCTCAGACACTTAACACTTACTAGCCATATGACCCTGGGCAAGTCACTTAACCCCAATTGCCCTCCAAAAAAAGCAAAAAAAAATTGTTATGAGAAATGTCTAGGGAAGAAATCACTTTCAGTTTGGTAAGTTCTTGGAAGGCTTTATAGAGGAGGTGGTACCTGACCTGGTCCTTTGAAGGAAGGAAGAACTTCATCAACCATGTTGGAGTAGCAATGAAGGAAGGAATCAACTCTAGACATGGCAAATGGAGAGGACAACATGAGGATGGAATAAAAAAGAGTGATTCAGTTTTGCTAAAGGAAGTAGGGGACAGTATGAAATAAGATAAAAAAGCACGTTGGAGGTAGATAGCAGTGGACCTTGAAATGACAGAATCAGGAATTTGTACTGGATTTCATAGAATACAACTTGAAGGCAAGTGGAAATTCCCTAACTGAATTTTGTTGCCATTCTTCTGGAATTTGGAGTCCTTAATGTTGCAGTTAAAGGATAGTGCTAGAACTGCCTGCCTGCTTAGTCTGAGCCTCACAGGGACATCATCACACACCCAGCATCTGAGGCTCAGATCTGCAAGCTCAGGAATTGGATTTTATCATCCCATCCGATGATGGTCAGGCTCTTGGGAACTGATTTATGGTAAACTGTTAGTCAGTCAACAAGCATTTATCAAACACTTATTATGTGTCGGGCACTGTACTAAGACTGGGGATGTAGAGAAAGGCAAAAGCATAGTCCTTGCCCTCTGAGAACTCTAATTCTGATGGGGGAGATGGCATACAAGTAATTGTACATCTAAGATACATACAAACAGAAATAGTAGAAGTAGTATGAATAGAAATAGTGCAAATAGAAAGTAATTTCAGGACAGCATTGGTGGAAGAGGGGGGAAGGGAAGAGCAGAGAAAGAGACTGTTTTCTACTCCTCAGGGCTAATACTTGAATTTATAATAGGAGATGTATCTGACAAAGTCAATCATTTGTACAGGACACTCTTCTTGTGGAAAGAAGACTGGACTTGGAATCTTAAAACCTTGATTCACACTCCACTTGCTGCTTGTATGACCTTGCATGACCTTTTCTGTACCTCAGTTTCCTTTTCCATAAAATGATCCGTAAAACGAGCTGGTTGGACTACATGAACTTTGAAGTCCCTTCCTACTCTAAACCCTAAAATAGAGATATTTTGTCACTCCCACCTCACAAGGTTGTTGCAAAAAAAGCACTTTGCAACCCTTAAAGTGATACAGAAATAGAAGTTTGTTTGTTGTTGTTGCTTTTGTTAAAAGCCCAAATGTCAAGTCAGAATGTTGCTATGTGAGCATAGTTATAGAGCACAGGGACCTTGCTGTTTTGCCAAGATATTTCCATCATCATGATTGCCTAATTAATTACCTTTCCTTACCTTGATTTACTGGTGGAAAAAACAACTACAACTGGTAAACTTGTTAAATGGGGTCTAATCAGACTGTAAAAGGTTAAGAATCACTGATTTTCTGTGACCCATCCAAGCAAACTCAGGCAAAATGTTGGCACTAGAGGGAAAGTTCCAAGTCCCTTTCTCTTACTTAAATAAATGGTAAGGCCAGTTTTTTAAAGAAAACGGAGTTACTTTCATTCACTGTGAATCCTAAGGGTCCTTGACATGGAGGAGTAGGAGAAGGGGCAGGGCAGTCCTTGACTTTGCCTTGGCTATTGGTGAAAGCTTAGGAGTTTGTAAACAGGCTGTATGTATGTGAGTACCGAGTGTTGTTTATCACTTAGCTGTCTTCAAGCTGTGGAAGAGTGGAGGTGGGGAGGATTTCAGCGTTTGAGTTAGAGCTCACTTGGATGACTGAATAATAAAAATGATTCTTGTTTAGAACACTATGAGTTTTATAAAATATTTTCCTTAAAATAACAAACATTAACCTTATAAGCATTACAGAAGAGGAAATTGAGGCATGAGGAGGTGAATTGATTTGCCCAGAGTGACACAACTAGTTATTATCAACCTTTCAAGTGTTTAAGTCCAGTTCAGGGCTGTCCTGGTTGGATCTTGCTACAAGTCCCTGGTCATTTGTTTCCTATATCAATATACACATAGCCAGAGTATGAAATAGATACCAGATTGAGATTCAGAAGACATGACTCTATCATTAACTTCTGATCCTCAGTCTCCCCTTCTGTAAAATGAAATGATTGAACTATAGGTAACTGATTAACAGATAGCTTTCAAAAGAATAGTTATAAACTATAACCACCATTTAAAAACGTAATGCAGTCACAAATAAGAGACATGCAAATTAAAACAATTGTAAGGTTTCAATTCACATCCAACAAATTAGCAAAGAAGATTTAAAAAATGAGACTAGTCAATGATAGAGGGGTTGTGGCAAGCAAGATACGCTAATGTATTGTTGATGGAACTGTGAATTGATCCAACCACTCCATATGACAATTTAGAATTGCATAACAACAAAAATACTAAGTTGTTCATACTCTTTGACCCAGCAATTCAACTAGTAAGTCATGTAGTAGGAAGGGGAAGAGGAGGTGGAGGAGGAAAAGAATGAGGAAGAGGAGAAGGAAGGGCAACAGCAACCGTAATACCTAGCATTTATATAGATCTATAAAGTTTATGAAACATTTTACATAGGTTATCTCATTTGATCCTTACAACAATCCTGGGAGGTAGATGTTATCATTATTCCCATCTTAGAGGTGAAGAAACTTTGACTGAAGGAAGCTAAGTGACTTGCCCAGAGTTCCACAGCTACTGGACAGGTATTTGAAACAGGTTTCAAACTCAGATCTTTCTGGCTCTAATTTCAACATCTATACACTGTACCACCTAGCTGCATGCACCCCCTAGGAAGTCAAAGCCAGAAACAAAGATCCAATATGGACCATGATAGTCATAGTAGCAAAGAACTAGAAACAGAATAGCAACCCATAGATTGAGAAAATGGTTGAAAAATGGTGAATGTAAAATAACGTTAATGTATGGCAATAAATGATGAATATTCAGGAATTCTAAAACCATGGGAAAATAACATATGAACTAATGAAAAATAAAATCAGAACCAAAAGATAATATATACAATGAATAGTACTTTGTAAATGAAAAGATCACTAAAAGGAATTTGTATTCTGAAAAACCCAAAGAGTCTCAGAGAACAGATAATACAATATACTCTCCTACTCTCAACAGAGGAACTACTTGGATGGAATTTTGTGCACATTGTCCTACATGGTCACTGTTTCAATTGCTTTTGCTTAACTGTTGTTTTTTTCTCCTTGTGGCAGGCAAGGATTAATTGGGGAGATATATATCCAGAAATATTTGTGAGAAAAAATAAGTCACCAAAACTGTTGTTTTCTAAATTAAAAAAAAAAAAAAGGAAATGAAATAAAATGATGGGATTGGCCTAGGAATTTAAATTCCTTTCCAACTCTGACATTCTATTAGTCTATGATTCAAGATGAGAAAACAGTCAAAACCAAACACACTCTATCACAAAGTGTTCTTTGTCCATTTATTTTGACATGAACAGCTTAGTTTTAATTTATGATCATATTTCATAACATACTATTAAATGGTTTGTCTGTAATATTATGTTTAAAAATGAAGTCTTAGTAATAGGAGACCTTACCTTGCCCTTGATTATTAAAAACTGAGCTGACAAGTGTCACAAGACTGTCTGACTTTGGCTGCTGAATTTTACAACCTGAGAACTAGCAGTGGATGAATTGTTTGTGTCCTTTCACTGTGTGATGATCATCAGTGCCTGGGTACTTACCTAGTGGCCAGAACTCTGCTGGGTGCTCCATTCTGCTATTTTCTAGTTGTATAATAGGAAACTGATTTGTCCTCTCTGAGCTTCCTTTTCTTCCTTTATAAAATAAGGTAGTTATCTAAATGATCTCTAAGCTTTTCCAAGCTCCTATGATCCTAAGAAGTGCCAACAGAAGTATAACACAGTCCCCCTGACCACAAGGTCCAACATGTACCATAATATTCTTGGTAGCAAAGAGCTAGAAACAAAAGTAGCAGCCCATAGATTGAGGGAATGGCTGAAAAATGGTGAATGAAATATAACATTATTATATAGCAATAAATGATGAATATTAAGGAATTCCAAGTTAAATCTATTCTAGTCATTGTAAAGTCCTGTCCCTTCTATCTCTAAAATCATTTAGGTCAAAATCATTTTGCCAATAACTAGGTTATTCCCTTTCTTTGTCCTAATAATAATAATAGTTCACATTTCTATAGCACTTCAGGACTTACAAATCACTTCCCTCAAAACAATCCTCTGAGACAGATAGTTTAAATATTATTACAAATATGGAAAATGAAACCCAGGGAGGGATCATAAGATTTAGCTCTGACTGGGACTTTAGAGATAGAGTCTAATCTCCTAATTTTACAGTTGAGGAAAGTAGTCAGAGTGGTTAAATGACTTGCTTAAGGTAAAAGATGTATTTGAAGATAGGGCTGAAATTTCTACCTAGGCCCTTTGACTTTAATATAAGAGAGACTGTCTATATCACAAACTCCATCTTGCTGACTCTTGTCTGAGCCATAGACTGGGCCTGAAAGAAATTTATCATGACTTCATCGAGGCATGGAATACAGTTCAGTTAGTTCAGTTTCCTATTAAAGTGGCACTTTAGAGTCTGAAAAAAGGACCTGGGTTCAAATTCAGAGTTTACCATTTACTATCTATCTGATTTTGGGCAAGTTGCTTTAACCTGTGCAAGCCTCAGTTTCACCATTTGTCAAATGTGTGTGTGTGTGTATATGTGTGATGGGGAAAGGAGGGTGTGCTAGATGACTTAATATTCCATTCCACCTCTAAAATTTATGATTCTTGTGATCCCATGATTGGGCTATACTTGGGTATACTTTAAGAGCTCTAAGGATTCTCCCACCAACATTAATGGCCTATTTCCTTCTGAGTCCTAACCCCCTTGTCATCATACTGCTATTGACCCTCCTAAGCCTAGCAAGAAAAAAAGTCTTACAGTCACATCCAATTAGGTTGTGGTTTGGTGAAAGGACCAAAGTCAGCAAAGGATAAGTGCCCCTAACCCATTTTCCCATTTCAAATTCATAGGAATTTGGACCTGAGCTCTAGCTATAAGCCTGAAACTTCCTCTGCCCCTTCCACTTGGGTCTTAATTTTGTATCCTGGGGAGTGTCCAAGTATGGAATGTAACTCTTAGGAAAACACACCCTGACCATCATTAAAACTTCGTAACACACCCCCTTCCTTTAAATTTTCTTTACATTAGAGATCATATTTTATGGTTTGCCTTCCCCCCTCCCATTCATTCTCTTCTGGGCTTGTCTTTGTTCTTACTACTAGGCCAAAATAATAATAATAATCAAAGCCTGAAAGGATGGCCCAGCAGTACCATAGTGGTCAAGGATCTATATTAGTATTATTTACTAGATTTAGAGTTTTCAAATGAAGTTTACTTGGCAACTATGGGTATAGGGAAGTGTTCCATTCCCAAGTATTTTCCTGCCATTTCTGTGGCCACTTTAAAGCCTCATACATAGACTCATAGGTTTTTAGAATTAAGAATAAAAAAAAATACTAGTTCAACTCACTTATTTTACAGAAGAGGAAACTGAGGCCAAGAGGAAAAGGGATTTGCCCATGGAGAAGAAAGAAAGCATCTGGGACTCAAGTGATCCTCTCAATCCAGCACCAATGCTATTTCCACCTCACCCACCGAATAGACACCATAAATTTCCCTGTCATGAATTTAGAGTTAGAGGACCTGAGCTTGAATCTTGACTTTTCCTGATTATTACCTCTATGATCTAGAGCAAATCACTTAACATTTCTTGACTTCTGTTTCCTAATTTGTAAAATGAGAGGATTAGATTATATGACTTCTAAGGTTCAACTTTGAATCTATGATATCCCATCTCCGAAAGCTCCATACAACTATTTTCATAATTTCAATAGAAATATCTAGACCAATGATGCCAAAATACCACCCACCTCCCACCCCCCACCCCCCATGGTGGCCAGGCCTGATTTATTTTTTAATCTCCAGACTGCAGGCCTAGCCAAGATAGCGGCTAGCAGAGTATTTAAGAAATAATTTGTTGAATGAATGAATACCCGACTATCTCCTTTCTCAGTCAGGAAGCTCTTTTAGGACCCTAAACATTTCTTTAAACAGACATAGAAGGTGCCAGACTTGTGGTCATGTGAGTCCTGCACAACTTAAAGGCTAATAACAGAAGAATGGGGGAAGGAAAAGGAGGATTGATTTCACTGGCTTCCGAGTGAAAGTAAAACCACATAAAAAGCTCCTCCAGCATCCTCCTAAGCCAACACAGGTACCTTTACTCTCAGTAGGACTGTCACTGGCTGCAAAGATCGCTTTGTGCTTTCCTACTTGCTTTGCTCCTTCCAATGGGTGCTGAGGTGTAAGTTTAATTATTAAAAAACCTTCCCGGTTGTAATGTTTCGAGTTCAGTTCCTTGACTGGGTAAATCCCTTAAACGTGTTGTCATTTCTTATTTATTGATTGCAGGTATTTGGGGTGTAATTGAGCAAGGCGGTCGTGGCCCAGGGCAAAAAGTGGCGCTACATGAGCAATTAAATCTGATTAGACAGAGGCCTTTAAGATCCAGCTGGGTGATTGATAACCGAGACCAACATTCCTCAATTGACTTGCTACATCAAAAAGGAAAAGGGCTAAGCCGAGAAATGCTTGGGTCCAACATGAGAAATAGCAATGCAGTTCTGCAGATTAGACTTGTAAAGGAGGTGAATTAAAAGGGGGGATGGGAGAAATGGGGGGGGGGGAGGGAAGGAAGCTACTTTGCTTGCCCAGGGAACTACGCGTAGGTGTCTTTCTTTTTAGAGAGCACAAAGCTTTGCTGTACTAGAAGAGAAATGACCAGGTTGGGGCAAAACTGAAGCATAAAACAATTTGGGAAGGAATAGCTTTGTTGGGTTTTGGCTGTAATTCCTATCCTTCCAAAGGAGTCCAGGGAAGCCCAGCCTCGGGGACAACAGCTGCTGGGCTCTTGAAGTTGCTGAGTTTTCGTTTGTTTGCGCCATATTGACTCTGTGGTGTTGAAATAAAATGAAACCCTCACCCCAAAAAGTTGAAGGACAGAAGTAAAGTGCCTTCCTCTCCCCGTTCTCTACGTTCTCCCTATCCCCAATTCATCAACTTGATGGATTTGTCTATTCCAAAACTCAGAGAAAAAGGAAGGGAAGGAAGGGGGAGACACTAGGGTAGTGATTATTAAATAGAAAAGTTTTTTTTTTTTAAAGAAATTTCAACCACCTTCCCCAACACACACACTTTCACATACACACACACACACACACACACACACACCAAACACACGTAACAGTACTTTCCGTCCTCTGGGCTGATAGATATGGACCCTTTCCTAACCTGTTGCCTCTGTGTCACAGCTGTAGTTGGGATTGGGGACAGAGAAGGAGGGGGGGACATGAGACCAGGAAAGCTTTGTGCTACGGGATAGTAGAGTAGCATCATGACTGCCTGGGATCGTCCAGCACCCAGACGAGGGTCCTACACTTAACTCAAAGAGGGAAACATCATTTTTCTATGTTCTTTAGTGCACTCTGAGCTGAAAGGGAGAAGAGAGAAGGGAAAGGAGAGGAAGAGATGGGGTAGGGGGGAAGAGAGGAGGAGCGAAAGAGAGGAGGAGAATTTTAATATCTTATTTACAAGTCCACTCAGTCTGAGATGAATGGCTCCCATTCCCTCAAACTCTGGGAAAATCTATTTCTATCCCCAAGAACCTCATTCCTAGTAGGACACAAACCACACCACTCTACCTGGAGCAAAATTAATACACGGAGGTATCGGATCCTTCTCCCACAGCCCCTCCGTCTTGTCTCCGAAAAAGAGGTTTCCCTGGAAAAGATACTCAAGCCTGGACAATGATATACATTACAAGTGCAGATAGTAAGTGTGTGTGTGTGTGTGTGTGTGTGTGTGTGTGTGTGTGTGTGTGTGTGTGTGTGTGTGTGTGTGTGTGTGTGTGTGTGTGTCCCCTGCCCGGTTGCAGAGCGATCTGAAGGCCTCTGGGCCAGGGAGCAGTTTCTCTATGTGCTGACTTTACAGAAGGATCAAAACAGCATGAAAGAAATCATAGAGAGAGGGAGAGAGAGAAAACGTCAGCAGGAGCCGGACTTCTAAAAACCCCTTCCGCCCCATAGGCTTCAATATTAAAAAACCCCCTAGGAGCCGCAGACACTGTATTAATTAGTGCAACCACCCATGAAAAGCTGGGTTCGGAGAGGCATTCTTTGCCCTGTGTGAAAAACCACCCCCAATAAACAATTGTTAAGTTGGCCTATTGCCGCTGGTAAATTGCACAGCATTAAAAAAATAATGCTTTTCATATTAGGCACTAATTAAAGGTTGGGACAGCTTTAAAACAAGAGAGGGAGGGGGGAAATCAAAGAAAATATAAAAATGTTCTTTCAAGAGTTATGGGAGGTTAATAAAGTATGTCTGTTATAGTGAGCTACTTTGCCCCTAGCTACAGCCAAACTGGAGCCACGGCAATTGGGTCTCAATAAGATAATGATATTCCTTTCTCTGCTATTAAAAGACTCCCAGTGCAAACTTAAAATGATTTATTTAATTTAGGAAATTATGAGGTGTAACTTCAAAGCCTGAGCCGTTAGTAATGGAAAACACCAGGTTGTTTAAAATTATAATAATAATTGTTTGGACGACTTGGGACATCAAAGTGTTTGCTTCAACAAATAAAAGCGAGCGCTAGGAGATAGAATGAGCGAGCGAGCGGGGTCCGGCGGAGGTGGGACCCTGCTGGCTTTGTTAGCTGACTGCTTATCGGAGGCCGGGAATTTCGCAGCTCCTCCGCACCCAGCTTTGAAGTGCGGGCGTTCTGAAATTAACTTTATAACTTTCATTTTTCTATTTTCCCCTCTCTCTGACCCGGGACGCCAAGACAGAGAAAGGGAGACGGAGTGAGAGTAGAAAGATTGGAAAAATCGGGGAGGAAGGGGGAGAAAGGGGGGTGGAGAAGGCCGAGAGAACCTGCTACTTCGGGATTTGTCTAGGATGCAGCGCTGGGGAAACGGTCCATCCCAGGAAGTTAAAAACCAAGATTCCCAGAATGACAATATTAAGATGAGAAGGGTCTATAGAGCATGGAGTATTAAACCGTGAGGCATAGAAAACATATCTAAAAAGAATCTTAAAAACATAGAAGTTTAAAATGGAAAGCGATCTAGAGAATATCTACTTATAGCCCCCTAAATTTATACACTGGAAAATTGAGGTTCCGGATCGAGAAGGAACTTCATCGGCAAAGGACGGAGTCCACACTCAAATCCAGAACTTCTGCCTCCAAGTCCAAAACTTTCTTCTGCACCCTGCTGCTTTGCCCTTCTCATTAGGCTCCTGAGAAAGCATTCCTACCTGAATAAATATGGGGGGAACTAACGTGATTTCCCTCATAAAAATTGCCACGTCGATGGAAATATACATACATACATATATACACACATATATATCTATATCAGAGTTTCATGCATATTACAAATCTAACCATGACAAAAAGAAAAAAAATCCTACACTTCCTTCCTCCCCTCTTAAAAACAAAACAAAACAAACAAAAAATCATAAGCCAAATGACCTGCTTTTTATACAAAGTAATGTCACAGAGGGCTTTAATTTCTTCCAACAGAGTTCCACTCATCACTGTGAATTCCCTCAGAATGATAAACCAGTAAGTAACTTTAGCAATCAGATAAAAGTCTTCATATTCTGTTTTGCATCTTGGGAAACTGAGGCCCAGAGAGAGGTAACTTGACTATGGTCTCAGAATAAATGGCTGAATTGGATTTAAAGCACCCGTCTCCTCTTAGGACTTTCATTCTGGATCTATAATCTTTCCAAAGCTTTTCTGTAAGTACAACTCACTATTCCAGCCTCCAGGCCCCATAGGGGTTGGATCAGGAGGAAGAAACAAGAAGAAAGATTCAGAACCAGCTTCCACCTAAGCACAAAGAAATATAGTAGCTCTTCACAAGAGACTGAATTGTCTGCTTCCTTCATCTAGTGGCAAGGGTGCTCTTAAAGGGAAGTCTATGGCTGGATTTGTATATTATTGTGTATTATAATTATCTATATATGTTTCACAACTCCTGCTTGGTTGTAAAACTCTATTGTGTCAGAGATCCTGTTTTATCTAAACTTTCTATCTCCACCAAGAACCTGCAAAGTAGGCTTTAGTATATTTTCACTGAATTTGAATTCATTGACCAAGACATACAGAAATATGAAGAGGTTGTTGTAAGTCAGGGGGAGGGGTGGTGGTGGTGGAGGTATCATAGAAAGCCTTGAAAGGCAGAAAACTAAAGGGTACACCAAATTGCTTGGACCTGCCCACACTCCATCAGAGAGAACTTTTGGGGCCTGCCGTTGTCTGATTTTTGGCAGGTCAATCTGACTTCCAGTTTTTCTTATAAGCAGAG
Organism: Pseudochirops corinnae; assembly: GCA_028646515.1. Lineage (NCBI taxonomy): Eukaryota > Metazoa > Chordata > Mammalia > Diprotodontia > Pseudocheiridae > Pseudochirops > Pseudochirops corinnae. Next base: position 272,164,147 of record CM053585.1, read on the forward strand.
ACCATTTTCAGTTTTCCTGGAAAACATGCAATGGAGAGAAAGGGAAGGAAAGGGGAGAATGGTTTTGATATTTTCCTGCTAAAATAAGTATAGATAATAGAGAACTAAGGAGGTTAAATGGTGGTGGAGTATAACCCTGAACCTTTAGAGTAGACCTAACAGGATATGAAATAAGAAAGCTGTGTGACCAAAGACAAATCACTTTAGTTTCAGCTTCAGTTTTCTCCTTTGTAAAATGAAGGTACTAATCATTGTACTACCCATTTCACAGAAAGCCTGGGAGAAAAATACTTTAAAGGAACTGGAGCTCTAAGAGCTATTGTTATTTTAGAAATGTCTTCACTGTGTGGGCACCTAAAGCTCTGTCTTGGGTTTGAAAATGCATGATTTGTGTCCGTATTCCTTAAGGCCACTTCCTTCTTTTTTAATAATAGAGACTGAGAATAAATCCTAACTCTGGCTGATCTGGGTACCTAGCCTAAGCTTTTAAAATGATAAACATTCGCCATGAAGTCTGGCCAGGACTTGAGCAATTAATTTTGGGATGAAACTGAAAATGGATTAGGTGATTTGAGTGAAGGGAAAAGGGAGTGTAGGGCAGGGCTGGGTAGGAAGGGCAGTCAGACAGATAGGCAGGCAGGCAAAGGAGGCTGGGACAGGATGAAGGCCTTTTACTTCTTTGTGTCTGGGACACCCCCAACCCTGAAATTCACTGCTGTACAAAGCCTCAGAACTCACGGGTGCTTAGGCACTGCTCCCAGGCATTGACACAAATCCAAGCTGAATTTGTTCCTCAATCTTAACATCATCTCTGTCCTGAATTGAAAGTGGACCAGTCTAGGCTTCCTGGCAGTCAGGCCTTCCTGATCTCTATGCTGAGGTCAGGGGAGGGGGTGGCTGTGGCTATTGTGTAGCACTTGCCCACCCCCAGAGCATGTTGTCCTTTTTGTTGGATTCTCTCATTCTAAGGGGCCTTTACATGGAATTGGATGATATCTTGGGGGTGGAGGGGTGTTTTCTGTTTTTTCTCCCCCCCCCCCCACATACACACCCCAGTCCCTATGTTTAACAGAAAGTCTCAAAAGCTGAATGACTACTTGAGCCCTTCGCTCCTAACTGCAAAAAGAGAAGAACCAGATGGGCCGTTTTTTTCTGAACCCCTTAAACAACCTGCCTTCTCGGTACAGGACTAGCTTTGCTTCATTAAATGCCAAATCTGAAAGGAACCTTAAGAACTTAGAATATAGAATATCCGAGCTGGAAGGGTCTTTGAAAGTCAAATAACCCAACCCAATTCATCTTTACAGAGGTGAAAACTAGACCTTCTCTGCAGCAGGAACTAATAATAAAAGAACCTCGCTTCTGGAATGCTATGACTCTGAGTAAACCATTCATTTCTCTTATCTGTGCCTAAGCTTCCTTCTATGTAGCACGGAGGCAGTGATCCCAGCACCATCTACCTCAGAGAAATTGTTTGGGAAAAATAACTGTGTTCTTTAAGTGCTATAGATATGAAAGATGCTGGCCTAGTTGCTGTTTTATGATGACAGATATCGTCATGACCATCACCACTACCATCATTGATGTTCCCAGTCAAACTTTTTTTTACCATTCCTGGACTGGTGGAGCCGGGATGGAAGGTCACAGTGCTCTGTGTCAATATAGGATCTAACCTGCCAGTACTGTTCCTGTCTCCATTCTTGCAGCCACTGCCTGACCTTTTTTTCAGAAAATCAGTTGCTAATCTCTCCCAAAACTCTTCACAACAAAAGCGGAAGCCATTATTGTACCCAACCCTTACCCAAGAAGATGATAATCTCTGAAGGGGAGAGAGACAGGAAGGGCAGTTTTCAAGAAGATGCCTGACTGCAATCAAATTATCAATCCATTACTGGATCCCAAAACCCTTGGATTAAGCTGGGTTAGGATCTCAATCTTAGAGGTGTAATGGTCCTTAGATAGCTTTACGTATCCATTCGTTTTACAGACAATGAAAGTGGTGTGGGTAGAGGGGAAGCAATTTGCCCCAGGTCATGTGGCGGCAGAGCCCAGCACCAAACCTGAAGTCCAGTACTCTCTCCACTGCTTCAGAGGCCCGCTTGAACAGCAAGGCACTAGGCTCCTGGGCCGTCGAGAGCCCAAGAGTACGGGGACCTGACCATCTAAACTACACCTAAACGCAACACCAATTTTAATGGACTGTTCGGATTATATGGGCTAGTCATGATAGGGCCTCAGTTTAGGAAGAAAAGGAGGAAACCTACCCGACTTTGTGACCACAGCATCCTCCAGGCCCCGGGGATTTCCGGGCATTTTGCAAGTAGGAGACAGAAAGAGGGAGAGGGGGAGGGAGAGGGAGAGGGAGAATGAGAGAGAGAGAGAGAGAGAGAGAGAGAGAGAGAGAGAGAGAGAGAGAGAGAAGGGGAAGAGATAGGGAACAATTAGAGACCCACCTTTACAGAGGATTACGAAATGGGGAGGTTCGCGCGCGTGTGTCTGCATGTGTATGTTTAAGTGCATCTAAAAGGTTTTAATGACAGTATTCCGGCTGTTCCGCGTTGTGATAAATGTATCCACTTCTCAGGAGGGCCTAGGGGCATTGTGCTTTAGGGTCCGTGATGAAGTCTTCTCTGAGTAAGGCCTGACACCTCCCTCTAATAAAATATAATACTCAATTAACTAGGGCTTCCCGAAAGGTTTTCATTTAAACAAGTTAATAATGGGCGCCAGGCGAACGCCGTGCTCGCGGCTCAGGAAGTAGCTTAGCGAGGCAGGGTCGAAAGCCCAGTATCCCCGGTGGGGAGTGTGTACAGCAGTGAGTCACTCACAATAACAGCTCTCTTTTGCCGTAGTGCTTTACGGTTCACAAAGCGCTTTCTTTCCTCTCCAGAGTCGAGAGAGAGGTGATGCAAAGTGCAAATAGCAGTATACCCATTTTACAATCTACAAAACTGAGGCACGAAGTCAGGAGGTAGTTTGCCCAACAACACGGCGGCTAGTATCAAAATACGACCTTGAACCCGAGACCTGATTTCAGCATCTGGGAATTGGCAAAGAGAGAGAGAAAATAGAAACGGGATAGTGCTTGGGAAGGGCGTTTGTAGGGCGGGAAGATAGAAAATATTTCCTCTTGAAGAAGTTTGGCCATCAGGCACTGGAAAGGTTTCTGTTTCCAAGATCAGTGTTCCCCGGTGTTCCTCAAGATAAAGACACCAATTTACCATTCTGATTAATGTGGCAACTTTAAAAACTATGAGTTATTTAGAACTGCCTGACAACATCTTTATTCTTCCCCTTTGATTATTTTTTAAGTACAATGGGACAGAGTGGGACAAAATACGTGGAAAGTTAAGTGTGTAAGGGGAAGATGGATTCTGAGCCTTCCTAAAACAACTTGTGAATTCTCCACTTCTTAAAAAAAAAATATGAATATGATCGAATCTATGTAGACCTACGAGTGAATTGTGCACTTCTCTGTGAGCTGAGGAGTGAAGTCCGAGGATTTCGGGAAAGTACTTCCCCCAGATTTTATTGACTTATGGTTATCGAAATGGTGGAAAATCAAACTCAAAAAGGTCTTTTTGCAGTCTAGGAGAGATGCAGTACTGTGGGGAACATAAACTCAATTTGCTGGGAGTGGACCCCGGTTGGACCTTGTACTTCTATCTTTAACCCGTGTGACCTTGAGGGGAGCCACTGGTTCATCTTCTGCTCTGCAAAATGATTCCGGGATAGCCCTAGATGCTACTTTGTTGTCTCTTTTTGTGAGAGTTTTAGCTTTCTCTAAGAAATCAAGAAATGGAGAGAAGAAAAAAAAAAGTTTGTTTTGCCCGATCCATTCCAATGTAGCTTGAACCCCAAGTAGCCCAGGTTCCCCTGCCTCAGTCCAAGGGAACTGAGATATGAACATCGAAGGGAAATTGTTCTCTTTCATTTGCCGGCAATATTAATGTCTTTTCATTCCATCGGAAAATAGACACCTCTGCCCCTCACCTGACTTCAGAAAAAAAGATTCTCCAAAACCTTGTCAGATGCAGCAAACTACCCCATGAGGCCACCACCCCACCACACCCGTCTTTAACTAATCTTTCACTAATGTCTTTATAGTATTGTAAAAACTCCTACACACTGCCTTCCAGTTCTTTCACACCCGGTAATTCCGGATGCCCAGGGAAAAGTTTAAAAAGAGCCATTAGGTCAATCTAGAGTATTGAAACACTAGCTTTTTTTCCAGTTGTCCAATTCTGGCCCTTGCTCTGTAAATTAAATGTTCCTTCACACTGAAATTTCGGAAAGCAACAAAGAAACCCATTAAAGTCATTTCTTTACTGCCCCCTCCCCATGACCTTTCCAACTAAATTTTGTGATGATATTCTAACTCTCCCCCAAAAGAATAGGGACCCCTTAAAGAAATGTGAGCTCTGACAACCCCTGGCAATTAAACAAGATTTTAATTTAATTTCAGATAAAAGATAAGAAATAGTAACTCTCCGATAAAATATATAAAATTGTACAAGCCATCCCTTTCAAAGGGACTGGGGTAAGCTGGGAGAGGGACTGGGAATTGGTGAAGTGGAAGTGGTCAGGTTAACAGCATTATTTTTTAGCAGAACAAAATTTGCTGGTGGGTTCCCCACATGCACACACCAAAACAAACATAATATTGAGGATATGTTCTGCCTTCTTATCTGCATTCTCTCCAGTAACTTTCATATTAAGATCAGCACACAAATACACATAAACACATAAAAAGCATATGATTCCTGTCTTTTTCCTCCCTTTTTGGATGTATTACTGTTCAAGTATACTTACTATATAGGAACTGTCTACAAGATACTTTAAAAACACAAATGTCTACAATGAATCGGTTTTTAAAAATAACCTGTGCTTTGGTTGTCTCTCTCTCTCTCTTGAAAGACCATTTTACCAAAACTCTTTTTCTCCCCTCCTTACAGTACATTCAGCTCTCCAAATCCAGCCTTATATGTAGTTATAGAAAACAATAGCTTTGAGGTGGAATTATAAAGTACCTGATCATCACTTCAAAGTCCCCATTTTTTTTTTCTCATGGCCTTCAATGTTTCTGATTCATGTGGGAAACACTTCCAATATTGAACGATTGGGTGGAGGGGGGAAGGGAGGAACAGAAGGAGAAAATAGAATCACGGGAAAAGTCATTACATATTTTGCTTTGCTTACATAATGTGGGAAAATGATGAAAATTAAAAAATATATTCACATCTATTTTCTATCTCCATTGTTTGGGAGGCAGCCAGGCATGCTGGAAAACAGCATTGGACCCCAGCCTGGAAATATGCTTCTGATCCTAACTCTGTCACTTACCGGTCAGACATATGACCTTGGGCTAATCATTTCTCCTCTCTGAACCTCATCTATAAAATAGGTGTAAATACTTTGATCACCTACCTCCCAGGGTTGCTGTGACATGAGGAAAGCACTTTGGAAACCATAAAGCACTCTAGAAATGAGAGCTATTATAAAAATAAACTCCATCATACTTTTGAAACCTCCCCAAATTATATCTGACCAGATTCCTTTTAGAAGTATATTATCCTTTGTAAAAAAAATATCCCTTCCCCCCTCCCAAAAAAAATCCCAAATTATCTCATTGGAGATCTCCAGGAAAATAATACACTGAATATATATACATATGCATATATATATATAAAATTTTTCTTTTCAAAATACTTTGACTTTTCACGTCTGTAGTATAAAAATGTATTATACTTTATTATATATATATTTATATATAAAAAGCCTTCAGGATCAGTCTTTGTGAAAAATGAGGGGATGCTGACAAATAGGATTTGGTGTCCCAGACTAAAGAGCAAAAAGAGATCTGCTCTGTCCTGTGAACACCTAAGTGGTTGGCATGGTGCTCTTAAAATATGCAGCAAAAGGAAAAAGTGATCCAGGATTGGTTTGGTACTGTACTCTTGGATGAGGAGAGGAAAAACAAACAAACAAACATATCCATCATGAAGTCTATTTAACTATTCCTTTGCTGGGAGATCTTCCTTAAGATAAATGATACATGCTGTATCCAACAGGAGTAGCATAGAGTCCCACAGGTGGGATGGGGAGCACAGGTCTGTGAAAAGGATAGGATGTTCCATATATGGAAGCTGCTTGGAGCGGAGAGTTGATGGGGAAAGGGAGGCTGAAGCCGGAGGGTAACATAGGTTTGGCTGCCATTTTCAGCTTTTCCAGTTCTGCTTCCTGCAGTCTCTTGGCCTTGGCCCTGCGGTTCTGGAACCAGATTTTGACCTGTGTCTCTGTGAGGTTCAGGGAGCTGGAAAACTCAGCCCGTTCAGCAATGGAGAGGTACTGTTTCTGGCGGAATTTTCGTTCTAGGGCCAGAAGTTGGGAGGTGGTAAAAGGAGTCCTGGGCTTCCGATTTGTCTTGTGCTTCCGAAGAGTACAGGTTGTAGGACTCAAGTGTCCTATGAGAACAGAAAAGGGAAGATGTTAGGAAAGAAAATCATGCTTCTTTCTCTTTGTCTACTCTTGATCCCCAACCTCTTTTGGACTGAATAGGAGCTTAGTTTCTGGGAAACAAGAGTTCTTATGTGAAGTGAGGAGCAAATTTATGATGGACTATTATTATACTTGTTATCATCCCAAATATATGCCAAGTTAATCATATCCTAAGGCACATAAAGATGCCATAAACAAGTGCATGTTACTTATTATTTTCTGTCTACAGATGACAAAAACCAAATATTCCTTTTTCCAGGTATTTTTGAGGGACAGCTTCCTTGGCTTGGTGCTTCCATAAGGCGAATCTGACCAAGAAAGTGGGCAGTAGAGGTGGGTGGGAAATTAGCTCCCCCATAAATGTAAAATGTCCAGAAGAATCATGCTACTTCAGAATTAAGAACATGTGACATCTTAATCATATCCTAGATATATTCTCTGGTTTGGTGCAAATGTGTCAATGCCGCAGGGATAGGGAAGGCAGAATTATAATGAAAATAAAGGTGTATCAACAACATTTAGGGTCCATGTTCAAAATGGAATCAATTATGAGGAAGTCATAAGACTGGGGCATCCCGGGTGATCCCATCAACAACTGCCGTCTGTGCTTGTTTGCCAGGAAGCCACAGGGGAAGAAGGGAAGGGGGGGAGGGAGATACTTGGCAATTAGTTTTCAGCATTTGGCTTTTATGAGGTATGCTAATTTTCAAATATGTAGCTGTAGCAGCTAAACTCAATACACATGCAGAGAATGTGGCATTTCTTGTTCAGTTGGTTTGGTCCTAGAAACACAGTTTAAATTGCAGGCTAAGGGCATAGGGCAGCTTACATCTCTTCCTCCACTGGATTTGTTATAGGGTAAAGAAGGGCCTGGATTCTGGAAGGTAGGGCCAAGAGCTAGCAAGTCCCATCAATGCTGGAATAGCTTCAGGTATGACCCAGCAATGGATGGTGTATCTGTCATCCAAAGACAAGCCTAGCTAAGTATGACAAGGTTCATATCCAGAGGGCAAGCCACCAGGGAGTATTTTCAGTCACAGCTATTTTAAGTGGTATTCTCTTCATACACACAGAGTAAGTAGGAAGGATCAGTTAAGACATGGACCATATTAACTATCACAGTTTAATAGAAAGTCCTTGAATTTTCAAGGTTATCACTGAGAGTGCTCCCTAAAGGGATACAGATTGCAAGCTGTCCATGATGTGATCAAAATACATTTAAGCACATACACGTCCTCTCCCTGATCATAAATAAGGAACCTGCTCTGGCCCCTCATCTCTCCAATTAGACAGATAAAGAGGAGTGGAGTGGGTTTGCAATCAAAGCACCAGGGCTTAAATCTTTGCCTGTTATTTATTACCAGGATGCTCTCAGGCAAGTCACTTCACCATTTCAGGCCTCAGTCTACTACTCCTCAGTTTATTCATCTAGAAAATGAGGGCACTGGGGTGCTAGGTAGCACAGTGAATACAGCATGGGCCCCAGAGTCAGGAGGACCTGAATTCAAATCCGGCCTCAGACACTTAAGACAAAAAACTAGCCATTTGACCTTGGACAAGTCACTTAACCCCAACTGCCCTCCCCCCTCAAAAAAGCAAAAAAAAAAAAAAAGAAAGAAAGAAAGAAAGAAAATGAGGGCATTGGATTATATCTCCTTTACTACTTTAGGTCCTACCAGATTTCTTCTATCTTCTGTGGTAATATGCTATTAGATTTCAAAGTAATTTGGTAGAGACTATTAGGACTCCATTTAAATGGAAGAAAACAAAACAACAACAGCCAAAAACAAAAACAAAAACAAGACACCAGTTTTCAAATATGTATCAAAACAGCAGCCACAACACTATTAAGCATCCCTCTCCCCCATACATTTTGTTTTAAATTCACAGAAAGAGGAAGACTATTTGATCATATAACACAAAACAATATCTATCTTACTTCCCAGGCCATGACCAGACAATTGAGCTTCCCACTTGTTACTAGGCTCAGGTAACTAAAGTCATCCCTTGACTAATGATTTGTCCCCATACTTTTGCCAAGGCCTTATTTGAATTCATCAGCTTACAAGATTTTGTCATTGTTTATTTTAAAATTAAATGAATTCTTGCAATCCTGTGAGTTCTAGAGGTCCTCATAGGAATCCCTTGGGGACTGTGGAGACAGGGGTTGGAATGCAGCAAAGTATGCTTTTTGTTCTGCCTCCTACCAGGAAGGGCATTGAGGAGGTTCAAGGGTTCCTACCAAAGAGAAGAAGGATGGTGCTCAGAATGCTAAGCTGGGGAGATCAAGCTGTCTAGGGCAGGGTATCTGAATCATAGACTTTAAGGATACAAAAAAACTTAGAGGTCACCTAATCAACAATACCTCCAACTTTACAGATTAGGAAACTGAGACCCAGAGTGAAATAACTTTTCTCAAAGGCACAAAGGTAGTGAGTAGTTTAGTCATGACTTAACCTCTCTTTGAACTCTGGACCCAACAGTCTTTCCACATATACTAAATTACCAGGAGATGTGCCACTACCCACAACTGACAATCTCCAACACCACCCCCCACCTGCTCCAGCCCTTATGACCTCTTAGAGTATTAAGTAAGGGGGTCAAGGTGTCTATGACTAAATATGATCACCTACTCCTGATTATGAAGCCATTTTCAACAGTGCATCTCCCTTTACCATGTCAGGGCTCTGACTTTGCTTCTCTCAGAAATGACTCTGGTCTTACTGTTTTCCTTCTCTCTGAGTTTTTGGAATGGGGAGAGCTCTGTGCCTAGCCTGGGAAATCATCTTATTCAAAGCAACACAGGTAGTGAATTAGCAGAGAAAGAATTTGGATCTATCTTAGGTCTTCAAATACAGTTCTTTTTCTCCTACACAGCATCACCTTTTTAAGGACCTGCATCTCAACTTTGCTCTGAAGATTTCTGACCAGTGGTTATTGGCCCTGGTTCTCCTTGACCTTTGAAACCTCTCTGTTAATTTCATGTAATAAAGATAGACTCTAAGAGCTGGGTTGGGAGGGAGCCAGGTTGAATAATTTCAGTTTATGTTAAAAGGTTTGTTTTCAGACAAAGACATTGGGCATCTCTCTGTGCAGAGATTTAAGAAGCAAGATGTCACTATATGATTTTAGTTTTTCATAAAGTTAAGGCCCAGGGATTTAGACCCAGAGGATCTGGATACAAATCTCAGATCTTCTTACCATTTGTGTGACTTTGGACAACTAATTCATATTCTTCAACTTCCATTTCATTATCTATCAAATGAGGCTGGAAGAGGATCTTTAAATAACTATTTGGTTCCAAAGCTGTGATCTGTGGTCTATCATTCATAACCCTTTTCCAGCTTTTTTTTTTTTCCAGAAAAGGAATTTGTGTTTCTCTCTCTCTCTCTCTCTCTCTCTCTCTCTCTCTCTCTCTCTCTCTCTCTGTCTGTCTCTCTCTCTGTCTCTCTCTCTCTCTGTCTCTCTCTCTTTCTCAGGGATGGGGAGGGTTGAAACAGAGGATGGGAAATTATACAGGAGGTAAAAGGTAGTCTAGAAGTTGGAAAATAGGGATTAACAACTGGAAGGGAAAACACTGGGGGGAGGGGGGAGAAGAGGGAGAAAGAATTCAAGCTTTTCCAGCTCCATATGGGTTAACTGCAGGAAATCTTTCCAAGTCAGTTAATCCACTCAACGTGGAAAAAAAAAAAAAACTAAAACAAAAAAACTTGAGAAAACAGCCCAGCCAGTAACCTTAGTGGATAGGTCAGAAGGACCCTCTCAAGAAATTCCCTTCTGCCTAACTGTTTAATGTAGAAGTCTTGCCATCTCACCAGCCAGGGTGCAGGTGCAGCGACTAGGGAGAGTTGGGAAAGAAGCTGTCCCCTTCACTTCTAATGCACCCCATTGTCATTCTTTTGTGTGAATCTGTTTCCAAAGCAGAGATGAAATAAAAGACAAAACTGAGCCACCACGCCCTAGGGACCTATGAATCCTGAACCCATCATAATGAGGGGTGTGAGTCTGTGCTTGAGAACTAAGGGATAGGCTGAAGAATGAGATATGTCTGGCTAAGAACATAAACTTTCAGCTTTCTCTGTAGGAAAAGAGTGCAAGGAACAGCACCTCTGTTTTTACATCAAAGGACCCAGAGGCTAAGTGACTCTCCGTGGTCACCCAGCTTAGAAACAGAGGATAATAATAATAATAAGGACTCACATTTACAATACACATTATGATTAACGTAGTACTTGGCCCACAGCGAGTCCTTAGTAGGTAGGAGTAGGCATTATCATCACCCATTTAGAGCAGGGAATGACTGGTATTATCTCCATTTTACAGAAGAGAAAACTGGAGCAAAAATAACTCACCCAGGGTCACACAACCTAAGGGGAGCAAACCTTCTATCAAAGTTTTCAGACTCAAGTACAGCGTTGTCTCCCACACAAGTGTCCTTTCCCCACGCCACTCCCGAGGAAGGAAGGAAATACTTCACACCTAACACAACAGTTATGTTTCGGTGGGTGATCTTCCCCAGTGACCTCCTGGTCCCTGACTCTTACATATCACCCCATCCTTGTGGTCTGTCTCCCCACCCGACTCTCAACCAACATACAGAGAGGAATATTATTAGGGTGTTAGTGATCAACTTCTTGGACTGCAGAAACATATTTTTGAGGGAAAATTGCTTAATTTGAAATTTAAAAAATGTTTCTGGTTCCACTTTAAATGTGTCATGGAGCCTGTATGGTACAAACGGTGCAATGACTGTGAACGACTATGAAGCTCTTGGCAATGAGATTGATGCAGGCAAGCAATCGGGCCAATTTAGGCTAACAATCTTTCTTCTCTCGTCACCCTCTTAATAGCAGAGGCCTAGGGACCCTGGGAGACAGAAGAAGTAAGGACGATCTTGGCCTGGATTATACTATTTCGGATGTGGTCTCTGAATGAAAGTTAGCGTGAGGGTAATAACGAAGAGGAAGATGGATTTCTGGAGATTTAAGACCTGTATTTACTTCGTACCTGTTTGATTTTCTGTAATATTCCCTCCCTAGTCCCTCAATTTCACCCTGTAAAAAGATGATTTGGGGGGGAGGGGGGGAGGGAGAGATAAAATAACCTTCTAATGTCCTTTAAAACTCTTAAAACCCCACGATTCTCCTGCATTTTCCCTGTGTTAGCGTAGAATCAGGATCCTTTAGAGTTGGACTGTCAAATCATACCGCCAGGAACTTCAAAGCATGATAGAAAATTTTGAGGATGGACGTCCTAGATCTCCCAGAAAACGTCAGCTAATGCTCCGAAACCAGAAAATACATTTCATAGATTTTGGAGTGTGGGGACGGGAAGATATCTTGGAGATCATAAAGTTTTTAAATTAGATCGTAATTTTAGGGTCCACAGGACAGAGAAAAATAAGTAACAGCTCACATTTTTCTGAGCATTAAGGTTTACAAAGGGTAACTCATAACCCTGCGGGGTAGATGGCGCAAGTTTTTCGATAGCGCAGCCAGGCTGTGTCGGACCCGGGTTTGGAAGCAGTCTTCTAGCTCCGCGCACTTTCCACTCCCGGTCCTGCTTATCCAATCTCGTTCCTCACCCTTTTCTCCTAAACTCTCTCTCCCGGACCCTCCCCCTTCCCCCGGATTTTATTAACACTCAGACTGAGACTCCCAGCAGTAGAAGCCCGGGGTTATTTTGGCTCCAACCTCGCCTTACTCCTCGCAAGCCGGATCCTTCCCTTCCAGCTCACTACCCCGGCGGCTCGACCAACTGGAAGTAGGTTCGATATAAGAACTAGCGTACTAGCCTGGCAATCAGGAGACGTGAGTTCGAATACAGCCACTACCTCGTTTACTGAAATGGTTTGGAAAGGCATTCTCCACCCCCACTTCAGTTTCCTCATCTGTAAAATGAAGTTAGGCTAGAAGAGACGGAGATTCCAAATCTAAGTACTATGATAATTTTCTGGGCCTCAGTTTTCTCATCTGTAAAATGACTAGACAATCCCTTCCAACTCTAATTCGCGGTCCTCCTCCCTTCCCTTCCTTCCTTGTACCACCCCTCACACACACTCACTTGGCGGTGGGGAGAATCGGCCAGCCTCCTGAATCCAGGACGTCCCGTCCTCCGAGTTCTCCGACTTGACCGAGGACGTCTCAAAGGTTTTTGTAAGCAGCCCGGGGCTGTGAACTTCCCTGGCGCCGTGCCCCGGCAGCAGCATGGTCCTGGAGGTGCCTTCGCTGCTCCCACCGCCGCTGCCGATGCCTCCGCCTCCCATTGACAGAGAAGACACCTCTTTGGGAGGCTTCTTGTCGGACATGAGTGCCTCCACACTGAAGGGCAGGCTAGACACTTTGACCCTTCGATCCTCCGAGCCCAAGTCCGCGACCACCGCCGGCGGTGCCGTGGGACCCTCTTCGTCCGAGGAGAAAACCTCCTTCGCTTTGGAAGGAGAAGCCATGACTCGGAGCACCCCAAGGTGGAACCCTCTCCCCCGTGGGCCGCGCAGGCAACCTCTGTGCGCGCCGCGCCTGCCGCAGTTCGCTCCCTCTTTCTGCCCCACTGCAGCTCCGGATGCACCGACTCCACTTCCAACCTCGCAGCTGCTACTCAACTTTTTGGGGGGGCGAGAGCGGGGGGGAGTAAGGTTGTTGTCTTTTCCTCCTCTGGGAAGGTGAATAAAGCCGACGCAGCCAATCCCAGGGGGCCACTGGTATGACGTAATGGTTGATCGCTTTTGATTGGCTGACCAGAGTGGCTGTGGAATTTTTTTTTTTTGGTTTAAAATAAATTAGGAGTTAATTACAGGAGCAGCAAACTGAGCTGTTATTAGCGATCCCTCCAGGGCTATAATCACACCAACACTGAAAAGTCACTGGGATAATTAAGGCTGATTCTATAAAGAGGAAGCTCACAGAATCCATTTTTTTTCTTCTCTTTTGACCCCACTTTAAAGAGTGCTATCTACCCTTTTCAAATTTGTCCAGTTTTAGGATTTTAGAGCTGAAAGGTATCTTCTAACATAAATTCTTAGAACTGGAAGGGATCTTAGAATATAGAATGTTAGAACTGGAAGGAACAGTAGAAATAGGTCATCTGGTTCCACCCTTTCATTTTCCAGCTAAGGAAACTGAGCCTCAAAGATGGAAAACACTTCTCCAAAGTTAAATGACTAGTAAAAATGATTGGAACCTAAGTTATTCAACTCTAGATCTAGTGCTCTTGCCAGCACCTCAAACTCTTGCGTGCAAAAGTTACCTGAACTGTTCCAGTGTTCACTGAACACTAAAGTCCCTTCCAGCTCCAAGGCTTGTGAACTACTCTGTTCCACCTTCTGTACCCTTCTATTTATGCCATTTTGAACATTGTTCTTTGCCTGAAAGGGAAAAGGAATATGGGAATGGGGTAAAGTTGTTAAGGAACATGGTAATAAGATCATCATCAATCTCTATCAAAACACACTGGAGCCCTTTTCATGTGCAAAGCACTGTGTTGATGCTGGGTATAAAAAAAAAATAGCAGTCCTTGTTCTCAAAAATCTTAGAAGTCCGACTGGAGAGACGATATTTACATAAATGTCAGAATATGCACAAAGTCCAATATATGATAGGGACAACAAATGCTATGTGGGAGCTCAGAAGAAGACAAAATCACTGGGAACCCTGGCAGTTTAAGGATGTTTCTAGGAGGGTGCACTTTTATTTTCTGAGAAAGTTAAAAGTATGATCCCCAGGGTAGTTATTAGAAGTTCACCCATAGATATCTCCTGCCTCCACATAAGACTTTGACACTCTGAATTGGTCTTGGTGGTCTGTCTGTTAGACTAAAAGTCCTCCTTCCCAAGTCTGTATCTATGTGTCTCTATCTCTATCTCTTTATCTCTTTGTCTCTCTGGTCATTGTATCTCAATACTGAAGACTATCATTAACATACCTCCCCCTTCCCCAATAAAACAGAACACAAAAGGAGCATAATTGCAGAGAGAATTGGGTCCTATATGATGCCTTTTGGACCTTTGTATCTTTTATGAGAACATATTTTTTTCAATTACAGGTTAGAAAAAAGCAATAGATTTTCCTGTTTCTGATAACTATTTTGTCCCATAATTATGTAGTAGGAGCAACTTTGATTACAGTTTCCTGGGTAAAGGGAACATTATAAGGAATTCTTGATATAAATCCTTGATGAGTGCTGGGTTTGGGGAAAGGCTGAACTCTGTCCTTATGGGTTTAGAGAAGACATCTATTATAGATATACTTTAGTATTGCCTATATATTGCACATGCATATATATCCAATAGTGTCAGGGAGAGCATGATGGAACTGTAGTTAGGAAAGCCAAGACCTGGTTCTTGCTTCTGACACTGCCTGAGCTTGGACAAGTCACATCACATCTCTTGGATTCATATGTAAAAATAGAATAATAAAACTTGCACTATTTACCTTGTATTGTTTTGTGGGAAGCACCTTTCAAACCTTAAGATACTAAAGAAATATGAGTTGTTACCATTATAAGGATTATTATGTTGCTACTTTCTTCCCAAATCCTAGCCAAAGGATACTAACCTAATGGTCATTTTAAGGAAAACAACGATTTGTTGTTATTTTAATTCAGATGAACAATGATTTCTTAGATGCCTCTGTCTCTTTTCATGTAGGCTTAAGAAGGTTTTGGATGTTGTGCACTGAATGACCTCCTACACTATATTTTGTAAAGCTGTGCTTTTTCTGTATGAAAAGCTCAGGTCTTTTGCAGCCCAAGGTTCCTATCTCATTTGGCCCTCTCAAAGCCCTCGGATTTATCTGAGAAAGTTTTTGTCTCCTGAAGGCTGATTGAGGTCTTTTTACTGAGGTTGAGCCAGCAGGGACTCCCGGTTACACTGATTTCTTTCCAATGTCCTATCTTCTTTACCTGCAGGAGGACTGCAGGCTGCTTAAACATAATTGGAAAGAGGTAATCAATACTATTCCCCCCCTCATCCCTACTTGCTGTGATAAACACAGCCTCCTTTTTACAGTTTTCTCAAATCATGGAGCAATTTTTTTTTTAAACTTACAGAGGATATCAGGAAATGTCTAAATTCATAATTAGTTGTAGTTTATTATATATGAATCTCAGTGTTCAAATTGGAGATTAAATTACATAGGATAGATACTATATTAGGTAAGGGAATTGGGAAAGGCAAAACATTAAGCATTTTTTGCAAGCAAAGTTGAAATTCTATGTTGTTGGACAACCAACATTTATCAATATTTTATTGGGGGTGAGGAATTTCTTCCCTAGAACTTTTATATATTCCCTTTTTTTGTGATTGTTACCCAAAATGAGTTGTTAATAATTATCACCTTTAAACATGTCATCCCAGCATCTTCTTATTAGAGATTCCATTGAACCTTTAAAAATGGCATAAAAATCTACTTGAGTTGTGAGGCATTGATTCTATAACTTTTTGGGGGGAGGTGGCTAGTTTTTAAACTACCTGAAGTGGCTCCAGCTCAGATTCCTGCTCTCGTAGGAAAATAAAAAAAAAAAAAAAAAGAATTGCTTTTGTGAACCTGAAAACAGTACAGTGTGTGTACTCATCAAGGATCTTAGTGCTATAACATAAATGTGTGTGTGTGTGTGTGTGCTGATGACTATGCAAATATACATAGGCAGATATATTGTAATTCATAATAAAATCTTAGTGATCCAGCTATCCTGCACTCAGACTGAGAATTTTCTGGTTTTGCTATTTATTATCTATTTTATGTTGGGCAAGTCACACTGGATTCTCAGTCTCCTCATCTGTAAAATGGGGGGGGGGAGGGGATTTCTTCATTTCTTTCTTACAAGCTCTAAGTCCTATGATCATACACATGTGTCATCTTATAAGTCCTAGACTCTTAACCTATGTTCACTGAGGTCAGAATAAAGCAGAGGAAGAGAGAAGAGACTTCAGGCCAGCTTTTCTCTGGGTCACAGGAAATTATTACAGTGTGGTAAAGCATACTGGCATTAACTTCAGAGCCACCTATGGAATCAGTGTCTGAATTAAAACAACAACAAATTTGTTGCTATTTATTACCAAAGAAACTATGTAAGGTCTTTTCCAACTCTAGGTCTCATTTTCCTTACCTACAAAATGGAAGGGTTATACTAGATTATTTCTAAGACCCTTCTCTCCCATAAACCTATCAATCTAAACAATCCCATAGTTTTAAGGATGAGGGAAATGAGGCTTAGAGTCTCTTGCCCAAGGTCACACGGTTTTAATGTTATTGGAGAGGGATTTGGAACCCAACTTGTCAGACTCTTAAGTCCAGGCCTCTTCTCACTGCACTTCGCTGCCTGTGGAAGAGGGCCTCAGATTTGTCACCAGGCCCCACTGTCTCCTAAACTTGGATTAAACACTTTACCTCTTAGGTTATGAATTTCTATCTATAAAATGAAGGAATCTGACTAGAACAAAGGTTCTCAACCTAGGGCAATCGACACGCTTTTTCTTAAAAAATATTTTGCTAACTGTATTTCGTTATGATTGGTTTCCTTTGTAATCCTATGCATTTTATCTTATGCATTAAAAAAATATTCTAAGAGGGAACCCAAAGTCTTCACCAGACTATCCAAAGAGTCCCCGACCGAGAAAAGGTTAAGAACTCCTTGGACTACATGATCTGTGAAGTTCCTTCAGGCTCCAAATCCCCTGATTCATCCTTTAACTGAGTCGGCGCTGCCTCGGTTTTCTGTAAGTTCTATTCCTTTCCTTTGTGCACCCTCTTCTCCCGAGGTAGGGAACCTGAAGGTAGGGAAGTCCTCATCCAGTTCCTTGGAAGGGCTGGGAATAGGAGGAGGTGCTGAGGAGGGAGGGAGAGGAGGGCAGAGGCGGGGAGAGGGAAAGCCGGGAAGGGAGAGCAGAGAGACTTTGCAGACGAGCTGAGGCTGTTTGCCGGCGCCAGGAGCGGGAAGATGAAAGGGAAGCTCCTGGGGGAAGGGGCTGTGCTGTTTGACCGGCTCCAGCAGCCGCGGCGGGGCAGTCCCAGGCAGCCCCGCCCCCACCCCTTCCCCAGGGCAAGAGCTGCCCCATACCCACGCCGGGTCCTTCATCTTTCCTGCAACCGCAGCAAAGACGAGGGACGGAATTCGACTGCGGCGGAGGCGGCTGCACCCGGGGCTTCGTAATTGCGATAGGCATTGGTATCTACACTTTAATGACCAGAACAACTTCGCTCTTGATTACGCCTATATTAATAACAATAACCATAATGAGCTTGTTATTAACAGTACTTAATAGAATTGATGTGAACGCCTCCGGACCTATCTCCCTAAATCCCATTCTCTGTGTTCCTGGTAACAACTCGCATTTCTATAGCTCTTTAAGTTTTCTGAGCCCTTTCCTCTCTCCTAGCCTGGGAAGAAAGTAGTGCAAGTGTCTCCATATTAAAAATGAGGAAACTGAGGCTCGGATTGCGAAAGTGATTCTCCCAGAAATGAAAGTACCTGGGCTCTGATTTGAACACAGAACTGCCAACTTCGAGTTGATGGCTTTTCCGCAACTTCCCAGAACCTGGCAAAGGGACAGAAGGGCACCCTCCTACGGTCCCTTTCATAATAGCTCAGGGGTGAAAGTGTTTTAAGGGATACTGAGGGAAAAACTAGGGCGAAGAAGGGTCACTAGAGTCAGGTAAGTGTCTGAAGCCAATCCAAAATTCTGAATTCGAATCCCGATCTCTTTCTCCCTCTCTGAAATGAGGGTTTCCTTTCAGTTTTAGATCGTTTGATTCTCCGTTATCAAGGAAAAAATAAGTCTCAGAAAGATTAAATTACTTACCCTAAATTGGGATTCGAATCCCGACAGCTGATTTGACTGTCATTTATTGAACTGAGACGATCTCTCTGGGAGGTTGTTATTAAAAAAAGAAAGTGAGGATTTTGCGGAGTCCAAGATCAGTGATTTCTCCCCCCCAGCTTTAGACTTCCTAGGACTGTAGGCTCTTACTCAGGTACTGGGAGCGCTCCTCTGCCCCTCACTCGATATATCCTTCATACTTCCTCAAGGGGCAGAGGTTGGCACCGAAATCCCAGAGCCCTTATACTACCGAGAGAGTGTACTCCTCCCCCTCTTCCTCCTTCTCAGAAATCAGCGACGCACAGCCAGTATTCCAGGCTTTCCACTATTCTGGGCACGTGGTGGTATGAAAGAACTCAGCCTCGGTTTACAGGGTAGAGAGACCACTAGCCTGACGGCCCCATCTTTTCATATATGCTCTGTCTAGGGGGCAAGTAACCTGTAGAAGTGAAAATAACAGTGGAACTGAACCCAGAAAATCTAGATTTGTGATCTTGCAGATTACTAAACGCTTCTGGGACAGAATCCCCCTTTAAAATGCGGGGCGGGCTATGAGGAAAGTAAGCTTCCATATCTAATCTGTGATACACTGACCCGTCCCTACCTGAGGAAACGGAAAGCCCAGGGAAGCAATGGGGATCTAAAAAGCATTTGGTTTGAACTTATCCAGGCACTGGTCTGTAGAAGCTAGACTGGCAACCCCAGACTTGTTTGGAAAAAAAGAAAAAAAAAATTGCAAAGTGAGTTTCGGAGAAGTGAACCTGCTATTAAAGTTCGAGTCTTAGAGCAGAAAGGGCTAAATTTGGTCGGAGACATGATTTATAAATGGAAGGGAAGAAGGGTATCTAGGGAGAAAACGCATGGCCCCAAACCATGATACGACCTGCTCAAGAGAAACGCAGGTAGGAAGTCCCAGAGCTGGTATTTCAAACCTTGGTATTCTGACTTCAAATTCAATTCTATTATGCTGCGCTGCCTTTGGTCACTTGGTCTCCAGTTCCTTCTCTAACACTCTTTGGTGATCCTGAGCAAGTAACTTCTGTTCCTTCAGCCTTAGTTTCCTTCTTTCTAAAATGGAGTTTATGCTCCTTGCCCCATCTATTATACACCAATTGCGGAGAAAATGTTTTGTAAATTTCGAATACCTATAAAAATAAAGCTTGTTTCAGCTTGGAGCTGAGAGTCACAAGTCCTCAGAATTTGGTTGTCAAATCACAAGACTTGGGGTTGCCCTACCATCCTTCATTGGCTAGGGAGGTACAACTTTCAGCAGTCCATACCCCATCTCCTATTTCCATCCCTTCTCCCCTTCCCCAGAAACTGCGTTTCCCTAACCGGTATCTGAGAGAGCCTTTTTTTTTTTTTTTGTCTTCTTTTATTCCCAGTGGATTCTAAGTTGATTAAAATATCAGACTGGAGGGGTGAAAATTTATCTTGGGCTATTAACAAAAGAATCTATTGGGCGGGGGCGGATTGTGGAAAGGCAGAAGCTAGTCTCAAACTAGACTCAAGAGTCTAGGACTTGTCTCCTCTTTAGACTGGATATGCTGCAACGCGACTGGTGGAGGAATCTAAGGCTAAGAGGACTCTTTAAGTTTTGCCTGAATCTGCTAGCTTTGGCCCCTGGTGCTTTCTCATCATTCATTACGATTTTTTCAAGCCTGAAGAAAACAAATGAACAATCTCAACCTAAGTCCTTTCTTTCTCAACTAACGACTCACAAGACTGTATCATCTTGTTTGGGCCTCTCCTGGGCACTTCTAATAACAACTCCCATTTTTAGAGGCCTTTTGGGTTTACAAAATGCTTTCCCAGAACCTTCTAAGACAAGTAGCGCAGCTATGATTATCCTCATTTTAAACATTAAAAGCTGAGGCTCAGAGATTTTAAGTAATTTAGGATCACAGCATGTTAGAGTTGGAATGGACTTGAGAGAGCATCTAGTCTAAGGATTTTCAACTTTTGTACATTTGAACCTGTTGGCAGTCTGGTAAAACCCAGTATTACTGCAGTTTTTTGCCCCATCCAAGTTCACAGACCACCCTGAAATCTCTCCCCTGACCCTTTTGTGGACCACAGGTTAAGAACCACTGATCTAGTCTAACTTTCTCATTTTGCAGAAGAGAAGAGTGGGGCCCAGAAGGGCTTAAGGGACTTGACCAATCAGACCTCCTGATTTCAAGTCCAGTTTTCTTTCCATTACAATACAATGCTTCACTTATCAGATATTCATATATATTATAATTACTTGGGTATATAATTTTCTTGCCATAGACAGTGAATTCCTTGAAGGGTTGTATCTTAAATTCAATCAATCAATAAACACTTTTTAAGCTCCTGTTAGGCATTATGCTAAGCACTGGACATAGAAAAAGAGGCAAAGGACAGTCCCAATCAGGAAGGAGGATATCTAGGTGACTCTATGCACAGAACTCTGGGCCTGGAGTCAGGAGGAGCTGAGCTCAGATCCCATCTCAGACACTTATAGACCCTGGGCAAATCCTTTAACATGTGTTTGCTTTCATCCGCTGGTGAAGGAAATGGCAAACCACTCCAGTATCTTTCAAGAAACCTCACGTACAGTATGTTCCAGAGGGTCATGATCAAACAATAGTAACAATGCTCAAGGAACTCTCACAATCTAATGGGGAGACAACAAATAAATATATACCAACAAGCTAAATAGGTGATAGATAGGAAAAAAAATTAAAAGGAAGGCACTAGAGTTAAGAAATGCTGAGAAAGAATTTCTTTTTTTTGAAGGGGGAAAAGCAGGGCAATTGGGGTTAAATGACTTGCCCAAGGTCACACAGCTAGTAAGTGTTAAGTGTCTGAGGCTGGATTGGAACTCAGGTCCTCCTGACTCCAGGGCCAGTACTCTATTCACTGCGCCACCTACCTATCCCAGAGAAAGAATTTCTATAGAGGATAGTATGTCAGCTAGGCTTAAAGAAAGTCAGGGAAGGCAGGAGGAGGAGGGAGAGCATTCCAGTAAATTAAAGAAAATACACAAAGCATGGAATGGTGAGCCATCTTCACTGTATCAAAGGGTTTGAGGTGGGGAGTAAGGTGTAAGAAGACTGGAAAGGGAAGAGGGGGCTAGGGTATGAGGAATTTTAAATGTCAAACCAAGGATTTTATCATTGATCCTGGAGGTGACAGGGATTCACTGGAGTTTATTGAGTAGGAGAGTGACAGGAGCAGTTCAGCACTTTGGGAAAATCATTTTAGTGACTGAAGGAAGATAGATTGGAGTGGAAAAAGACTTGAGGCAGGCAGGCAGGAGCATTATTGCAATAGTTCAGGTATGAGGTGATGAGAGCCTGAACCAGTGTGGTATCAGTGTCAGAGAAGAGAAAATAATGTATTAGAGATATGTTGCAAAGGGGAAACTGACAGGCCTTGGCAAATGATTGAATATGGACGAGAGGTAGTTAGGAATTGAGGATGACTATGAGATTTTGAGACTTAGGGATTAGGAGTTTCATGATGCCATTTTCAGTAATAGGGGAGGTAGGAGAGCAGTGGGAGGGTTAGGGGAAAAGATAACGAATTCAGTTTTAAATATATCAAATTTAAGATGTCTACTGGACATCCAGTTGGAGATGTCTGAAAGGCAGTGGGAGATGTGAAATTGGAGATCAGTATAAAGGTTGGAACAGAATTGGTCAATTTGAAAATTATCAGCATAGAGAAGATAATTAAATCCATTGGAGCTGATGAGATCATCACAACCACCATCCTCTTCCTCCTTATCCTTCCTTTCTCCTCTCTCTCTCTCTCTTTCTCTTTCTCTCTCTCTCTCTCTCAACCTCTGTCTCTCTCTGTCTCTGTCTTTCTGTACCTCTCTGTCTCTGTGTCTCTCTCTCTGTCTCTGTTTGTCTCTCTGTCTCTCTGTCTTTCTCTCCAGCTGAACTTAACATGATGATATACACCTAGCAGTCACTTAATAAATGTTGGCTGTTTATTTCAATGGTGGAATATTTTTGGATCCTCACTCCCCCCCCCCTTTTTAAAATTACTAGTTTGAACATTACAAACAACCTCATGGCTAAGTAATCACAGTTCCTACTGGGGGGAAATCCTAAATGTGCTTAAATTCTGGGTTCTCAGACATTGCAACGGCACTCTGGTTTACCTTCTGAAATGCTCCTCTCCTCTTACAGTATATCCAATGCAATTTTCAGACCTTCCAGACCCAGGACCCTGATGAGCTTTGTGGCACGCTTTTCATGCCAAATGGAGATATCATACAATGTCAAAGCTGGAAGAGAACCCAGCAGAAAGTAGAATGATGAACCCAAGGAAGGGAACTCAGCATTCACATGCCTGGAAATCTCGATTGTTCCTCTGTCTCTCCTTCCCTACCTTCAAAACTACCCAATTAAGGAAAGAAAATTCATCTTTTGCTAGGAAGTATTCCAAAAACTGAAAGCAGTTCCCCCAGATAAACTTTAAAGCACTCATACTGGAGGTTGGTATCCTATTGGAATCTTGGAAGCAGGACCACTAAACTTTTCCATCCAGAAATGGAGTATGAAGGAAGGAAGGAAAGAAGGAAGGGAAGGAAAAAGAAAAAAGGTGTTATGGAAAAAGACTGCTATGACCAAATCTAAAGAGCACTGAATGAAGGAGCCAGGAGACATGGTTTCCATCCTAAGCTCTGTCATTGACTTTCTTGGACAAACCTCTTCTCTTCTCTGAACCTCATTTTCCTCAACTATAAAATGAAGGGGATTGTATCTCTGAGGTACTGACCACTTGAAAAACCACTGTGTGATTGCCTGGGGGTAGTGTTGAAGAGCACCACCTTAACCCAAAGTCAGGCTATTAGCAGTTCAGGCTCTGAATATGACTGGATGGGAAAACTACATTTCCTCATGTGTAAAATGGGATTAATAAGCACAGGACCCCTCCACCAAGGCAAGTCTATACCTGCTTGGCCAACTGAATGTTGCAGAGTATCTGAGTGTAGCCAGGGGCAGTGAGAGGTTAAATGAGTTGCCAGTGGTCACATAACTAAGATTTCTAAGAGGCAAGATTTAGAATGGTCTTCATGCTGAGCTACTAGTGAGGGTGTGGATGCTGTAGGTCTCTCTCTCTCTCTCTCTCTCTCTCTCTCTCTCTTTCTCTCTCTCTCTCTCTCTCTGTCTCTATTTCTCTCTTCTCTTCCCCTCCTTCTTTCCCTCCCTGGAGGGAGAAGTTCTGGACTTTAGAGCCTGCCCTAGTCTCTATTAAGAAGGCTAATTAGATTATGCATGTACAGTGCTTTGTAAACTTTAAAACTAACTCTTTTTTATCATCATTCCTGAAAGCCCCCGGTTCTCTGAGGCGAACCTGCCTAGGGCTGGGGGGCTTCCTTGGCTCCTCCGAATATTGGGGGCATTTTATAATATCTTCAGCTGGAAGAGTTCAATCTCGTCATTTTACAGAGCTTCCTCTGTAAACTACATTCTTAAAAGGAAAGGTAACTCTTCTAAGGTGACATACAGAAAACAGTAGCAGAGCTGGCATGCTTAGCTTCGGACTCTTAGATGTGAGAATAACCATGCTGCTGGTTTCTTGAAGATGGTTCTGGGTTTTCAGTTTCTCCAAAGCTGCTTCTTTCTCTTTTGATAAAAGCAATATGATTTCTCTTTTATTACTTATTTTTAAAAATTAAGATAAACAATTTTCTTCCATGTACTTATTCCCCATTTAATAACTGATAAGTAATCTTAGTTCTAACGTTAAAATAGATGGGATTAAAGATGTTTGGGGAAGAGTCAAGACAATTGTACCTAACCCCAGCTTTGACACTTACTTGGTCATCTTGGCAAAATGACTTGACGGCTCTGAGCCTTAGGATTATTAAAATGATAATAATTATACTGTGTACTCCCTACATTGCAGAGAGGCAGTGAAGTGGATAGAGGACAGAGACCTAACTCTAAAGCCAGGTAAATCTGAGATCTGGTCCCACTTCTGACACGTAACTGACAGAGTGAACCTGGGCAAGTAAATTAATCTCTAAGTATTTTAGGTGACTTTAACACTATAAGTTTTAGAGAAGGTGTTTCGCTGTGTTGGTAAAAGAAGTCTCTGTCGTCACTCCCAACCTTCCCCCCACCCCCACTGTCCCTCCCCCCCTCCCCAGCCCCAAACTAAACTAATGAAATCCCTGGATCAAAAGCCTACGTCACAAAGTTTCTTCAGGGGAAGTATTTTGTAGACATTAATCTGCTATAGTTGTGGTTCATTAGTGTTATTTCTGGTTGAGGCGCAGAAAGCCCTGATGCTTCAGTCTCCCAAAGAATTGGCTGCCGAGGGGACAGGTGCTACCTACAAGCCATCACAATCTCCAGAGGAATGGGACAAGTCTCCGAAATGAATTCCATTGCCACGACAGATTTAAGAGCTGAAATCCAGCCTATTTGCTGGGATTCTCAGCCCTCTCGGTGCTGGTGGATGAGTCAGTAATTTCAGTACTGTTTTTGCCTATCTTTCCATACTCAAATGCAGGCATTGAGAAAACTATAGAATGTATATGTTTTGGGATTGGGGGGAGGGGGCTGCTTTAGGGAGTAGAATAGCCTTGAGGGTTCTATCTCTCAGTTTTCTGGTATTTACTGACCTCTGGTTGGTTGCCCCAGTTGTGTGCCAGTTGGTTTTCCGAAGCTTCCCTTCTTCCCCCCTTTTTAGACAGTCCGTGGATTTGTGGATTGAGATTTAAGACGAGACGTTAGAAACAGTCTAATTCTTGGGTCTTTAACCATTTGCTGGCTGATTGAGGCTGCTAAACCTATCTTCCTGAGTTCAAATATGGCCTCAGACAGTTACTAATTATGTGATCCTAGGCAAGTCGTTTAATAACCCTGTTTGCCTCAGTTTCCTCATCTGTAAAATGAACTGGAGAAGGAAATGGCAAGTTAGTCCAGTATCTTTGCCAAGAAAACCCCAAAGGCTACCATGAAGAGTCTGACATGACTGAAATTGAGAGAACAATGGGTTGATCTCCTTGTTACAAGTCTTTTCCCACCCCAATCTACACTCTCAGCTGTCCAAAAGATCTTCCCAAATTGAAGGGCTGAAAATGTCACATGCCACCTCTTCTACTCAATAAACTCCACTGTCTCTCTATTACTACCCTGTTTGGCATTCAACACCTTTCAGAACTTGCCTGTCCCACTTGCACCCTGACTCTTCCCATCCAGTGATGCTGACCTCCTTGCTGTTCCTCTCATAAGACTCTCTATCTGCCAAGCCCAAGCATTTCCCTTGGCTTTCCCCCCCACCTGGAATGCTTTACCTCTTCAACTCTTCCTCCTGGTTTCCCTGGCATCCTTCAACTTCTAGCTAAAATCTCACCTTTTACAGAAAGTCTTTCCTGGTCCTCCTTAATGTTAGTGCCTTCACTCTATTAATTATTCAGTTCACCATAGAGGATGAATGTATACAAATGCACATACATACATATATACGTTGTTTGCATGTTGCTTCCTTCATTAGACTGTGAGCTCCTTGAGAGCACAATCTGTCCTTTACCTTTCTTCTCAGTGTTGGGAACACAGTAGACATTTAATCAGTGTTTATTGATTAATTGAATTCTAACTCCAAAATTCTAGGAATTTGTGATAGTGCTTCTAGAAATTAGAAGATGAAAAGATTATTGCTAGAGGTAAGTGAGCTTCTGAACTTGGGTTAATTGTTCATTTTGAGAAATGAATAAAAACAAGAATTGCTGGGATGAGTAGGGATCATGTTATGTTAGAGTTAGGTCCAGAGAGGCTTTAAAGGGATTATCTGTTTCTACCTCCTCCCATTTTTATAGATGATAAAACTAAGTCTTTGAGAGAACTTGAACTCTTTAAAAAAAGTATTCTGCGGAGAGAATTCATGCTTGAGTCAATATAGACACATTCCCCCTCAGATGCAGATCCAAACTCTTAATCATAAATAGTCAGTACTCCTAGGGGTGAGGAATACCCCCATGGCCAGTTTTTCTGGTGGTGAGTCATTTATCTAGTTTGGTTCTTACTTAACAGAGATATGCCCTATTATCTCTGTGATTGGATTCAAAATCTTGCAAGTTGGGAGGAATCTGCAAGGGATTCTGCACTGCTGCTATAAGACAGGAAAGAACAACAACAGGAAGAAGCAAAGAAAAAGCACCTACTATGCGCCCAGCACTGTGATAAGCACAAATACTATCTTATTTGATCCTCACAACCCTGAGAGGTAGGGGCTATTATTATTCCTGTTTTACCACTGAGGAAATCGAGGCAGACAGAAGTTAAATGACTTACCCAATATCATCCATCTCATAAGTCTCTGAGGCCAGATTTGGGCTCAGACCTTCCTGACTTCAAGCCCAGCACTGTGTCCAATATGCTACCCAACTAACAGCGTTTGAAAACCATCACCGTCCTGCAGGGATGAGGAATCAGAGAAGGATTTTAAATTACGGCAGGGGAATGGGGGACAGGAGGCAAGATATCTCCTAGTTTATTCTACGTTTTTTAAAAGTAGCTTAGCTGTTATTGCATTTTATTGACTCAATCCATACGTGTGGGATGTATTGTTGACACTTCTTCGTAGGGATGTTCTCTCATAAGCTAACCCTAATGATGGCATATGGTTTATGATGCAGAAAGACTTAACTTGGATTTCCTCAGCTCCAAATGTAGTTCATATCCATGCCTTGCTAGAATCTCTTTTGCATCATTTCTAATTACTTAGGTAAAGGGTTTTGGAAGAAAATCAGGCTGGGAGAGTGGAAAGAACACAGAGTAGGGAGTTAACACATCTGAATTCTGGCACTGGCCACTTACCAGCTGGTGACCTCGGGAAAGCTGGTTACTCTCTCTGGGCCCTAGTTTCCTGATTTAATCATAAGATTGGCCACCCAAGGTCATAACGGGTTGAAAAATGAAAAAAATATATCCATCAATTGCTTTGTCACTACATAGGCTAAAATGTCCAATTTGACCAGAACTTTTGATGACTTGATAGACTCATTTTAGTTCACTTGGATCCAGTTTCCTTCCCTTCATTTAGTCCAATTTAATGAACATTCACGAAGCATTTGCTAGGAACAAAGTATGCTATGTTGGTCTGAGGATATACAGGTGAAAAACAGCATGGTACCTACACTTGAGGAACTTATAATCTAGTGATCAGCAAAGTTATATACAAAATACTCTTATAACAAACAGTTACCAAGTGCTTCATAAGTGTAAAACTATGTGGTCCTTAAGTATAGAAAGATAAAAGTATAGTCTCTGCCTTCAAGGAGATTATAATGAAGTGGGGGAAAGAGGGATGAACAAAGAAAGACATAACTATGCCACAGGGAAGCTTGATATAAGGAAAATGAGAAGTTCAGATTGCGACGAAAAATTACTCCATTATACAGGAGTAAGTTATAAGAGACCTCTATGGGAAGGAAAGGGAATAAATATTTACATGGTCCCTATTATGTACTAGGCACAGTAGTAAGTGCTTAAAAATTTTTTTTTCTCAAAATTAAAAAAAAAGAATGTTAAAAACATTTTTGGGGCCGCTAGGTAGTGCAGTGCGTAGAGAACTGGCAGTGGAGTCAGGAAGACCTGAGTTCAAATTTGACCTCAGTAACTTAACACTTACTAGCTATGTGACCTTGGGCAAGTCACTTAACCCCAATTGCTCTGTCTTTCCCCCTCCAAACAAACAAACAAACATTATTACATATAGTTGGGAAAAATATTTACAATTAAAAAACAACAAAAACAAAACCTCATTTGATCCTTACAATAACCCTGTGAGGTTGGTCCTATTATTATTCCATTTCATAGTTGAGGAAACTAAGGCAAACAGAAGTTATGTGATTAAGCCAGGGTCACACAGCTAGTAAAAGTTGAACTCAGGTCTTTCTGATTCCAGGCCCAATTCTCTATCAACTCTGCCACCTTTTACTTAGGGAGTATGTGACTGTATAAAAGAAGGCTTCATGAAAGAACAAGCATCTAAGGTAAGACTGGAAGAAAGGAAGTAATGTCTCAAGATAAAAATAGTGATGGGAGGAAGTGTTCATTCTAGTCCTAATGGACAGCATATGTAACAGCAAGAAGGATGAAAACAGAAATAGAGGGTCCTTTGGCCAGAAAATTATACAGGAAGAGAATAAGTTTGGACAGGGAGGTTAGAGCTAGTTTGGAGGGAGGGGAATTTCGTGCAAGAATCTAGATTTTAAACTTTATTTATTTGGTAGGAAATGGGGAGTTATTGAAGATTTTTGTGTACAAGATTGAGATGACCAGAGAAATTCATTAGGAGCATCACATTTACTGTGGTATGGAGGATAGATTGGCAGAAATTACTTTAGACCAAACATTCTTCTTAACCTTTTTTTTCTATCTTGTGAAGCCTTGGACCCCTTTGCAGAATATTTTAAAATTCATTAAAAATATGTAGAATAACAAAAGAAACCAATTATAATGAAGCACATTTGCAATTTTTTTCCCTATCTGAGTTCATGGATCCCTTGATGTCTATCAGTGAATTTCTCAGTGATCGGTCTGTGATCTCCTGGTTAAGAACTCTTGTTATTGATACTTATCGTGTCTCTGGTACAAAGATATTTCCTTGGATCGCTAGCTGTAGAGGATGACCTTCATGCTTCACATATCACACATATCTTAGACTTTTATATTGAGATGAAAAGAACCTTCCTTATTCAATAGTCATGTGAAGAGTGAGATAGAACTAGGAGGAAACCTTTTAGAGTTAATTGTTTACAATTTAATTAGAGTTATTACTTTTGGTGTGGGTATTTTCAAGAGAATCTTGCAAAGAATGCTCACTGAACCATTGGGTACATCAAGAGGAACTAGGAGAAGATATCTAAAAAAATATCTCTCTGTGTTTAATTCATAGTTTTGACATTCTTATTTGAGGCATTTGATGATAGAGCCTTGAGCAGGAAGAAATCCTCTATATGGGTGGGGGTGTTGTTAACCCCCTTTTTTTTCATCATGGATCCTTTGGCAGTCTAGTGAAGTA
Source organism: Pseudochirops corinnae (assembly GCA_028646515.1). Classification (NCBI taxonomy): domain Eukaryota; kingdom Metazoa; phylum Chordata; class Mammalia; order Diprotodontia; family Pseudocheiridae; genus Pseudochirops; species Pseudochirops corinnae. Next base: position 272,193,479 of record CM053585.1, read on the forward strand.
TATAGACCCATTCTCACAATAGTATTTTTAAATGTGTAAGTTAAAATACATAGAATTACAAAAGAAATTATGTTGAATAATATACTTAAAAAGTTCAAGGGCATCAAGTTAAGAATCCTTAAGTCTAGAGAAGAAGTTGAAACCCAAGAAGGGAAGGGGTTTGCTTAAAGTTATGGAGGTGGTAAGCAGAAAAACTGGGACTTGGACCTACATATCTTGACTACAGACCCAGAGATCTTTCTAGAGCTCTATATTGCTGTAAGTCCTGGAAGGACTAGGAAGAACTGATCCTTATCCACCACTCAATACTATCCACCTAGTTATAATGCAATGTCTTGCACATTATAAGTGCTCCAAATGTTTCTAAGGTGAACTCATATTTACTGATAGGAAAAAGATTATAGCAGGCCATAGATAGATGATTTATAAGGCTTTATATGTAGCAAACCAAATGTCTCCCAATGAAAGTCAAAATATGGAATGCCCTATACTGTACTGGAAAAAGTAATAGTCTGGGAATTAAGAGACCCCAAATCTCTAACCTTTGTCACCAATCGGCTGTGTAATTTTAAGTCTCAATGTCCCTTTCTGGGCCTCAGTTACCTCCTCAGGATGATGAAGTGAGAGGTCAGACTAGATGAGCTCTGATATTTGAAATATTGAATAGAGCAGTGGACCTAGAGTTAGGAAGGCCTGAGTTCAAATCTAATTTCTTTGACCTGGCTATGTGACTATGGCCAAGTCATTGAATCTCTCTTACCATCTTGTAAAATGGGGGTTAGTAGTAGCTATTTCCCAGAGTAGTTGGGAGATTTTAATGAGATAGTTTTCAAGTATATGAAGTTTGTTTTCAGTCTCTGGCCTCTCCTTTCTATATTCATCATTCAACTAATGAGCAACTGTGCTTGGAGGAGCAAAGTGGATATTATATTGTATGAGAAAATGAAAACAAAAAACAGCAACACAGTTCAAGTTTCAGCACTTAGGGCAAGGTGGTCTCGGGTAACTCAAATGACCATCTGAGGTTCAGTTTCCTCATCTGTTAAAATCAGGATGATAAAACACAAAACTTGCACTGCATACCTGCTTTTGTTGATAAAACACTGTAAATGGTGAATCAATGTTTTTATATACGAACAATCAGTATTCTGATCATCTTTATCATTTCTCCAACACTGTCCCCTGAGATATCTTTTTACCTAAGGCTATGCTTTTAGGGAAAGTAGCTGATTTTTAGTGGCATTTGCCTATAAGTGACTCAGGCTTTGTTTATACACAGACACCATTTTAAAATAATATGTAGAGATTTATTCAGAAGAACCTGGTTAGTTATTGATGGTGTATTTTTAACCTGTTGTAGAGATAACACAAAATGAAGGAAGGATATTTGAAGATTTAGTTTTGGTTTGAAAATTCACCTATTCTTGTATAATGGAGCAATTCTTTCTTATAGTCTAGACATAATAGAAATTTTTGCTACATAAAGTGAAACCCCAAAGTAACTATCCTACAACTAGGCCAGCCTCCTCCCTTAAAAAAAAATCAAAGACAGAGGAAAAGAATCTATACATATAAAATATTTATAGCATCTCTTTTCATGGGAGCCAAACATTGGAAATTAAGGGTGGATCTTCCTTTTAGGGAACAGCTAAAACAAATTGTGGGACATGAGCACAATGGAATGTTATTATACCATGAGAAATAGTGAAATAGATATTTTCAGAGGAAACTAGGAAAACTTTTATGTACTTATGTAGAGTGAAGTGAGCAGAATTAGGAGAACAATTTATACAGTGATAACATTAGAGAGGAAAAGGACTTTGAAAGACTTTTGGACTCTGATCAGTGCAATGATAAACCCGAGCGCCAAAGAATGTAGATGAAACACACCATTTGCTTTCTAATAAAGAGGTGATGAAGTTAAAATGAAAATATGTGTATTTCTGGACATGGTTAATGTTTTTTTTTTTTTTTGCTGGACCATGCAGTTATATATTAAGGACTATTTTTTAAATTGTTTAATAGGGGAATGAGAGGGAAAGATTAATTAAAACAATGTGAGTTAATTGAAAAGTAAAAATAATAAATTTAGAAAATTTGGAACACTCCACTCTAGAGTTCTGAAGTTTTACGGTAGTAAGGGGTATGTGTGTGTGAGGGGAGATGGCGTGACTCTGGGTGATACTAAAGGAATCCAGGTTCAAGCAGGTCCTACCAAGTTGGAAAAGGCTTTAAGAATGATCCTAATGATGGACTTTGGCAACTAATGATCAAATAAGCTAAACTTGCAGTGACATCCTGGATGATGAAGTTTTTTGACCACTGTGTGACTCCCAAAGACTGTCTACTGAGGCATGTGGGAGAACCTATGATATAAGTTGATATGAATCTCTGATACCCAAAGCAGAGTGGAGAAAGACCTGAACTTGGAGTCAGGAAGCCATGGGTACAAATCCTGACTGAGACATTTACCAACTGTATGACTGGGAAAGCCGAGTAACATCTTTTACCTTCCGATTCTTCACTGATAAAATGGGATTAATAGTAAATGGCTTCACAAGGTGGTTATAAAAATCAAATGAGATCAGTAAGGATTTTTAAAGTGCCTATTACATAGCAGACATTATGTTAAGTCCTGGGCATGCAAAGATACTTACATTCTAATGGGGTATGCAATATTTGCAAAGTGTTTTGCAAACCTGAAAGGTACCACATAAATGCCACCTATTATTTGAACTAGTACAACCACTTCATTTTACTGATGAGATAACTGGGGAGGAGAGAGGTAAAATTATCTGCCCAAGGTAACAGAGACAGGAAATAGCAGAGATGGAGTTTGAACCCAGGACTTCAGATTCTGGAACCTGTGATCTTTCCATTGTACCATTATATTATGATTTATGATAGCGAAGAAGTTACTAACATAGAAGAAAAAATAGATCCTTGAGAAAGAAATCAGAATAGTGATAATGTGTGTGATTTGGTCCCACAGATTACATAAGCTAACCCATTAGCTGGCAAGTGTATTGGGGTATCTTGCAAATTTCTAAATTCCTAATCTGTACATTCTCTCAACTTGCACTTGCACTAATGGGTAATGTCCTAAGAGGGTTGACTTTTATCTTCAGTTTTAGGGGTAATCCTGTGAATGACTACTCCTAACACTGTAGTTCATGAGCCTCCACTGGTGTGTTTTGCAATAACAATCATCCAGTAGACTAAATTAGTTCCTAGAAAAGACATATACTAAAATGGCATGGTAAGAATAGTTACAAATAATGTCCTCCAAACCCTGGTGTATATTCTAACAGAAATACACAAAGATACTGTGGGAGGAGAATAGAAATAAACTTAAAATACAAAGTTAGTCAAATATATGTATAGGAAGCATAAGTGTCCAAGGTGGTTCACAATTCCAGAACTGCAAGGCATTGATATCTTTCTTCTTTCTGGAAAGTCTTTACAAAGTTCATGGTGGGACATGTTGTGATGAATGAGTCACTCTATTGCTAGGCTAATCTGGCTTCTCATTGTTTATGGTGTCTTATCTGAAAGATTTCTCAGTTGGGTTTGTTCCTTGAAAAGTATAGTGACTCTGTGGGACAAGTAGATCTGTTGGACTCCCAGGGCTTGCTCTTCAATGAGTAGCTGTCATTTTTTACCACTTACAACCTCAGGCTCAAAAGTGTGTTATTTTGTTATTTCAACTAAGGTGATACTGTGCTCTTTCATAAAGGTCAAGGACCCTTGGCCTATATTGGAAGAAGCCCCTTTAGTTCCATTCCTTCATGATTTTGTCTCTGAGGTTTGTCACTTTGCAGGCAGAAGGTGGGAGGGATATCCTTCCTGGCTCAGAGATGGAGCTCCTTGATAAGGGAATTTACCCTGATTTATTGACCATCCAATATAATTTCCAAGTTCCTATTGGTCTATGCAAATGAATGACTAGGTGAAATGGTATTAGAAAGTCTGTGTACTAGGAGCAAGTTCAATGTCTCTATTGGATTTTTTTCTTTTTTTTAACATGTAGTGGAGCTACTCAATGCTTTTGATTCCCTACAAATTGCAGAATGCTTCATTTGCACTTCACAGGATCTCAACCTTACATTTAGTTATCTCTGTTTTTGCCCCTTCAGACCTTCAGCTTTGAAGAGGTCTTTCCCTTCAGAAATCACAGAATCATACAATACTAGATATAAGATCATAGGATCATAGGTCCAAAACTGGAAGAGACTCTAGAGGCCATCAAGTTCAACCCCCTCATTTTACATATGAGGCATAGTTAACAAAAAGTGACTAGTTCAGGGTCACTTACTTAGCTAATAAGTGAATGAAGTAGGATTTGAACCTAGGTCTTCCTGATTTCCAGTCCAGTGCCCTGGTTGATAATCCAGAAAACACTGACACTGGGGAAGATAAAATGATTTGCCCAAGGTCACATAGGCAACCTCCCTAGTCATCTCAGGTATAAGGAGAGATTTGAACCTTAGTATTCTGACTTGTAAATCAAGCAGTTTTTCAATTGTATCACACTGAGATGTCTACAAGAAACCAATGAAATATATGCTGTTGTTACAAAATCATGGAACCATGAACTCCCACTGATTAATACTCAGTTGGCATTTCAAGGCACATGCTCAAAACATGGAAAAGCGTATGTTGTCTATCATTTGAAACATCAGTTTATTTTATCAATTATAGTGTGCATTGGATAGGCCAAAGCCCTTGGGCAGCTTATAAACATGTGTTCTAATTAAACAGTTCAGAATTTCCAGGACTAAAGATGGATTCAGCATCCTCCCTTAGATGTTGATTGTCTATTTTTGGCTCAAGAGAGTTGTGCCCCCTTGGCAAAGTGTGGAGGAGCATAATCTGTTGTTTAATGGAAAGGGAAGAAGCAGGAACAAACCTGCCAATTAGACATGAGATGACTAATTGGCCTTGTTGTTTTGTCTAATCCTCATTTATTTGTTTTTAACCTACAGAACATTTGACAGTGAGTGTGTTATAAAGGAATGGCTGTCATTCCAAATTTAGGAGTCTTTGAGACCTGCCTTTTAGCTATTTGTCCAGGCTTACCTAATACTACTCCCCATTCACATCTTCCAAGTTATGGGGGGACTGTTATGCTTTCTATCTCCTCACCCTCCAACTTTTTCTTCTGAGGATACTACCCCTCCTCCCTCTAATCCTGCTCTCTCTTGTCTTCATTGATCATATCATCTTCCATTCCTGGAATGAATTTTTTCCTCTCCTAATGCTTTTCTCATGAAGTCTTCCATTTTCTTCAAGGCCTAGATCAAGGCTGTGAAGTCTTCCTAAACTCATCCCAATTTCATTCCCTTCTGCTAAAAATTATCTTTCCTTCTTCATATTTTTTAGAATATTTTGATTAGTTCTCTTCTTTGTCCTTTTTTCACTTTTTCTTGTAATATAATCATCTGTGCTCTTGTAAGGTGGACCTAGAGCTGGAAGGGGCCATAGAGCTCATTTACTAGTGCTCTCTCATTTTATAGATCAGGAATTGATATCTAGAGAAGAGGAAATAACCAAAATCACAACTAGTTAATAGCAGAGCCAGAATTTGAACCTAGATCCTTTGACCTTGACTCCAAATATAGTGGCCTTCCACTTCCCTTAACTCTCACAATCAGATTTATTTTTTCTTTTCTTAATTTTTTGAAGAAGCACAGAACAGGCAATTTTAGGTAGATATAGAGAAAAACCTTCCAATGATTGATGTTCTTCAAAAGATTGGTCTGCCTCAACACCTAATGAGCTCTAACTCACTGAAAGTCTTCAAGCACAGCTTGTATGACCATTGTCAGGTGTGTTTCTTGGACTAGATGACCACTGCATTTCCTTCCCATTCTGAAACTCTGTAATTCAGTGATAGTAGACACCTTAAGACTAGGGCCTGTGTCATCTTTGTTTTTTAAGTCCCCAGCACAAGAACTTTCTGTCTAGGAGATGCCTCATCAAGGTTGGTTGTAATTGAATGACTGGGCTGATGGTATTGTTCACATTAGAACTCACAATCCCGGTTTTTGCTCATTGATAATTCTTGCCCAAGAAAATGAGGAGAGTTGAATCACAGCCCAATCAAAAAATAAACTCCCGCACCTTCCCCCATGAATCAGTTAGAACTGCATTTAAGCACAATTCCTTAAAACAAACAGCAGGAGCTGAGAACAGCTATTAAGGTGTACAATGCAATAGGGCTTTCAGACATGGAGACCGCAGAACTTGTAGTCATAGCAGACCTTCAAAGCCACCAAATAACTAGAGATAGTGATCAGTACAGGACATCCAGTATAGCCTGGTGTTTGCTCAGTTCTCAAACAGTTCAAGAAATCATTATGTGCTCTTTGACAATAGGTTCTTCTGACTTTATAATTAGCCCCATTCTACAATGAGGAATTGCTTGAACACAATGTCAGAGGATGCCATGTTTGAATGATTCGGCGTTGTGTGTTTGTGGTAAACTCATATTATAATTCCAAGGCAATAATCCACTCAGGCTTGGAGGCACAAAGCATATGTTTACAGAGGTCTATATATTTATATTCATTCAGGACTCCATGTAAACATTTGATTATTGGAAGTGGGAATGAATTATTCCTTCTTAATTCTTTAGCTTTTCCACGAACTAAATTCCCATTTCTTCTCTTAACAGAATGGATTCAAATAGGCACACATTTGTAACAGTATTTTCTTTTTAAGGTAATTTCAAAAATTATAAATTTAATCATCAACGAAAACACATTTTCAAATGAACAAACATAATAGGAAATGATGTACAGAAAATCAACTCTGAATGATTTATAATTTGTAAAAATGAAAGGGTAGATCTTGACTTTTATAGGATTATGGGATCATAGATTTAGAGGTAGAAAGGAACTGTAAGGCCAGCTCTTTCATTTTATAGGTGAAGAAACTGAGGCTCAGAAGGTTAAAAGAGCTATATAAAGTCATGGAGGAAACAGCTAGTATTTGAATCCAGGTTGTTTGACTACAAATCCAGAATAATCTTTAACAAGAGGCATCATGGTATAGTGGAAAGAGCCCTGGATTTGGAGTCAGATGGTTTGGGTTCACATCTCAGTCCTAAAGCTTATTAGGTATATGACCTGGGATTAGTCACTTATCCTACTTGGGCCTCAGTTTCTTCATCTGTAAAATGAAAGACTGGGCTAGATGGCTTCTAAGGTGCCTTCCAACTCTAAGTCAGTAATGAACTAATTGCTTCTGAGTCTCCTTCTAATCCTTTTTTCCCCCTATATTCTTTGCTGGATTTTCTAACTTTAAATTTTAACTTGCCAATATATATGCTATTATTCTGATTCTACTTTCTTCTTTCTGCATCACTTTATACATCTTCCCTTATTTCTTTGTATTCTTCATATTTATTATTTGTTTTGGTACGACAATATTCCTTTTTGTCGATGTACTGCTGTATATTTTATTCATTTATTCCATAAGTTTTAACATCTGGGTTATTTTTTGTTTATTGGTTTACTGGTTTATTTTTGCCACACCAAATCAAGAAGTCATATATTTTTGGTACAGTATTTTCCCCATGAACATGAGTGTGGCTTACAGATTTTTTTTAAGCAGCCAGTAGAGTTGTTCGCTCTTTTAGGAAGAGCTTGGAAAAAGAGAGTTGAGGGCTTTTTCTTCTATACACTTCAGTCCATTTCTGTGGCTGGATCTTGGTTACCTAGACAACAGCCTTACAATGGAATCTGATTGAGGGTCAGAATTGTGGGCTAGTTGTTTGAAGCAGGAGCAGTGGGTGTGGGCAATGCATAAGTTTTTCCTGGCCTGGAAGAAGAGGAGACTTTGTATTTGCAAAAGTTGTTAGGAAGTAAATGGGGTCTACACCCCCTGGGCTAAAGGGAACTCAAGTTGGGGGGAGGGGACAAAAACCCTAGGAACTGAGGGGATATTCTTCCACATATTTGTTTAGGAAGACAATGAAAAAAACAACCTCTCTGTGTTATTTTTATTTGTCTCCTGTGGCGTGTGTTTAAGAACTCAGGGGCCAGGATGAATAATGACACAGGCACATTTTGAAACATAGACAGCATGGTTTACCCCTGAGAGCCTTATTCCAAAGAATCACAGTCACTGACTGTCAGAGAGGAAAGGCATGCTACAGACCATGTAGTCTTTTTTATAGCAAAAAAGAAACTGAGGTAGAGTCAAAGGAAGGAACTTGCCTGACATCACAAAGTTTCAGAATTAAGATGAAATGCTTTATTTCCCTTCGATTTTTGTTTTTAAATTTGCTGCTGAAGTAAATGAGAAGTCACACCAGGACCTTATTCTGGTAAACTCTATCCCAACTCTTCTACTTAAAACCTTTGCAACTTTGATCAACTCCTTTTGGGCTTCAGTTTTTTTCATCTGGGAAATGATAGTAGGCTTTGACTAGATTATTTCCAAGGTCCATTTCAGCTGTAAAACCTGAGAATTTGATGTGTTAACTAGCTTACCATTATTTCAAGCAGCTATGGAGAGAGGAAGTGGTTTATAGATCCATGGGATTTGTAATTAAAAGGAAATCTAAAGATGACCTAGTGCATTATCTTTATTTTCCAAGTAGAGGGAACTGAGGTTCAGACTTCTCTTTCTAGCTTCTTCTATTCTTCCATCAGCTGCCAGATGCTGGAATTATTTATGCTTTGAGGCAGCAGTACTTTTCTTCAATCTCATGGTTCTTGAATTTATCCCAATATTTGACTGCCTCTGACTTTTCAGATTCCATTCCAAAGATGTTCTATTATTCTGACTTAAGTAAGGCATTAGTTCAGATTTAGAAAGGGTTTCCAAGTCTTTTAATGGCAAAAGTAAATAACACCCATTGGGAAATGATCTTGTGCTTTCAGTGAAGCCTTCTTGGCCCCACAAAGGGCTTAGGAAATAGGATTCCTGGGCGAGGAGCAAGAAAGCCTATGCTCTCAGTGCTATGGTCCTGCCATTCACTAGCAATGACTTCATACACAGAGGTAGGGTGGGAAGAAAAAGGAACAGGATTTTGAATCAGAGGCCTGAGGTTAAGCTCTTGTTTCAAATATTTCTTTCCTCTGTGACCTTGGGGAAGTCACTTACCCTCCTCAGGGCTCAGTTTCCTCTTCTCATAAAATTAAAGGCATTGGACTAAATCATCTCTAAGGTTCTTCCTACCTCTAAATCCTATGGTCTTTTCTCTCACCTCCCATCTATGGGCCTTGATTAACTCCTGTCCAGTGATGGCATCGAACTAGATAATCTCTAAGGTTCCTTCCAGATCTAAATTGCATGATGTTATAAGCCATTTGTCTTTTTTGGACATCAGTTTCTTCTCATGTAAGGGGATTGGACCAGGTGAACCTATAAGCTCTGAAATCCTTTGTAGCGCCGAAGCTCTAAGTGTCTATGATTGAGGGCCTCTAATGTAAACTACAGTACTCCACTAACAGTTTAGAAGTTATGAATATGCTCTCTCTTCTCCAGCCAACCGATTTTTGTTATTAAGAAAACCCAAATGTGATAAAAACCAGTTTGGATGGAAAACAAATAAAGTTAGAGTTTGGAGAGGGAAATAGAAATTCCTCATTATCAACAACGTTGCTTCTCTGAGTAAATATTTGTGTAATCCACTTATCTTCCCTCTCATCCCCCCCGAGAATGTTCACCTCTCCTGTAGCCACAGAGGCCCTATAAGGACTGTAGTGTTTCCATTATAAACTGTTTTTCTGGAGTTTACATCTCAGTTGTAAAAATTTGCTCTAGGCAAGCTCTTGGCACATTAAATCTCATCTCAAAGGTAATTGGTGTGTGTGTGAGGGGGGAGAGGGGTTCTTTTTAAAGACGTGCCTTGGGGTGGGGAAAGAGTAAAAAAAAAATCCCCATTTACGTTATTTCTGCTCATGCTCCTGTGCTTTTTCCAGGGGTTCTCATGAGTTTTACTGTGAAGTTTTGCTTGGTTCTTGTAGTTGCTTCTGTCAATAATCAAACATGACTGTACAAAAGCTAGGAAGCCACTGACCAAAAAGAGACTTTGAGTGACAGTTACTCTAGCCTAAATGGCTGGGGTGACCAAGTGCCAGAAACTTGCTTCGGTGGTGGAGAGGGCCATCTGTTTATCTCCAGAGTCAACTGCAAGTTGGAAGATGGGTGTGGTCAGGATGCTGCCACAGGCAAACTGTACCATCAATCAAACAGTATGTTCTTCTAGTTACTGGCGAGAGCAATTATGGTTGAGTCTCTCTCTGTCCCAGGAAGTTTATAGACTCCTGAAGCTTGAAAACAATCCCAGTGTCACTACTGGTTTATCTAGTGGTGCTTTTCCAGTGCTGCTTTTGACCATGAGCAAATCATTCGGCCCCCTCTGGGCTTCAGTTTCCTTATTGGAAAATTGAAGAATTTGGACTAGGTGATTTCTAAGGTTACTTTCAGTTTAAAGATCCTATGACCTTCTCAGAGTCTGGGAGTTCTGTGGTAGCTGGTACTTTGTTAATCAATATGCTGATTTCTGATTCCTCCTCTTATCACTTCCATTAAAGTCTCCCTCTTAGAGCACTGAGTTGACAAGGTACGTTGGAAAGCTAATAGAGCCCAAGAGCTGGCAGGTCCTACTAAGCTGGATAGGCTTTGAGTCCAGGCCTGTGCCTATCCTGTGAGGACCAGCCTAGTTAAATGATGAGAGGTTCATTATCTTGAAGACTGGTCATCAAGGATGAGGATGAGGATGAGGATGATGATGATGATGAGAGTAATATTAACAATAATAGCTCATGTTTTTATGTTATCTTAATGTCGACAATACATTTTTTTCCTAACAACCCTATGAAGTATATATTGTGTCATCTATTCTATTCAATGAATGAGGGCCCTGACATTCAAAAAGACAAGAGGACTTGGCCACAATCACACTGCCAGTAACTGAGTGAGTAGTACATCCCAGGTTCTAATGCATGTTTTTTGGCTTCAAGTGAATTTCTTTTTTCCATGTCACAGTTGCCTCAGCATTTTTTTTAAACCACAGGAACTCATGAAGACAATTCAATTCAGCTTCATTTGATTTAGCAAGTATTTATTACATGCCTACTGCATACCAAGCATTGTGTTAGGTGCTAGGCACCCAAAGACAAAAAAAAAATAAAGCAAACTGCCCTCAAAGAAGTTACATCCCACAGAAGTAGAGGATCTTAACTGGGGGAGTTCCTTGACCTTCCCCAAGGGGTCTGAGGATATATTTCGAGGGATCTGTGAACTTGGATAGTAAGAAAATAAATCTGTTTTCACTGACTTCTAACTAAAAGTTAGCATTTCCATCAGATATGAATGTGGGTAACCAAGCATTATTCTGAGAAGGGATCTATAGTCTTCACTAGAGAGTCAAGGGCCTCAATGACTACAAAAAATGTTCAAAATTCATGTCCTAAAGTGTTGAAGATCTTTGATCTGTGTGAAAGGAATGAAAGCCAACTTTAACAAAATTCCTTAAATTATCTATCTATATCCATCCATCCATCCATCCATCCATCCATCCATCCATCCATCCAATTATTCATCTATCCATCTGTCTATCTATCTGTCTCTCTGTCTATCTATCTCTATCATCTATCTGTATTTATTCATCTGTCCATCTGTCTGTTGTCTATCTACCAATGTAATGTTGTTGGGGGATAAAAGTGTGGATGTACTTGGAAGACATGAAGGGGACCATAGTATGGTCCTGCTGTGTCTGGGTATATTGTGGCAGGTTCACAGGTATGTCATGTACTGAAAAAAATTGGAAAATATTGTCACAGAAGATAAAAGGGAAGGAGTGGAAGCACTTGCTACATGTATTTCATTTTCTACATGTCTTAGTCTTTGAGTTTCAAGTCATTCATCATCTCATTTTTTCTTTTCTATCAAACCTATGAGACCCCCGAACCCCCTATTACCACCCACAAGCACATGCAATTGAAAATAAGAATAGAATAGAAAACAAGACTCTTTTCCTTTAATGTAGAATATATTTTCATACATATGAAAATTTTTAGCCATTTTCTCCATATATGTACACATATGTGAGCATTTGTGTGTATATATACATATGTACTCATATATATACATATATGTGTGTGTGCATGCACAAGTGGAGGAAGCATTAAATAAGGACATCTGTGGTGGATTTCTTTCACTATTCCATGTAAAAGATATACCCAAATACTCTATTCTCCTGGAAACATTAAAGGAAATTGACAAGGTCTATGACATAAGCCAGGGGTGGGGAACCTGCGGCCTGGAGGCCACATGCAGCTGTCTCAAGTCCTCAAGTCCTCAAGTGCGACCCTTGGGTTCCCCACCCTTGACATAGACCCTGATGGCAACATTCTTTTTAATATTTCCACAGGAATAGGGCATTTGGGTATATCTTTTATACAGAACAGTGAAAGAAATCCACCACAGATATCCTTATCTAATACATCTTTCTGACTTTGAAGTAACCCTGGGTTCTTGCAGATTTTGCCTGAAGTATATAACTTCTGGCAGATGCTACCAAGCTCATAGTGTTGGTAGAAACACAAGATCTGGAGTCAGAAGAACTGCAAATACTGGCTGTATCACTTATCAGCTGGGTAACTTTTAGCAACTCACTTCTTCTTTTGGAGCCTCCATTTCCAAATCTGTAAAACGAAGGGGCTGAACTAGATGATGTCTAAGTCCCCTTCACCTTGAATCTACGAGTTTTTGTGACTTAAGTCATTTCTGGCTTAAAATTCCATCTTTCTTAGCTTTAAAGACTTTTGAATATGGACCAGTGATGATGGACTCTGTGTTTGTTGTTGATTCTCTATCACATCCATGATCAAAAACAAAATCCTCTGCTTGGTGTTCACAATCTGCCCCTACCCCCATCTTTCCGACAGTCTTTTATCCCTCCACATACTCAGAGATTCAGTGACATTGGTCTTCTTGCTGTTCCTCAAACAAGAATATACATCTCTTGCCTCCAAACATTTCCCCTGGCTGTCCCCTATGCCTGGAATGCTCTACTCTCTCATCTCTGCCTCTCAGCTTCTCTGGCTTCCTTGAAGTGTCAGCTAAATCCCACGATTTATTTTTATTTTTTTTTTGAGGGCAATTGGGGTTAAGTGACTTGCCCAAAGTCACACGGCTAGTAAGTGTGTAAATGTCTGAGGCTGGATTTGAACTCAGGTCCTCCTGACTCCAGGGCCAGTGGTCTATTCATTGCACCACCTAGCCACCCCGAAATCCCACCTTTTACAAGAAGTCTTTTCTGTCCTCCTTAATTCTATTACCTTCCCTCTACCGATTATTTCCTGTTTATCCTGCCTATAACTTGTTTGTGCATTGTGTTTTGTGTGTTTGTATCCCCAGAGCTTAGCACAGTGTCTGAGGACTAGGCTACTGGAAGTTTGCAGAGACTTGTGACAATAACATTGGTTACCAGGTGAGGGCTGCAGATTTTTTTTCCTTGTTTTTTCTTTTCTTTTTCTTTTTCAGCCTCACAGCAACATAGGAAGACATTCTGGGAAGGCATAGATGGGTTATGGGGCAGCCAGGCAGAGCAGTGGATAGAGTGCCAGGCCTGCCTGGAGTCAGGAACAATTATCTTCCTGAGGTAAAATATGGCCTCAGACAGTTACTAGCTGTGTGACTCTGGGTAAGTTACTTAACCGGTTTGCCTCAGTTTCCTTATTTGAAAAATGAGCTCACAAAGGAAATGGTAAATCACTCCAGTATCTTTGCCAAGAAAACCCCAAATGGGGTCACAAAGAGTTGGACGTGACTGAAGAAGAACTGAACAGCCACAACAGAGATTGGTTGTAACCAATCCGGCTTCCAGACGCAAGCTTATCAGGGAAGTCCTGCATTTTTGAAGAAACAATTATAGGGATGGATTAATATAGTGCCATGCTAGTAGGGACTATTATTCTTAAACTTTTGAGGAATAAGACAGATGCACGTTTTTGGACATGATAAATGTGTGGATTGTTTTACTTATTTGTTATAGGATTAGCTTTTTATGGGAGGGATTAGGAAGATTCATGGGTATTTAAAATGCATTGGGGAGAACTGTAGAAAATTCATTAGGAACACAGAAAAACACAGAAAAACAGCTCTCCTTTGAGAGTAACATATTGAATTCACCACAGTTTTAAAAAGTAAGTTGTAGATAACGGAAATCCATATTTTCACATATAATTCTCATTTTTCCATTTTACCTTGGAGAAGTATTCTTTTTTCAGCATTCATTAAATTCAGATAAAAAATAAAATTAAAAAAATTTCTTGATCTTTGCTTCTTCCTTTTTCCTTTGTGTCTCAAGTACAGTGCCTGTGACCTAGCAGGTTACTTTTGTTATTATTTTGCCTAGTTCTTTGTCCGCTCAGTAGTTTGATTGCTATAGCAATGAATCTGTTGGTTTATTTAGGTAGCATTATAACTCTTATGCTGTTAGCATAGAACACCTAGAACACCGAGTATCTCACCAATTATTTAGGGTTTCTTTAATATCTGTAAACAATGCATTATAGTTATATTTATGTCAGTCTTAGGTGGTTAATCACACAGTTATTTTCTGTATTTCATAGTTATTTTAAATGGAATTGCTCTGTTTCTCCTACTTATTGTTTATAAAATACAAAAGACATCAAGCAGTGGATTAGTTGATCACAGACAGCAGACACGGTATTCTGCACCTTGTTTCCCCACATCCCAGGTCTGTAGGAAGTAATCTGCCTTGGCATACTTTAAGAAATGTCTCTATTGGGGCGGCTAGGTGGCGCGGTAAATACAGCACCGGCCATGGAGTCAGGAGGACTTGAGTTCAAAGCTGACCTCAGACGCTTGACACAAAAACTAGCCATGAGACTTTGGGCAAGTCACTTAACCCCAATTGCCCTCCCCCCCAAAAAAAAGCAAAAAAGAAAGAAATGTCTCTATCCAAAATACCATGTAACTGAAGGGTCAAATTTGTTTCTCAGCCTAGGAGAGGCTAGGTGGGCCTTGGACTCTGGCCCTTATTTTTCCAGTACTGCACATTGATATCAGTGTCTCTATTAACCTACCATCTCTCCCCCTCTTTGCACTACCTGAAATTACTTTGTATATTATTTTTAATATTTTGCATGTATACATTTGTTCTTCTCAGTTAAATACAAATTTACTGAGGACAGGAGCAGTTTTCCCTTTCATCTTTGTCTCTTGAAAGCATGTATTATATGCTTACCTAATGCTAGGTACTGTGCTAATGACTGGGGACACAAGAAGCTTACATTCTAACAGGGGGAGACAAAACACTGGCCAATGGTGGGTTTTTGTCTGGGAAATTATAAGGCTAATTAGTCAATCCATATAGCAATCAATTGGCTTTTCCTTTAGAAAAACAATGGCAGTATCAATTTCTATCTCTTTACTCAAACAAGGGATGGAAAAGTGAGAACAGATTGTCCATGATGACAGGGCAGGTGGCATGATGACTGGGGTAGAAAGTGGGATGAGATATAAAGCATGGTCTAGTATGGGGCTGGCTAGGTAGTGTTGTACTCACCCACTCACCAATCCCAACAGCTTAATCCTGGAGCTAGAATTCCAATATCAGGTGATTAACTTCCTTAGGGACTGGGGATGTGTCTGGTCTGGAGGGTACTGTTGCAGGAAATCAGTAGCAGGGGCGGTATATGTAGACATTTTATAAATATATATTAAATTGAAGTGAATTCAGTTGCTGGGAAGTCAGAAGGGGCACCATGTGTCCATACATGTGAAGATGGTTCTGCCCCTGAAGGCTGATGGAATTTGCAGGAGACTGTGGGGCATCAGTTGATTCCTCTCCTACTTCCATTCTTAAACTCCTCCTCTAAGGCTCCGCTCATGGTTATTATCCTGCTCTAGTTTTTGTTCTAATGAGGGATGTCAAAGAGAAGGTAAGGGAGAGGAAGGAAAGAACCAAGTTTTTTTTAATTTTTTTAATTTGAGAATTGCATAGCACCTTTCCTTCAAGGATCTCACATGCCCTTTTGGTGAGGAAACTTTCCTCTGTCAATGTAGGCTGACACTCTTTTCTACTTAGAATCTTAGAGAGATGCATAGACCCTAGAACACCGAGAGTTTGGCTAATTTGCTCAGGATCATGCAGCTAGTGCGTCAGAGGCAGAATTTAAACCTAGCTTCCTGACTTCAAGGTCAACTCTATATTCGCTGTGTCATACTGCCTCTCATTTAAGGTTAATAATAATAATGATAATGATAACTCACATTTATACAGTTATTTAATGTTTGCAAAGTACTTCCTCAAAACAACCTTATGAGTTAGAGAGTAAAAATATCTTTATCTCCATTTTACCCAAGAGATTAAAGCTTTAAGAAATAGTTCCATTGTTATTAAGAGTCTATGACAGGATTCAAAAACAAGTCTCCTATGTTCCAAATCTAGCACTCTTTCTACTAAGTTAGACTGAAGAAAGGATCAATAAATCTCAATCTATTTATTCTCCAGAGGATGGAATGGATTCAGTCGAAATTGACCACTGTGTATATGCTTACAGCATTATGTAACTCGGGAAAGTTGACTTTTCGTTGCAGTCTCTTACAGTACATCCTTTTAGTTCTCCTCCATCTCACTGTTGGTGCTGTTGAGGCACAGAGAAGTCAAAAGGGTTGTTAAACCTCTTCCAGGAAGTCAGTGGAGAATTTGAGACCAGATGAGGGCACCTCTTACTGGCTGTGTGACCTTGGGTAACCCCTGTAGGTCTCAGTTTTCTCCTTTTTAAAATGAGGATGTAGGATCTTTAAATTCCTTTCTGATCCTAAATTCTCTAACCCTTTGATTTTTGTCCTGGTAAACTTTAAAAGTTTCAGAAAAATTGGTTTTACTCAGGAATTATTCACTCCCTTAAGTGTCTAAACATAGCCTCTAAAGCCCATTAGTTTGTGCTAATCGTCCAGAAGCTGGACAGAGGGCCAACAATTCATTAACTTTCGTGAATTATACTACCTGTTTTTGATTAATTATCATTCTTTGTAGTTAAGTATCATCTTTAATGTGCAAATTTCCAAGCATTTTATAAATGTTAATAAGGCTACCCTTCATCTTAGAGGGGTTAGTATTATTATCTTCATTTTAGAAATGAGGAAACTGGAGCATCTGGAAGGTCAAAGAATATGTGAAAAGCCACTCTTTAACGAGGAAAGAAATTGTGTAATATAATAAATACATATTTACAAAGATTAAGAAAATTGAAAAGCTTGCAATTGGACTGGATTTATAGGGAGCATTATTTCTTCTGTCTCGAATCTCTTCCTTCCTTTTTCGACTATTGAAATGTGGTCTACTTTTTAAAGCCCAACGTGAACTACTTTCTCCAGACAGCCTTCCATGATCTTCCCACAAAGTATTTGGCTCCTCTCGAAGTCACTTTTCTCCTAATGCTGTATACTACAATTATCTGAATTTATGTTTTATCCTCTTGAGATACAAATTCCTGGAGAGCAGGCACCCTGCCATACATTTGTTACTTTCCAGCCCTGAGCACAATACTCTACACACACACACAGTATGTCCTTATTCAGAGAGTAACAACATAAAGAATTGCTGCTGGAACCAAGAGAGTTTGTGCCCTTTACCTGCTCCTTTTTCTACTAAGGGGCATTTAGCTCTAGCCTCAAGTGTATGAACTGGGTTGGTTTCTGTACATCCTGGCCTCCAGAAAGAGGTCAGTCTCTCTTTATCAAATTCTTTCACTCTTTATGCCCCCCATACCGCTCTGAGAGAATCACTTGCCCCTGAGGATTGGCTTATGTCTAATGTCTTCCCCAAAGGGAAGAAAATAAAGGTACACAATGTACAGCGTAAATCAGGTATGGGATGGCTATTTATTTCCTTCACACAGAAGCAATGCTTAATACACAAGATTTATAAGCATACATTGACAAAGACTAAAACAAAAAGCAATAACTTATACTTAGTGTTAGAAGTGTTTGTAGAATATCATTGGTAAGTAGTACACTGACTACAATTCTGATATCTTGTCAAGTACCATTTGGTACTTTCTTTGTACCCATAAAATGGGCTGATATTTGTGAAGTACACTATCAGATTGTGAACTAATCCATAACCAGCCCTCTTGGTTTACATTGTTCCCACAAGTGAACTATTTGGTTACAACTGATGAGCAAGGTGAACAAGCTTTAAAACAAATAAATTTTTAAAACCACCATGACCCAGTGAGCACATCTTGCTGACTAATGACCCAACCTGCAACATAATCACAAATGACACTTCCTCCAGGAAGCCTTTTTTAATCTCTCCACTGTTTTCCCTGTAATTTGCAACATAAGAGGATGAACTTTGGTTTTGTCAAAAAAAGAAACATCATGAATTGTAATACATCTTTCTCTTCGAGAGTTTTGGGTTTGGAGTCAAAAGAGTGGGGTTCAAATCCCTGCTCTACTAATTGTGTGATCTTGAGCAAGTAATTTCCTTTTTAGGATTTTAAAGCTTTTAGGTTAGTTGAGTTCCAGTTAGGTTCTCAATTTATTCCTCAATAAAATTTACTCAGAGGAATCAAATAACAACTAAACACTTACTTTGAACTTTGAGATATTCGTGCCTTTCTAATAGATTTGAAACAGTCGTCTGTAAAGATAAAAACTGTTTCTCAGCTCTATTTCCAAGTGACTTAATATTCTCTTGGGTAATGAGACATACCATGGGACCTTTGGTTCTAGATCATGGATTCTAATCCTTTCCTGAACAGGAAAATCAAAACTATTTTCATAAGTCATAGATAGAATCTCAAATTCATAGGACATCAAACATCAAAGGGGTCTTAGAACATAGAGAATTAAAACTGGAAAGAACTTGAGAACATAGAATGTTAAAGCTAGAAGGGTTCTTAGCATATAGAACATAGAATGTAAAAGCTGAAGTGGATCTTAGAATGTAGAATTCTAGAATGTACAATTTCAGAGCCAAAGGAAACATATAGATCACGCAGGTGAAGAAAGAGAGGTCCAAGAGTTAAAGAGCTTTGCCTGAGACCTTATAAACATCAGTGGAAATAGGATGCAGAGGATCCTGTCTGGAGATGAGAATCCCACTTTGTCTAATAGGAGTAAAGTGGGGCTAAACTTTTACACATGTGGGAAGCCAGGCCCATATTTTTGCCTTTGCCTTTTATTGTCCACTTACTTAAAATATTGGCCTTCAGTTTCTTTTTCCATCAAATAACATTAGCTCACATACTTATAAATTACTTTAAAGTTTTTGAAACATTTTATGGAGTATCTCTTTTTATCCATACTACAATTCAATGAGACAAGTATGTCCCCATTTTACAGAGGAGAAAATCGAGCCTCAGAGAGTTTAATTGATTTTCCCAGGGTCATACAACTAGCAACCATCTGAGGCTGGATTTAAACCCATATCTTCCAGACTCTGAGTCCAGTGTTTAATCCATTTTGCTAAATTGTTCCTTACTTATCACTCATTGTTATTTGAACCAGCAGATGAATCCTTGGAAAAAAAGGAAGAACCTTGGAATTTTGATACCAATTTTGTGGGTCAGTATTTAAGGGGATACTATATTGGTGAGATTGCTACATTATAATGACACATCTTTGAAGGGCTAACCCTCTTTGTTGGAAGTCCCAAATGAGCCTGCCTATTATGGAATACTCTACAAGGAAGTTAAAGTATGAGTTCAAAATAACACCATAAATACATGGCAGCAGAAAACTATAAACTCTTACAGACAATTAAATAATAAGGAAAATCAAATCCTGGTTCTCCTTCACACTCCTTCAAACTCTTTTCCATTTGGTCATTGTCCAGCTATGATTCTATAACCCAGAAAAATTTGTACTGGTTAATAATTTCATATAATTCCCTTAAGCAACAGTCATAACACCATATTTTCATTGTATCCAGACCTGCCGTGGTATTAGCCTGCATTAACACAAATTATAGCTGCCATTCCAGAAACATACACTTACTTGGAATGAAAGTGATTAAGTTTACAGAGGTGCTGAATAACACACTTCTTTAAGTGGGGAAGAGAAGTGGTCTTGAAGAAAGAGCTGTCAATCATTAGTTAATTTATACAGCTTTATATGCCTTCATTATTCCAAACAAGCCAAAGCTACCACTGTCCAGTTAAGGTCAAAAGGAAGCATGGCTTTTATCTCTTTAGCCACTTTGGAAACACAGAGGGAACAGGCCTGAATTCACAGAGATCTCATCTCGAAAACAAACGGGATCCTTATAGAACCCCCTCAGTGGGCTGGAGAGTGTTCTCAATCAAAGCTGTAAAAATCTCCAAACAGCAGGACTCCTGCCCTGAGACTAGGGCTGACTAATAAAGAACTGAATGAGGAGAATGACCCCGAACTGGAAGAAGGGGTCCCTGCAGAGCTAAGTGCCTCCATCCTCAACAGTGGCTGTTAGGGCCCTTTTTATTTTGATAACATAAAAAGGTCATGTCTCATTAGTCAATGTCTTACATTAACCCTTTTAAAAATTATTGATAAAGGAAAAGAGGAAAGAGCAAAAGAACCCACAACAGGGAAATTGCTTCATATACCTTCCTGAAACGTGCTGTTGTTGTCATAAGGGACAAAATGCATCAAATTTTCTTGTGCTTTCTTTCTTCAGGGAGAAATAAATAAGAATTGACTTCAAATAGAACTTGAGGGGTGGTTGTTGTTGTTGATTTTACAAAATTGGTACCAGGTTACTGTCTAGCTCATGCTATTTCTCAGATCTGCCCCTTAAGAAGTCAGATCTGAGATGCAGTGTAGGGTTTGCTTTAAATCAAGTGAGGGATGATTAGATTTAGAGCTGGAATATTCTTGGAGATCAAATTGTTCGAATCTCTCGTTTGACAGGTGAGATAACTGAGGTCCAGGGAAGGGAAGTAAATTTGCCCATGGTCACCCATAGTAACTAATGGATCTTCTAACTCAAAATCCATCTATCTTTCCAGTTCCTTAATAATTTGGTCCTTCAATCTTTCCCAATTTTTTCTGAAATTAAAAACTTTAAGAGTATACATTTCCTGTCTTTCAGTGTGTCACATAGCTGAGAAACACTTGAAGTTGAATGACCTCAGCAGAAATCCCACAGCTAGGAACTTTGCCTTCTAACACCTGTTCCTGGTTACAGACTGGATCTATGACTTTGGGAAAGTCTCAGTTCCTCCATCAGTAAACTGAAGGTAATGATATCTGCCCAGTTGAGATGTTGGCAGGATAAACTATTTAGTATGTCTTAAGGAGATGCTGTCAATTGTAAATATGAAAGAAAACCAGAAATTGATTTTCCTCATTATTTAATTGTCTCTAAGAGTTTATAGTTTTCTGCTGCCATGTATTTATGGTGATTTTTTTTTCATCTATGAGCTGGGCTGATGACTCAGTGACTTGAACTTCTAGAGACATGCAATCACAGAACCTGGCTATCTGGAAGGGACTTTAGACAACATCAACCCTAATTCCCTTATTTTATTTAATAGATAGTAAGGCTAAGCCCAAAGAAAGGGTTGGGGGGGGTGGTGTAACTTGACTTAGGTCGCAGAGCTCACCATTGGTCAAACCAAGTTTAAGATGCTACCAGCAGTGGTAGAATGTAAGCTCTTTGGGAGCAGAAATTGTTTCATTTTTGTCTTTCTACCCTCGTTGCCTTACAAAGTGCCAGGGGCATAAAGTGCTTAGTAAATTCTTCTTGAATGAATGGTGTTTCCGTTACACAAATCTGCATCTCCAACCATTTACCCAAGCAAGAAAAGTGTGCACTTACTATCAAATGGACTTCAAGTCTTTCTAAGGGTACATCTTCCCTCTTTTCCAAAGTAATACCAAGTCATCTCTGTCCAACTAATCTTGTGAATGTGTGGTTACTATTTAAGATTGACAAGAATTAGTCACTAGATGTTGGGTACAGGGAATATGTTACCAACCCAGGGCAACCTTGCAAGTAAAAGAGACATACACTTTATGATGTATGAATGTGAGAGAACACTATTGTGTCATAAGGAATGATGAAAGGAAAACTTGGAAGACTTGTGAGCAGAACAAGGTGAACAATTTATACAGTAACAAAACCGCCATTAAAAAAGACACTTAAAAAATTTAATAACCCTGACCCACACAATAATTCCAGAGGATTGATGATAAAGCATACTACCCACCACATGGAAGAAAATTGAGAAAATCAGGGTATAGAATGAGACATACACACACACAGACATATGTATATATATGTCTGTATGTGCATATGTGTGTGTGTGTGTGCGCGTGTTATGGTCAATGTAGGAATTTGTTTTGCTTGATTGCATATCAGTTACAAAGCCTCCTTCCCTCTCTCCTCCTCCTTCCCACCCCCAATGGTGGAAGTATGGGGAGTGAAAATGAAATTTTTTGTTACTTTAAAAAAATTAACTTAAAAGCAAAACTAAACCCAATGGAAATGCTAAGGTGTGTTCTTAATATAATCATATTTTCTGCCTATAAGGACAGAAGGATTGACACCTTATACCCAACTTAGGGAAAATGATCTCTTCCTAGAGTCCTAACTGGAAATTCAAATTCATCTGGGTTGTCATGCTCCAAGGACATCAGCCTGTGACCCTTGGCGGTTGAGAGGGAAGGCAAAGAGGGCAGCACAGTGCATGGAGTATAGGAGTTGAAGTCAGGGGCACCAGTTCAAATCATGCCTCAGAGACTTACTAGCTGTGAGACCCTGCTCAAGTCACCTAACTTCAGCAGATTTAATTTCTTCATCTGTTAAATGAAGGTGATAATAGTATCTATCTTACAGTGTAATTGTGATGATCAAACGTATTAACACATAAAGTTCTTTGCAAACTTTAAAGTCCTATATAAAAGCTGGCTGGTTTTAAATGAGCTATGTTTTGGGTATCAGGACCAGTTTGTTTCTACTTCATTCTCATTTGATCTCCATGGTCAGCAACAAGAATCTCTGACTCTTTCTCAGGGGCCGCTTTCTATCACAGCCCCTGAGGTAACAGGGAACTGTCAGATTCTGGGCCTCTGCTTTGCTCTAATAATATTCTTCTTTTTTTTTTTTTTTTTTTTGAGGGGGGAAAGGCAAGGCAATTGGGGTTAAGTAACTTGCCCAAGGTCACATAGCTAGTAAGCGTGTCAAGTGTCTGAGTCTGGATTTGAACCCATGTTCTTCTGTCTCCAGGGCTGGTGCTCTATTCACTGTGTCACCTAGCTGCCCCTCTAATAATATTCTTATGTCCTACTTATTATTGTGGTATTATGCTATTTGTGTATATGTTTGTCCATCTTTGAATTTTCTTCCCTACTTTTCTTTAAACACAGGGCCCTGCACATGGTAGGCATGTAAATATTTGCTGAATAGGATTTTCTACCCTTTGCCCATCCAGTGCCATATTCTCTCTTGGATAGTGGCAGCTGATGGTGCTGAGTGGCAGAAAAAAATAGGATTCTATCTCAGATACTCTGCTTTTTCTTAGCTAAATTATTGCAAGATAATAGACAGGTATGCACATTGAAAACTACAGCAATAAAAGATATAATGATAGAAACATTTTGGAAACTTTTTTTTAATCTTGTACTGCCCCTTGTGGGTAATGATTTCCCCAAAGTTTGCTCCCTGCTTTGAAATCCTTTTATTTGTCTTGAATTTACCCATCTCAAGCACCAAGAGTACTCTAATTCTATTATACTGGAGTTTTGAGATGTAGTGGAAGAGAACTGGACCTAGGTTTGAATTATGGTCCTGTTATGTATTAGTTGTGTGATCTCAGACAAGTTGCTTTCCCTCTCTGGGCCTCATTTCCTTCATCTTTAAAAGAAAGCAATTGGGTTTAATCTAGCATGGTTCAGATCCTATAAATCTGTGTCTGTACCATCCAAACACATTTCAGTCTTATAAACCTTGATCACATTTTTCTACTAATCTTCTCTTTTGAAACATAAGAGTCCTAATACCTTTAGTCTGTACTTTGCAAAGATCCATTTTGAAATCATACAAGTTGGTGCAATGGAAAAAAAGCTAAATAAAAAGCATTTTTCTTTGGAGTCAGAAGACAGGGTTCAAATGCCCACTCTGCCTCTCACTTAGTGCCTGTATGATCTTTTATGAATTATTTTCTCTCTCTGGATCCTAGTTTCTTAATCTGTGAAATGATAATAAAAAAAAAAGCTAGACTACTAGGTGATTTCAAAGTTCCTTTCCCAGTTGCCTTATGATGTCCTTGTTTTTCCATCATTCTCCAAGAGGACCAATGACATCAGGAGGGTGATGTCTTGACGTGTGTGTGAATTGGATTTAAGTGCTGTGCAAAATGCACAGAGCTGTGCAAAGTCATCAGCCTCACTCTCTCCTCAATGAAAGACGGAGTCCCCTTTCTCTCCCTTGTTTGAAA
>CM053585.1:272220408-272238862 GCA_028646515.1 Pseudochirops corinnae
AGTTTATCAAGGTTGGTCATCATATGTATGATGTGTCTGTGATTGTGTACAAGTTTTCCTGGTTCTGCTCTTCTCACTTAGCATCAATTTGTATAAGCCTCTCCAGGTAATTATGAAGTCCATCTCCTTCCCATTTCTTATAGCACAAAGTATTCTATTACAATAGCATACTTTTAGACTGAAAAGCCCAACTTCCCTTCTCAAAATCTAAATCCACTTTCTTCACTTGTAGATGATTCAGTCCCAGGACTTCAGTAGTCCTTGACTTTCAGTTCTCCTCAGGCACCTCCCAGCTGATGTTCATTTTCTTTTGGGTGTTGTGGTTGTCTCAGCTCATCCTGTGTGATTCTCGTCTTTTCTCTTCTATGGCAGTTTTTCCTTCTCCTAGACTGGGTTATGGTATTCTTCATAAGAAACACATGGTCCCCTCATCACACCATTTTATCCATATTTATGTGGGAAGCTGGGAATTAAAGCCATCAACTTCACTGAAGAAAGTCTACATTACAAATGTCATTTCCAATAAGGGGGTTTGGGGAGTGAAACAAGCTGACAATGAGCCCACATGGAAATTCTCCCAAGAGACTGAATTTAGCTTGTTGACATGGACAGCAGAAGCTCAATGAGGTACATATTAGCACCAGGGCTGGCAGTCAAGTGCAGCTATTTCTGGATTGAGCTTCAATAGTTCTCACTTGAAACCTCCTCAAACCCAAGAGAGCAAATCATTTCATACAATTAGATTGAAATAATCCAAGAAATTGGTCTGCTAATGCACCTTGGCTAACTACTTGACAAGTATATAAGATTAATCAAAAAAAAATTTACTTTACTGGATAGGTGTGGAGGGTTCTACTAACTCTAGCCTAGGATGCCATCTCACTGAGGCAAAACAAGACTGTTCTCAGATAAACTCAAATAGAAAGTCCTGAATGAATAGGAATGAAAAGGGTGTACACAAAGATACAACCACCTTGTCCCATTTCCCATTTCCATGATGTTTCAATGTAGCTTTGGCATCAGAATGCTTCCAGGCTGTTGGGTGGATATTTCAGCTTTTGACAGTAACAGACAAGAAACACAGAATGGGAGGAGTGGATGTGAGGCGATTCTTATTAATAGAGAGAACCCACATGGATGAGCACATGTATCTAGTGATGATATGAAATACAGGCATGGTACATGAACTTAAAAAGAGGCAGTGTGGATACAGAGCATGGATTCAGGTCCCTGACATCTACTGGCTGTGTGACCCTGGACAAGTCACTTAACCTGTTAATGCTCTAGGAAACTCTCTAAGACTGTAAGGTTCAGAGAAAGCAAAGATCTGCTTTGGTAGAAGAGCATCACTGGGCTCTCCCTAAACCAATGAGATCATAGGTCCAGGCCCCATTCTCTATTTGTGAGACCAAAGTTATAAATGAGGACATGGTATCAGGTACTATTTCCTCCTGGGAAATGGATTATTTTTCTCATCACCAGTGATTTGCTTCTCCATTTCATTCCAATCTTCCTCATATCCCTTCTGAACACAAAGCATCCTTTGAAGGAGGTAGGTAGTATGGTGTCATGGGATTCTGTACTTTGTGTCAGAAGACTTGGGTTCTAATCCTGGTTCTGTTATTTAGACTTGTAGAATATTAGAGAGACCCTGGTCTGGAATGTAAAGCCCTTAATAATAAGGGCTCCAACTTACCTTTATGGCCTCAGTTCACATTATGTTCTTATTCCAACCAAAATGGACTACTCTCCACTTCTCCAAACCCAAGATTCTACCTCCTACCTCCATGGTCTTGCATAGGCTATTTCCTTTGCCTGGAATGCTCTTCCTCCTTACCTCCACCTCTCAGAATCCTTATCTTTCTTCAACACTCACCTCATTTCCTCTGTGAAGATTTCCTCAGTTTCCCCCCACCTTGCTATGTTCTTTCCCTCTTCAAATTACTTTGTATTTGCCTTTTTGTGCACACACAGAATCTACGGTAGAATGTAAACTAGGCAGACTCTGTTTGAAGTTTTGTCCATTTGCATTCATCACTTCCATGCCTTGCACATTATTCTTCAATTGTGTCATCCTTCATGACCCCATAGACCATAGTATGCCAGTGCTGTCTATGGGGTTTTCTTGACAAAGACAGTAAAATGGTTTACCATTTCCTTCTCTAGTAGATTAAGGCAAACAAAGTGACTTGCGTAGGATCACACAGCTGATAAGTGTCTGAGGTCAGTTCTGAACTCAAGACTTTTTTGACTCCAGGCCCAGCCCTCTCTCCACTGAGTCACCTAGCTGCCTCCAAATGAGTGGAGGGCAGGTCTATGGCTTGGGCTGAGAGCCCACACTATGAAAGTGGCAATTCAATGGTCTTTTCTCTCTTTCAACCTCTCCTACAACTTTCCTTGGGTCTCTTATGGGGAAAGTGAGTGCCTTCTCCTATGAAGAACCTTAGCTCTAGACTTAGACCAAGTTTAATCCTTGGAGATCCTGACCCCTAAGAGAGAGGAGATCAGTCTTCTTATTCCCCGGAGTAGAACCAAGGAAGATCTTTTATACAAAGGTAGGCGTGGCTTATGCCTAGTGTCTTCCCTAAAGGGATTTACAGGATCCTTTTTGGGAAAGTTACTGAATATACATGGTAGTAGTTACTAGATATAGGATAGCTATTTATTTCTTCCACCACAAAAAATTATTAAAACATAAAAGGCTAAAAGGGCGTTGATAAATACTTCAAACATGACACAATAACCATCGCTCCTATTATGTTCTTGGTTGTAAAGACTCCAGAGAGATAGGTGGGACTACCAAAGATGTTTCCCTCAATCTGTTTAACAATTTACACTTGAGGTCTTCTGACCAACCAGGGTATGTTTTATACTCCTGGTAGTGCTCATCTTTCCCTCTAAGAAGGATAGAGTTGCAAGAAGTGCCTCCTTCTGTCAGTCTGACTTTTGACTTCTCAGACTCACAAAGTTACTGCCAGAGATGTATTTTGCCCTCTCTCAGAGGCAGCTAAGGATTTAAGATTCAATTCCAGGCCCACAGAAATAAATAGTAGACACAGGTAGACACAGCTTTGCCTGTTCTCATTTATATTGTTCTCATTGCCAAGTGCTCATGATTGTGATAGTAGTTACTGGGAAAGGGGTCTTTCAATGAAGAAGTGTGTTCCAAACCAGATAGATTCCAAAGAGATATACTCAAAAGCAAGAAAGAGAGAAAAGGACAGTGATCCTATCCTCTATCTACTCTATCCTTTATTCCAAAGTCTACTGAGTGACTTTTTTTTTTTTTTTTACCTTAATGGGCAATCTTCCCTGCCATTTCAATTGGAAGACAAGAAGCAAATCAAGACCTTCTGGTCATATTTGGCCATTAGCAAGAGGGCAGAGTACATGCCTCATGAAAAGGCCTACTTCTGTTAAAAGCGTTTCAGGCTAATCTCTTTCAGTTTAAAGACTATCTCAGGTTGGAAAACTTTCGAGGCTTACATAGTTATTAATCAATGAATGAACATTAATTATAAGTGCATACCGTGTGCCAACCACTATTCAAAGAGTCATGGATAGTCCCTGTCCTCAAGAGGCTCACCATCTAATGGGGGAAACCATAAATATGTCCAAATAAGCTATATACGGGATAAACAGGAAATAATTAACAGAGGAAAGGCACTAAAATTAAGAGATGTTTGGAAAGGCTTCTTGTAGAAAATGAGATTTTAGTTGAGATTTAAAGGGAGCCTGGGAAGGCAGTACATAGAGATGAAGAGAGTATTCCAGGCATTGGAGACAGCCAGAAGAAATGCCCTAAGTCAAGAGATGGAGTATTGCTTGTGGAACAGAAAGGAAGCCAGTGTCATTGGGTTAAAGAGTACCAGACAAGGAATATAGTATAAGAAATCTGGAAAGGCAGGAGGGGGCCAGGTTTTGAAGGACTTTGAATGCCAAACAGAAAATGTTGTATTTGATTCCAGAGGGGATAGGGAGTCACTGAAGTTTATTGAGTAGGAGTGTGACATAGCTGGATCTTTGCTTTAGAAAAACCACTTTGGTAACTGAATGGAGGAAGAATTAGAGTGGGTAGAGACTTTAAGTAAGCAGACCTATGAGCTATTGTACTAATCCAGGTAAGAGGTGATAAGGGCTTGCCCAAGAATGGTGGCAGTGTCAGAGGAGAGGAGAGGGTATATTCAAGAGCTGCTGTAAAGGTGAAATCAACAAACCTTGGCAACAGATGGGATATGGTGGGTAAGAGTATGAGGAGTCTCAAATGACTCCCTAGATTGCAAGCCTGAGGGATTAGGGGGATGGTATTACCCTCTATAGTAATAGAAAGGTAGGAGAGAGAGTTTAGGGGTAAAGCTAATGAGTACACTTTTGGACGTGTTGAGCTTAACGTGTCTGCTGGACATTCTTTTAAGATATCTGAAGAGCAGTTGGAGATGAGAGACTAGGGGTCATCAGAGAGATTGAAACAGTATAGATAGATTTAAGAATCATCAATATAGAGATATCAATTGAATCTTTGGATCTGATGAGATTACCAAGTGAAATGATATAGAGGGGGAAGGAAAGAGAACCCAGGATAGGACCCCAAGGGACACCTATGGCTAAAGGGCCTGATATAAATGAGGATTCAGGAAAGGAGACAAAGAAGAAGCAGTTAGATAGTTGGAGGAGAATCAAGAAAGAGTGGTATCCAAAAAGCCTAAAGAAAAGGAAGCATGGAGGAGTGATCACCAGTATCAAAGGCTGCAGAGAGGTCAAGGAGAATGAAGACTGAGAAAAGGCCACTGGATTTGGCAACTAAGAGATAATGGGTAACATAGTTGAGCAAATTATGGAAAAACACCTCAGCTTTTTATGTTATGTTCTCCAAATAACCCCAATGAGTAGAAATGATAATAACCTTACATTTCTATGGCTCTGTATTATTTATAAAGTGCTTTCTTTGTAATAGCTCTGCAAGGTAATACAAGCATTATTATCCCCAGTTTATAGAGTATTAAACCAAAACCTGGAGAGGTCACACAATTTGCCCAAAGACACATAGCAATAAAATAACAGAGCCCAAATATAAAGCCAGATGTCTTGGTTCCAAGTTCATCATCATTCATGCCATGCTGGAAAGAATGGAAATAATGAATCTACTTGGTGAAAGTAGAGAGATTTAGTGAATACATAACTGGCCTTAGAATCAGGAAGATGAGATCAAATCTCATTTGTACTACATATGGTCGTACCTTGTTTTATTGCTCTTCACTTTATTGCACTTCACAGATGTTGTGTTTGTTGTTTTTTTTTGTTTTGTTTTGTTGTTTGTTTTACAAATTAAAGGTTTATGGCAAACCTGTGTCTACCAACTCTACTGGTGCCATTTCCCCAAAAACATGTGTTTATATCATGTCTCTGTGTGATGTTTTGGTGAGTCTTGCAATATTTCAAACTTTTCCCATTATTATTATATCTGTTATGGTGATCTGTAATCAGCATTGTTTGTTGTTACTATTGCAATTGTTTTGGGACTCTATGAACTGTGCCCATATAAGACAGAGAACTTAATAAATACTGTTCTAACCACTTCAACGACAGATTGTTCCCCTCCTTCTTTCTATCCCCTTGGGCATCCCTATTCCCTGAGATACAACAATATTGAAATTAGGCCAATTAATAAACTTACATTGACTTCTAAGTGTTCAAATAAAAAAAATAATTTATGTGGCAAACTTCATTAGTGTCTTATTTTAAGAAATTGGCACAGCTAACCCCAACCTCCAGCAACCACTATCCTGATCAGCCTTCAACATCTAGGCAAGACCCTCCATAGGCAAAAAGATTATGACTTGATGAAGTGTTGGATAATGGTTAGTATTTTTTTTAATCAATAAAGTATTTTTAAATTAAGGCATGTGCTTTTTTTTTTTAGACATAATACTATTATACACTTAATGGGCCACAGCATAGTGTAAACCTAACTTTTATATGTACTGGAAAACAAAAAATTTCATGTGACTCGCTTTATTGCAGTATTGGTTTTATTGCAATGGTCTGGAACCAAGCCCACAAAATTTCTGAGGTATGCCTGTACTAGTTGTGTGATCCTGGGTGAGTCACTTATCCTCTCAATGTCCCAGGCAATTCATGAAGAGTAGAATTGAATTTTCACTAGAAAAGGTACCTGTGCATTGGTGAGCAAATTTCTTACCCAGAACTGCCCATTGGTAAAATCAAAAGTCTTGTCAAAAAAAAAAAAAGAAAAAAAAACTTGATTTGGAGTCAGAAGGCTTCCCTGTATGACTTGTGTGATGTTGGGTTAGTTACTTAACCACTCTGAACTGAAGGCTCTTCATCTGCAAAAGAAGGCATTTGGATTAAATGATCCCCAAGGTTTCTTCCATCTCTGACATTTTATGCTCAGATACCGTGAATCATAAAGGCAGGAAGAGGAATGAGAAAGAAGCCGCAGAGTTCAAAAATGTTATAAGTCTTTCTGTCACAACACTAATGAACCAAGTCTTCCATGTGAATTTGGTATAATTCCCCCAGATGGTAGCTGTTTTATCAGTGGTTTGAACCCAATTAGAACAAATTATGGCTTTTTTTGGGGGGTGGGGTGGAGGTTCAGAGTGTCTTCTGGGCACTCTTAAAAACTCAATAACAACCACACTTGGAGTTCACATTATTTCAGCTTTTCCATCATCAACTTTTATGGTGAGTTTTAGAAACTGGTTATTGAAAAAATCTGACTTCAGACCCCAACTTGGCACCACCCAGCCAATTTAGTCTTTTCCTCTACAAAATGTAGAAAAGGTCCCCTAGGAAATGGAATGAGGGAGAGTGAGCAAGTTAGATGTTCAGCTTTGTTGCCTTTTAAGGGTCCTTTGCTTTGCCAAGTATGTTGTTGGGAGGTACAGATGGGTACCCGGGGACTCTGTAAAAAGGAGCTTTGTGCCAGGCCTGCTTAGTTGAGCATTTCTCAATTTATTTTTAGCTTAACAAATATCTATAAAAGACCTACTATGCATAAGGCACTGTGCTTGGTGCTGGGGTTAACAAGATGAAAAACAACACAATCCTTGTTATCAAGGAGTTTAGAATCTAATATGTTGTGTTTTGGCGGGGGTAGGGCTAAAAATATTTTAAAATGTAACCCACGGTTAATGACTAGTGCATTTTGCATAAGACTCTTGATTGGTGGTGTGTTCCTACATGAGGAGTGGAGTTGCCAAGAGCTTGAAAGAAGAGAGACCTTTTTGCTTCTGGTTGCATGGGAGGCTTTCAATTCTAGACTCTCTTGAGGAAGAAACCTGTGGACAAAGAAAAGTCTTTGGGAAGTAATAGACATGTTGAGGGGCCAGTGTCTTGATATGTCCCTGATTTCCAGTTTGTCTCCAAAGAGACTTCAAGGAATTTCCTTTTGGGTGAGATGGGAACTCTTTCTCTCAGCTTTGTTGAGTTGTCTGGCTCCCAGTGGTAAAGCTCGGTCACTCTGTGTATTTTCTAGCATATTCTAATCTAAACTTCTCTGATTTCTGTTTTCTGTTTAGGTAAAAGGGTTTATGTGCTATTCACTATTTGTGACAGTCTTTTGTGTAACTACTATTTAGCAGGGAAGAAATGATACCTTTCTATATTACTCATATGAATGTGAATATACAATTTAACAAATATCTCTTAAGTATTTACTAGATGTTAGGAATTGTTGTAGGCACTGAAAATACAAAGACAGAGGTGAAATGGGCCCTTTCCTAAAGGAGCTCACATTCTACTGGAGGCGAGATGATGTATACCTAGATAAATGAATACAAAATTTTGCTGAACAGATAAAAGGCAATTTGTAGTGAATTGTATAACTCAGTTGACATTCTTTCTCTTAAGAAATTCTTTCTTGATCTCCTTAAATGGTAGTTCCTTTCTCACAAAATTACCTTGAATTTATATATTTACTTGGTGTGTATGGGAGATATATATATATATATACATAAATGCATATATGTATATATATTCACATACACACAAGTGTATATATGTCTATATGTATTGCAGTTATATGCATACGCATGCGTACAGATACATATATGTATCTGTACACACATATTTAACTGTATTTATATCTGTCTATATATATATAAAAGAATGTAAACTCCCTGAGAGTGGCTGTTTTATTTGTGTCCTAATAGATGCTTACTGATTGATTGATTCTGAGTTCTTGACAAAAACAATGATGACAGCTTGGGGAATCAGGAAAGAGATTTTTTTTTTAGGATGTAACTCTTGAAGGAAGCTAGGAAATTATAAAGGCAGATAGGAGGAGGAAGAACATTCCAGGCATGAGGTAGCACCTGTATTAAAATACAGAGATAAGAGAGGGAATATTGTGTGGGAAGAATGGCAAGGAGGCCAGTTTGGTTGAAACTTAGGGTATGTGAAAGGAAGTAATATGGGATCTTTCTAGGTTGGAAGCCAATTGTTAAAAGCTTTACATATCAGACAGAGGACTTTGTATTTTATTCTCCAGCCAATAAGGAGTCCATAAAGCTTTTTGAACAGGGGAGTGACATAGTCAGACCTGTGTTTCAGGAATGTCAGTTTGGCTGTTTTGTAGGTGATGGATTATAGATAAGAGAAACTAGAGGCAGAGAGAACAATGAGAAACAGCCATAGTGATTGATGAGTTCATGTGTAGTCACTGGGCAATAGCTAAAATGAGCCAATCTGGGTGTGCAGCCATATCAAGTCAATATATCTTCTTTTTTTTTTTTTTAAGGGTTTGAGTTCCTTTCATGGTAAACCTCCAATGTTTGTGCATCACTCAGTTCAGTCTGCAGTGCAGCTGACAAGTTCCTGATTGGAATACTCATGTTCTTCATAGGATCCTATAGGATCTAGATACATAGGATCTAGATCATAGAGCTAGAGTTGTTCACTTACTTCTGTTTGACTCAGTTTCCTCATCTGTAAAATGAACTGAAGAAGGAAATGGTAAACTACTCCAGTAAAAATGGCAAACTACTCAAGAAAACCCCAAATGGTAGATTGTAGAAGTGGGAGGAAGACCTGTATGTACAAAAAATATTTATTGCAGCTGTTTTTGTGGTGGCAAAAAATTGGAAACTAAGGGGATGCCCATCAATTCAGGAATGGCTAAACAAGTTGTGGTATATGAATGTAATGAAATACTATTGTGCTATAAGAAATGAGGAGCAGATGGACTTCATATTTACCTGGAGAGACTTATACAAATTGATGCTGAGTGAGAAGAGCAGAACCAGGAGAAATTCGTACACAATTACAGACAAAACGACCCAACTTTGATAGACTGGACTCTTCTTAGCAATGCAAGGTTATAAGACAACTCCAAAAGACTCTTGATGGAAGGAGACGTCTACATTCAGAGAAAGATCTAGAAAGAGCAGAGTTTAAATGCACACTGAAGCAAACTACCTGCTCTCTTTCTTATTCTTGTTTGATTTTGTTTCCTCTTTCCCATTGTTCATTCCAACAGTTATAATCCTTCTTTATAACCTGACTAATGTCTAATGTGAAAGTAGCTGCAGATCCTATACTTCATTGCATACCACCTTGGGGGGGGGGGAGGGAGAGGAGCAAATTTGAAACTAAAGGGATTGTGGAACTGAATCTTGTAAACTAAAAGTCAACAAACAAATCAATAAAAAAAAATTCATAGTAAAATAAAAAGAAAACCCCAAATGGGGTCACAAAATATCATGACAACTCAAATGACCAAATAACAACAAAAAGGGAACTCAAAGGCCACCTCCTCGTTTTACAAATGAGGAAATCCAATCCCAAGGAGGACTTTCCCAGAGTCATGCAGTCTATAAGTAATAGAGGCAGAATTTGCACACAGTTCATCAGAATCTGGAGCTGACACTCTTTCCACAGCACCAAACTGCCTCTGTCATGTCCTGGATAAGGAGAAAAGAGTGCCAGGTTACTGCATCTCTTCCTTCTTTGTTTTAACATCCATAAATAACTGGGCAATTGCCTTCTGAGCATCATCAGTGACTCTCTCCCTTAAATTCAAAAAGACTGCTACAGGGCATAATGTGAAATAAGGCATGAATGGGAGCTTGGAACTAGATTGTGGAGGGCCTGGAAAAGCAGGGCAACAAGGAGTAACTGAACATTTCCGAGCAGCAGGTTAGTTAACCTTGTCAGATGTGCTCATTAGGAAACCTACTTTTTTGACAGAAGAAGGAAAAGTCTTGACAAGAAGATATGGGACTGATGGGGTTACAAGCAGGTTGGAGCCTTTAATAGAACTCTGCAATCCCTCCATTTGGAAGGAGACCTTGGTGGGACGTGCACTTAAAAGGCTGGGGCTGTTTCATTTTTGCCATTAAGTATCCCCTCGCTCCTGGCCCACTTCATGGGACATTGTAGGAGCTTAACAAAGGCTTATTGATGAATTGATTGGTTGCCTCCAATTGAAGATTAATGAGTATAAATCTGAGTCTCTTTAAGCCTTCCCCCACACTTACATATAATCATAGTAATGAGGATAATGACCATGATTGATGGTGATAGCTAAAATTTAAATTGCACATTTGTAAAGCATTTTTACACATTTTTTTTATCTCTGAAATGACTCTGTAGATGTTATTATTCTCTCCATTTTACAGATGAGGAAAATAAGAATGAGAGATTAAGTGACTTGCCCAGGTTCACACAGCCATTAAGTGTCTGAGGTGGGATTTCAGCACAGGTCTTCCTGACTCCAAGCTTGTCAATTTATGCATTAATCCAAGCTGTTCGTACATCTCACATTGATCCTAAATATACTTGGAATCTTAGTCTTAGTCTTAGTCTTGGAATCATAGAAGAGACTAGAGCTAGGAGGATTCTTAGAGATCAGTTAGCCCAGTCCCCTCAATTTTATAGACCTTGGAGTGGTGAAAAGAACACTGGATTTGGAGTCTATACATTTAGGCTCAAGTCTGGATTCCCTCACTTGCTAGTTGTGTGACCTTGGGCTGATCCATTAACTTCTCTGGGCCTTAATTTTTCTCATCTGTATAATGAGGGAGCTGGGCTAGATGACAGATAAGGTCTCTGAGATCTAAAGGTTCAGGATTCCATGAGAATTAGAGAAATTGAGTGAATGTCTCACTGTTGGATAGCTGTATTACATAGCAGCCCTGGGATTTACACTCAGGTTTCCCCACTCAAAAGACAGTGCTCTTTTCATTCTCTGATGCTATCTCTTGTTAGGATCGACTTCCTCTTAGAGAGCTGGAGATAGAAATGGGAGTACAGGCTGGGGAAGATGGCTACTCAGGTGAATATCAAGGCACTGCACCTCACCTAAGTTTTAGAGCAGGCTTAGGTCACCTGGTTCATTCCCATAGATGTATCACCCATTCCCAGGATGCACTTCAAATAAAACAGAAGGGTCCTGCAAGGTGGCAAGCTGTTACTTGCCCATTCCCCCAAGAAAACCCTTTTCACCAACAATTACCACACCATCATAAACACTGAAGAGAGACATGATGTAAAAATGAAATTACTAAAAACATTTTTGGACTAACACTTGGCTTTATATAAACTCACAGACAATCCCATAAGGCACTCAAGCAGATTATAGGTTTGAGCAAAGCTGGAAAATTGCTGCTATTATAGTGTTATTATTAACACCTTGTAATTAGCCCTAAGGAATCCCAAAGTTCTCTTTCGTGATTTGGCTTTAATGAAGGGAAATTGCTACCTTGGTGAGTTGGATGGCGCCCGCTCTGATTAACCTTAAGTATATAGGACTATTATTTTGAAAATGTTTGCTGTCATGTGAATATTAGCATTACATACAACTGGAAGGGTGGTTGTTGCGGGGGGGGGGGGGGGGGGAGGGGTTGTGAGAGAAAGAAGCCCTCTTTTTCTAGGGGAGGATGAGTCACAGGCTGACTTCAGTTCTGGTCATTGCTTCAAAGATCAAGAAGGGAGAATTGTTAGGTTGCCACTACCCGGGGCCAACAGACTCACCAGGATTCACTGGTGGGGTCAAAGGCTGCC
Source organism: Pseudochirops corinnae (assembly GCA_028646515.1). NCBI lineage: Eukaryota > Metazoa > Chordata > Mammalia > Diprotodontia > Pseudocheiridae > Pseudochirops > Pseudochirops corinnae. The sequence continues at coordinate 272,232,433 of CM053585.1, forward strand.
AACTGTCTTACCTGCTGATTGCAGAGACTGAGAGCTGGTAATTGTATGGAGAGAGATGGTTTATTATCACTGAGAGAGTAGCCCCATGAGAATGAGATCATGGTGGGGGGGAGGGGGTTTATACCATGTGCCATAAGGACCATTTATTTGCCTGTTCCGGAGAGCTCTGTTGCTCTCACAGGCCTGCTCCCTTCTCTAGTGAAATGAAGCCAACATTAATAACAGATCCTTCCATCCATCTCTCAGCCTCCCCTCCCACATACTGGACAGTCTGCTTTCATTACCCTCTCTGGGAAAACCATACATTAAAGCAAACTCGTTTGATCTTATCTGTAATTAATTTGTATTTTGATAATAGAGAGGAGGAATTTTTACATGTGATGACTTACCTGTTCATTATTTTCTCTCTTTTGAACTCCTGTGACCGCTGAAGAGCTCAAGCTGGAGCATGGCTGATTATGACATATCTCCCCACCCACCTTTTCAGGAAGGTAGAAGGTGTTGCCTCTCATACTTAGACTAATTGCTTTAAATAATGACTTTGTGCAAAATTAGTCATACATAATTGAAAAATTCTATAGATGAATACCAAAGTAACCTGAGATGATCAGTTTACATAGGAGATGGAAGCACACCTCCCTGGCTTAGGCCATTCTAGCAGCCTGTCTGGTCACTTGCCCCTGGCACGTCAGATGAGTCTGCTCACCTTTCACCAGGCAAAGGTGAAAAGGCCTATTTGACATTGAAAGCATTGTGCAACATCTTACCTGGGAAAGAACACCAAAGTACTGAGCTGACCAAGTATCCTCTGTGCCAGGCAAATGGCCCTTGTAGTCAGGGATTTCATGATACTTGACATGATCTGAGTTTGTGTGGTTACCTATGTTATGGAGTTGAACATCATTTTCATAGGTTTCAGAAATGAAAGGGATTTTGGAGATGAACTAATATGATCTTCCCTCCCTTTGTAGATGGGAAAACAGACATCCAGAGAAGGCAAGTGACTGGTACAAGGTCACATAGATAGTAAAGAACCAATCGAGGATCCATACTCTAGTTTTATGAATCTAGAGTCAGTGTCTAGGCCACGTTACCTTGCCAGTGGGGAGCCACAGTGCTCCACTGGCATCCCAGAGATATAAAGAGAAAGTAAAGAGGGCCCAACTCATCGAGTGGACTTAAGAAACTTAACAAGGCATGGATGAGAGTCACAGATTAGGCAGATATGAAAGGGTGACAATCTGTATTGTTGGAAGGATCATCCATGTTACTGAGCATTAGTATTCTGATGCATTAGTGTATTTGAGTATAACTAGGGCCCATAATCTGGAACACTACAAGGAAGGATCTAAGCCCCAGATAGCCATTATAAAAATTCATATTTGAAAATTTAAAAAATTTGAGATGCTATCTTATCCAGAGAAAGAATTGATAAATAGAAGTATGTATATAATAATTGTGTGTGTGTGTGTGTGTGTGTGTGTGTGTGTGTGTGTGTATGGTCGCCATCTCTAGCTCAGGAAAGGGAGGGAAAAAAAGAAAAAAAATTATATGATAATTTTGTTGTATATTTGAAAGGAATAGCAAGTTGTGCATAGGAGATTTGCAGTTTCATGTATAATCGTCTTTTTATTGTACTATGTTACAGAAATGTTTGTTTTATTCAATAGATCAAAAAATAAAATTTTAAAAAAATGTGGGTTTGAAACATAAGTAACTGTAGGAATTCTACCAAGTTAATATCTGAGAACAAATAGCAGAGTGTTTTAGACAGCAATCAGAACAGGTCTCCTGCCTCATTTATGGCTGTAGGCAAATCATTTAATCTGTCTGACTCCATTTCTTTAGTGTATAATGGGATAATAATACTTGACTCCTACCTATCTCTCAGTGTCATATGAGAATTAATGAGTTAATGTTTATAAAGCACTTTGAGTTCTCCCTGTGAAAGCTTCTTCAGAAGTAGTTCATTAAAATATTCATTCATCTTTTATAATTTGTGGAGGTGATGTGTGTGTGTGTGTGCTTGTGTGTGTGTAGCCATACAGAAACAAATACATACTTCAAATATAGAATCAAAAGACCAAACCTGAAGGGACCATAGTGATCACTAAGCCCCAATCCATCTTTTCAGTGAGGAGAAGACTGAAGTTTAGAGAGACTCTAACCTGAATCCAAACCAGAATTTTCAAGCTCCATTTAAGTATTTTTTAGATGAATGTACCATATAGGATATTTAAGAGATTAGCTATGAGGAGGTCATTCTGTGGTAGGGGAAGTATGAAACTAAACCATTGTTTTCTGGTTGGAAAACTGTCAGGGCTATATATATAAAAGCTTTTAAACGGGTTCCTGCTTCTCACCAATTCCTCCAATATGTTGAGTGGACGAATCCTCTCAATTCTTCACAATGAAGGTCTACTCCTTAACTTCAAAGTTGTTACTTCAAACAAGGTATTTGCTAGAAAAACAAGCAACTGTTAGTTCTCTTTCTTGACTTACTTTTTACCCTTTCGAATTGAAATTGTCTTAACTTCTTATTTCTCTCTCCTTCTCTGCCTTAGCACCTGAGTGTGGATACTGTTAATGGCCAACTAGGTAGCATAGTAGGAGTGCAGGACCCAGATTTAGAAAGATGAGTTTGAATATGGTCTCAGACCAGAGTTCAAATCTAGCCTTATACGGTTACTAGCTGTGTGCACCTGAGCAAGTCATTTAATCTGTCCGTATCATTTTCTTCATCAATAAAATGGGAACAATAATCACACCCATCTGACAAAGTGGTCGTGAAGATAAATTAGCTGTTATCTAATCTGACAGAGAAGAAAGCAAGCATCATAATAATTATGAAGGATACTTATTGAATACCTATCATGTACTTGCCACTGTCCTAGACACTGGGAGCTCAGAGAAAAATATGAAATAATTCTAAGAGAGTTTATATTCTTTTGGGGGAATTAAACATTTAAACATACAAGTTACAAGATAATTTAAGGAGTCTGAGATAGTCAGATTCGTGCTTCAGGAAGGTTATTTTGGGAGCCAAATGGAGGATGGATTGGAAAGGGGAATGCTTGAGGCAGGGAGAGCACTACAGTATTCTAGGCAAGACAGGATGAGAGACTGAACAAGACGAGTGGACCTGGAGTGGATGGTTTCAAGAAATTTGAACCCAACTGTCCTCTGAGTCCAAAACTGATGCCTAGGAATTGAATGGCTCATTAATAAGTGTAATTTCCAATTGAATGGCAGTTTCTTTTCTTGGGCTCCACCCATAAAATAAGTTGAACTAGATGATCTCTAAGCACTTTCGCAGCTCTAAAATTCTGGGATCTTTATTTAGTCCCCAGAATATCCTTTATTGAGTAGTGCTTAAGTAACTGCACAGAGAAACACGTTAAGGCTAAACTTATAGAGAGGCAGTTAAGTCAAATAAAATAGAAATGTCTCATTAAGATGTAAGTTTATTGAGGGGATTAGATTCCCTGGGTAGTTCCATAGAACTCATTTAAACTTTCTAAATGATTCATTTATTTAACCACTAAATCATAATAATAGCTAACGTTTATATGTAGCATTTAGAAGATTTGCAAAATGATATGTTTGTATATGTGAGTATGTGTGTATGTGTGTGTCCTAATCAGATCCTCACAAAAAGCCTCTGAAGTAGGTGTTATTATTATACCCATTTTAAAGATGAGGAAACTGAGGTTGAGGTAGTCCTTAAGATGAAATCATGATAAAGAACATGTTCCCTCCAGGAAGTCAGATTACTTCTTTAGGAACATATTTGTGTAAAAAAAACACAACAACCCAGTAAACATGAAATGTTAACAACATTCAATATTACCTTCAAGGGATAACATAGAAACCCAATTCTATGATACATCTTAGAAATGACTCAGTTCTGTTAAAAAAAAAAAATCAAGTTCTTCTGATGCTTTGAGGAAAATGTTTCTCTTACATAAGACAGCAGAATATACCCTTGAGGATTTCGAGAGTGAATATGCTGAGTAAATAAATTTACCGAAATATCACCCTGACGTAAAATATTTTCCATCAGAAGGGTATTGAACTTGGAAACAAAAGACTTGAGTTTGCGTTTCATTCAGCCGCTGGCTTCCTGGGTAATTTTGAATTAATCACTCAGCCTTCTTTGAGTTTTAGTTTGCCTATTCATCAAGTGAAGATAATAATTCTTGCCTACCTAACCTGAATTATGATTGTGATGTGTTAATAAGAGCAAAGTGCTCTTTAATCTGGGAAGCACTATAAAATCCTGAATTGTTATTATTAACAGATGGGGGCCTTAAAAAAGAAGTATTGAATATTCCAGGTCTGTTGTTGCTTTCTGGAGGTTCCCTCCCACCCCCACCCCGAAGAACCTTAATCTGCCCTTGAGTAAAGTTGTTATCTTGAGGATGCCATCCAAAAAAAAAAAAGCCTATGTGCCAGACAATGTGACTTAGACAGGCACCGAGAACACATTCAAAAGTGTCAGTTACATTAATTAACTAACTAATTAATTAATTCAGTTGGTCCTTTATTCAGTTCCTACTACTTGCAAAGTGTCGTCCTAGCCACTATAGGCACGGAGATAAAATGAAAACCATTCCCTAACCTCTGAGACTCAGTTTCCTCATGTGCCAGAAAGACTTTGTTGATTTTTCAACTTTATGGTATGTTTAATTCTGACACCAGTAGTAAGAATGAAGACGATTAATAATGATAATATTTAAATTGCATTTTATATCATCTCACTAAGGCTTTCCAGCAACTCTGAGAAGAAGGAGCTATATGTGTTATTATTTCAATCTTACAGATGAGGAAACTGAGACTTATTGAGGGTTAAATAGCTAGCTAGTAAATATCAGAGGTGGAGTTTGAACCTAGTTTTGTTTTTTTTTTCTAATTCCAAGTCCAATAAGCTATTCATTATGTTACACAGCCTACCAATATACATATATAGCACTTTATATACATTTTTCCTTTGATTTTCACAATAGCTCAACCAGATAGGGGCAGTTATTATTTGCAATTTGCATCAGCTATTATTATCTGCAATTAGGTGGCACAGTGAATAGAATACCAGGCCTGGAGTCAGGAAGACACATCAAATCTGGCCTCAGCACTTACTGTGTGACCTTGGGCAAGTTGCTTCACCTTGTTTACCTCAGTTTCCTTATCTGCAAAATGAGCTGGAGGAAATGGCAAACCAGTCTGGTATCTTTGTCAAGAAAATCCCAGATGGGATCTCAAAGAGTTGGACATGATTGAAAAACCCCAAAACAATCTGTAATTTACAGATAAGGTCCTGAAGCTCCAAGAAGTTAAGTGACTTGCTTAGGTCACACCGTTAATATGTGCTTTGAGGCAGGATTCATATCCAGGTGCTCAGTATACAAAGACAAAAACAACACTCTTATCCTCAAGGAGCTTACATTCTACTGGGAGGGAGATGGTCCATTTTTAGATAGCTAACTAAAGGTTTAGTTAGTAAATTTAGTTAGTAAGTTTAGTAAATTTAAAGATGAAGAGAACACCAAAATGATGAGGCAGGATGGAGGAGGGAGACTTCTGGATTGAGAGTATAAGAACTGGTTTCCAGAAACTTTTGCAGGATACAGTTTATGTAAAGGACAGTGATGTAGGAGATACCTTATGAAATCTAGAATTATAGGGTATGTGGAGGAGAGTAACAATGTGTAGCTGGAAATGGCCATTGAATCCAAGCCATAGATGGTCTTAGAGGCCAGGCTGAGAAACCTGGTTTATTTGTTTGTTTTGTTTTTGTATATTTGTTCTGCTTCAGAAGCAATAAGAAGTCACTGAAGGTATTTTGCTCACCACTTCTGCTGGTTGCACAGGCCTTCTATGAAGTCCTTTACATCCCTTCTTGAATATAGGTTCTTTTTTTTTTAATTGATTTGTTTATTTACTTTTAGTTTACAAGATTCAGTTCCTTGAGTTTCTAATTTTCTGCTCCCCTCTCTTCCATGGCAGCATTCAGTCAAGTATAGGATCTGCAAATACTTTCACTTTGGCCATTAGTCTGGTTGTATAGAAGGGTTGTAACCAATGGAGTGAACGATGGGAAAAAGGAAAGAAAACCAAACATGGAAAAGAGTGATAGCATGTAGATTGTTTCAGTCTCCATTTAAACTCTGTTCTTTCTTGATCTTTCTTTGAATGTAAGTATCTCCTTCCATCCTGAGACTTGTAGAGTTGTCTTACAACTGTGCATTGCTGAGAAGAGTCCGGTTTATCAAAGTTGGTTGTCACACATACGATGTGTCTGTGATTGTGTACAAATTTTTCCTGGTTCTGCTCTTCTCACTTAGCATCAGCTCATATAAGCCTCTCCAGGTAATTATGAAGTCCATCTCATCCCCATTTCTTATAGCACAATAGTATTCCATTACATTCATAT
>CM053585.1:272238962-272257319 GCA_028646515.1 Pseudochirops corinnae
ATAAATATTTTTGTACATATGGGTCCTTTTCCGACTTCTATAATCTCTTTGTGATACAACCCCAGAAGTGGTATTACTGGGTCAAAGGGTATGCAATTATTTATAGCCCTTTGGGCATTGTTGGACACAGGTTCTTATTGATAATGTTCTGCACCCTATTCACATCCACCATATTTCTTCTCCTTGTCCTTTGGGTTGTCTGTAATTTTTATTTTTCTGACATGATCCATTATTCGTATCTATATAGCAACACAGCTATATAGTAACTTGCTAAAAGTTGGCCTTTGGGTGCAATTGTCAGTTTGGGAATATTTAAATACTCAAATCAATCCATCCCACTCTCCTTCTATTGTAATCTAGACCTTTATATCTGTTTGCCCATCTACAATGGCTATCCAGGGTATGTAATGATAAGACATTCAATGGGCTGCCTTCTTACTGTATGTCATGCGTAATATATATTCTGCATTCACATTGTTTTTCCTTCTTGGAGGTTTTGACTGATCTCTTTGAAATGACCGTGGATCTCATCTAGAGCGCGATGAAATCAGCACAATGGCATTCTTGTATAGGAGCATCTAGAAGGCCCTCCTGAAATCCTAGGTGAGATATCCTTCATGACACTGGGTCATCATATACCATTCTCATATAATTTTCAATTTTAAAATAGCCTAGAATTTGCATTTTCAATTAATATACATTATAAAAATTAATTTATCTATCCTCTCACCCCATTGAGTGAATTTTTAAAAAAATGAAAAATACTTCCCTTAATATGTAGCTGCATAGTTCAACAAAACAAATTCTTACATTACCCATGTGCAAAAATATACATCTATTTCTGCATTTTAAATCCATCTCTGTTAGAAGGCAAATGGAAATTTTTTTGTTCTTTTAGACTTCTTGTTATCATTGTGTTGATCCGAGTTCTATAAGGCTTACAAAGTTATTGTTCTCTATAATATCATCATTTTATAAATTGTTCTATTTTTGCTCATTTCATTCTGCATCAATTTACAGAGGTCCTCCCAGTTTCCCCGGAAATTTCCCGTTTTATAATTTCTTATGGGAAAATAATATTTTGTCACATACAACAATTTCTTTAGTCATTCTCCAACAGAAGGATACCTCTTTAGTTTCCAATTTCGGGCTATCACAGAAAGAATAAATATAATTATTTTAAACACATGTATCCTTTTCCTCTTTCTTTAATTTCTTAAGGCTAAAGGTATAGTAATGGCATATATAGCTGGGCAAAAGGGTATGGAACTTCCTGTCCATTGTTCCAAATTGATTTCCAGAATGACTGAACCACTGCAGACCTCTACCACTACTAATGCACTAATGCTCCTGTTTTCCTACAGCCCCTCCAACATTTGTCATTTTACTCTTTTGTTGTTTTATCTTAAGGAACATTTGGTACTCATTGATACTCAGTGGATACACCATACTAAAGATTAAATATAGACAAGTTCTTCCGTTATCACAATATCAATTCAACTCAATGTTCTCAAATTTTTAAAAGACATTAAATCACTATTAGGCCCAAATGTACATTCTATGCTGTTGCAACATGCTCAACTCTTTAAAGTCCTGTGGTCAACATGAAATTTTCCAGTGTAGTTTAGGGATTGACAAAATCAGCTTCAGGGGAATAGCAGAGAAATATCTCAACCTTCACTCTGCATGGGATTTTGGAGTTAGAAGGAAACTTAACAATTATCTAATGCAATTCTTTCCTATTACAGATAATGAAACTAAGGCACAGAAAGGTCATAGGATTGTTAGATCACAAATTTGGACCCAGAAGGGACTTAACTCAGAGGTCACCTAATTCAACCTGTTCCTTTTACAGATAATGAAACAAGATGAGGAAGGCTTGCTGTCTTGCCCAATGTTCTACTGGGAGAAAACAGCAGACGCAGGATCTGGAATTTTCTGAATCTTCTGATTCCAGATATAGCACTCTTTTTATAATACCATATCATACCATGCCCAAAGCAATTGAATAATTAATCTATTGTTCATTAAGTATTTATTAAGTATCTTCTGTATACCTGTTGGGTTTGAAGCTGCTCTTTTGCCAGGCAAGTGCAGACTTCAGGGACTCTGTCTCTAATAAGGCACAGATAACATTTTGTAGGGTGATTAGTTAATTAAACAACTAGTCAGTTCAGTCGAAGCCCTCAACAATCTGACTTTAACCTATTTTTCTAGCTATATCACGTATCACTACTCTCCCTACCAGCCTAGTTAAACTATACTATTTGCCTTTCCCCAAACATATCCCACACTCACCTATCGCTGTGCTTTTGTTCATACTGTTCCCTATGCTTGATTTCTCCTTTTCCCTCATCAGACCTCATAGTTCTTCAGTATCTTTTTGTGCATTTCTCATATTCCTGTTGGTGTAACGCGCCCCTCCTGTCTTGGGGCCAGGACAGCTACATGTCCTTCTCAGGGTTTTAGGCTACTCTGAATAGTTTATGAATTTCTTTTCTCCACTAATACGGGCTTGAGCCTTTACTAGCTTTGTTTCTTTCAGTTGTTAGGAGGTAACTAGCTGGCACCCCAGTGCCATGTAACCACTTAACATCAAGTAGATGTTACAAAGGTCTATTTACTTCAAAGATACAGCAAGAACAAACATTCAAGTTTTCCCCAATACCCTGAGGGCATTCTCTTCTCTAGACCACTTTGGTTTCTGGGTGAGTCACTTCAAAGCTTAGCTCAGTACCTACATAACATTGCTTCCATTGATGCTGGGTTGTCTGGATTTCCTTGCTCTCCTATGATTGGGTACTCTTCTCCTCTCAGCTAGAATGGGAAAAAAAGTAACAAAAAGAGAAAAGAGTCCCATTTCTCAAGGGCCATATGATTTCAGAGCAGGAAGCCCTAAATCTCTTCACCTTACTACAGGGTCTTATTGGGCATTGATCCATTAACCCATCCAGATGTAAATGAAACAAAGAGAACCGATATAAGTTCTTTTGAAAACACCAGACCAGATAGAGAAGGCTCCGGAATGTTCCACAGTCTCACCAAGAAACTTTCATCAGCATAATCATCCCCAAAGAAATTCCCCAGTATCATTCCTGGTGCAGTTTCATAAGCTGAACAAGCTAATATGGGCTGCAAATATGGTAGGTGTTTATTACATTTGTATTCTATTTATCTGCGTACGTGTCTTATTGAGGTGAAGTATGGTGCAATGAAAAGACCATTAGTTTTATAGTTTTGAGAGACTTGTGTTCATATCTCTACTTCTGACACATAATAATTATGTTACCATGAGCAAGCACTCTGAACCTCATTTTCCTTATCTATACAATGGGACTAATCATATCTCTGGTATCTATCTCACAGGACTATTTATTGTAAGGTTCAAATGAGATAGCATATGTAAATCTCCTTGTAAAAATTGTAAATGTCCACTGTTTTCACACCAAACAGATTCTAATCTTTTTGAGGGAAGGAGCCCCTAGTCTTCTTTATCTCCGTATCTCCCCCACGGCCTAACAATACCATAAACATAATTATTTCAATCTGTCCTTTAAGGTTTCCTGATTTCAGTCCTGTGGGTACTCTCTACCCTCATGAGATTACAACCCTTCTATGTCTGAGTAGATAGTTTCGTGCATTTCTGTGGCCAGAAAACTTCATCATCTGATATTGCAGTAATAGGCTGCTCTGTACTTTGCTGAGCTTATTCTTTCACGACAGACATATTTAAACAAGGTAGCCACTCAGTTTTTTTTTTCTTTTTTTCAGTTTAGTAAGACCTTCCAGAGCTTTTCTTCTATTAAAGAAAAGAGGCTGGGGCCATCTCCACACCTCCACAAGACATCAGTAGGACTAGATAGGCATGGTAGGACATAGTATGCCTATGGGTTGGGGTTTGCAGGTAATTCCTGGAAGGTGTGATGCCTTCCCACCCTCCAGACATGGTGCCACCCTGCCTCTAATTCTGCCTAAAGTTATCAGAAAGGCAGTGTGATGTGGAAAGAACTCTGCACCTCACAGCAAGCAATCTGGGATCAAATCTGAATTCTGACTCTTGCTAGCTATGGCATTGGGCCAATAGGTTTATGACTTTAGCCCTTCATCCACTAGGTCACTCTGCTTTTCATGTATATAATGTTAACTGTGTCTGTAGTTTCATAGTGGCCACCCACGAAACTATATATGGAATAGGGGAGGCAGTATGGTGCAGTGGGGTGTGTACCAGATTTGGAGTCAGAGGATCTACATTTGAATAGCAGTTCTGTCATTTACTACCTTGGTGACCTTGGTCACATCACTCGTGTATTCTTAGTTTCCATAGGTGTAAAATGAGTGACTTGGACTAGATGACCATAGTGCAGTGGATAGAGGGTTCAGTCTGGAGTCAGGAAGACACCTCTTCTGGTGTTCAAATCTGGACTCAGACACTGTATGACCTTGGGCAAGTTACTGAATCCTGTCTGCTTCAGTTTCCTCATATGTAAAATGAGCTGGAGTAGGAAAAGGCAACTCATTCCAGTGTCTTTCCAAGAAACTTCCAAATAGGTCATGAAGAGTTAGGAATGACTGAATGGACTGAACAACAACAAAGTGCCTTCCAGCTCTAAATCTAACCTTCCTTCTCCTGTAGTATTTTTTTTCTCCTTCTTTGTTCTGGATCTGTGATTTGATTGGTGTAGATGCATGAAATTTGGATTTAGTCAAAGAGCTGCACTTGAGGACCTAAAGGGCCACATGTGGTTTCAAGGCTGCAGGTTCCCCGCCTCTGATAGAATTCCCAAGGAGTAAACTCTCCCTGCCAAGGCAGATCTGCACAGCCTCTGCTGTTGTCCTAGAGAATGACTGGGAGACCCCCAGAGGTTAAGCGACTTGCCTGGGTAGCATAGCCAGAATGTATGTTTGTGGAAGAAGGAAGGACTCAAATCCAGGTCTTTCCTGTAATATGAATAAATGAATGACGACTCAATCTAACTGGGAAGTAGTGCATTTTCACACCAGTTCCTCATATGAGCTTACCCTGCAGTTTATAAAGAAACCCTGGCTTGTCCCAGGAAGGCTCCTGATTGGCTGTGTGACTTCTAAGAGGGAAGGCATGAGAGCAGCAGTGACACGGTGTTATCATCACCTACTTCAGATAGGATCCTGACAACAAGCACACTGACAGGCAAGCCTTAAAATAGACACTCAAGGGCTGCCTTCAAAAATCTGGATTTTAAAGCCATTAACACATCCATTCATTGCTTGTATTAACTCAATATTAAAGTTCACAGCCTTTCAGCCTACATCTTTATAGAGGTTACAAAAGTATTTCTTTAAAAAGCCATTAGTATGTCTGTGCTAATAATTGTCCCTCACTGGCAGTGTTACTATTGTAAATGAACTTATAATGGGCATGAAAAGGCCCGAAATGTATTTGCCTATAAAGTAAATGGGCAGAAGTGGTAAAGTCAGGGAAAGGTGAGTTTTATTTGAAGATGAGTTATAGGAGTGATGACAGTTGGGAGGGGTGGCCATAGAGGCCAAGATCTTCCTTGGTTTTTGTATTGGAGATTATGAGTCATGAGGGACAAATTCAGAAAGGCTGGAGGATTACCAAAGGAAGGTGCTGGGTGACTGACTGCCTCTAGGTCAACAGCTGCTTAAAGCTCCTGAGCAGAGACTTTCTTACAATGAAAGCTCCCTTAGTGCCTTGTGCATAGTAGGGGTTCAAGAAATGATTGTTTACTTCAAAAAAAGCCAAAAAAAAAAAAAAAAAGAAATGATTCTTCCGTGGAATTTAAGAGGGACTGAGCTGCTTTGGGGTGGTACAAGGTAGCTAGTGAGTTCTCATACCTAGAGGGCTTCAAGGGAAAGCTAGACAAGCTCTCCCTAGGATATTTTAAAGGGGATTCAGGCTCAGGTGTGGGTTGGCCCAGAGATCGCTAATTTTAAATTTAGAGGTCAAAGAACCTTAGATGGCATAAGATCAGTGCCTGAACTTTACAGAGTAATACTAATTGTAAAAAAAAAAAAAAAAAAAAAGCTGAGACTCAGAGAAATTAAATGATTTGTCCAAGGTTAAAGAAATATTATAAGACTTGGGAGAGAATTAAAGCTCAAGGCCTCTGATTCCACCCTTCAGTGCTGCATATTGTTCAGCACACTTCCTGCCACATAGCAAAGGCTTAAGCAATGTTTATTAATTGATTGAGGGTATCAAATAGTCTTCATTTAGCAAATGGTCTTCATTTTTCCTTAGTTGCACCCAAGAATTCATTGTCAACAGAGCATGGCCTCCTTTACTTTTTCAAAGAATGGCAGATTGCAGAATGGGCATCCTTCTCCTAAGAACTGCCTTCTAATGAAGGTTTCTCTGTGAGATAGGTGATTGGCGGCAAAGTGATGGCTGATGGGGGGGGAGGTGGGAGTTAGACATTGAACAAGAGCTCATTGTATCTCTGAAGGATGAGTGCTTCCTGGGAAATGGGGGAGTGTGGTGGAAAGCAGGAGGCATTTAGAGTCAGGAGTCCTGGGTTCAAATCCTGATTTTGGTAATATCTTAGAACTTTCTGAATCTCAGTTTTTGTAATTGTAATTTTGGGGGGACACTAGACCTTTCAACTTCATCAGTGAAAGAATCAGTGAGGAACTCCCTCTACCAATGTAGTTCAGAACTGTCTTAGCTCCTCAATCTCAGAGAATGACCTGGGGATTGAGAGGCTGTGACTGACTTAGGGTCCTAGCACTAGTAATCATCAGAGGCCAGTCTTGAGCTGAGATCTTCCTGACTATAAAGCCAGTTCTCTATCCCCTATCTATTCTGCATAATACCTATTTCCCAGAATTCTAGGGGAAATCATTATCAGTTACTAAAATTCTTAAAAGGTTTCTATTGTGATCTCAGTCACTCCTAGGTCTTCAGTAATAATTTCAGTGCAAATGGCTTCCAAATCTATTTCTTCTTAACTTTTTTCTGGTATATTTTATCTGAATTTCTTCTCTACTTTATCACATTCTGCTTCGTATTATACTTATTTTTCTTCATACAGATGGTGCAATGGACAGTGCTGGATTTCTAGTTAAAGGACCTAGACTCAAATCCAGCCTATTATGACTGTGAGAATTTAGGCAAATCATGTAACTTCTCTAGGTCTGGTTGTTTTTTTTATTTAGAAAGTGAGGGGGTTGGCCTAGATTCTCTTTAAGTTCCTTCCAACACTAAATCTCTGAGTTTGTGAACCTGTGTAATACCCCTTCCCCATTAGACTGTAAGATGATTGAGAGCAGGAACTGTGTTGTGCTTAATGTCAAGCATCTAACTTGAGTACTTCATTGTTGAATTTGTTGAAGGTATATCTCTAGTCTGGACCTCTCTTTTGGCCTCTTGTCTTAACTCGATATAGTTCCAGATGTTGTCTGGATGTCTTACTTGAATGTTCCCAGGCACCTCAAACCCAACATGTCCAGAAACGAACTCGTTATTTTCCCTCTAAAGACTGCCGCTCCTTCCTACTTCTGATGGCACCACTCTTCTTCAAGTTATTCAAAAGATGAAAACTTTGAGTCATCTTGAACTCTATCCTCTTCTTCACCCTCACGTGCAATTATCTGTAATCTTGTCAATTGTATGTCTTCAGTATCTCTTTGTATCTGTCTTCTTCTCTCTCCCAATCATCACCCTAGATCAAGATCTTCTTACATTTCTCTTGGTCTGTCATAATGGCCTCCAACTTCTCCTCTCCATAATCTGCCCTTCATCTAGCTGCCAAAGTAATCTTTTTAAAAAAATCTTTGTATATAAACTTAACAAGCATGGTCTAACATGAACACTTCAACATATAAAAACATATTGTTTTTTACATATGAAACTATGGACTTTTGAAGAGTTTATTTTTGTTTAAAGGGTTAGGGGCTAGATCTATCATTTTGTTGGTATGGGAAATTTTTACAAAAAAGAAAATGCCTCCACTAATGCACATTGGCACTCTCTTTGCAATTTATAATCTCTGAGTTTTCTAGAGTGCCAAAAGATTAATTGATGTGCCCAGAGTCATACTGCAAGTATGTGTCACATGTGGGACTTGAATACAGGTCTTCCTAGTTCCCAGGTTGCCTCTTAAAAGGTATATTTTTTTAAATGATATATTAAATTTAATACCATAGTGGCATTATCCTGTTTGTTTCCATACCCTTATGGACTTTTTTTTTTTCCTTCTGGGTGATTTTTTTTGGAGGGGGGAAGGCAAGTCAGTTGGGATTAAGTGACTTGGCTAAGGCCACACAGCTAGCTAAGTGTCAAGTGCCTGAGGTCAAATTTGAACTCAGGTCCTCTGGACTTTGGGCAGCCAGATGCTCTATTCACTACACCACCTAACTACTCCTCTTCTGTGTATTTTTAAATCTTTCATTATTTTTCTTTCCTTCCTTTCTTCCTTTCCCTTCACATTTCTATCACTGCCCACCAATACTCCCTTCTCCAAACAAATTGAAGTTTTCTCTTGTATCAAATGATATAATCAAGCAAAATGAATAAAAACATTATCTGAACCTGAAAATATGCCTCATTTACCACCTTTAGTATATCATATCTCTCCAAATCTTAGGAAGGAATATTCTTAAAACTTGAGTATTGATCACATCACTCCCTTGCTCAAATCTCTTCTGTGACTCCCCAGTGCCAACCAAACAAAGTATAACCTCCCCAGTCTGTCAATCAAGACCTCCTATAAGCTGATTGTAAAAGATGTTTCACTCTGTTCCAGCTAAATTTACCTGATATCTCCTCTCCATGTATTTGCACATATCATTCCCATGCTTTGAATGAACATCCCCTTCACTCTCCCATATCTGTTGAAATCCTCCCTTTTTTTCAAGGCTTAACTCATGTTCCACCTCCTACATGAACAACTTCCTCGATGCTCTCACGTAGAGATGATAACTGTCTTCTAGAGGCAGCTGTGTGGTACAGTGGATAGAGAACTGGGCCTGGAGCTGGAAAGACCTCCCGAGGTCAAATTCAACCTCACTTATTTAGTAGCTGTGTGACCTTGGGCCAAAAGGGAAGTGGAAGGACCAAGCATTTATTAAGAGCCTTTTATACATCAGACACTGTGCTAAGTGTTTTACAAATATCATCTCATTTATCCTCACAACAACCCCGGGAGGTAGATACTAGTATGAAGCTCATTCTATAGTTGAAGAAATTGAGGTAGACAAAGCTTAAGTGACTTGTCCAAGGTCACACAGCTAACTGTGTGAGGCTGGATTTGAACTCAGGTCTTCTTAACTCCAGGCCCTGTGGTCCATCTATTATATCATATAACTGCTTCAAATCACTTAACTTCTGTTTGCCTCAGTTTCCTGGGTTGGTTTTTTTTAAGTCTTTTTCTTTCGTCAGAGCCCAGCACATCTCCTGGTACATAGTGAGGAATTAAGAAATGCTTGTGCAATTGAACATGAATTATATCTTATAATGTATTATAGTTATTTGTGTACATGTATCATCTTCTTTACTAGACTGTAAGCTACCAGGTGGTGCAGTGAATAGAATGCCTGACCTGGCATCAAGAAGACTCCTCTTCCTGAGTTCAAATCCAGCCTCAGACACTTACTGGCTATGTGACCCTGGGCAAGTCACTTAACCCTGTTTACCTCAGTTTCCTCATCTGTCAAATAAGCTGGAGAAGGAAATGGCAAACCGCACCAGAATCTTTGCCAAGAAACACCCCCCATCTCCCCCCCCCAAAAAGGGTGACAAATAGTTGGACAGGACTGGGAAATGACTAAACAACAAGCAAAACAAGAGGTTGGGGGCTGTGCCATTTTCCCATTTTAGATTCTTAGAACTAAACACAGTGTTCTAAAAATACTTGGTGCTTAATAAGTGTCAAATTAAATTTAGTGAATATTTCTTTTTGTTAAATTTAACAAAAAAAATTAACCAAAAAGCCAAGTCACCCAATCAGCCCAATCCACCTGTCCTCTCACAGGTGCCTTCTATGGCCGATCTTCTTAATTTTATTAGGTCGGTCCTTGCAGAGTAGATGTGATCCACACTGTTGTTTCCCACTCAAAGCCTTACTAAATTACGGGACCTCACAAAGCCTTCATGAACCCAGAATAATCAATCTCTCTTCCATGATAAGGTATCAGAGGAAGGTTTGCTCTAATTAAGTTTGGCAAACCTGGAAACTGCGTTGACCTGCCTGCCATTGGGAGAGCTGTGATGAAATTACCTGACACTTACCAGAACATGAGTTTGCAAAAACACTTTATATACGTGATCACATTTGTTCCTCACAACAACCCCATGAGCAATTTATTATGCAATACTATGCATATCATTATCTTCATTTTACAGGTGAAGAAACTGAGGCTCAGAGAAGGGTCTGGTGACTGTTCCATAATTACCTAGCTAGTAAATATCAGAGACAAGGATTTGAAACAAGGTCATGCTGGCCCTACGGACAGCATTGCATCCACTTTGCTAATTAGTTTATCATCAACGAACTATGGCAGAAGGGCACTAATGTTCTATAAATGGTCCCTCCAAAGAGTTAACATAGTTTCCCAAAATACTTAACTTCTGAGATACTTGAAGAATCTTGACAAATAAAATCAATGAGCCATTTTAAAAGAGGTCACTGAACATTTCCTATTCAGGTTTGTAGCATTTCAGGTGACACCTATTTCTCTAGTTTCATTGTAGTTTTTTCCAGATGAGCAAAGCTTATCATTAGCTACCTTAACTACAAAATTGGTGAAGAGAATAGCCCTCATTTTTATGGTGATTTCAGGTTTATGGTCTGTCAAGTGGAGCATACAAGGATGATGAGTGCCCATTTGACAGACAATATGCCTAAACTTGTGAAGGACATATGATATCATCACAGCCAACTTATTTGTAGGAACCCTCCCTCACCCTCTACATACACATATATTAACTCATATTCCAACCAGGCTATGACTTTAGTAGAGAAGTCCTAGGGAATCATCTGAGGCCCAGAGATATTAAATGATTTGCCCAAGGTTGGGATTTGAAGTCAGTTTGTCTTGACTCTAAACCTAGCATTCTATTCCCTGGGCTTTAATATCTCCATTATAATAACAGCTGACATGTATATAGCACAACAAAATTTACAAAATACTTTACATACGTTATCTCATCCAAGCCTCATAACAACTCTATGAAATAGGCACTCCAATATTCCAGTCTGAGATCTCTTCAATGATGCAGATCTCGCCCCGTCCATGCCTGCTCACCCTGCTTGACTGTAGTTCAAGTTTTCCCATGAGTTCATGAATTCCTCTTACTCAATGATCTGGGGACCCTCCTCAATTTCCCTGTCCTCAATTTTCCCATTTCAAGGACACCAGTGGAACTCATGAACTCTCTCTCCATTGGTTATCTACCACTTTCATCTTGAGACCAGTCGATCTCCTTTTGTGATTGCAGATTATTTAGATGACATCATTTGCTCCATTTCTCATTTGTAATTAGTTCCTTGTTTGTAATATGTTGCAGCCTGCTCACACCCACCCTGTGCCGCGTCATTGCCCTTTGAGTGATACTCATCATGAATTCTTCAGAGGTGGTAGTGTTCTGTGACTCACAAGGCATACAGCGCTGGTACGACATTGGCATTAAGAAGAGGGGCTTTCATTTCAGGGAGAAGCTTGGGGTCCTTAAAAGACCTTTGCAATTTTCCAAAGGCAATGTAATCTTTTATTTTCTTCTGGTTTAGTTCTGGACCCAATTCATGATGTCTTTTTGGTGTTTCTCCAAGTTATAACAAGGTTGTTTAATAAGCCCCATATCAACATGGGGCAATAGACAAGAAAATATTATCATCACTTCCACTTTTACAGATGAGAAAACTGAGGCTCAGATGAATTAAATGACTTCCCAAGGTCATACAGTCAGTAAATATCAAATTCTAAGTTCAAACTCAGATCTCCTAACTATAAGTCCATTGCTTCCCTACTGAGATGCATTGTTTTCAAAACAGAAGGCTTTTAGCACATAAAATCATTCATAATCCAATGATTTTTTTTTTTTGGTTAAAAGGTAAAAAATTCATAGCACTGATAAAAATGAAATAGTGATGGTATGGAGATGTCAGTGCTAAAAAATACCACCCAAAACACAAAGCTAATAAATCTTTTGTCAAATACCCTAAAATGAAAGTTAATATTTCTACAGTTCTATATAAGAATGTCAAGAATGCTTTGTACTTTTTATCTATGGAAGACTTTCAATTTTAAACATCCCCACAATGTGACATTCCTGGTCAGTAATCACCTTTCCTAAACTTTGGGTGAACAGTCTCAACATATGAATGAATGAGTGATCGGGCATACAGATACAAAACCAAACACAGTGCCTGTCCTCAAGGAGGTTACATCCCCACAGTGGGTAATATCCTATAGAGGAGAGTGTTGGCTAGGGAGAGGCACTTTGGTCTGGAAAGTTACAGGGATACAAGTAGGGCCACAGTGAAGCAGATTGACATACCCCTTCCGGAAACAATAGCCTACTTGATATGGCATTCTGCCTAACTTCATTAAATGGGGGAACTCATCAAATTATTCAAGGATTCACTTAATGATCTTCTCCCCTTACCCTGTAGAGCATCCCCAAAGGCCCTACAGATTTGAATCAAGGGTACAAGTGTTTCCCAACATTTTCCATTTCATAATACAACAGACAGCAATATAACACAAGACCTCACAATACAACAAAACCATTTATTTAGTGTTTACAGTGTGCCAAACACCATGCCAGGTGCTAAGGGAGAAAAAAAAAAGGTTCAATAAGATGCGACTCCTCAAAGAGTAGACCAATTCTAGCCATTTTTAAAAGTTAATATTCCCAGTTAGTTACTGGAAACAGTTCTGAGTTCAAGTCTTGATTCTGGAATTCACTTCCTGTGTGACCTTGACCAAAAACCTTTATGTTTCTGGATCTGTATCTTCATATAAAAATGGGGTGGTTAGACAACATGATCTATACGGTACTCTCTAATTCTACATCCCATGATCCTACACCGGAAAAACAAACCTTTTGAATATGTTCCAATGTTCCTGTACCCAGTAGCTCTTCAATAACCTGTCTGAAACTCAGTCTATTTATCTGTAAAATGAGGGAGTAGATTAGCTGACCTCTCAGTCCCTCCCAAACCTAAATCTCCTGGATTTATGATGAAGCCTAAGATATATCTATAGAGCTATTGTTTTCTGTGGACACAGATCATAAGAAGGGTGGTTCTTATATTTCTCCATCAAACCTCTCATCTCATCGAGTAGCCCATTAATCTCACAGTCTATCCAGTTTTATCTCCTGTTCCCCAAAACACACAATCATACTTGCCATCCACCTCCTCTCTGTACCATGGATCCTAGAGTTTCCATTATTTGCTCTTTTTGTTTAATACATGCAAAGAGAAACAAGCAAATGCAAGCCATTGCAAAACATGAAGGATATCTTTGAGATATATTAATTAGAATGCCTCAATGAACATAGCACAGCACTCCCTGTGAACCAGGGGTTAACCAGAAAGATATTCACTAGGAGCAAATGCAGAGGAGGGTGAAGGAAAAGCTTGATTAGTGTGTGGTCTGGGAGGGAGAAAGTATCCTAGCATACTTTGCAGAGCTGCCTACTGAGGGGCAGCAGCAAGTCACTCAGGCCCATTGAAGGAAGGAAAGAAGGAAGAAAGGAAGGGAGGGAGAGAGAGAGGGAAGGAGGATGGAACAGAGGGAGGAAAAAGGAAGGAAGGGAGGGAGGGAGGAAAAAAGGAAGGATGGAAGGAGCAAAGGAAGGAGGGAGAGAAGGAGGGAGGGAAGGAGGGAGAGAGGAAGGAGAAAAGATGCTAGAATGGAAACTCCTTGAGAAAAGGGACTGTTTCATTGCTGTCTTTGCATCTTAAGCTTCTATCCTAGTTTCTGGACCATGGTGAATTAAGAAATTTTTATTGATTGGTAAATAGGGGGAAAAGGGCACACCAAAGCATAACACTGGTTGCATGCAAAGGGTATAGCTGGTAAAATGAGGCCAGCCACTGTCACTGCTGCCCAGGGAATTCTCTTAAGAAGGTGCTATCAGCAATCTTCCAAATTACTTACCCAGGGCAAACCTAGTGGAACTTTCTTATAATTCTGCTTAATAGGCAGGCTTTATGCACTCACCCACCCACCCACACCCATACACACTCTTGTGCACATTTGGGCATATATATATAGATATATATATATAGATAGATATAGATATAGATATAGATACATATATATATATACATGCATATATGTATATGCAGGAAGACTCCTCTTCCTGAGTTTAAATCTGGCCTCACATGCTTATTAGTTGTGTGATCCTGGCAAGTCACTTAGCCCTGTTTGCCTCAGTTTTCCCATCTGTAAAATGAGCTAGAGGAGAAAATGGCAAGCAATTCCAATATTTTTTGCCAAGAAAACTCCAAAAGTTGTCACAAGTCAGATATAACTGATATGGCTAAACAATGACATTATATATACATATATCATACACACACATCTTATATACACATCTACATATATTACACATATATATATGTTATATATGCATAAAACATGTATATGTACATATATATTCAATCTATCCATAGCGAATGAATAGTCTGCTTTTAAAAATATTTTTACTTGCCATCACAAAGGATAGAGGACTGGGTTTGAATTTGGGGAAGATTTGAGTTTGAATCTGGCCTTAGACACTAATTGAGTAATCCTGGACAAATCATTTATCCTCTGTTTGCCTCAGTTTCCTTGTCTGTAAAATGGAGATGGTAACAACACCTACCTTATAGGGTTACTGTGAAGATCAAATGAGATCATAATTGTAAAGCACAATGTCTGGTATGCAGTAAGTGCCACATAAATGTTAGCTGCTATTATTTATCATTATTATAAACTTTTCATTTATTGTTCCATTGAATCAACAACTTTAAGTTGGGGAAATTTATTCCCTCTTGCCTTCCAGTGAGTTCCAGTGGTGAAAAGATAGCAAATACATATCACTGTCACCAGCTCTCTTGGTAGACCAAGACACATCCTTCAGTATGATCCTGGACTAGAATGGCAGGATTCTTTTTCTATTTGTAGAAGTGGGCCAAGATTTGCAAATAATAAATAGATATCCTCTTCTGTTACATGATTATAACTTAGATTTAATATGGGAAGAAACTTTAGGGGATAAAAATGAGGCAGAAATGTTCTATTTTAAAAGTTAATTAATTTATTTTTAGTTTTCAACATTCACTTCCATAAGTTTTAAATCAACCCCCCCAACCTTCCCCAAGATGGCATGCAATCTAATATAGGCTCTACATATACATTCCTATTAAACACATTTCAGGTTGTTTGGAGAATTATAATTAATGGGAGGAACATGAGAAAGAAAAAACAAAACATAACAAAAAAAGAAAACAATCTGCTTCACTCTGCATTCAGACTCCATAGTTCTTTCTCTCTCTGGATGTGGATGGCATTTTCCATCATGAGTCCTTTGGAATTGTTTTAGGTCCTTGCATTGTTGAGAAGAGTTAAGTCTATTAAAATAAGTCATTGCACAGTGTGGCTGTTACTGTGTACGATATTCTTCTGGTTCTGCTCACTTCACTCAGCACCAGTTTGTATAAGTCTTTCCAGATTTTTCTGAAGTCTGCTTGTTGATCGTTTCTTATAGCACAATAATATTCCATTATATTCATATACCACAACTTATTTAGCCATTCCCCAACTGATGGGCATCCCCTCAATTTCCAGTTCTTGGCCACCACAAAAAGAACTGCTATAAATATTTTTGCACATGTGTGTCCTTTTCCCATTTATATGATCTCTTTGGGATACAGCCCTAGAAATGTATTGCTGGGTCAAAAGGTATGCATGCTTTTATCATCCTTTGGGCATAGTTACAAATTGCTCTCCAGAGTGGTTGGATCAGATCATAGCTCCACCAGCAATGAATTGCTGTTCCAACTTTCTCACATCTTCTCCAAACACTTACCATTTTCCTGTTTTGTCATGTTAGCAAATCTGAATGGTAAGATGAGGTACCTCAGAGTTTTGATTTGCATCTCTCTAATCAATAGTGATTTAGAGCACTTTTTCATATGACTATAGATAGCTTTAGTTTCCTCTGAAAACTGCCTGTTCATACCCTTTGATCATTTTATCAATTGGGGAATGACTTGTATTCTTGTAAATTTGATTCAGTTCTCTATATATTTTAAAAATGAGGTTTTTTTGTCAGAGACACTAGTTCTAAAAATTCTTTCCAAGTTTTCTGCTTCCCTCCTAATCTTGGTTGCATTGGCTTTGTTTGAGCAAAAAACTTTTCAATTTAATGCAATCAAAATTATCCATTTTGCATTTCATAATGTTTTCTGTCTCTTGTTTTGGTCATAAATTCCTCCATTCTCCATGAATAGGACAGACAAACTATTCCTTACTCCCTTAATTTGTTTATAGTATCAGCCTTTATATCTAAATTGTATACCCATTTGCATTTTATTTGGGTAAATGGTGTCAGAAGTTGGTCTGTGCCCAGTTTCTGCCATACTGTTTTTCAGTTTTCCTGGTGAGGCAGAAATGTTCTTAAGGAAATCTAGCTGGCATACTTAGAATCACAGAATGTGAGGTCTTGAAGGGACATTAGAGTTAGCAATTATGTCCTGCCTCCCCATTTTACAGATGAAGGAACTGAGGTCCAGAAAGACTAAGTTACTTGTCCAGATTTACACAGTTATCAAGTACCTGTGAAAGAACTCAAATTAACCAATTATGGGAAGTTATGGACTTGCTTAAAGCTCACAGTGTTAGAGATAGCATCCAAATCCAGGACCCATTTCACTACTGAACACTGATCCAGTTCAATTGCTTCTTTTTAAGAAGAGAAAAAAATCTTAGAGAGAGAGATTAAGTGATTTCTGTACCCCCACCCCCCAACCTGGCAAAAGTCATTTTATGATTTAATTAATAGTAGAGTTGGGACCAGAACCTGGGCTTCTGATTTCCTACCTAGGTTTTTAAAATTCTTTCTGGCATCTCAAAAGAGTGAAAAAGAACATACTTAGAAAAAAAATAGGCATTGTGTGTATCAAGGTCCCCTTTCCCATGACAAATCCTTTCTTTGTCCCACATTTTCTCTCTTGTCTTTGGGAAGCCCTAATACGTAGAAACCACATTGAGGCATTCTGGGACTTACCTAAGACTTGTCTGTATACAAGTGTTAATTCAAGTGAGTTCACCCACAGAACCAAGGGGCTTAACACAAGTGTGGTGGTGGCACTATTTGCTCATGTACCCACCCTTACTAAATAATTCAACTCAATTAACGTCTCACTCCATATTAATCATTTAGAATCACACCAGAGTTGAAAGAGGCTTCAGGGTCCATCTAGTTCCATCCTGATCTGAACATGAATCCCTTCTACCATATGTGTCACAAGCAATCATCCAACCTTTGCAAGAAGATTTCTAGTGAAAAGGAATCAACTATCTCCCATTCTGTTTCTGGACAAATCTAATTATTAGAATATGTTTCCTCATATCAAAATTCTATTGGACTTTTACCCATTGCTCTTAACTATCCCTTCTCAGGGTAAGCTGAACTTATCATTTACCTGAACACCTAATTCAATGGCCCTTTCAAATACCATGGTCCATGTAGCAATGAGAAAGCAGACTAATGATTGTGTGTGTGTGTGTGTGTATGTGTGTTCCTTTTCTTTAGATCCACAAATTGGGAAAACAAAAAGAAAAAAAAACACACACATTATATTTCCTCTATCACAATCACTGCACTTAGCACAGTACCTAGCACATGGTGCTGTTGCTCGGTTATTTCAGTTGTGTCTGACTTTTTGTGACCCCATTTGATGTTTTCCTGGCACAGGGTGGTTTGCCATTTCATTCTCCAACTCATTTTACAGATGAGAAAACTGAGGCAAACAGGGTTAAGTGACTTGTCCAAGGTCACAAGCCAGTAAGTTTCTGAGGCCAGATTTAAACTCAGGTCTTCCTGACTCCAGGCTTGGCACTCTATCAACTGTGCCACCTACCTGCCCCCAGACATATAGTAGGTACTTAATACATATTTAGTCATTGATTGAAATAAGCATCATCAACCAAACCAAATCCACACATTGGTCATTTTTGAAAATGTCTGTCTCAATCTGCCTCTGAAGTTTCCTCTCTCGGGAGAACAGGAAGGCAAAAGGGAAAGAGCCAACCTTACTCTCATGGAATTTGGCTTAGGGAAGGAATGACATAAACTCTAAACTGGGCATCTTGCCACGTAGAAGAGTAGGGGGAAGGGGGATGAGAGGTAGGATGATGGAG
>CM053585.1:272257819-272278057 GCA_028646515.1 Pseudochirops corinnae
AGACTGGGGGAGGGGGGATACACTGGGATGGCTGTTTTGGGGTGGTGGGTAGGGGAAAGAAGGGGAGAAAATATGTAACTCAAAATCTTGTGGAAATGAATGATGCAAACTAAAATAAAATTAAAAAAAAAAAGAAATGAAGTTTCCCCTCTCTCAGACTCTGATAAAGACAGCTCAGGACCCTGCATCTAAGAACCTTGCCAATAGCAATGCTTCCAGTCCAGTACCCTTAGATATCATCCCAGGCAGTAACTACTGTGAAGGTGTAGACTGACATTGCAGGTGACATGGCCACAACTATCAAAGACCCACCAAAGTCTTTGTCACTGTCTAGTTGTTCAATATTAGAAACTGCTATGATTTTATCAGGAGAAATGACATTTAAGAAGAGGCATTGCCATCTGTTTTGCTGCTTCCCCCTAAGAACCATGGGAATTTTCATCTGGCTTGAAGCTGAAATTGTCCATACGCATCATCCCCCTCATTAGAATGTGAGCCCCTTGAGACCAGGACTCTTTCATTTTTTTCCTGTTTGTATCCCCAGTGCTTAGCACAGGACTTTCATATAATAAGCACTTAATAAAGACTTCATTCATTCATTCTCTGCTAGGTAGTAGATAATATATCTTGCTCCTGATCCTTTGGACTAGTGATTAGTCATCACAGTAATTGGAACATTTACATTTTTCAGACTTGTTCTTTTTAGTGTTATAATTAATCCCATAAATTCCTGTCTTGGTTCTGCTCACTTTACATACTCATCAATCCATATCAATCTTTCTCCTCAAGTCATTTCTGATAGTGAAATAATGTTACATTCATGTATCATAATTTGTTCAGCCATTCTCCAATAGTTTTCAATTCTTTGCTGCAACCAAAAGCATTACTATAATTTTTCTTTGTGTATATGGGGTGTTTTCCTTCTTTCTTTGATATCTTTGAGGTTGGGCCTAGTAGTGGTATTGCTGGGTGAACGAGTAGTGACTTATTGGGTGTAGTTTCAATTCTTTTCCAGAATGGTCAAACCAATGAAGAACTCCATCATGAGTACATTGATGTGCTTGATCTCTCATAGTCCTTCTAATAATTGGCATTTTAATTTTCCTTCTTTTTTTGGTCTTATTTTCCTATCTGATAGGAATCAGAAGGGAACTCACACTTGTTTTATTTAAATTTCTCTTAATAGTAGTGATTTAAGAGTCTATTTTTTTTGCCACTTTTTGTAGCCCCAAAGCTTAGCACAGTGCCTGACACATTGTAGGAGCTTAAAAAATATTTGTTGATTGGTTATCTTTGAACTTTGGTTGGTTAAGGTGCTGGTTTTTTTTTTTAATCATTCAAGTGAAATAAATAAAAAAATTATTTGTACCTATCTTTAGGGAGGTAGGTGTGAGACAAGGAGAGGGAAGATAAAAGTTCCCCTAGAATGATCTATATTCAGATGACTGTTTACTTTTTGAGATCAAGGACCATTTCATTTTTTATTTCTGTGTCTACAAAGCCCTACATAAGGTCTTACACATGGCAGGCTTTTACATATTTGCTGATTTGGATTGAATTAGAAGATGAAGGTAAAGTTTTGGAAGACTCATTAGATAGTGGTAGGAGAAGCTAGCACTGGAAAGCAGAAAGCGTATCTGCCTAAAGTTAGGCAGTCCTGGGTTTTATTCTAGTTCTGTTAGAATTCTGTTTTGTAGTGAACAGAGTGGATAATGTGGAGTCAGGAAGAGAAAGGTTCACGTCCCATATCTGACATTTATGAGCTGTGCAACCAGGGTCAAGTTACCTAACCTCTCTGAGTATCAGTTTCCTTGTCTGTGAAATGAGAATAATATTTATAATAACTCTTTCACAGATTTGTTATAAGGACCCAAATGAACTAATATTTTATATACACACCCACATACATAAAACTAACATAATAACACAGACATACATCACTTTTAATCACTTTAAACCATGCTATAAATGTAAGTTATTATTTTTTTTTTTGATCCTAGGCCAGTTACTTTTTTTCTCTGGCCTTCAGTTTCCTCATTTGTAAAAATAGGGTTAATAATACCTACCCAAAAAAAGCCAGAGAATTTTTGTCAGCTAAGCATTTTTAAAGTCTTACTATATATATTTTTATATATATAGTAATATTATATACGTGAGTTATTCTTAATTGAACTCTTCTGCCAGACTGAACTAACCTGATTGTTTTAAATAGATTCAGCAGTTCTTAAAACTTGAAGGATTTAAAAAGAAATCCTGAGAGGCTAATCTTAATTTTGAAAAATAAACATTTAGGTCAAATGATAAGAGTTGAGGAATCTGTCTTCTAGACAGTCAGCATTTGGAGCTCTGAGGCTGCTTGGGAGGGCTCTGACTCTAGCCAAGTTTCCCTCCCAGATTTCCACTGAAAATTAAACAAAAAAAGGGGAGGATTAAAAGTATCTACTCCAAAGACATAGAGATACTACAGTAACTCTAGGCTCTAATGAATTTAGGAATTCTGGGTAAAAGAAGTAACTGCTTTGAAGAAGAAACTGTTTAACCAGTCAAGCCCTTGTTATTTCAAATATACTATTTGAACAGCATTCACATAAATGGTTTTTTTCTGATAACTTGGGCTCTCCAGGAGCTCCTTTGACTTCCAGAGATGGATCTCCAACTCCCTTCAGGATATCTTCATTTAGCTGTCTACCAAGGTTCCCTAAACTTAGCATGCTCCCAAAAAACTTACTTTTTCCTTAAATCTGTTCTTTTTTCTGATTTCACTCTTTTGTTACTCAATCACCAATGTTTCAAATTTTGAAATATTATCTTTGACACTGTCCTCAATTTTGCCACTCAAATCCAACGAGTTACCAGTAATAATAATAACAACGTTTCTATGTTGTTTCGAGTTTTGCAGAATGCTTTCTTCACTATAAAACTGGAATGTAGTTCCCCCCCTCCCCATTTTACAGGTAAGAAAATAGAAGTTCTAATGGATTGAATGACTTGTCATTGGTCACATAGCTAGCAAGTATCTGAGGTTAAATTTGAATCTGATTCCAAGTCAAGCTCTCTATTCATTATATTATGCAAATTGCCATCACCCTGGTCCAGGTTTTCATTACCTCTTTCCTGACTGGAGGTCTCCCTGCCTCAGATTCGCCCCAATTTTGATCATTCCCTCACACAGATGTTAAAGTGATTTTTAAAAAAATTTCTTTTTTTCAGTTAACAAGCGTGTCTTACTTTCCCACCTCCCATTCCCCCAATGGGAAAAAAATGAACAACAAAAATAAAACCCTTGTAACAAATAATAAAAATGTTATTCCTAAAGCATAGGTATTATCATAGCAGACCTACTCAGTGAACTCCAGTGTCTCCCTATGGTAAACTCTCATTTGCCTTTTAAAACCCTTTATCATCTGGTTCTAACTTGTACTTCCAATCTTTTCCCATCATTCAGAGGTCTTGTCAGAATGACCTTCCTACTATATTCCATATATGATATTTCATTTCCTATTTCCATGCATTTTCACTAGCTGTCCCCCATTCTTGAGATAACCTTTATCTTCATTCCAACCTCCAACATGTTTACTTCAAAACCCAGTTCAACTGTCATCACCTATATGAATTCTGTATATTGTATTTTTCTCTATATATCTAGCACCTTGCACAATGCCCAGAAGATAGTAAGGTACCTAATTAATGTTTGTCAATTGATGGATTGCTTCTCCTCCAAACCCACCACTCTTCTGATCTTCCCTATTTTTGTTGAAGGCAGCACCAGCTTTGTCATCATGTAGGCTCAGGACCTCACAGTCATCCTTCAATCCTCACTTTACATATCCAATAATTCCTAAACACTTCAGATTCCTCCTCCACAAGATTGCTTATGTTTATCTCCTTTCTGCTCCTATGGTCACTGGCCTGGTGAAGAATGAGGGCCGCTGTTCTCAGTCTCACCAGACTACTGGCAATCACCTTTTTCATTGATCTTTGTGTCTCTAATTCTCCTCCCCCTTAGTAAACTCCAATGGCTTCCTGTTCTCCATAGAGTCAAGTACTCCTTAGTTTCACATTTAAAGTCCTTAATAATCTGGTTCCAGTCTACATTGCCAGGCTTATCATTGGCATTAGGGACCAAATATTAAGGTAAGTGCTCCTCCTGGTCCTATGTGTTAGAGACTGTGAGAGAAAGAGTAACCAGTGTTGGAAAACTTGCCAAGAAATGTAGTATCTTTAGGAAATTCTAAAGGAGAGAGGAGCCCAGGCTTCAGTAAGCTTTAGATAGAAGAATTAAGGATTGTGAGAGAGGAAAAAAACCATAGAATCATAGGATTGTAAACTTGGGACCTTAGATATAATCTAGTTCAAGCCCCTCATTTTATAGATGAGATAACTGAGATACAGAGAGAGCAAAGATCATTTAAGATCATGCAGCAAGTATATAACAAAGCTCAAATTTGATTTCAGATCCAGTAACTCTAAATGTAGTACTCTTTCTTTTGTACCACAGTAAAGGAAGGGTTTAGATGAGACAGGGGAGACAGGGGACTTCTTGCTTGCTCTTACATTGGGGAGAAGGCAACTGAGAAAGAGATTTCATGTCCACTGAACACTAGGGGATTGAAGGAGGGTGAGGTGGCAATCAATAGAGAGCAAGAGAGTGTGGGAGGGAGCATGGGCATTGGAGGGGGCAGTCTGACATCTATAGACAAGTATGATGCTCCCTAAGTTGTTGGCATTTGGGACTGATTTCTGGTTCCTCTCTCCATATTAATTCTGGTCTTGGTTTAGGAGCATCCCAGACACTGATTCAAAAGTGACACTGATCTGGAAGGTCCAAATGGGGACCATTGCTTTCTACCATACTGGCAAACAGGTAACTGAGAGAGTAATGGGTTGCGGGTGGAATATGCCTTATGGTAGGGCCAGTGACCCCGAATTGCATACTCATTGGGTCTCATATATGCCTACTGTCTTATAGGATTAGGTTCTTTTGGATAATTGGCACAACCTTTGTGTTAGTTCTCTGATCCTGAGTATAAGAGTTGTCTGATGGGTGAGATGAAGGTAAACCTAATAAAACTCCCATTGCCTTCTAATACTATAAACCAAAGGCAGAAACACTTCCTCAGGGAGCACAAGAGAAATGAGAACACCCTGAAGAGCTGAAGGAGAAAGTTGAAAATGTTCAACACTTTTACACAATTCACTTGTCTATTCAATATAGAAAGAATGACAAAATAAATGATAAAGCAGCAGACTCAAAGTCAGGAAGACCTGGATTCAAATCCTGCCTCTGACTTGAGTAGTTATGTGATAATAGACAATAATTATTAATAATGATAATAATAATAATAGCTAACATTTATATAGAGTTTACTATGTGCCAGGCACTATCATAAGTACTTAATGAATATCTCATTGGATCTTTACAGAAACCCTGGGAAACAGGTGTTAAAATTATCTCCATTTTACAGATGAGAAAACTGAGGCTGACAGAAGCTAAAAGACTTGCCCAGGGTCATACAGCTAATAAATATGTAAGGCTGGATTTGAATTTAGGTCTTCTTGATTCCAGGCCAATGTGCTCTACCCAGTGTGCCACCTAAATATTATCTCACTTGCTCTTCACAACAACCCTAAGGGGTAGGAATTATTAATTGCCCTCATTTTATACATGAGAAGACTGAGGCATAGAAAGCTTAAGTGACTTACCCAGGTCCATATAGTTAGTAAGTGTACAAGGCAGAATTTGAACTCAGTAGTTCTTGACTTCAAGTCCAGTGCTATGTCTGTTGTACCACCTTATTATCATCATTTTACAAAAGAGGAAACTGAAGTGAGAAAGGTTAAATGACTTGCCTAGGGTCACACAGCTAGTAAATGTCAAAGGTCTGATGCTCTATCCTTTAGGACCCTTAGTTTCCTATTCTGTTAAGTTAGGAATTTGGAGCAGGTGGCCTTCACAGCCTCTTATATGTTGAAATCTATTGTTCCTGTAATTTTATAACCCTGTAATGTAGAAAACTATTGACTACTGGCACCTCAGCCCTCTGGAAGCTATGGACATGGAACCTCCATCAGAACAAGTGGGCATGTCACCTGGTCAATGGTGTGCAGGCATAGATCTGGCTGTATTACCTTGAGAAAGTTATTTCATCCCTTTGAACCTGTTTCCTCATCTGCAAAATGTTGAGTTACATCACATGATAAACTTGCTCTGATGATTTACTCTTTAGGATATAATGATCATAGTATAGAACAAAGAAACAACACTGTCTACTAGGGCAGACACCACTTCCTTTGCTGAGGGGGGGAAAAGATCTGAGGTGTGCTACAAAGCAGAAGAGAAACTGTCTACAGCCTGGCACAAGAAGTATCTGGATTTAACAATACCTAGAACGATCAAGTTGTTTCAGCTAATGCAGAACATTTTTTTTTGTCCATAAGGCAATGAAAATAGAGATAGGAGGGTGAAAAAAATCATTTCAAAGTAAATTTATGATAGTTTTGGATTTTTTGCTACTCCTGGTCTTTGCTAGTTTCCCTATGTCTTTTCAACTACACCCACACCCACATCCACAACAAAAACCATTTCAGTTGCATTGAAAAGAATACCTGTGAGAAGACATGAAGAATTATGAAAAGGTCTGGAGAATGCTGTGACTTAGACGCACAATAAACTTGAAAAAAATCATTGGTGTCTTTGCCTCTTATTTAGCTTACTGACTTTTAACAGTAACAAGTAAAATTGTCATTAAATCACTAAAGCATTTGTTAGGGACTCAGAAAAGATATATGTGTATACAAGTCAATGGTCCACTTGGTTTGGGAAAACTATCAGTAAAAGGGATGAATTAAAAGGATCAAAGTTAGAGAAAAAAGGGACCTCAGAGGCAATCCAGCTGGGCTCTTCCATTTTAAAGAAGAAGAAATTAGAGCTCAGAAAGGTTAATAGACTTTTCCCAGGTCACACAGGTAGGAAATGTCAGAAGTATCATTTGAACCCAAGTCCTCTTATTCTCTAGTAAAATAAGTCAACAAAAACAAACATTTTGATGAGTAAGAGGAAAGTGGAGAGGAATCAACTGGGAAAGATTCAGAGGAGGGCACATTTCCTGGGGGAGGATAAGATGCTTAAATGTGACATCAGAGGGGAACTGGGGCCCTCGAATCACTGAACAAGGAGTCTGTGATTACTGAAGACAAATTACTCATTTCACAATCTGCTTAATATGAATCCTGGACTTGGAGTCAGGAAACAGATTTCAGTTCCAACTTTGACTTTTATTATATGAGGGATTACGGAGATGTCATTTCCTGTTCTATAAGTGTTTATGGAATACTTACTATGAGTCAGGTACTGTGCTCTATGCTGGGGATTCAAATATATACAAATTTACAAATTCAGAGACAGCTTTGTCCCTCAAAGTATTTGTACTTTTTTGAAACTTGATTCATATTGATCTCTACTTTGTAATTTAAATTATTTTTTCAATTAAGTATTTATTTTCTTTCTCTCCAACCTCTCATATTCCTTATCTGTAAAATTGGAATAGTATTAATTGTACTAGTTACCTTGAAGAGCTATTATTGTAAACAGAGCACAACATTAATGAGAGATATTATTATTTTTCTGAAAAAGACATTTCAAAAACAAATGAGTTATTTGTGTATATAATTATGTACCAAATAAAGCATCAGTGATATATGGCTGTCATTATGCTGCATCTGAAAATTGAAGGCGATGGGGAGATGGTTTTTATTTCATCTCTGTCAATTATTCTCTAAAAACTGTAAAGGTGCATGATTCAGGTGGAGTAAATCTTAAATTTTTGGTGTAGTAGCCGAGAATGTATGAGAGTTAAAGCTGGAAAGAAACTTAGAGATGATATAATTAAACCCTTATAGGTAATGGATGAGAATACTGAGCCTGGAACAAGTAAGATCTCACAGAGAGTCAGTAGGGAATTCACAACTAAGTCATCTGACTATAAATTCATTATCTTTCTGTGATATGACAGAATCATGGAACCTCAGAGCTTTGATGGACCAAAAAGGTTTATAATCCCGCTTATAGGTGAACAAGCATCTCCTCTACAGCTGTGCTTCTTCACAGCACATTTGATAAATGATCATTGTCTTAGCTTTAAGATTTCTAGTGAGGGTGAGCTCACTATTTTTCCAGGTGTATTGACAAATATCTTTAGTTATTAGAATTTTTTTATATGGACCCTAAGTCTGTCTCTCTGTACTTAGGGTTCTACTTTCTAGGAACATGTATAATGAGGCAAATTCATCTTCTACATGACAATCCTTCAAACACTTGAACAAAGCAATCATGTCCCCACAAAGTCTCCTCTTCCCCACCCACCAGACTAAATATTGCCAGTTCTTTGAGTTGATCCACATATGACAGGGTCTCCACTTGCCTTACTCTCCAGTTTCTTATTTTCCTTCTTAATAGGTGGCACCCACACCGGAACCTGAGTAGCTGTTGGATGACCAGGACCAAGTACAATAGGGCTATCATCTCTTGTGTTCTGGACACTCTACTTCTCTTAATGTTGTCTAAAAATCCATGAACTGTTTTGGTCTACCACATCAATCTCTGGGCTCATATTGACCTTAGAACTGACTAACACTTCTGCTCATTTTTTGTGGAACTGCAATCTTGCCACACTTCCTTCATTTGGTACTTGTAACATTTTAAAAACTTAATTTTACTATTAATTTTTTTATTTTTTTTTTACTATTTTACTATTAATTTTACTATTTTACTATTTTTTTTTACTATTAATCTTTTACTATTTTACTATTTTTTTACTATTAATTTTACTATTAATCTCATCTTATTAGATTTGGCTTATTGGTCCACAAGATTCTTTTTGAATCCTGCCTTGTCATCCAAGGGGTAAGCTTTCTCACCCAGGTATATGTTATCTGCAGATTTCATAATAAAAGGGAACATCTATATCACTTAAGCCTTAAAGGTCTTAAACTTTTTCCACTCATGACTTCTTCAGCACTTCTTAAACTGTGTGCTGTGCTTCCAATATGGGGTTATGACCCACAGTTTAAGAAGTGCTGTGAGTGAGTTTAAGGTACACAAAGTGCTTTGGAACTACTTCTTTGGGAGAGAATATTTATAGGTTGAATAGTTGTGCTCTTTCTCTCTATCATCTCTTGTTCTTTATCCTCATCCTATGATCTTTGCCTTCACTGTGAGCAAATTCTTTGACCCTCGATACAGTTAGAAAAAAAAATCAACAACAACAAAACCCCAATATCACCTTTTCATGATACTTAGGAGTCATTGCTAGCCTTAGCTTACTCTGAGTCTTAACCATCCTGAGACTATTTCTACAAGACCAAGCCATACATTTATATTCATTTGAATTATTTGCTTTTACTTTCAACTTCTATGTATGTCTTTTAAAATATAAATTGTTTGATGAACTCCCTGTCCTTTCTTTTTAAATTTAAAAAAATTTTTATTTTTAGTTCCAAATTATCTCCATCCTTCCGTCCTCTCTCCCACTCATTGAGAAGGCAAGAAATCCGATACCCATCATACAAAGGAAATCATGCAAAACATATTTGCATATCAGTCATGTTCTGGGGGAAAAAAAGCAAGAAAAATATAGAAAGTAAAAAAAAAAAGTATGCTCTAGTCTGCACTCAGATGATCATGTCTCTCTCTGGAGACAGACAATATTATTTTTAAAAAGAATTTCAAAAATTTGATTCCTGTGCTTTTCTGCCAACCAATCAACAAGTATTTAAGCAATACTTATTGTGCATCAGGTTCTGTGGTCTACACTGGGAATTCAAATACAATATTCAAATTTACAAATTCAAAAACAAAAGTAAGACAGCCCTTGTCCTCAAAGAACTTACACTTTAGTGTAACTTGGTTCACATTTGTCTCTCTTTTTAAAAAAATTAAATTTTTTGTTTAATGAACAAGCATTTATTTTCTCTCTCTTTAACTTCTCCCTGCTACTGGCAAAAAAGATAGAAAAAACAAAACTCATGTAACAAATGTGCCTAGTCAAGGAAAACAAATTCCCACATTGGCCTTGCTAATGTGTATCTGTCTCATGCTGCATATTGAATTCATTACCTCTCTTTCAGGATGTGGGTAACATTCTTCACCATTTCAGTATTCTGAAATCATAGTTAGTCATTGTATAGTTCAGCGTTCTTAAGTATTTCAAAATTGTTATGGATATGTTTCCCACTTTCTTCCTCATTAGAATGTTTTCTTTTTGTGTCTTTAGAATTTCATTCTTCAGAGCCGCTCATACCACTTGAGCATCCTTTCCCTATAGAATTTTAGGCCACTGGATCCTGCCAAAGGATTCTGTCTGATCACTTCAAATCTAGTGTACGAGTTAAATCATAGCTTCTCTTTAAGTTAAGTTGGTTAAAGTAAGCATACATCTTCTGGGGAAGGAATAGGGTAGAGACCAAAATGGAGCCCCTCAACTAGGATAAAGGGGGGATAAGTAGGTTTTACTGTTCAGTTGTGTATAATTTCATAACCCCATTTGGGGTTTTGTTGGCAAAGATACTGAAGTGATTTGCCATTTCCTTGTTGGGCTCATTTCATAGATGAGAAAACTGAGGCAAACAGGGTTAAGTAATTTGTCCAGAGTCACAAAGCTAGTAAATGTCTGAGGCCAGAGTTGAACTTATGAAGATGAATCTTCCTGCATGCTATCCACTATGAAACCTAGCTTCCCATAAAACCAAGTAGGTTTTAGGTAAAGAAAAGGATTCTGACTCTTACCAATTCTACCAATCCCTACTCACTTTTGAAATAGCTTCCTTCTCCCCACTAAACTCAGTAAGCAGTTCAGTGAGAACAGCATTTATCTGTTTCCCAGGGTTTTTTTTGGGGGGGGGGGTGGCTTTATAATGAGGAAGGATGTCAAAATCATGTATGACTTGGTGCTTAGGTGATAGAAAGGTGAATTATTAATGATTAAAGAAATGCAAATTAAAACAACTCTGAGGTACCACCTCACACCTATCAGATTGGCTAATATGACAGAAAAGGAAAATGATAAATGGTGTAGAAGATGGGGGAAAATTGGAAAACAAATGCATTGTTGGTAGAAGTCTGAACTGATCCAAACATTCTTGAGAGCAATTGGAACTATGCCCAAAGAACAATCAATCTGTGCATATCCTTTGATCCAGTAATGCCACTACTAGGTTTGTATCCCAAAGAGATCATAAAAAAGGGAAAAGGAGTACATGTAGAAAAATATTTATAGCAGCTCTTTTTGTGTTGACCAATAATTGTAAATTGAGGGGAATTTGAAGGTGAAGATCCCCATCAATTGGGGAACGACTGAACAAGTTGTGGTATATGAATGTAATGGAATACCATTGTGTTATAAGAAATAATGGACAGAGTTCAGAAAAAAACTATAAAAATTTACATGAACTGATGCCGAGTGGAGTAAATAGAACCAGGAGAACATTGTATGCAGTAACAGTAACATTGTGTGATAATCAACTATGCTTGATTTAGCTATTCTCAGAAATACAATGATTCAAGGTAATTCCAAAAGACTTATGGTGGAAAATGCTAACCACATCCAGGGAAAGAACTATGGAATCTGAATGTAGATTGAAGCATAAAGGTTTTGCTTTTTAAATTTCTTTCTATTTTTCATGTATTTTTCATTTTGTTCTGTTTCTTCTTTTATAACATGATCAATGTGAAAATACGTTTAACGAGATTGCACATTTATAACCTATATGAGATTGCTTACTGTCTTGGAGAAGGAGGGTGGGAGAAAGGGAGAAAAATTTGTAACTCAGAATCTTATTAAAAAAAATAATGTTGAAAACTATCTTTACATGTAAGTGGAAAAAACAAAATACTGTGTATTGAAAAAAAGTTGAATTATTTTTTGCCCTTTTTTTTTTTTTTAAACAAAGTGGAAGTGGATTTAGAGTAATGGGAAAGAAAGCAACAGTGACCTTTTTCTGACTAAGGTGGACTCCCCTATTGTGTGTCCTGCATCTTCTTTATTGACTGGCAGCTCTGCAAAGGGTTTATATTGCTGTCATTAATATTGGTAGCAGTAATACAAAGAAGAAAAATAATAAGAATAACTGCATTTGGAGTGCCTTGGGATTTGATAACAAAGAGAATACAAGTACTTTCTACCCTGTAGATTATAATAGCACAAAATCTTTTTAATGGTGAATATAAATTTGCCATCTAATTTGTAAAACAAGGATTTCTGGGGCATTTGGGCATTCCCAAGTATAAAAAGGGAAAAATATGTGTGTGGGTTACTTTTTAAAGGTGATTTAAGTAAATCATAGAATTATAGGATTGAAGAGTTAGAGTCTTAGAACACATGACATAGAATGCTAGATCTCAGAGCATGGAATATCAGAGCTAGAAGTAACTTAGAACATAGACTATGAAATGTCAGAGGTCCCTTAGAGATCATCTAGTGCAATGACTTCTTTTTGGAGATGTATACCCTGGAGCTCAGAGATGAGAAAATGACTTGTCCTTAGTCATTAAATCATTTTGTGCTAAACTCCTAGAGACAATAGCAATTTCCTTAGGGTAGCAATTTGGAATCCAAGACTACATAAAAATAAGAAAGTTTAGTGGCAACAGTTCACCTTAAAAATGCTTCTCCAAAGTGTTGGATGTTGAGCCTATTTGGATAGGTTACAGTGGTCTATAGTTAGCTGAATTTCTGAATACTGAAACTGATTGGAACTGACTGGATAACCCTAGAGTTAGCTTGATTTCTTCCCATCTCTTTTTCTTGGCAATTGAAAAACCTGGAATTCTTGTCTGACTGAAATTATGAGCAGATAATTGCTGCAACGTGAAGAATTTAGTAATGGAGGGGTTTACCTGGGGATGAGCCAGGCAGTCGGTATTATATAGCTTAAGAACAGTATACACTGGAGGAACAAACTTTAGACCATGGAGCTATCTAATTATGATTTATCCAATTCCTTCAGCAGAGTCGATATGACCTTAATAAATAATCTAACCAAGCAAAGGATTCCTTCTCACTCCTAACTATTTTTATTTCTCCTTAAACTTAATTTGGAAGGTTTGATATGACAGTTAACTCAGCCCCCATTTTGTCTTGGGATGGCAGATGTCCTTTGACAGCCCCTGCAGCATTCTTTTCCTAATTAAGTGAGAAAACTTGAGCAAATGGATGCTACCATGGCCTTTATATGTTGAATGGGAAGACCCTCAAGCAGAGAAAGAAGATATCCAGTATCCATTCATGTCTGAAGTGACCCAGAGAACCAGTGAAACCTATTTATCTTAAGTCTAAGGTCTCCACACAAGCCTAAGAATGAAAAAAGAGATTCCATTTGGAATAAGAGAGGAGAAAAGAATTTTTTGTCTGCTGATATTTGATCAGAATGTTACTTTAGTTGAATACATGAACACACACTAACGAGGGTTTCTACAGTCTTCACATATATCCTGGGACCTACATTTTCCCTAGAGGAATATATATCTGGGAAGGAAAAGAAAGAAGAGAGGGAGAAAAGCTCACCAGAAAATCTGTAAGTCAATAGAAATGGATTTTGGCACACAACAACATTAATATTGGCACTGGAAGATTGCAGAATGAAAAGAGCTGCTGATCTCTGCTGATATATGAGTGAGTGAAGGGTATTTCCAAACTGAAAAAGGTAGTCATCATTCCACAGATCAGCAACACATTTTCACCATCCTGACAAATGTTTTATCAGATTTGGTTTCATCTATCATTGTCCTTACAATTATGCCTCCAGTAGCAATTAGCATACAGTTCCTGAAGTACTGTGGGTCTCCAATTTTCAGTATAGTATAATTCTAAGTTGTCTACAGCTTAGTTTCTTCCCAACCTAAAAACCCATTAGGGACAATGTTGTTGGTTTTTTGACTTCACTAAATGATCCATAAGAGAAAAAGAAAACTATTAAAACATTATGTCGTGGTGAATAGAGCATTGGCCCTGGAGTTAGGAGGACCTGGGTTCAAGTCAAGCCTCAGACACTTGACACACTTACTAGCTGTGTGACCTTGGGCAAGTCACTTAACTCCAATTGCCTTGCCAGCACCCCTCCAAAAAAAAGAGAACATTATGTCATTGGTCATATTTCTTGGTTCAGTAAATAAGCAGCAAGAAAACAGAAAGGAGAGGGGAGGGAAGGGAAAGAGAGGAGAGGGGAGGGAGGAGAGAGGAGAGGAGAAGAGAAGGGAGGAGAGAAGAAAAGAGAAGAGGAGAGGAGAGAAGAAAAGAGAAGAGAAGAGAAGGGAAGAGAAGAGAAAAGAAGAGAGGAGAAGAGAAGAGAAGAGAAGAGAAGAGGAGAGAAGAGGAGAGGAGAGGAGAAATATCCTGGAACTCTATCCTCTTCGAGTGTCAGGAAAGATGTGGAGATCAGTGAAGAACATCCAAGAATGCAGGTGTGACTTCTGAGTTACAGATTCAGAGAATAGAAACTGTACTTAATGAATCTGAATGCAATGTGGTCCCCACTGAAAGAATTTTAAGTCTGACTTCCCTTCAGCTTCCACTCTGGCTCAATTTGTGAATATTCTTGATTCCCTTGGGATGAAGTTGATGGTGACTATTAATGTGGAGCAACTCTGGTGTTCACTAGGAAATATCTAAGACAGTAAAATCACAGAATTGTAACATGTTATATGTAATCTAGTCTAACTCCATTAATTTGACTGTGTGGAATTGTAAAGCTACAAAGTAACTTTGAAGAATCATCCCAGTTTACATAGCTTCATAAATTCTACCTGAAGGCGGAATTTCTTAGCCAAGATCAAATATGGCAATTGAAGTGGTCAACTGGGAAGGTAAAGATTCAAAGAATACTCCAGTTGGCTATAAAAGAAGCAAGCAAGTAGGTACATCTGCGTTAGGAAAATAGTCACCATTTCTGGATTAAGGGAAGACCTTTGCACATGTGGAGGATGATAAACATAGCAAGATATTTGGGCAAAATTAAAGTCTTAATACAGAGTAAACCTGAAGTTCTTACGAATTTGCCATAGATGCTCAGCATAATCAAAGAAGCCTGTTTGTCTGTGTTATCACAATTCTTATCAAATTGCAGTAAAGGTGGACTGAAGAACTTTGTTGCCCACAAAGAACTCACCTTCCATGAGTCTCCATGACCTATTTCTGTTAATTTTTTTAAAACTGAAATGAAAGAGACTTCAGATGCATTTTAGAGAACTCTTGAGATTGAATTGCAGGAAATGTGGACAGAAGGCTTTTATTCCTATCAGAGATCTCACCTGATGTGAATCTCCATGTTTTTGTATATTGCATCTGCCACTTGACTTTTTTGAGCTAAGATGAAATGGATTTCAGACTCATCCTAGAGAAGAACTCTTAAGATAGAACCACAATAACGGTGGATAGCAGACTTATAAACTGTCACAGGTTTCACTTGGCATGTATCATTGTATATTGCACCTACCACTTCTGCTGACATTTTGGAAGTGAGGTGAAAGGGACTTCA
Organism: Pseudochirops corinnae; assembly: GCA_028646515.1. Lineage (NCBI taxonomy): Eukaryota > Metazoa > Chordata > Mammalia > Diprotodontia > Pseudocheiridae > Pseudochirops > Pseudochirops corinnae. The sequence continues at coordinate 272,273,348 of CM053585.1, forward strand.
GACTATACTGGAAAAGAATTTGTGTTTCCAACTGATCATGATCAGAGTCACATCTAGGAAAGATGGGAACCAGATGAACTTCAGGGATATTTCTTTAAATTAGCTTCTATTTTGTGCTAATGATCTTGAGGGATTATGTTGAGTGATGGAGATTGTTTGCCTACCCTCTGCTTCATTGCTGAAATACACCCTAAGGTCTATCCTGGGACCAAAGAGATGGCTGTAGTTCCCTAATCCAAGTTGAGATGGACTCTAGATTTTGAGATTTGAGCTTACAGATGTTTTATGTAATTTCTTTTCATTAATAGTTCAAGCATGGCTGAAATACCAGAAGCACTATGCATACAGTGAGATAAGGAGAAATAAGAAGGAAAAAGAAGGACAATGAGGGTTGTCCAGTGTCCCAGGGGAAAAAAAAGTGAGTGCAGCAGTAGTTATATAGCAAGTTTCAGCCCTGAACTCAGTGAGACATAGGGTTAGTTGGAAATACTTTAAGGAAGCTATATATTGCTGTTATCTAAGAGGAATGATTTTTGAATTCTTCATTATTATTATGTTAGCACAGTCACCTCACCACACAGATATAGACATTGGTTATATGTTGGGCAAAGAGAGAGAGGCCCAGGGGATGGAGGGGTAGTCTTGAATTCCCTGGAGTGGAAAGCATGGCATTCTAGGAATCTCAAATGTCTGAACAGCATTTGCCCAAAACATTAAAGAGAAAAAGTTCTAGAGCAAAGTAGAGTGCGGAAAGAGTTTCCTTTTTTTGGCAATGTGAAAGTATGCCCAGGAATAAGACAACCCTATTTTATAGGAGAAGAGATTCTGGGATGAAGGATTAAACATATAGCATATCATATCAATCCATCTCAGTTACTACTTATGATTGTTGCTATGTCCAGGAGGATGAAAAGATGGTTCAAAAGAAAGTCAAAAGGACATCCCTGCAGTGTCCAAAAAAAAGAACACAATCTAGCTTTTTGACAATCTCACAACCTCTTGTTAGGTGACAAGAGTGAAGATTAAAAGAGAAATCCTGCAATTCTGGTGTTCATTAAATAAGACATATTTTAAGCTTTAAGAAAAAAAAATTAGAATGACCCCAAATGAACAAAAACCTCACTCATCAGGGTGCTTTTGCCCTTCCATAACAGATCTTGGTTCTAATTCCAGCTCTACCACTACCCTTGGGTCAGTCATACGATCAGAACTCTAGGAAAGACATAAGAGAGCACTTTTCTCACAGGATCATTTTCCAAAAGAGGAATTTGACACTCAGACTGCTTAAATTCATAGGCTTCAAATTCATGTCCTCTGGGGCCACATCCAGAGCTCCTTCAACTAGACTGTGCTGACTCTGCTCCAGGATTCAGCTTCCCTATCTTTATAATATCTTTGATATCTTAATAATATCTTCAAAATAAAACAATTAAGCATTAGTATTGGGAGGTCCCCAGATCATTTAGTTCAACTTCATTACTTCACAGATGAGAAAATTGAATTGTAGAAAGGGCAAGGGAATTGCCAATATAATGTAGCCAGTTAGTGACAGAGTTGGGATTAGAATCCAATTCTCCTTATGCCTAAGCTAGTGTTTTTCTCAATGAACTGTACTGGACTTGATAAATTTTTTAGGTTCATTATGGCTTGAAGATTCCAAACACTTCCCTGTCTTGCACTTGTCCATTTCTAATCCCCACTCAAATAACACTTGTATTCCTTCAGGCTCATAACTGTCACCTAGACCATTATAATAGTGTCTAATTAGCTTCCCTGATACTAAGCTATTCCTTCTTGAATCCATTACTCCCATAACTGCCACAATAATCTTCCTAAAGTATAGATCTTACTATGTCTCTACCCTTATCAATAGCCTCCAATAATTCTCTAGTCAGATAAAATAAAAATGTCCTTAACCTAACATTTAAATACCTATATAATCCTGTTAGCTAGCTTTTCATTGTAGTTTCATTTTAGTTCTCTTCATATCTCTATGTTCTAGTTAACTTGGTCTATGTGCTCAACATTCCATTTTCCACCCATGAACATTTGTACAATCGATTTCCCTTGCCTGGAATTCACATCCTCCTCACCTCCACCTTTCAAAATTCTTGTCTTTCCTTAAGGTTAAACTCAAGGATCACCTTCTTACTGTTCTCCCTACCCTCTGATCCACTGTGGCCTCACTCTTCTTCACTCTCTATCTCCTATTTCTGAATTTTCACTAAGTCTTCCTCAAGCCAGAAATGTTCTCCTTCCTTTTCTCTGGCTCCCTGAGTCCTTTAAATCTCAGCTAAAATGTCACCTTCTTTAAAAATGCTTTCTCAGAGATGGAGCCATGATGGCAGCATGGAAGCAGGAAAACTCCATGGCTCCCCTCATATCCGCCTCAAATACCTCTAAAACATGACTTTAAACAAATTTTAGAGCTACAGAACCCACAAAGTGACAGAGAAAAACAAATATCCTGTGGAAGACAGCACAAAAGGCAACCTGGCAGGCCAGCAGGAAGGGTCCATCACAGCACACTGGGAGCTGCACCCAGCCTCATGTGAGCCCATGGTTTTAGCTCCAGGGTGGCCCCAACCAGTGGCTGCAGCAGACTTTGGGAGAGTGGATCACCAGCAGCTGTGGCAGTTTCCAGAAATATCAACCCACAGAGGCCGAAGAAAAAGTGAGAGGTCAGTGGAACTCTGTTAGAACTGGAGGGGGATGGAGTGTGGTCTGGGCTCTGCCTCCTGGACCTAGAAGTGGTAGAGGTGTGGCGGCACTGCAGCTGCCTCCACATGGCTGCTTCAGAGCTCCTGGCCTGCAGATCATATGGGGGCCAAGAGAACATTCAGAGGGTAATTGCCCTTGCTTTAACCTGCCTAGGTCTGGATCATGGTCTTGGGTGGTGGTCCTGAAGTGTGTGACCAGTGAGCCAAAATTGTTAGGGGTTGTAGAGATGGCACCCCCCTAATAGCTCTGGCAGCTGAAAAAGTTCCAGCAATTTGGGACAAAGCTCTCCCCTCTGGAAACAGAGTTCTACTGTGGCAAAGAGCTCAAAAGTCAAGTAATTGAGTGGCGACATGAGCAAGCAAAGGAAACAAAGCAAACACAGCAATCCAACTTTAGATTCCTTTTGTGGGGACAAAAAGAATCAAAACATGGAATGGGAGGAAGACAACAAAGTCATAACTCCTTCACCAAAAGCTTCCAAGAAAAATTTGAACTAGTTACAGGTCATGGAGGAGCTCAAAAGGGATTTTGAAAATAAGTAAGAGAAGTAGAGGAAAAATTGGGAAGAGAAATGAGAATGATGCAAAAAAAAAAATCATGAAAAGAGAGTCAACAACCTGACTGAAGAATATAACACCTTAAAAAATAGACTAACTCAAATGGCAAAAAACTCAAATGGCCCAAAAAGCCGATGAGGAGAAGAATGCCTTAAAAAGCTGAATTCGCAAGATGGAAAAAGAATTTCAAAAGCTCACTGAAGAGAATAATTCCTTCAGAATTAGATTGGAGCATTTGGAAGCTAATGACTTTATGAGAAATTAAGATACTATTAAACAGATGCAAACAAATGGAAAAATAGAAGGCAATGTGAAGTATCTTATTGGAAAAAACCACTGACCTGGAAAATAGATCCATGAGAGATAACTTGAAAATTATTGGACTACCTTAAAGCTATGATAAAAAAAAATAATCTTGAAATCATCCTTCAAGAAATTCTCAAGGCAAATTGCCCTGATATTTTAGAACGATAGGGCAAAATAGAAATTGAAAGAATTCACCAATCATCTCTTGAAAAGAATCCCCAAAATAAAACTCCTAGGAATATTATATCCAGGTTCCAGTGTTCCCAGCTTGTACATTAAGGGATCAAAGGGCTTAGAATATGATATTCTGGAGATCAAAGGAGCTAGGATTAAAACCAAGAATCACCTACCCAGCAAAACTGAGTATAATATTTCAGGGGAAAATATGGTCATTCAATGAGGTGGAGGACTTTCAAGTATTTTTCATGAAAAAAACCAGAGTTGAATAGAAAATTTGGCATTCAAATAGAAGAAGCAAGAGAAGCATGAGAAGGTAAACAGGGAAAAGAAACAGTAAGGAACCTTATTAAAGTTGAACTATTTCCATGCCTGCATGGAAAAACAATAACTGTAGCCTATGAAACTTTCCCTAGTATGAGGATAGTTGAAGGGAATATAAATGTATATATAGGGTATACATACATATGTATGTCTATATAGGAGGGTATATGTGTGTATGAATACATATGTGAGTGTGTGTATATATGTGTACAGGTATACATAGACAGATGGCACAGGTTCAATTGAATAGGAAGGGATTATATTTAAAAGGTGAAATTGAGAGGTGAGAGAGGAATATAACGAGAGGAATTGGGGAGAGACAGAATGGGATAAATTATCTCATACAGAAGAGGTAAGGGATAACTGTTACAATGGAGGGGAAGAACAGGAAGGCAAAAGGGAATGGGTCAACCTTACTCTCATTGAATTTAGCTTAGGGAGGGAATGAAATACACACTAAATTGAATATGTTGCCCTACAGGAGAGTAGGGGGGAAGGGGATGAGAGGGAGGGATGATGGAGGGGAGGGCAGGTTGGGAGGGAGGGTAGTTAGAAACACACACTTTTTTAAAGGGACAGGGTCAAAGTAGAGAATAGAACAAGTTGGGGGGAGGAGGATAGGATG
>CM053585.1:272286020-272322091 GCA_028646515.1 Pseudochirops corinnae
TCTTTTTCTTCTCTTATTGCTACAGCTAACATTTCTAGTACCAGATTGAATAAGAGGGGCGATAGTGGATGTCCTTGTTTCAGCCTGATCTTATTGGAAATGCTCCTAGTTTATCCCCATTACATATAATACTTGCTGATGGCTTTAAGTAGATGTTACCTATTATTCTAAGGAAAACTCCATTTATTCCTACACTTTCTAGTGTTTTTAATAAGAATGGATGTTGTATTTTGCCAAAGGCTTTTTCTGCATCTATTGAGATAATCGTAGGGTTTCTGCTAGTTTTATTGTTGATATGACTTGTATTCTTATAAATTTGACTCAGTTCCCGATATATTTCAGAAATGAGGCCTTTATCAAAGACCTTGACTGTAAAAATTGTTTCCCAGCTTTCTACTTCCTTCTAATCTTGGTTGCATTGGTTTTACTTGTGCAAACACTTTTTAATATAACGTAATCAAGATGATTTATTTGCATTTCATAATGTTCTTTATCTCCTCTTTGGTCATAAATTTTTCCATTCTCCATAGGACTGACAGGTAAACCATGCCATGCTGTATCCTAGCTTATAGCATCACCCTTTATATATAAAGCATGTGCCCATTTTGACCTTATCCTGGTATATGGTGTAAAATGTTGGTCTATACCTAATTTCTGCCATACTATTTTCCAGTTTTCCCAGCTAGATCATATTTTTAATAATTTGGAACAACTGGTTGCTGGGATGGAAATGAATTGGCACCTTTTGAAGTGGCATGACCACTCACTTGTAATGTTTGTTTTACAGGAGAGAACATCTAGATATAGCTTTATGAACACCCTGAATTTTTAGAAAAGTATATTTCAAAAAATTTAGAAGGATGTTAGTATTGTATGAATTCAAATTCTACAGGTAAAATAATCCTGGAAGATAGGAACGACCCCCAAGGATAAAATTGAGAAGACACAATAGGAGACAATTCCAATGAGGGTGGAAAGGGGAGTTGTTTGATGAGTTCATTTGTGCATGCACAGGTAATTAGCTCACCAGCCAATTTATACATTAAATGTAATAAAAGATGGAAGCAAAGGTGGATAAAAGAGAATAGATATGAGTTTAACATAGTCCTATAAAATAGTGCCAGTAATATTAAAGTTCAGAATGCAATGAGGCTAGCTGTATAAACTAAAGAAAATAGTTTTATAAATTATATTTGAGAAAAAAGGGCATCTAAGAACAGATAGGACAATAACAATTGATGTTTGGGAGAAGACAGGACTGCTCATCTCTTATTTAGTTCATGGGTTTTTTGGTTTTTTTTTTGTACTAAAAGTGGCAGAATCAAAATGGCTATCAGGGAATTGATGCCCAAGAAAAGTAAGAGAATAGCAGGAGAGCACCTAGTGCTCCTTGAAGAATCCAAGTCACTGAAACCAGAGGAACCACATCTTTAACTACGAAAAGAACTTGAAAATGTTATTGCTGAGTTGTTGTCAGTAATATTTGAAATGATAAAAATGACTAATGATAACTATGAATGTTTTAAAGATAATTGAAAATGAGAGTGATACCATAAAATTGGAAAAGGTCAAGTCTGGTCCCAATTTTTAATAAAAAGGGAAGAGAACAATCCATAAACTCTAGGCCAATGAATTCAACTTCAATCCTGGAAAAATTCTAGAAGAGACCATTTGTAATGTTAATGGAATTTAAGATCTTCCCCTTTATGGTCCATACTCTTTAAATATATTATGATATTAGATCCTCAAAACATAAACTTCAGGAATATAGAATAGGAGATCTTGTGGTTGGACAGAAGTTTGGAAGAGATCTGAGTTTTTTAGTGTACTGCTAAGTGAATAGGAAGAGTAACATGATGTAGGGGCCAGAAAGTCTAATGTGATATTGAGCTACATTAGGAGACACAGAACTTCCAGTAATGAGAAGGTGATAATCAGATGATATCTGGAGTATTATGTTCTTTGGGGCACCATAGTTTAAGTATAATGTTATAAAATTATAGAATGTGCAGAAGAAGGTAACCAGCACAGTGAATGGCCTTAAAGTCATGTCATAGAAGGATGTTCATCCTTTATACTCTTTCTGTTGTTGATCTTATCAGTTCCCCTGGGTTTAATTATGAGAGCTATGAAGATTACTCACTGATTTGTGTGTCCAGTTTTAGTACCTTCCTTGAACTCTGGTCTAATATCATCATGGACATTCCAAATTGGATGATACAAAGATGTCTCAGATTCAATATGTCTATTACAAATACCCCCACCCCCACCACTCCCTCCCCAATCCAACCCTCTTAAAGGCACCTTTCAGTCTCCCAGGTTCATAACTTTAGAGTTGTCCTGGACTGCTTTTTCTCCCTGACCCCACATATCTAATTCATGGATAATTCTTGACACTTCTACCCTCCAACACTAAGATCATCTGAGTACTTCCTTTTACTGACACAGCCATGACCTTAGTGCAGACTTTCATCACCTCTTATCTAGATCATTGCAACAATCTCTCAATTGGCCTTCCTGACTCAAGTTCTCTTCACTTACTTCATTCTCTTCACCATCCTCCAATTAGCTGTCAAAGTGACTTTCCTAAAGTGAAGATTTGACCTTGTCATTTATCTACTTAATAAAACCCAGTACCTCCTTATTAATTCTAGGATAAAATATATACTCATCTCTTTAGCTTTTGAAGTCTCTCCCACTCTCTTCCTAACCTCTCTTTGTAATGTAAGCTCTTCATCTATCTCTCTCCTTCTTGTATTCTGTGTTAGGTGATACAGCTTATAGAGCACTGGGCCTGTGTCAGGAAGACTTTAGTTCAAATCTACTCTCAGACACTTGTTAGTCTTGAATTTGGAAAGTCACTTAATCTCTCTGGGGATAATAATAATAATAGCACCTACTTTCCAGGGTTGTTGTGAGGATCAAACAAAATAAAAATTGTAAAGAGCTTAACACAGCGCCTGGCACATAGTAGGTGCTATAGGAATATTATTGTTTTCCAGCCAAATCAGCCTTCTCTGTTCTACACACGATAGTCCATGTCCCATCTCAATGCCCTTGTTTTGATCATCTGACATTACTAGCATTCATGCACTCCCTCCTTACCTCTGCCTCAGAGATTCCTGGGCTTTCTTCATGAGTCAAGTCAACCTTCATCTCTTGCATGAAGCCTTTCCTGATGTCCCCAACTGCTAGCATCCATCCTTGCAAACTCCTCGGCTTTAATCACTCGATATTTGTGTGACTATTCTCCTTGTGTTTTCTCAGCATAGAGTTGTTTGTGTTCTTTTTTTCTAATCTGTAGGAATTTAAGTTCCTTGAGAATAGGTATGCTCTAATTCTTGTATTTGTTTCATGAGACCCTGGCAAAGTGTCTAGAACATGGCAGGTGCTTAATAATTGTTGATTAGCTGATTGATCCAAAAAAGGAAGCGGAGATGTTTAACCTGGAAGAAGGATACAGTGGAGATGGCATGGCTGTGTTCACCTCTTCGAAGAGCTGCCACATGGAAGAGGAATTTCGTTTGTCCTGTTTGGGCCCCGTGGGCAGGAGCACCATAAAAGTTACAAAGAGGCAAAGTGAGGGTTGATATCAGGAAAACCCTAACAGAGATATCCAAAGGTTGAATGGGTCACCTCAGGAAGGGAAGGGAAGGGAAGGGAGGGAATGTGCATTTATATGGACCCTATCATGTGCCGGGCATTGTGCTGAGTGCTTCACAAATAGTGTCTCGTTTAATTCTCATAATAACCCTACAAAGTAGGTGCTGTTATTATCCCCATTTTATGGTTGAGAAGATGGAGGCAGACAGAGTTTAAATGAAGTGTCTCATGTCACCAAGCCAGGAAATATCTGAAGCCGAATTTGAACTCAGATCTTCCTGACTTAGGGGAGAGCTGCCACTTAGCTGGTAGGGGGTTCCTCCTCCTTTGAGATCTCCAAACATAGAAAGGATAATAACTCATCAGTTAATGTTACAGTAACAATTCCTTCCTAATATATTCTGGGCTATGTGGCTGCTGGCATTCCTTTGTACTCTTTAAGTCCTGTGATTTCTGTGATTTTCCAGATTTCCTGTGATTTCCAGGTCTCTTCTTGCTCTAAATACCATGAAACCATTTACTTGTCTGAGGTCACAGCATTATCTCCTATAATATGCTATTCTTCTTACATAAACCCACTTTTGAACATATTCCATTGCCCCTAAGAGGCCATTACAGGATCCTAAGTGTCACAGTGGATAAATCCCTGGGTCTGGAGTTAAGAAAACCTGACTGAGTGAAAATCCAGCATCAAACACTGACTACCTGTGAAACCGAATAAGTCACTTAACCTTTATTTGTCTTATTTTGTCCAATTGTAAGATGGAGGTAATAATAGTATCTTCCATGCTGAGTTTGGCTCCACACCCATCCCCTTGCCCTGCCTAACATACTCTCTTTCTGTCCTTTTCTTGAAATTTCCATGTCCCAGCTGGGGTTTCATCAGGCAATTCCCATTATCGCCATGCCTGTGATGTCAGATATGGGAAACCAATCAGATAGAATTTGATGAAAACTCACTTTCTTTATAAATTCCCTACCCTTGTCATTGAACTGCTTTATTGCAGAATGGACAGGAGACCAACTGAATCCCATATCCCATATTGATTAGGAAAAATATGACTTGACTTGGAATTGACTTTTGATTTGAGTGAGAGAGGGGTTATTGGCTAGATCTCTTTCTCAAAGACCACTCAGTTTGATTTTTTTTTTTAAAGGGGACATCCCTTGACTCATTTCTTAAAGAGGCCTATTCACTGAATGGGTGTTGCTTCCCTCAAAGTGAGAACTTGAAAAGAGCTACACTTAAAGTGCCAAAATCTCCCACTACATGGAGGGCCATCTCCAGTCATTCTGATAAGTAAATATTCTGATAAATATCTGATAAATATAAATATCTGGACTCAGATGACTCTGGAGGAGAAAGTGAGGCCAGAGACTCCGCACAGCTCTCCTTCACTCAAATCAAAGTCAGCAGCAAGTCATGTCATCATCTCTCTGATGTCATGGTCCTCTCTGAGAATGAAGGACAAACCACACACAACAAAAAATAACGGGAAAAATAACCAAAGCTAGGTATGCTCAGTTCTCCTCCTCTCAGGGGCCTGAAGATTGTCATGCCTAAAGAATAATGCTTTGGTGATTTCCCTGGGGCATTCTTCCTTTGATTGTCCCTTCCCTACAATAACCTGGTACCTCACAGAATCCAGAATTTGACAGCTGGAGGGAACCTCTCAGCCCAAACTATACATGAAGGAATCCTCACTATAACATGCCAACAAGTAGTCATTGAGTCTCACCTGATGACCTTTGAGGAGAGGTGCTGACCACCTCTCAAGCTCATTTAAGAGTTGGACAGCTTAAGATGTTAGGAAATTTTTCCTTACATAAGTGTAATTGTCCTCTTTTCCATTTCTGCCCATTTTTCTTGGTTCTGCCTCTGGGGTCTAGCAAAACAAGTTTAATCTCTCCTCCTCATGACAGCTTTTCAAATACTTGAAGACAGCTATCATATCTCCCCTGAGTCTTTTCTTTAGGCAGAACATGTTCTGTTCCTTCAACCAGTCTTCATTTGTCATGAAGGCAAGACCTTTTGCCATCCCGGGTGACCTCTGGACATTTTCTAGCTTATCAACGTTCTTCTTAAATTGTGGTTCCATGAACTGAACACAGGGCTCCAGTTGAGGTCTGATGAGGGGAAATTAGAATGGGACTGTTCCCTTCCTGTTTCTGGATACTATACTTCTCCTAATATAACCCAAGATGCATTAGCTTTTTGGCTTCCACATCATATTTCTGATTCATTTTGGACTTGGAGTCTACTTAAACCCCCAGATCCTTTTCAGGGCAACTGCTTTCTATTCATCATTTTAGGCCGAATGGAGTGAGATAGGGAAGGTTCCTGTTCCAATGGGCTCCTTACTATCATATCCTAAGCACATGTGGTCACAGACCCATAGTCTGTAACAATCAGGAACAGACATGTTTAAGATGAGTTGTCTCCCCAGTTTTGTTGCTGGTATGTAGTGAAAAATCTCTTATTCTGCCCTTCCCATGCCAGAAACAACAACAAAACCTTTTCAAATTTTTTACTCTGCCCATATTTTTGGAAAGAACATCAGTTCACTTTGTTCCCGCCTCCACCTCCCCCTGGGGTGGTTGGGCCCTTGGAAATATATCATATCAAATAGGAAGCTGTGACCATGTCAGTCATACTATGGGGTGTATCCATAAGATGTCATGGGAATCTGGGAAGGTTGAAAATATGCACTTAAGCACTGGCCCTGGGGCCAGATGGGGTTTTCAACTTTTAAGGAAAGTTTATGAACTATGTTTTGGGGACAAGATATGGGAGAAGAATTGAGAGGATGAGGTATGTGAGTGATAATTGAAAGAAGCTGGGTGGGGAAGTTTCATTATAACTGGCTTTCTGGTAAGGGCATCAGTCCATTGTATTTAGAAGAAGACGATGGTGTGTGTGTGTGTGTGTGTGTGTGTGTGTGTGTGTGTGTGTGTATGTGTTCACCTTAGGAGCTAAAATGAGCAGCATGAACAACTGTGCTATACAACTTTACCCGAAGATCCTTACTTATCTTTCTCATTTTCTTTCTCCTTCCACCCCAGCCCATGATCCCACAGGGCAGCAGTTCTCAACCTGTGGGTTGTGCCCCCTTTGGGGGTGGAACGACCCTTTCACAAGGGTCACCTAAGACCATCAGAAAACACATATTTCCCATGGTCTTAGGAACCAAGACACAGCTCCACTATCCATCTCCAGGTGGGTCCGCCCACATGTAGATACACCCACATATGAGTATTAAAGGGTCGTGGCATTAAGAAGGTTGAGAATGACTGCCATAGGGAATCTAAGAGCAGATTTTACTTGAATTTATGCCCATTTATGCTGGGATAGGATCATAGCATCTGGAACTGAAAGGCATTTTACATTTTACATACATATTTTGTATACATAAACAACCCAGAGAGTTGAAGTGTTACATGTTCACACAAGTAGATAGCAAAGTCAAAATTTGAAATAAGGCCCCCTAGTTCAAATCTAGTGTTTTACATAGCATCCAAATGGCGGTGTGGGGGGAGAGGTAAGCTAGTATCTATTTTAGTGATCCCTGGAAGAATGTTCTAATCCAGAAGCACTTTGTATATCCAATAGCCTCATCTCCCAAGAAGGAACCAATCTAGATCCTGGCAAATGAACCAACAAGACTGGATGAGAAAAAATGTCAGCATTTATATCTTCAGTTTCAGGTAGGTGAGCAGCATTGTGCATTGGAAAGAATTCTGGATTCTTTCATGAGACCTGGGCTTCAATTTGACTAGACTTAGAGCTGGAAGGGCCCTTAGAGGGGTCGTTCCTACTCCCTCGTTTTTAGAAATATCAGATACATCAGCTGTATCTAGTTAGTGTTTGTGAAGCAACAAAGATGATCATTGATAATATCTCATCAGTCACATTTTGTTTTCCTTTCCAGAGAACACAGAGAGGAATGGAAATATATCTTTGTGGGGAATGAGGAAGAGAGGGAGGGAGTCAATACCTTTTCCCACAAAATCCCCTGCTTCAGGGGACTTTGCTTATCACTCAGTGCTTCACAAAAACAAATTAGGTGTCCTTTGCAGCAACCCTCACATTACACAACCAGGAAGGTCTAGTATTTGAGCAGTAGTAGCAGCAGCAGCAACAGCAGCAGTAATATTAATATAGTAATAGTGACAGTAATAGTAGCAATGATAATAATAATAACATTTACACTGTACTTAAGGTTACAAAGTACTTTTTCCATATTATCTTCTTTTATCTTCATAGAAACCTTGAGAGGCAGGTGCTAATCCTAGAGTCACACAGAGAGTACACATTTGAAGCTCCATTTGAACTCAGTTCTTCCTGACTCCAGGTCCAGTTCTATATCCACTGAATTACCTGGAAACACCCCAAATTTCCACCCTTTCACCTAACTTTTCAGGCTGCTCCTGTAGAAGAAGGGGCAAGGGACTAGGAAGTCTGGAAAGTCCATTTTTGAAGGCAGAGCCAAGGTCAAGAGCAGAAACAACTCCAGGAGAGAAACAGAATAGTATAATGGACGAAAGCAAAAGATTGGATCTTAAATCAGAAGATCTGGGTTCAAATTCCAGCTCAGCTACTTGTAGCTAAGATAACCTTGAACAAATATACTAACTTAGCTTTCTAGTCTCCAGTTTTCTCAATCAATATAGCACTTATTAAGTATCTACTATTTACCAGATGTTGTTAGGCGCTGGGAATACAAAGGCAGAAAAGAAACATCCCCTGCCCTCTAGGAGACAAAGTGTCCACATTCAAATTTATCAAAATAAATACAAGGTAATTCAGGAAGGAGAGGCACTAGTAGCTGGGGGAAAGTGAGAAAAGTTTGATTTTCTTGTTATTTACACCAGGTCAGCGGCCCAGAGAAAAGCAAGCAGAAAAACCAACTAAGTAATGGCCCTCATCTAATTTACTCTTTTATCAAATAAAAATTTTATCACTTGGAAAATACTGGAGAGATCAAGATAAGGACCAGAAGTGGTTTAAAGAAGATCAGAAATAAGATTGCCCCAGAGCTGGTAGGTCCTCAGAACAATCCAGACATCCAAGGATGGAGTTGCCTTAGGACTAAGCATCATTTTATCAACATAGATCAAATAGTCAAGCTACATGAGGTTTAAATAACTTTTGGGCAGAAGTTAGGAGTGGTCCACAATGTCATTGCTATTCAAAGAAGTGTTAGTATCTGCATTTCAAACCAAGGCCTTCTTTATTAAATCTTCCAGTCTTCCTGGGAAAAAAAAAAAAAACTTTGAGAGAAACCATGGTGTATAGATAGAGTACCAGAATTAGGCGCCAGAAGAAACAGGATCAAATTTTATCTCAGAGAACCAATACCTATGTGAGACCTTGGGCAAGATACTTTGCTTTTCTGGGTCTGAATTTCCTCATATATTAATTGAAGGACCTGAATTTAAGGTTACCTTTAAGAATCAAGCTGTGTCACTCAGCACAATGCATTTGTACATACTAGAGGTAGTAGGATGAAAATTTCTATTTTGAGGTAAAATTGTAGCATATTCTTGTAATTATTTGTATTTTAAATGGCATTTGCAGATAAAGGAAAAATTATAGTAAAATTATTTTAAAAATTTTTATGTCAATTGACACAAAAATAAGAGAAGAGTGACACCTCTAAGCTATCCTTGCAGCTCTAGATCTAAATCTAAATGTGTCTCTTTTCTGGGGTTTTCTTCAGACTTTATGGAAGAAATCAAAGGGAATAGCATTGTCTCCATTAAACAGTCTAGTAATAATTATTTTTTGGGGGGGTTTATTATACTTGAATAAGTTTACAAAAATGGAAACATGCAGATTTTTTGATTTTTTGATTTTTCTTCTAGAAAGAACTTAGATTATGGAGTCCTGGGCAAGAAACTCAAGGATCTTGAAAGCACAAGTGGTATTTTCACCACTATTTACAATTAAAGTCAAGAGATTCATTAGAAAATCCCAATTTAGGAAGTCAACAGCTAGTTCAGAAGACGTGAGAGACTAGATGTTGGAATTCTGGATTTAAGTATAAGAATGATATACTTTTAGTCAAATATAGAGGGCACCTAATGAAAGTTGGTTAAAAAAAAGTGTGATGTCTTACAAGGCTATAAAAAAGGGATATAAACAAGAAAAAAAAAGAGGAGTGAGAAAGCCATCTCTGTATATCTACCAAGTTAGATACCATAGAGAGGAAGAGTTATACTAACGAAAGAAAAAAATAGACATGGCCAATAATTTGAAGACCCAAAAGTCTAGAAAGGATTCAACAATAAAAAACGGCCTCAGACATCCATACACAAAAACAGAAAGGTTGGGTAACAAATAAGGATAGTCAGGTTTACTTCTGGAGCCTCTATGAGTTCATGTCACCAGACCTGGAAGTATACCCAAAAGTACTGAAATGACTAGAAAATGAGATTATTGATATGCTGTCCATGACTTTTGGAAGATTGGAGAAAACAAGAGAGTTGTTATGAGTGACTGGAGAAGAACAAATGTCCTGATCCTCAGAAAGGTAAGACAGTATAGTCTGCAAACTGTGGGTCAATAAGCTTGACTTTAACTTCTGACAGAAATTCTAGTGTATTTTATGTATGGGGTAGTTTGTAAATAAGTAGGCCAGGGAAGGATGATCACTATGAACAAATAGGGCTTCAACAAGAATAAATCATGGCAGATACAACTCATTCTTTTTTTTTATAATGAGGTTACTTGACTGATAAAGGGAGCAAGATATGACTAGAGAGCAGAACTTGGAATTTAAAAGATCTGGGTTCAAATCATGCTATTGACATTTACTATCACTATGACATTGTACAAGCTCCTTAATCTACATTAATCAACAAACACTTTTAAGGTATCTACTATATGCCACCTCCTGTGCAAGTTACTGTGGATACAAATACAAAGAATGGAATAATCCCTATTCTTAAGAAGATTACAGTCTTATTCCTTTGTACCTCAAGCAACTACCCTGGACTTAATAAGTCTTAGACAGTTTTTTTTTTTCTTAAATCTGGTTTGATGGAAGAAGTTATAACAACTAGTTCCCCATATTGATGATAGAGCAAATCTTTCACGTAATTGTTAATTTATAGTACAGGCTTGCAGATCAGATATTGACTAGGCTTAAAGAGAGTATTGGACAGAGTCTCATATTCTATCCTTATGTATAAGGAGAAATGTTTGCTAAATGGTCATATAGTTAGGAAAAATCAGAAGTGCCTGAACACTCAGATCCCAGGAGACATAATGACTTGATGTCAATTGGAGGGAGATCTCCAGTGCAGTTCTTCAGAGTTCTACCCTTTGACCATGACTGTGCAATATTTTCAGCAATGACTTAGATAAAGGGATAAATGACTTATTTATAAAATTCACAAATGGCAAAGAGCTGTAAAGGCTGTTTAGTATATAACAGCAGTTCTCAACCTGTGGGTTATGTTCAATTTTTAACAATGAAAATACATCCTACATAGCAGATATTTACATTACGATTCATAATAGTAGCAAAATCACAGTTATGAAGTAGTGCCAAAAATAATTTTATGGTTGGGGGTCACCACAACATGAGGAACTTTATTAAAGGGTCACAGGATTAGGAAGGTTGAGAATCTCTGGTATATAAGATGACAGAATCAGGGGTCTCAATACAGCTAGACATGCTACAAAATAATAGAATGTATTAGAATATAGAATCAAATAAGATGACATTTAATAGATATAAATGTCAAGTCCTAGCCCTAACTTTGTAAGGACAAAATGGAGGAAGTGAGGAGAGTGTTGTGAATAGGTAGCAGTCCAAGAAAAATAAATAGAAAGTCTGCATTCAGGATGAGCTACCCGGGACAGCATGAAAACCAATAAAGCTAAAACAATCCTCTATTGCCCTAAGAGGAATATTAACACACAAGAATCCTGCTTTCCTCCACTCAGGTCAGACCCATTTCCAGTATTATATTTAGTTATGGACATCACATTATACAAAGCTGGAGAGTGTACAGAAGAGAACAGGATAGTGAAGAGACGGCAAATCATAAAAAGATCAGTTGAAGGAACTGGTCATAATCAGGCTAGAACAGGAGAGCTACTGGCTGGTTTCACTGCTTTCAAGGATCTAAAAAACTCATGTGTATCCACATTACATTTTTTCTGATTGAACTCAGAGCACAAAACAAAGAACAATATGGTAAACGGAGCAAGGAAGTAGGTTAAAGATTAACGTAGAGAAAATTTTCTCAACAGCCAGAGCTATCCAAAAGTATAATGGGATTGCCCAGGGAGATAGTGTACCATACACCCCCTTCCTCTCATTTGGCAACCTCATGGAGCCTCTAATCTCCTTCATAGATTAATATTTTAAAATACATAGGGTTATGAAGGACATCAATTATGTTGAAATGCAGGGTTGTTTTTTTTTAAGTTTATGGATTTTAATTTAAGAACCTCTGGACCAGACAGACTTTTAGCTACCTTTTAACTCTGAAGTCAGGTGATTCTAGCAAAATGGGTCTTAGAGTCAAGAAGGGTCATGGCATAGGCTATGAACAAAATGACATATGTCAGTAGTGATGCTGAAGAGGCTCTGCTTTAGACAGAGGTGTGTGTGGCTTATGCAGGAGATTACCAATTCAGTTGGACTTGCCTACAAAATGAACCTAAGCTTTTCTCCAAAACCAAGGCCAATTTTAAAAAATGCTATTGGTATCTTTTGTTCTTACATCTCTTATATTTTCAAATCTATCCTTTTCTTTTTTTTTCCCAGAGACTGATTATTTATGTAAAAAAAACCCAGCAATATATTACAAAAGAGGAATTACAATGCAATAAAAGAAACAGAAGAACAGAAGACACGCCAGTCTTGTTCTATTTTGTAAGAAGGAGGCATGAGACAATGGACAGTTTACGTGCTTCATTGGCATTCTCTTTTATTTTTTTGAAGTTTATTCTTTTTATTTTTAAAATTAACAAGCATTTGTTTTATTAATCTGTCCTTCCCACAACCTACTTCCCCCTACCCTCCTGCACTGATAATAATATGATAAAACAAATTCTCATTTTAATCCTCTCTGAAAATCTATGTCTCTTTCTACACTTTAAGTTTACCACCTCTGTCACATGGGTGCCATGTTTTATCTCATTTTTTGACTCAACCTTTATCATTGCATTGATCAGAGTTCTAAAATCTTTCAAAGTCATTTTTCTCCATAATGTTGTTATTGTATAAATTGTTCTCCTAGTTCTATCTATATTGCCCTGTATCATGTCATAAAGGTCTTCCTAATTTCTCTGAAATTGTCTATAACATAATTTCATATGGCACAACAATATTTCATCATATTCATATACCACAATTTGTTTAGGCATTCCAAAATGGGAGAATGTCCCCATTCACTTTCAGTCCTTGGCTACCATGAAGACAGTGGCTATATTTTCATACATATAGATCCTTTTTTCTTTATTTGATTTTTTGGGCCATAAGATTAGTAGTGGAATACCTCAAAGGATACAGACAGTTTATAACTTTCTGGATGTAGTTCAAATTGCTTTTCAGAACAGTGACCCAGGGATGGGGAACCTGTAACCCTGAGGCTATATGTGGCCTTACGGGTCTTCAGGTATGGTCAATTGATTGAATATAAACTTCATAAGATGTGGCCTCAAGGCTACAGGTTTCCCACCCCTGAATCAATTCAAAACTCCATCAATGGTGCATTACGGTACTTATTCTTCCACTTATTCTTCCCTCCAACATTTGTCAGTTTCTTATTTTGTCATCTTTGTGAGTATGATAGATATGAAATGGACCTCAAGTTGTTTCAATGGATATTTCTTTAGTTGTTGATTTAGAGCATTTTACATATGACCGTTGATAATTTTTATTACTTCCTTTGAATATGATCTTGCTAATTTTCTTTGACCATTTATTTTTGGGGAATCATTTCCTCACATATTTTATACATGAAACTTTTACCAGAGAAATTTGCTGCACAGATATTTCTACGCCCCCACCATTACCACTTTTCTTCTATTTTTTTTTTACTATATCACATTTGTTTGTCCAGACTTTAAATTTTATACAGTCAAAAATTGTTCAGTTTTGTTTTGTGTGATTTTTCTGTCATTTGTTTAGTCATGAACTCTTCCCCGATCTATAGACCCCAAAGGTAATTTCTTCCTTGCTTTTTTAGTTTGTTTATGATGTGAGTTTTTATGTTTAGATCATGTATTCATTTGGAGTTTATCTTGCTGTATGGTGTGAGATGTTAGTCAAAACATAATTTCTGTTACTCTGCTTTCCAGTTTTCGCAACAATTCCTATGAAATACCATGCCCTTCTTCCAGCAATTGTTTTTTTTTATTTATGAAACACAACCCTAGTTGTGTTTATTTGCTCCTATATATTGTCTATCTAATCTGTTCCACTGATCAACTTCTTTTAAAAAAGCAAAAACCTAGTAACAAATCATTTTAACGATTACCCCTTTATAGTGCAGTTGGAGATCTGGTAAGGATAGAACTCCTTTCTTCCAACTTTATTTCCATTATTACCCCTGAGATTGCTCACATTTCTTCCACATGAATTTTATTATTATTTTCTAGGTCTATAAAATATTCTCATAGGAATTGGATTAGTACAGTATTGAACGAGTAAATTAATTTAGGTAGCATTGTCATTTTTATTACATCGGCCCGACTTACCCATGAGAAATGAATGTTTCTCCAATTATTTTGGTCTGTATTTCTGCGAAAAGCATTTTATGATTATATGATTTATGTGGGTTTATTTTATGTCCTGCAACCTTATTGAAGTTTTTATTTCAATTAGTTTTTAGTTCGCTCTCTTGAGTTCTATAAATATCCCCAGTTCGTTTTCCACAAAAAGCAATGCTTTTGTTTCTTCTTTGCTTATGCTTATTCCTTTCATTGCTTTTTCTGATCTTATGGTTACAGTTAGCATATCTAGTACTTGGTAAAGTGATTGTAATGGTCATCTTTGTTTACTCCTAATATCAATGGGAAAACCTCTAATTTTTCTGCACATTTGCTCTTAGATTCAGATAAATGCTATCAAATTGATTGATTGATTAAGGAAACATCTATTTTCCCTATGATTTCTAGAAGTTTTAATAGAAATGGGTATTGGGTTTTATTAAAAGATTTTTCCTCATCTGCTAATATAATTGTATGACTTTTATTATTTATATTAACATGGTTTATTATATTTTATAATCTTCCTTGCGTTGAGCCAACTCTACATTCCTAATATTCTCACAACATCAAGAGCACTTGAAGAAATCTCTCTCACACTTTGGATGAACTTGCTATGGTGAACTTATGAGAAGATACAGTTTATTTGTTGAAAAAGTTTATTAGGTTTCTAGCATAATATTACTAATATGAAAAAGATATTGGTCAAAACACATCTATCATAATTAGTATACATTATTACATCATTACACTGTAAGTCACTATTTTTGTCTTCCTTTCCAAAGGACTCATGATGAAACATTCTATCCATCTCCAGATGGAAAGATAATAGACCCAGAGTTCAGATTCAAGTATGTTTTCTTTCATTTCTTTGTTTGTTTGGGGTTTTTTTGGACATGGCTAATGTAGGAATTTGTTTTATTTGATTATACATACTTATTTTTTTTTTTTTTGCCTTCTCAAAGAGTAAGGGAGAGGGAAGCAGAAGGGAGAGAATTAAAACAGAAAATAAAATAAAATTGAATTTAACAAATAAAAATAAAGTACATGAAGACAAAAGTAGGTTACAATGCAGTGATGCAATAATGTGAATTTTTGAGAATTTAGAACACATTAAAATATACTTAACATATATAGCATTGTACATAATTTAATTATCCATTTTTATTTTTATTTTTTGCTTTTTGGAGGGGGAAGGTAGGGCAATTGGGGTTAAGTGACTTTTTGTGTTAAGTGTTTGAGGCTGGATTTGAACTCAGGTCCCCACCTAGCCACCCCTTAATTATCGATTATTCAAGAGTCACATAGAAAGGTCTTGCAAAGTTTCCAAGGTCTGGCTGCTACACATTATCTATTACACATTTCTCTGAACAGGGATAGTGATGAAGGTTGGGTTAAATCAATGTTGACCCTAGATTATACTTGAAAAGTTACTCTTTTTGAAAAACTGAGGTTACTGGCTTAAAATTATATACTACCATAACTAATAGAGCCTTAGGGCTGAATATTAGATCTGAAAGGGGCCTGAGAATATAGAATTTTAGAACTGGGAAGGTCCTTTGATTTCTACTAATTAAACTCATTCATTTTACACAAGGGAAGACTGAGGCCCAGAGAAGGGAAGTGACTTGCTTGCAGTCATACAGTGAGTTAGTAGCAGGGTTTTCTGTATCCTGAGTCAGAGTTCTTCCTGTTTGTAAAAGAAACAGAGGGCAATGGAATTATTTTAAATCCTTGAAAATCCATAGTTCATGCCCAGTATTTATGAGAATCAGATTATTCCACTGAATAGAACAATCAGTTTCATAATGTTTCTACAAAAATGAAATTTAACCATTCTATTGGACAGACAAAGCTCACATATTTGAAGAAGTACCTAACAAAATCAGGCAATATTTGATAAAGACCAAGTAAATGAGACAGACAGAATAGGTCAAAAAAGGATACTCCATTGATCTACCCACCCACCCACACATCCATCCATCCATCCATTCATTCATTCATCTATTTATTCATTTGTTTGATGAACTTTTAAAGTATCTGCTGCATGCTAAACATTGGGCTGCATGCTGGAGATAGATATGATAAAGAAGTCTTGTTCCTGGGGAGTTTACAGTCTAAAGCAGTGGTTCTCAATCTTCCTAATGCTGCAACCCTTTAATACTCGTATGTGGGCATATCTGCATGTGAGCAGACCCACTTGGAGATGGATAGAGGAGTGGTGTCTTGGTTCCTAAGACCATCGGAAAGATGTCACTCCTGTGAAAGGGTCGTTCAACCCCCAAATGGGTCGTGACCCACAGGTTGAGAACCACTGATCTAAAGGTAAAGAAAACTATACACAAATAACTATCATCGTAAGAGCAAAGGAAGAAAATCAGAGAAAGGGTGAGGAGAAATTTGAGGAGAGAAGTAATGATTTTCAGTGGCAGCATCTCCATAAAGGAGATGGCAATTGACTTGGTCCATGAAGGAAGAGGGATATTCAGCAAGCATTGAAGAGCGAGATCCATTCATGGAATGGGAACACCTTGAATAGTCATAGAAATCAGAGAGGACAAATTGTTAGGCTGGAATGGTAGAGCAAGAAAAAGGAAGAGAGAGGAATGCCTTTTAATGGAATGTGGAATATTTAATGGAGAAAAGTCAAAGATAAGAATAGAAAAGCAGGATAAAGACAGTCCATAGAGAGATTTGAAAGCAAAACTGAGAATTGATACTTTGTTCTGTTGGAACAACATGGGGAACCATGGAAAGCTTTTGAGAAGTCAAGGGATAATGATCCTAATGGTGCATTAGGATGATTGCTTTGGCAGTGGGCTGGAGGATATTTTGGAGCAGAAAAAACTTGATTTGGAGGCCACTGTCATAGTCTAGGTGAAAAGAAGTGAGGGCTAAAGCAATGGTGATTGCATGGGAAAATGTGGTGACTCGAGGGAGGCTTCATCTAGAAAGGATTGGAGGTGAACTCTGCCCAGTGACTAAAATTTGTATAAATGGAAAGCAGTGGAGAGAATCTTCTCTATGATCATACGGGTGCCTGCCATTTGTGACACCATTTCTGCATTAACTCTCTTCTGAAGCTTCCCAAGCTTGCAGCTGTGGCTTTCCAATCCTCTAGCTCTTGAGAGAAATAAAGTAGGCCCTAAAATAGGATCTTGATCCCAGCCAAGGAGGTCTGAAAACTGACCAGCTGATCTGACAACTCCCCCACTAGAAACCATCCCCTGCAGCCTCCAGTACTTTCCCTCTCTTCTCCAGGGGGCTTTTTGCTATTTGCCTGGGAATCCCATGCTATGACTATGTACTCCCAGACATTGTTATACCTTCCCGCATAGCCAAGCATGATTGTCAGGTTGGTTTCATTAGAAAGATAAGATGCCTGCAGAGTCTTTTCATCTCTTGGATTCTCCCTTCCCCCCAAGTCCCCTCTCTCACTCCTGCTGTAATTTGGGCCTTTAAAGTCCCTGCTGTCTCCTGATCTACAGATAATTGTTTACTGTAATACTACCCAGGAAAAGAACTGATACACTCCAGATGTAGGGAGGGCTTCAAATTCACTTTCCTTGTTCTGTGCCAAGGGCTATGGCCCTCAGATAACATTTGGTCCCTCTCTGGAATCTCCTCAGTTTACTAATAAAGGGGACAGGGTGAGGCAGCCTGTTGATTGAACATTACATCAGTTCTGGGGATTGGGCTTTTGTGAGTTTAAAAAAAAAGTCTTCCAATTTTTCTAATAGCTTTTATAAAGTAATTATGATGAAGATTTATATTTATATGTGAACATTTTAAGGTCTACAAAGACTTTTTCTCTTTACAAACCTATGAGACAGACAGAACAAATATTTGTTAACTTAGTTTTACCTGTGAAGCAACTTTTAGAGTACCTCTGGGTAATCAAAAACCAAGTAGCATTTCCTAAGGTTGTTATCATTCTCTATGGCCAGAGTGTAACCAAGATGGATCAAGAAAGCAATAAAAGAAGTATACATTTCATGTATTCCTGTCTGTGTCAGTCATTGTGCTAGATACTGGGATACATAGACAAAAAAATGAAAGTTTTTCTCTTCTCTGGTTTACAAAGTGCTTTCCTTAAAAACTACCCTCTGAGGTAGATAATATGAGTTCTATTATCTCCATTTTGCAAATGAGGAACATTAAAGGCCAGATGAGAGGTGGTCTGCCCAAGTCAGAGTTAGTAAGTGGCAAAGCCAGGATTTTCACCCAGGTATTCTACAAACTTAGCTGTGTTCTGGCCTAGGGTGGCCCCTAGCCCCAGGTGTCAGGCATGACCAGACTAATGCTGTGGAGGCCAATTCAGTTACCAGACCACCTAGAGACTTATTTCTGCTGCAAAGAAAATCATTCTGGCAATCTTTCCCTTACCTCTCCCAACCCCCCATCTCCATTCTATCAACTCTAGACTCAGCATACTAGGTCAGATATGTGATCATCAAACCTAAATTTCAGACATATCTAAGAGATCATAGGATCACAGCATTTAGATCTGGAAAGAGCTTTGTGGATCATTTAGCCCAATACCCTTATTCTACAGTCGAGGAAACGATACCAGAAAAGTGAAGTTATTTGCCCAAAGTCACACGGGCCAGAAGCAAATCCAGCTTCAAACTTGACTCCTTTGACTCTAAATTCAGTACGCTTTCTACTACGTGCTCAGGATCACACAGCTAATTAAGTATCAGAACCAGGATTCAAAACCCAGGTCTCCTCTCTCCAAGAACAAAGGTCTTTCCTCTCTACTGTACTGTCTTTCCCAGAAACCCTTTACTGACCATCCAGGCTCGCACTGATTTCTCCCTCTGATGAATTCATAGAGCCCAGAGGCGTGGATGTGGAGGCCGTCTTGTCTGACCCCCTTATTTACAGATGAGGACCCTGAAGCCCAGGGAAGTAAACAGACTTGTGGAATGTCACACAGGCACTAACATGGCAGAGCTGAATTTTCAAAGCAGACCTTCTTGCTCTAAACCCAGTCTGTGTTTTCCATTACTCTACTCCACAGTAATGTGTTTTCCATTACTGCAGACTGCTACCACCCAGTCAAGCCTCACTGAAGACCCCACAGGCTTATAACCACACTGGACTAACAATGGCAGCAATGGCATTCATAGGCTATAGAACTTTTTTAAAACCACAAAGATCTTTCTTAGAAACAAACTAATGTGGCAGGGAGTCCAAATATTCCTGGGCCCATTTTACCAGTGGAGAAACTGATGCATAGAGAGGCTAATTTGCCCAAGGTCACGTGGCCAGTAAATATAGGAGCAAGACTGAAATCTGGGCTTTCTCACTTTAAGGCCAGTCTTCTTAGGGCTTGATCCTACGTAAGGATGTCCTTCAAGGCTACGTCTTGAGTTTTCTCTTATATTGATGTTGTTCAGTCATTTCAGTTGTGTCTGACTGTTCATGACCCCATTTGGGGTTTTCTTGGCAAAGATACTGGAGTGGTTTGTCATTTCCTTCTCCAGCTCATTTTACAGTGAGGAAACTGAGGCAAACAGAGTCGAATGACTTGCCTAAGGTAACAGCCAAGAAGAGTCTGAGGTCACATTTGAACTCAGGAAAATGAATCCTCTTGTTTCTAGGCTCAGCACTCTATCTACTGCGCCACCTAGCTGCCACCTCTGGTTTTGACCTCATCAGCTGCCATAAATTTCAATTGTCACTTCTATGCATATGACTCCCTAATATACACATATATACACATATACACACAATACACATATACATATACACATATACTCAATACACATATGCATAATACACATACATATACACAAACACACATACATATGTACACATACACACACACATACATATACATACCTATCTATCTCTATCAAATGAGACAAATTTTGTACAATGCTTGTCATAATAGTACCTGGCATATAGTTGGTACTGCATAAATGCTTAATCCTTTCTCCCCTTCCCTTCTGTCTCCCTTGGACTCCAGGTCTACAATGTCAATTGCCTGTTGGACACATGTAAGTAGATATTCCACAGGCACCTTAAATTCAACACATTAAAAAAAATTATATATTCTCTCCTCAAAATTCTTCTATTTCTGTTGCATCCTTTCAGTTACCCAGGTTAATAACTTCAGAACTATCTTTAACACTTGACTCTCTCTTAGACTACCTGCTCTCTCCCCAACTCCCTTATACCTAATCTGTTGCCAAGTCTGATTTGTTCTCTGTTTACAGTATATTTCATATCAGGTCCCTTTTTTTCCCCCATATCCCTTCCTGGAGGGGATTTGTCATTTTCCTTTTTTTTTTTTTTTTTTTGTTATTTTAGCCAATCTGATGTATGTGAGGTGGTACCTCAGAGTTGTTTTAATTTGTATTTCTCCAATTATTAGGGATTTAGACTCTTTTTCACGTACCTATTGATAGCTTTGATTTTTTCCCCTCTGAAACTGCCTATTCATATTATTTGAGCATTTTTCAATTGGGGACTAACTTTTATTTGTGTAAATTTGGTTCTGTTTCCCTTATAGTTTAGAAACAAGATCTTCATGAGAAAAAGTTTCGAAGATTCCCCTTCCACAATTTCCTGGTTTTTTTTTCTAATTTTAGCTTTATTGCTTTTGTTTGTACAAAACCTTTTTAATTTTGTGTAATCAAAATTATCCATTTTACTTTCTGTGAAACTCTTTATCTCTTATTTGACCATGAACTCTTCCCCTATTCAGAGACTTGACAAGTAATTTCTTCTCTGCTCCACTAATTTACTTACAATAACATCCTTTGTGTCTAAATTGTATATCCATTTTCAGGTTATCTTGGCATATAATATGATATCGATCTCTGCCTAGTATCTGCTTGACTATTGTCCAGTTTTCCCCAATTTTTTTTTTGTCAAATATTGAGTTATTGCCCTAATAGCAGGAATATTTGAGTTTATCAAACACTAGGTTGTTGCACTCATTTGCTTCTCTATATTATGTACCTGATCTCTCTCTTCTTTATACAGTACCAACATATTTTGATGACTACAGCTTTGTAGTAGTGTGGCTTGAGATCTGGTACTGCTAGACTCCCTTCTTTTCCATTGTTTTCCCTACTGATTCAATATATGTTCTTGAACTATTGTTCCTATAGATGAATTTTGTTATTTTTTTCTAGCTCTATAAAATAATTCTTTTGGCAGTTTGATCAGTAGGGCACAGAATAAGTAAATTAAATTAGATAAGTATCATCATTTAAAATTTTTAAATTTATTTTATTCTGAACTTAAGAAATAAAACAAACATTTCCATAATACAGTACAATAGAAAAAAAGATGACTGTATATGAAATTGCAAATCTATTGTGTACAACTTGCTATTCCTTTTAAATATACAATAGAGTTATCATGTGACTATCTTTTTTCCCCCTTTTTTCTTGCCCCACCCCACCTTCTAGATGGCTACCCTTAGAAACACATATACACACACATAAAAATGATTTTATACATACTTCTATTTACCAGTTCTTTCTCTGGATGCAGATAGTACCTTCCTTCATGTATTCTTTACAGTTAATTTGGGTATTTATAACCATCATTTTTATTATCTTGTCTTGGCCTATCCATGAACAATAATATTTCTCCAAGCATTTAGATTTGTCTTTATTTTTGTGGTGTTTGTCCCATTGTATCCAACTCTTTGTGATCCCATTTGGAGTTTTCTTGGCAAAAATACTAGAGAGGTTTGCCATTTCCTTCTCTGGTTTATTTTACAGATGAGGAAAACTAAGACCCGCAGGGTTAAGTGACTTGCCCAGGGTCACACAGCTAGGAAGTATCTAAGGCCAGATTTGAACTCAGGAAGTTGAGTCTTCCTGACTCCAGACCCAACACTTTGTCCAATGTGCCACCTAGCTACACTATATTTTTTTAAAGTTAATTTATTTATTTTTAGTTTTCAACATTCACTTCCATAAGTTTTAAATTTTCTCCCCCTCTATTGCCTCCCCAAGACAGCATGAAATCTGATATAGTCTCAACATATACATTCCTATTAAATATTTTGACATTAGTCATGTAAAGAAGAATTAGACCGAATGAGAGGAACCATGAGAAAGAAAACCAAATAAACAAACAAAAAAAGAAAATAGTCTGTTTCTCTCTGCGTTCAGAATCTATAGTTTTTTTTCCTGTGGATGTGGATGGCATTTTTCATCATGAGTCTTTTGGAATTGTTTTAGGTCCTTGCATTGCTGAGAAGGGCTAAATCTATCAAAGTCAGTTATCACACGCTGTGGCTGTTACTGTGTACAATGTTCTCCTGGTTCTGCTCACTTCACTCAGTATCAGTTCATATAAGTCTTTCCAGGTTTTTCTGAAGTCTGTCTGTTCATCATTTCTTATAGCACAACAATATTACATTACATTCATATACCATAACTTGTTCAGCCATTCCCCAATTGATGGGCATTCCTTCAATTTCCAGTTCTTGGCTACAAAAACAAAACAAAACAAAACAAAGAAACAAACCTTGCTATAAGTATTTTTGTACATGTGAGTCCTTTTTCCATTTTCATTATCTCTTTGGGGGTACAGTCCTAGAAGCAATATTGCTTGGTAGAAGGGTAGGCACATTTTTATAGCCTTTGGACATAGTTTCACATTACTCTCCACAATGGTTGGATCAGCTCACAACACCACCAACAATGAATTACTGTTCCAACTTCCTCCCATCTTCTCCAACATTTATCATTTTCCTGTATCATCATGTTAGCCAACCTGATAAGTGTGATGTGGTACCCTATATTTTTGTAATTTTATAATTGTGTTTATGCAATTCCTGTGTGTCTTGGCAGGTAAAGTCCCAAGTGTTTTATACTGTTTATAATTATTTTAAATGAAATTTCTCTTTCTATCTCTTTCTCCTGTGTTTTTTTGGCAATATATAGCAATCTGATAATTTTTATGGGTATTTTTACACCCTGCAACTTTGCTTAAGTTGTTAATTGTTTGAATTAGTTTTTTTAGTTGACTCTCTAGGGTTCTTTAAATAAACTGTCCTATCATCTACAAAAATTGATAGTTTTGTTTCTTCATTGTATATGCTTATTCCTCCAAGTTATTTTTCTTATTTTGTTCCTATAGATAACATTTTTTATACAATAATAAATAACAATGATGATAATGGATATCTTTTCTTCACTCCAATCTTACTGTAAAGTATTCTAGATTATCTCCATTACAGATAATGCTTGCTCTTGATTTTAGGTAGATGCTTCTTACCATTAAAAGGAGTACTCTGTTTAATCTTACACTTTCTAGTGTTTTTTAACAGGCATGGGTATAGTATTTTGTCAAAAGCTTTTTCTGAATCTATTGAAATAATCATGTAATTTTTGTTTTTTATTGTTGTCAATTATGCTTATAATTTTCCTAATATTAAATCATTCCTGCATTCCTGGAGTAAATTCAACCTGATTATAGGGAATGATCTTTTGATATATTACTTTAATCTCTTTGATATTATTTTTTATTTAAATTTTTTGCATCAATATTCATTAGGGAAATTTGTCCATAGGTTTTCTCCCTCTATTTTGACTCTGGCTTAGTTATCATGACCATATTTGTATTACAGACAGAATTTGGTAGAACTCTTTCTTTATCTACTCTTTCCCACAATTTATATAGTATCAGAATTCATTGTTTTTTAAGTGCTTATTAGTTGCATTGCTCTTCCACCCTGTTCCATTTTTCATTTAAGATCCCAACCCTATTTCTAGTTAGACTCCATCTAAGATCCCTGGTGATGACAACATTCTGAGGGGTTACGTGTATCTTCTCCCCATGTAATAATGCGAATAGTTTAACTTGTGACCTCAGACATCCATCTAGAAAAGCAGAAAGGATGGGTAACAAGTATGGATAGTCACGTCTTACTTATGGGGCCTCTATGAGTTCATGTCATCAGGTCTGGAGGAATTAGCCCAAAAATACTGAAATAACTGGCAAGTGATTTTATTGAGATAATATTCATGATTTTTAGAAGGCTGAAGAAAATAAGGGAGTTACTAAATGTTACTGGAGAAGAACAATTTAGTCTCTTATGATTTCTCACTCATGTTTACCTTTTAATGCTGCTTTTGAATCCTGTGTTTGAATGCCATTTTTTCTATTTAGCACTAGTGTTTCATCCGAAAAGTCTCCTATTTAACAAAACATCCAGTTTTCACCTATAGAAATATACTGATTTTTACCGGGTAACTTATTATTGATTATAATTCTAGATCCTTTGCCTTTTGGAATATAATATTCCAAGCCCTCTTTTTCTATATAGTGATGGCTACCAACTCTTGTGTGAACCTGACTGCAGCTCCATAGTCCTTGCACTCTTTCTGACTGTATTTTCTCTTTGACCTGGGTGTTCTGGATTTCCCTAAAATATTCCTGGGCTGGGTTTTTGTGTGTGTGTGTGTGTGTGTGTGTATGTGGGGGGCGGGGGGGAGTTTCTTCAGGAAGTTTCCTGAAACTTTCAATTTCTACTTTTCTCTCTGATTCTAAGATATCTGGGCAGTTTTCCTTTCCAATTTCTTGAAATATGATGTCTTTCCTTTTTGTTTTTGTTAATGGGGATTCAGGCAGTTCAATGATTCTTAAATTATCTTTGTATTTTGAATCATTGTATACAGTAATAGTTATACTGTAGCAATGATCAACTGTGAACAACTTAGCAACTCTTATCAAAACAAGGTCTAAGACAATTCCTAAGGATTCATGATGAAAAATGCTATACACTTCCAGAGAGACAACTGATGAACTCTGAGCCCAAATTGATGTGTGTGTGTTCCATTTTCTTTATTTTTCTTGCTTTTTTGTAGCATGGTTAATATGGAAATATGTTTTACATGATTTCATTTGTATAATTGATATCATATAACTTGCCTTCTCAATAGATGGGGAGGGGCAAAAGAGAGGCAGATAATCTAGAGCTCAAGTTTTAAAAAAATCTTAAAATAAATAAATAATGTCAGTTAATAAACTTTATTATGAACTATGTGCCAGGCACTGTGCTACCGACTGGGGATATAACTGGGGGGGGAGGGAATCTAGTTTCTGCCTACCTGGGTGGGAAATGAAGATATAGTTGGCTTGGGACCCATCCTTGAATGGAGGTTTTGAGAGAAACTCTCCACTCTATCCTCCTGTCAGAGGCATCCCAGGGGCAGAATGGACTGATGAGTATTAAGGCTGATAAAATCTTGTAGAATGATGAGTTTCCTAGAAAGATGATGGGAAAATATCAACCCAGCAAAGTTCGAACTGGAAAAATTCATTGTCTTTTTGCTGTTGCAATTATTTTTCAGCCTCCTCTCATATTCCTTGAGGGAGAAACAGTGCTGCAATACTGTATGATGATGCTGTCTTTGTGGTATTTTTTTGTCTCACCAGAAAAAGAAGGATTAGAAGCTGTACAAGTTACCTGTTGACTCCAGGGGGTCCGATGAGGTTTGGATAAGCTTTCAAATATGGGAGATTGTTATCCAGACTCATCCTCAGATATTTTGAAGTGGTGACCCATCAGCTCTAGGGAAAGGAGGTCGAGTGGTTACAGACATCAATAGGCTCTATATTTTCTTCCTAGGAATGTGTGGAATTTGGTGAAATCAGGATTATAGCTATATACTCTATCGACTTTTATACCTCCACTGGTTAGCATGGTGCCTTACACATAGTAGGCACTTAATAAATGTTTGTTGATCTGAATTGAATCCAGTATGGTCCAGTAGAAAGAGAATTGAATTTGGAATGAAAAAGACCTGTCTGAATCATGCCCTTTACTACTACAACTACTGTCCGTGTGACCTTGGGCAAGTCATTTAATATCTTTAGGCTTCAGTTTCTTCCTCTATTAAAATGAGAGCACTGGACAAGATGACTTTGAAGATACTTTCCAGCTTTAAATCTATGATCCTATGATCTTTCAACACTGAAGGATATCTGAGTTAACTGGTCACCCTGAAGAGGTATGAGAGAGGAACTAGATTCATCCCTAGAATCCACAAATCTTCCTGAGGTTCTCTAGACCACGAATGACATGGATATGGACCATTTCTAACTAGCTGTTCTACCCCACTCCAGCCTGATTTACATATAGGAAATATCTGTTAGGGAGAAGGTACCAAGCAATGGCCACTCTCCTCTGAACCACTTTGTGGGCATTGATAATATATTTTTCCTTGGTTCTGCAAAGTGACTTCCATTCATTCTCTCAAAAGGTCTAAATTATAAACTCTTCAAGGTAAAAGACCCTTTACATGAATCTCAGACTTGGGACTCTATCTGGAGGAGCTACTCAAGAAATATTTGATAAAGGATTATTCAGCACATACTAGGAATGTACCTAGACCCCAAAGGTGGGTGAATATTTAAATAGATTCACTAAAATAAAATTATAAGGTTCCCTAGCGTATGACTAGTGATCTCACAGAACAAAAAGACTTATGAAAATGTTGAGTCCCATAGCCATAGAAGAAGCAGTGTGATATGGTTGGAAGTGTGTTGAACCTAGGAACTGGGGTTCACATTCTAACTCTGTTAATTACTATCTATAATGACCCTGGCCAAGGTACTTAGTTCTTCCGAGCCTCAATTCCTTCATCTAAAAAAAGAAGAAAATTTCATTTGCCTCATCTATCTCATTGGGTTGTTTTGAAGGAAACATTTAATAAATACAAAAATGGTAGAGAAATGTGATTTCTTTTATATTACATCCAAATTTTTATTTCAATGTTTCTTGTTTATTTTTGAAATTGGAAACCAGACAAACACGTAATCATGCCTGACTGATCATCACTAACCAACATGAAATATTTCTGAAGAACAGTTCTATTAAGTCACTTGTTTGAACCACCCACTTTGTGCTGACCGAGGAGGAAAAGCCTCTGGTTTGCAGTGTTATATCCTTAGTAACTAACAGAGAAGACAATGAGGACTCCTTGAATTGAGTTACTGTTCTCCAACTCTTGTGTTCTAACCAGTCCCTCTCTCTCTCTTAAAAAAAATACACACAAACATATATATATATATATATATGTAATTTTGTTTTTCCCAATTAGATATTAAAACAACTTTTAAACTTAAAAAAAAGTTTGAGTTTCAAATTCTATTACTCATTCACTCCCTCCCTCCTCTTCTCCCTGAAACAGTAAGCAATCAGATATGAGCTATGTATATGCAATCATGTAAAACATTTCCATATTAGTCATTTGTATAAGAAGATGCAAAAGAAAGAAGAAAGAAAGAAGGAAAGAAAGTGAAAATAGCACATTTCAGTCTGTATTCAGGCAACATCAGTTCTTTTTCTGGAGGTAGATCATATGCTTCATCATTAGTCCTTTGGATTTGTCTTTGATTATTGTATTACTGAGAATAGCTAAATCATTCACAGTTCTTCATAATACAATATTGCGTTTACCATGTTTTCCTGGTTCTGCTTACTTCACTTTGCATCACTTTCCAGGTTTTTCTGAAACCTGCATGTTCATCATCTCTTAACATGCAACATTATTCCATTACTTTCATGTACCACAGCTTGTTCAATCAATCATCCAATTGATGAGAATACCCTCAATTTCCAATATCTTGCGATCATAAAAAGAGTTGGTCTAAATATTTTTGCACATGTAGGTCCTTTTCCCTTTTTTTTTTTTAATCTCTTTGGGATACAGGCCTAATAGGGGTATTGCTGGATTAAAGGGTAAGAACAGTTTGATTGCCCTTTGAGCATAGTTTCAAATTGCTCTTCAGAATGGTTGGATCTGTTTTACAAACAATGCATTGGTGTTCCAATTTTCCCACATCCCTTCCAACATTTATCATTTTCCTTTTCTGTCATATTAGCTAGTCTTATCAGTGTGAGGGGGTGACTCCAATTTGTTTCAATTTGCATTTCTCTAATCAGTGATTTTAGAGCATTTTTTCATATTACAATAAATAGCTTTGATTTCTTTGAAAATTACCTGTTCATATCCTTTGATCATTTATCAGTTGGGAATTTACTTGTATTTTTTTATAGAAATTTGACCCAGTTCTCTATATATTTGATAAATGAGGCTTTTATCAGAGACACTTATTGCAAAAAAATTTTCCCCAGTTTTATGCTTTTCTTTTAATTTAGTTTGTTTTGGTTTTATTTGTGAAAAATCTTTTAATTTTATATAATGAAAATAATCAACTTTACATTTTGTAATGCCATCTACATTTTCTTTGGTCCTAAATTCTTCCTTTATCCATAGATCTGACAAATAAACTCTTTCACGCTCTCCTAATTTGCTTATGGTATCACACTTCATGTGTAAATTAGGTCCTCATTTTGACATTATCTTTAACCAGTCTCTTTCTCAAACAAGGCTCAATACTGGAGATAATTCAATGGGATTTAGAAATCTTGTACTTTATTTAGAAGAGAGACAAACTGGACATTCAGTTTGACTCAGCAGACATCCATCAAATTCCCACTGCTGCGCAAGGCAGGCAAGACAACATGCATTAATTTATTTTTGAGGCAGTGAGGTAGTGCAATGAATAGAGCCTTGGTCCTAGATTCAGGAAGACCTGAGTTCAACCGATACTTACTAGCTTGTATTTTCCTGGGCAAATCACTTAACCTCTCTTTACCTCAGTTTACTCATCTGTAAAAATGGGGATAACAATAATATCTACCTCCAAGATTTGTTGTGAGGATGAAATGAGATAATAATTATAAAGTGCTTATCATAGAACCTGGCACATAGTAGTCACTTAATAGTAACATCAATAACACATTAATAAATTAACATTAATAAATGTTTGTTCCTTTCCTCCCTTGATGCCTCTTCTTCCCCCCTCCCTCTTTACTATATTCCAGAAACTGTGTGAAGCACTGGGGATACAAAAAAAAACAAACAAAAAGCTGGTCCCTGTCCTCCAGGAGCTTAAATTCTAGTGGGGGAGACAACACACAAAGGGGAGGGTGTGTGTGTGTGTGTGTGTGTGTGTGTGTGTGTGTGTGAGAGAGAGAGAGAGAGAGAGAGAGAGAGAGAGAGAGAGAGAGAGAAAGAGAGAGAGAGGAAGAGATAGAGATAGAGATAGAGAGAGAGAGAGAGAGAGAGAGAGAGAGAGAGAGAGAGAGAGAGAGAGAGTGGGAGAGAGAGGTGGGGGAGAGAGAGATCTTTAGGTGGGGGAACAGTGGTAAAGTCTGGAGAGTTAGAAGGAGAGCTTGGAAGGTAATAAAGGATGACTGCTTTGGGACCCTCCCCAAAATGGGAAAAAGGGTCTACAGGGCAGAGAGATGGGTGCTTCAGGATGAGAAGGCCCCGGTAACTGAGAGAAGTTTCAGGGCAAAAGACTATGCCAGGTATTAGCATTGTTGTTTGGCAACATTAGAGTCTATCCTGACAAAAGCAAGGGCCATTCTCATCATAGCAGCAACAAGTCTTGCTTGTAGTGATTCTATTTATCTATTGATTTTTCCTCTGAAGGATCAATGTGGTTTTCTGTGAAAAATGTTGCTTCTCAACATGCCATCTTCTCCCAATGAGTGAATTAGAAACCATTTTAGAAGTAATTTTAGAAGTTCTTAGATCACCACAGAAGAGAGCTTAACAGCTCACGAAGAAACCAGTGTCAAGCTGAGGCATCAGGGGCCCTGGATCCTAACCTGACCTTGTACCTTACTTGGGCAGTGTCTTATCCTGAGAACAACCACTTAAATTCCCTTCACTAGTGAGTTCTGAGGTTAAAATAGCAAAACAGGACACTACTAAATGATATGTACTTTGCAACCTTCCCTATTTCTGGTCAGGCAAGAATCTCCCTTCTGGCATCAAGGGGGCCATCTCCAGTCATCCTGATCCATATCTTGCCACCAAATCCAGATGGCTTTGGGGGAGAAAGTGATGCTGGGGATCTTGCACACAGCCCTTCCTCACTTAAATCCAATTCACTTGCAAGTCATGGCATCATCTTCCTGAACTTGTGGTCCTCTTTGAGAACGAAGGACAAACAACAATCTAGCAGTAAAATGTTTCTCAGATTATGCTGAAGGAGGATGTAGTGGAAAAATCTGGGTTTGAATCAGTTGAAGTAGCTTTGGGTTCTTGCTCTCCTTTATTATTTGTATGACCTTGGCCTTATAATCTCGCCCACAGGCCTTACTTTCCTCTTGGATCGGATGAGCTTGCAGGTCCCCCTCCAGAATTTTATGGATTGTAGAGAGGATTTCATTAGACAAACATTAAAATGATTACCCAAAGGGCAGATCTGTCTCAAAGACGGATTTCACTGCTGTCATTCAATCTTTGTTAAACTGTCACATTTCTTTGGAGATGATACCATGTCTCCTTTTCAGCAGAATGTGCTCCTTGTCCTTTGTCTGGAAAAGGAGGTATGACTTGGAGATGTAAGGACACTGTGGAATTGAGGCCTTGGTCAGTCACTTTTCCCTTTCATCAGCTCTTTCTAATAATGTTCTTTAGTTTAGAGAGGGCCAGCTAAGTGGTGCAGTGGATAGAGTGCCAGGTATGGAGTTAGGAAGACTCATCTTCCTGAGTTCCAATCAGGCCTCAGACACTTACTAGCTATGTGACCTTGGGCAAGTCACTTATTCCTGTTTGCCTCAGTTTTCTCATCTGTAAAATGAGCTGGAGAAGGAAATGGAAAACCTCTCCAGTATCTTTGCCAAGAAAATCCCAAATGGGGTCTTGAAGAGTCATACATGACTGAAAAATGACAAGAAAACAAAACAGTTTAGAGAGAAGCATTATGTGGAGCCATGGGATTTTATAGGTAGAATGATAAGGGGAAAGAGTACTAGATTTGGAGCCAGCAGATCTAAATTCAAATCCTATTTCTCATACTCAACAAGTACCTACATCACTCTGGGCCTCAAATTCCTCATTTATCAGGCTAAGTGCCTTTGAAAGCATCTTCAAGCTCTATACTTGAGATTCTGTGTGATTTCTAACTGGAAGGGAGCTTGGTGATCTTTTTGTCTATTTTTTGTGATAAGAAAACTAAAGCCCAGAGAGGCCAAGTAGTTTACTTAAACTTAAACAGGCCCAAAGTAGCAGAGGCAGAATTTGAACCTAGGTTCTCTGGCTCCATATCTAGTCCACTTTCTCTCAGTCTCTTTCACCGTTTTCCTTCCATGTATTGCTGTTTCGGTTCAGTCCTTTGTCCATGGGGTTTTCTTGGCAAAGGTACTGAAGTGGTTAGCCATTTCTGGCTCCAATGTGTCCCCATTTTACAGACGAGGAACTGAGGTAAATAGGAGTTAAGTGACTTTTCCCAGAATCACACAGCCAGTACATATCTGAGGTCGGATTTGAACACAGCTCGTTCTGACTCCAGATTCATTGCTCTATTCGTTGCACCACCTAGCTGCACCTCCTTCTATGCAGGCAAAGGGGAAGAAATCCTCTAAAGCCTCCAGTCTACACACGTAGCATTTCCCTGGTTCTTCTGCCAGCCCGACTAGCAGGAGCAAGCCTTCACATCATGTAAATTAGCCGGTGACAATAAGTCCTCTGATTGCCTCTCAGGCAGAAACAAATGAATAGCTTAGTTTATTAATCACATGCCACCTTCACCTTTGATGTCTTGATGTTCCAGTTTCTGGTTGGCCATTAAGCAATGCCGAGTGACTCGGCCCGCAGCCTCCCCAACCAGAAATGTTGTTGGCAGCTCATTTTCCCCGACTTCAAAGGCGGCAAACTGCCCTGAGATGGTTTCATTAAAGCGGCCCTTCCCAGTGTGAACAGCACCAAGGGGAGACCTGCAGATCAAAGCGCTTCCATCCTTCTGGATTTGTTACATGGGAAATGACACGCGGAGGGGTGTCTATTGCAGAGATCGTGACACCTCCCATCCCCGGGGGAGAATGCCTCCAATTAGCCCCAAGCCTCCAGCACCTCCCAGAGAGTCCTGACTGTCACGAGCCTGGAAGGTTTTGCTTCTCTCCTTCCCCTCCTCCTTGGTACAGCCTCCTTGGTACAGCCCTGCGATATGCTTAATTACAAATAATTTAACTTGATTAGCTGATTAGAGGGCAATATTCCACGGATTCCGGGGAGGAAGTTTCACTGAGGCTTTGGAGCTCTTTATTTTTGGCTTAGATTCTTTGGCCTCTGTCTCCCACCCATGTCCACTCACTCTCCTCCGTTTTTTGTCCAGTCCCCGATGCATTGCACTCTCAGTGCCTGCTCCCGAGGCTTCCCCAAAATTGCCTCGGTTCAACCTGCTCAGAGCCTGAGGATTTTAGGAAGACAGGGCTTCTGGCCAAGTGCTGATAAATCTCTTCCTCCTGTGACGCATCGGGCTGCAACTCCAGAAAGGAAGTGATCTGAGGGCTGATTTTTCTTTTAATGATTTATTGCTTTGTCGTTCTGCCCAGCTTCTAGACTGAAGTCTTGTTGTCTGCGGAATCCGCCCAAGCCGCTTGTCATTAGGGGGCCAAGGCAGGAAAAACCCATCCAGCAGCTGTCTCCCTGCCCCATTCTTGCCAGGGGGAGGCTGGAGAAGGTTGACCTGTGCTACAGGGAACTGGTAGGTTCACCAGGAGGAGAACATAACTCTGAGTAGAAAGCTAGGCGAATTAGGCTTGGTCCCTCAGCTTCAGAAAACGGCCTAATTCTGTTGTATCCCAGGAGTGTAGGAAGGGAAAGGGAATGAGCTCCATTCCCTCTTTGGGTGAGAGCTTTTGAGTTTGCAAGGTCATTGCTTAAAGCTGCATCAAGGATTCATGTGAGCACTCACTCCATCCATGCAAAACCCACAGCACTTAGAGAATCACAGAATCTCAAAACTTGAAATATTCTCAGCAGACATCTGGTTCAATCAGGACCCAAACAGGTAGCTCCTCTCCAGCATACTTGGTAGATGGTAGATGGGCCCTTGCCTGAAGATTTAGAGTGTCAGAAATCAGCACCTTCAGACAAAATTCATGGTGCAGTATTAATTTAGACTTGTTCATTATATGAAGTAAACACCTATTTCTCTGCACTTTTCTCTCAGTAGTCCTAGTCCCCTCCCCTCTTCTGAAGCCAAGGAGAAAAAGAAAAAAAAAATCAAATCTCTATTTCATATACTTAAAGACAGTTATAATGCCTCTAACCGCAACATTTCTCTAAGTTAGGTGGCACAGTGGATAGAGCACTGGGTTTGGAATCAGGAAGACTCATCTTCACGAGTTCAAATGTGGTCTCAGACACCTACTGGTTATGTGACCTTGACCAAGTCACTTAACCCTGTTTGACTCAGTTTCCCCATCTGTAAAATAAACTGGAGAAAGAAATGTCAAACCATTTCAGTATCTTTGTCAAGAAAATACCAAATGGAGTCACAAGTAGTTGGACACAATTGATCAACAACAAAAGTTCCTTCAAATGAGTGTCATATGGAATGGTTTCTAGACTTCAACATCTTGATCAGACTCCTCTGGATGTTCTCCAGCTTTCCACTGTTCTTCATTGCTTAGCTCAATGCCTGATGCATACTAAGTGCTTAATAAATGCTTGTTGATTAACTAAAAAAAGGTGGTGCCTAGAATTCCAGAGTCTGGGAAGTTAGGTAATGCAGTGGATAGAGCTCTGGGACTGCAGTCAGGAGGCCTGGGTTCAAATCCAGTCTCAGATACTTACTAGCTTTGTGACCATGAAACTTCTCACTGCCTCAGTTTCCTCATCTGTGAAGGGGAAATAATAATTATACTTTCTTCACTGGCTTCTTGTAAGGTACAAATAAGATAATGTTTGTAAAGTGCTTAGCACAGTGACTGGCTCTTAGGAAGTGCTTAAATGTTTAGTGTCTTCATTCCCTCCCCCAAGTTATGCCCTGAGTAAAGCAGGACTATTATCTCCCACATTCTGGACATGATGTATCTATTAATGCATAAGAGTGCTTTCAGGAGCAATGTGGTACAGTGAATGAGTGAGGCCCAGAGTCAGGAAGACCTAATTTTAGGTCCTACTCCTGCTGCATATTGACTGGATGATCAATACTAAGTGAGGCACTTCACTTCTCAGTGCCCCAGAATCAGTGCTGACCTGGGAGTCAACTCTATGCAGTTGACCTTATACCAATGAAATCACAGGTCTAGTTCTACCCTCCCTCCTGCCTCCCACAAGTTCTTTCTTTTGATGGCCATGTAACATTATGAATTCATTTTTGAACTTACAGCCCACTAATCATCTTTATGTCTGCCTAGATTCTTTTCTCAAGACTGCCTAGCCACTTCACCATCGTCTTCTTGTTCAGCTGACTTTTTGAAACCAAGCACAGGATTTTACATTTATCTCTATTAAATTTCATCTTATAAGATTAAACACATTGTTCTAACTTGTCAAGGACTGGTTGAGTTTTGAGTCACTGGCCATGTCAGTTATCCCTCCCAATCTTGTGTCATCCACACATTTTATAAGCATGTCATATTTCTACAGTCATATAATTGACAAAAAATGCTAAACACACACCTTAGTAGATAGCTTAATAAGATGCTGAAAAAAAAAAACAATCCCCTGATGGCCAATCTTCTGGTGATGAGAGTCTCTCTGATCAACTAGGCTGGTCCTCAGGGTGGACTCAAAGTCTGTTCCACTTAGAAGAACTTGCTAGAATTTGGGATCTGTTAGCAAAACCTTTAAGAACTCATGATCACCTTTGAGGATCTGTTATTTTTTTAAATTAAATTATTTACTTTTTATTTTCAACAATCACTTCCATAAGTTTTAAATTTCCCCTCCTTTCCCCAAGATGGCTTGCAATCTGATATGGGCTCTACGCATACATTCCTATTAAACACATTTTCACATTAGTCCTGTTGCATAGAAGAATTATAACAAATGGGAAAAACCATGAGAAAGAAAAAAATAAAACAAACAAAAAAGAAAACAGTCGGGGGCGGAGCCAATATGGCAGCATAGGAGCAGCAACATATCACAGCTCTCACATAGCCACCTCAAAATACCCATAAAATATGACTCTAAACTAATCCTAGAACTCCAAAATGCACACAAATATATTTTCCACTACAGTCAGCTCAGCTTCGAGGAACCATATCAGCACTGTGAACCGAAACCAGCCTGGCCTGAAGCCCTGGCTGAGCCCTGGGGGCAGCTGGACAGGAGGAGCTTCGGAGCCTCAGATTAGTGGCAGCTGCGAGCAGCATTCAGAACTAGTTCAGTGGGATTTGCGAAACTGGGGGAGAAAAGCGGTCTGGCCAAAAGGCCTCCAGGGCTGGAAAGCAAAAGGCAGAGGTTTTGCACCCGCCTCTGCATTGCAGCTTCCGTGCCCGCGGCCTGCAGACAGCAGGGAGGCTAAGCAATCTTTCAGAGGCCAAGTGCTCTCGCATTGAGTGGCCTGGATGCAGATCGCGGTCTTGGGCCTCGGTCCTGGAGTCTTCATTATCCAGTGAGCCGGAAGTAAGTAGGAAAAGGACCCAGCACCTTCCTGAGAGCTACAGAAGCCAGAAGGACCCCAGCGATTTGGGAAAGAGCTTTCCCTTCTGGAAGCAGAGCCCCACAGAGATTTAAAAAAAAAATCACAGACTGACCAACCATGAGTAAGAATAAGCATAAGAAGCAAAGTAAGAACAGCAACCAAACTCTAGATTCCTTCTTTGGGGAAAAGAAAGATCATGGCAAAGAGAGGGAGGAGGAGAGTTCAGCCAGAGCACCCCCACCAGGGGCCTCCAATAAACATGAAGAATGCCTTAAAGCTAGAGATGAGCTGAAGAAGG
>CM053585.1:272322591-272351183 GCA_028646515.1 Pseudochirops corinnae
CCTGTTTTTAATTACTTGTCCTTCCAGTGGGGGTGGGAGACGAGGGAGGAAGGGAAAGAATCTAGAATTTAAAGTTCTATATTCACATGTTAAAGATATATGTGTATATCTAAACACAATTATTATTATTATTATTATTATTATTATTATTATTAACTACCTCCAACTGGGAATTAAGATACACAGGCACTGTGATAGGGAGATCCATCCTGCTGTACTGGAAAGTCAGAGGGGTGAGGGGGAGGACATAGGAGAGAGCAGATTAGGGGAGGGGTTATACAGTGGGATGGCTGTTTTGAGGTGTTGGGTAGGGGAGGGGTGAGGAGAAAATTTGTAGCTCAAAATCTTGTGGAAATGAATGATGTAAACAAGAAAATAAATAAATTAATTTTAAAAAATCCTTAGGAAAAATTATTTTCACTCATATTCTCTCATTTAAAAATATAATGGCCTTTACCTGTCTAGTGGTACCAGAAGCAACCCAACCTTGGTTCTTCTTCCCTAAGCACATTTGGTTTCAATGCTTTGCAGCTGTCATGAGAGAAGGGCTCCTTATAGACAAGGCTGGACTAGACTTATTCCAAGTCAGCTGAGTGTACTGGTCAGAGGAACACAGCAAAGAACAGCTGTTCAACTCACTCCATTTCACTCTTTCTAGTCCATGAGTTCAGAAGAGCAGGGCAGTGAGATTTCTAGACCCTCTTGACTTCATCAAAAACTAGTTTGGATAAAATAAGATACTTAGATGTTGGACTGAAGCACACAGCGCCTTTTTAGAAAAGATTCCATTAACTTTCGATGGTTGGCCAATGCTGTTGGTATAAGCAGTTCTTGATATTTATTACCAAAACCAAACATTAACTTTTAATTAAGAAGAGGTAATATGGCAAAATGGATAGGGCACTGAAATTGAAGTCAGGAAGGTCTGGATTCAAATTTCACTTCATTCAATTACTAGCTGAGTAACCTGGACACTGTGCCTGAGTTTCCTCATTTGTAAAATTAGGGGATTAAAATCACTTTCCTCTGTTTTCTTCCAGCTCCAAATCTATGATCCTAAGAGTACTCATTTTATATAACTCAGGTTTTCCGTTTCTCTTCATTTATCTACAAAACAGCTAGCATGTGCTTTACATGTCCAGGTGACTTCTCTCTTTCTTCCCTTCCTTCCTTCCTACCTTCCTTCCTACCTTCATTCCTTCCTTTCTCTTTCCTTCTCTCTCTCCTTCTCTCTCTCTCTCCCTTTTTCTCTCTTTCTTTTTCTTTTCTTTTCTTGTCTTTTTATTTAAAGAGTCAAAAGTAGGAATTATTGTGCTTAGGGAAAATTCAGCTCTTGTGAATGGAAATGATGCAGAGAATGGCCTAACTGTATGTGCAATTGTATAGGGGAGGAGGACTAGATAAATGTTGGCTTGTCCATTACAGGGTCTGGCTTTCTCATTCCTAATAATTTGGGGAGTATTACAGGTCCCATGGATGGGAGGCAAAATGCTAGTGATGAGGTGCAGGCTCTGGGAACCTCCTTGAGCCCTCTTTGAATCTTCCCACATGCGACATTTGCATGAGGCCATAAGCCTTTCATTGTGGCTCTGCCCAAACCTTTGTTACTAGCTTGGCTCTCCATTGTCCATCTACTTCCCACCCTTGAGCCTATCAAATATCTATACCCAAATCAACTGTTATCTGACCTCATTAACTCCTCCTGAAGACCCTCTCCAAACTCCCCCTCTAGACCAAACCTAGATTCCTCCCACAATTTTTCTGTATATAAGACCCCATCTTGCTTCCATGTATGTGAGAGTGCCATAGAATGACCTAGCACAGACTTTTTCTGTGTCCCATACATGTGAACTTTTAATAAACTTTGCTTTTCTTTGGCTGAGAGAAGACTTGAGTCTAATTCATTTAGCAGGACCCAGGCTCGTTGGTATTTTGGGGTTTTAAGCACCCCTAACCCTAACCACATCATTTGGACCCTGGGCATGGTAGACTGTTTTTGGTTGTTCCATGCCCTGGGGCCAAGTCTTATTTTCTCCACATTGGTTCTGACGGGTTCCCCAATGTACTTGATTCTGTCTCTACATTGTGTCTCAGATCCACCTCTTTCTCCACCATTACTGCTATACTCTAGCTCTGGCACTCAACATCATTTCTCCTCTGGATTAACTTAATAACATCCTAAATTATCTCTTATGGGCAGCTAGTTGGTGCAATGGAGTACCAGCCCTGGAGTCTGTTCAAATCTGGTCTCAGACACTTACTAGCTTTGTGACACTGGGCAAGTCACTTAATTTTGTTTGTCTCAATTCCTCATCTATAAAATGAGCTGGAGACAGAAATGGCCAATCACTCCAGTATCTTTGCCAAGAAAATCACAAAAGGACTCCCAAAGAGTCAGATATGACTGAAAATGACTCAACAACAATAAAAAAATTATCTCTTAGCTGCCATTCTTCTTCTAGTCTGTCCTTCACATGATTGCTGAGTAATTTTTATTTTTATTCAGAAGTGCTATCATGTCATTTCTCTACTCCAAACCTTTCAGTGTTTTTTTTTTTTAATTTGCCTGTAGAATAATGTAAAAACTTCTTGATATAGTAGAAATAGCACTGTTTGGGGAGGTATAGTACCTAGATTCAAATCTTAATTGTGCTACTTACTAGCTATATAATCTTGGGCAGGTCATTTAAACTCTTTAGCCACAGTATTTTGTATGTTTGTTTGTTTTTTGGTTTTTCTTCTATAAAGTGAGAGAGTTGGATTAGAGTGATAACCTTTAAGGGTCCTTCCAGCTCTGACATTCCATGATCTGATAGCTCCAGACCCTTGCGTATAGTATATACTTTATAAATGATCACAAAATTGAAATAGTGCATTCACCAGCAAGTGTTTAAAGCAAGTTACAAGAAATAGTAATCAAATTCAACAAGAGGAGAACCCATTGGACTGGTTTATAGATTTTAGAGAAAACTTCTTTCACTCCTGGAACCAGGGTTTTAGAAACAAAAGATAGAGATAATATTAAAAAATAGCATACTTTGTCTTGGTTCTAATATTAAGGTGATGATGATGGTAGTGGTGGTCATCTGTGTGAGATACAGCATTAGTTCAGGGCCCAGCGGTTCTCAACCTGTGAGTTATGTTCAGTTTGTAACAATGAAAATACATCCTACATATCAGATATTTACATTATGATTCATAACAGTAGCAAAATTATAGTTATGAAGGAGCAACAAAAATAATTTTATGGTTGGGGGTCACTGCAACATGAGGAACTGTATTAAAGGATCGCAGTATAAGGAAGGTTGAGAACCACTGGTTCAGGCAGACATAGCTCTACATTTGATACAGTGGCCTCTAGTTGGAAAGATACCACTTTAATGATACCTTGAAACCTACCCTTAATCATGAATCTGAGGAGCCTTGAAGTTATTGTGTGCTGGACTTTTTATGCCTTAGAAAACCACCACACAACAATTAAGGAATTATTGACATAACTATTTGAGGCTTATCCCCCTGGACCAATTAAGTTATCATGATGGTTTCATTGCCTTTTTGGGGAAAAAAAAAAACCAATTAGCCTAGCCTATATAGAGTAGATGTTTCTCCTACCATACCAGGTTATTGGCAGAGCCTTAGTTAAGGAGAGAGGAGTTACTTTTATGTAGGTGGAGCTACCAATAGTTAGCAGAATTTTACATTGTTATTAACAGGTGGGGATAAAAATGGGAAAGAACTGGAACTTGGAATCAGCCCAAGAGTCACCTGCCCTCTGTCCATCAGGAAACTGTAGGCTAATTTAAAGGTCATTGGGAATGTATCCCACTGGTCCCTAGGGTGATCCAGCTTTATTCAGGCAATAAGTAGCTAAGTCTTTGAGTCCAAAGTTAGTGAGCTCTTATGATATACAGGCGGCATGCCAGATGTCATGGAGGG
The DNA here is from genome assembly GCA_028646515.1 of Pseudochirops corinnae. Lineage (NCBI taxonomy): Eukaryota > Metazoa > Chordata > Mammalia > Diprotodontia > Pseudocheiridae > Pseudochirops > Pseudochirops corinnae. Next base: position 272,326,528 of record CM053585.1, read on the forward strand.
TAGTAGAACATGGTCCCTGCCTTCAAGAAAAAAAAAACAACACCATCAGTTATTCATCAGCTATTAAACTGAGTATGCCAGAAAAACCCATGGGTGTCCCCCAAGGTTCTGTCTTGGGGCCCCATAGATTTAATTATTTCCTCTATGCAGATGATTCCCAAATCCATATGTACTCTCTCTGTTTCTTTGTCTCTGTCTGTCTCTCTTTTGCCAATCTATAATTGCCATCTTTATGGACATCTGAAGCTAAATCTAAAACTTAATTTGTCCAAAATATGCAATTTTTTTCTGTCGAAGCCTCCCCTGTCATGATCTTCCCTATTATTTCTAAGAGTACCATCATCCTGCCAGTCACCTAGGCTCCAACCCTCAGTACCATCCTTAACTCCTCACTCATCCTCACCCCATAAGCCAATCTGTTTCCAAGTCCTGTCATTGTTAATTTTACAGCATCTTTCATATGTCCTCTTCTCTCCATTCACACAGCTGTCACTGGCTGCAAGCCTGTATTACCTCACAGCTGAAGTGTCACAACGGCCTTCTGCTTGGCCTTCCTTATTCAGGTCACTCCCAGCTCCGGTCTGTTCTCCACTCAGCTGCCAAAGTGAAGTGCAGGTCTGACCCTATCATCATCAGGATGTGGTTCCCTACTACACCCTGGATCACATACAAAATCCTCTGGTTTTTAAGCCTTTAGAACTTGCTCCCTTCCTACCTTTCCAGCCTTTTCATACTTTACTCCTTTCCACATACTCTACAATCTGATGACACTGGCCTTCTTTCTGTTCCTTGAGCACAAGACTCCATCTCTTATCTGCGATATTTTAATTGGCTGTCCCCTCACCTCCACCATCTTGCTTCCCTAGCTTGCTACAGGACTCAGTTGGAATTCTATCTTCTGTAGGAGGATGTTCCCTCCTGCAAACACACACACACACACACACACACACACATACATTTAAACATACATGAATACATATATACCTATACGTATATATGTTTTCATTTTTAAAAGTTCCCTTTGTTTTCTACTAGTACCTTCCTTCTGAGATTACCTCCATTTACACTGTCTATATCTTGCATGGACACAGCTCAAGTTTCTTTATCATTAATTTGTGAGCTCCTTGAAGGCAGAGACTTTGTTTTTGCCTTTCTTACTATCCCCAGTGCTTTATATAATGCTTGGTATACCATAAGCACTTAATAAATGCTTTTTGACTGTGAAAAGACAACAGGCAACACAAAGAAGTCAATGAAAAGTGGCAGATGATTAGTACCTGACTATAAGTGTTCTAAGAGTTCAGAGGAAAGAAATAATTGTCCTGGGCTGGTGTAATGGGGCAGACTTCATAGAAGAGATGGACTCTAAGCTGGGCCTTCAAAGTATTGTTGAGGGAGTTTGAGATAGTGGAAAAGACACTAGATTAGAGAGGAAAATATTTTAAATTCTGACTTGCACACTTGGTTAAATGATTCTTTCTCAATCTTCCCATATTAGTTTCCCCATTTTTGGAATTTGAGCAATAATTCTTATATTACACAATTCACTATGTTACTTTGAAGAGAGCATTTAAAAAATATAACTATGCCTATGGCATTTTCTCTTCTGGTATAAACACGAATGACTTTTCTGTGGTAGTAAAATAATTTGTGAAAACAATGTGGATGTTGATTACTTGGGGAATAAATGAACAATCAGTGCAGGAATGCAGTGGAACACTAACACAAGAAACTATCGATAACAAGAATTCAGAGAAGCATAAGAAGACCAGTATGAACTAGAGCAGAGTGAAACATGGTTCAGTGGAACAATACTCACAACGACTCCAACAGCGCAAATGGAGACAACTACAACCAAGAATAGAAACTAAACACTGTAAACATCATGACCAAGCCTGGCCTCAAAGAAGAGCCCTCTGGTCTTCCTGCCGCCAGGTCCAGAGCTCTATCTGCTGGGCTACCTAGAAGCCGCTTCTTTAAAGATGAAAAACAGTGGGTCAGAACGGTCTGTGTTTTGAAGGTGTTTAAGAACATTATTATTGAATGTTCTTCTCTCTTTTCTTCTTCGAGTTAAATAATCCTAGTTCTTTATACTCTAGGATAACAATAACATCAACTTTACAAAGATCTTCTCTCACAACAAGTTGGGGAGTTGGGAAGCACAACTATTAATAGCTCTATTTTATAGATGAGGAAATGGAGCCTCAGGGGGGTTGTGATTGGCTCACAGGTCGCAGATCTAGTAGTTGTGAGATGTGGAATTTGAACTTAGGTCTCTCATGCTTTCAAGCTCTGTGGTCTTGTCACTATACCTTGGATAGAAAGGGTAACCCACATACCCACCCTAAGCCCACCTGGGTAGGTGAGAGTGCATGTTATATAAGGTTATGGAATTTCAAGTTCAAAACAATTTTCAAAGATATCTAGTCCATCATCCTACAGAATGTGAAACTGAGGCCTGCATATCCTAAGAGTCTTGCATAGCATCAAACATCTAGTAAATTAAGGAGCTGTAACTCAAGCCCATCTACAGAACCAGTGCCCTTTCCACTATACCATGCTTCTCCCCTCTCTATAGGTCTTTTACAGATGCTGAAAATACCATATTTATTGTAAGTTTGTCTATCAAAATGGGTCCTATTATGGGAAGAGAAATAACACCTCTAAGCAATGACTTTAAGCCCAGCTTTTGATGACTTGGAAACACAAGTATGAAGAGAGTTAACATACAACACACCCACACCCATGAATAGATTTATTAGAGTTAATCATTGTTTGGCATAGCAGGGTTATGTTGGAGGTTTCATGGTAGAATTGTCCTGACGGAATTTAAACAACAACAAAAACAAGGCCTAATTAGTCATGATGTAGGGGAAAGAACACTGGTCCTTGAGTCATGAGTCCATATACTAGATCTGACATTTATTTATTTGTGTGACTTTGTGCAAGCCATGTAACCACTCCGAGTCTCAGTTTCTTCATCTGAAAAATGGGGATGAAAATCTTTGAACTTCCTCCTTTGGTGTTGTTGTGTTGTAAATCTTTGAGAGCTAGATTAAATGACATTTTCGTGTTAGAATGGCTTCATCATGTGGACAGAAGTATGATCAGCATGGTAAAGATAACAGCCCCTGATGTCCCTTTCAGCTCTGCGTGTATGCTCCTAAGAAGAAAGGTTTCATCAAAGTTTTGAAAAGCAATACAAGAAACAACACACAAAAATGTCAAGTATAGACCTTAGATAATGGTTTTTCCCTCTTCGGATCTACATTTACAGATTCTTGGAAGAAGTCAGTCAACAACAGTGGGGGTAATTATTATACTATTCAATAGAATGATGAGAATCTGCTCTCCAGTTCACTTTTGAAGATTCTATCATGTGCTTTGCATATTATTATTATTATTATTATTATTATTATTATTATTATCAATACTTGCTAGCCAGCTGACTCCAAGTTATCAACCAGGTTCAGTAGAGAGCTAAGTGATGCAGTAGATACAGTGATGGGCCTGGAGTCAGGACGACCTGAGTTCTAATCAGGACTCAGACACTTTCTAGCTATGTGACCTTGGGCAAGTCATTTAACCTCTACTGGCCTCAGTTTCCTCATCTGTAAGGTGGGGGATAATAATAGTACCTGCCTTATAGTGTCATTGTGAGAATCACATGAGATATCTGTAAAGTACTTAGCACAATGCCTGGCACATTGTAGACACTATATAAATGTTGTTATTCCTATTTTTTCAAATAAAAGGCAGCCCTATCTTCTTCCTATTGCAGGTTCCATGCATATTTATACCATATATATGTATATACATACATGAATATATGTACAGAATTTCCATAGCCATCTTGCACAGTCCCTTTGCCTTTCCTAATTCAGCATCAGTTGACTTATAATGAAGTTCACATGTTATTTAATGGTGGAAACCAGTGCTAATACCTTTAAGTGGCTTTAACTTCTTTCTACACTCAGGAATGGTTGATAATCAATGTGATGATGATGATCAGATGTTGTTTAAGATCTGGGACACAATTCTTGTGTTTGATAATCCAAAATTGACAGCTGGATTTATGGCTTGTAAATGTTCCTTGTGGTAGGCATTTCTGCATCCCTACTCCAATTCTTTTTTTCCTGGTAGGCCTGTTGTATGTCAGTGATACTATCTATATTGTATGTCAGTGATATTACCTCCAGGATATAAAAACTAGAACCTTTCTCTCAGTGTATAAAGATGTGGTTGAAAAACAGTAGCCTGGGGTCTTTGATGTAGACTGAGGATAATATCTAGGATGGTAATGGTTCCACTTGTGCAGGTTGAATTATACCCTAGTTCATAACAATGTAGGCTGTCTTTGAATCCTTCTTAAGAATTCAATCCATTACCAAGCACTTTCTTTCCCCCTCTTGATTGAAAGGGAGAAAGTGATGACTCCTTCTTAGGAACCCTAATAGATCTCTGAACATAATGGTGCCCACAGAATGACAGGCAGTTTTCACAGACACCTTGGTTCTCACTGGTGATAGAAGAGTTGGTTTGGGGGAAATGAGAAACCTGTTCAAATCTCCAAAGTCTCCTTGAGTCTTTAGAGGACCAAGAGGAAGTTTAATGACTGGCTGCCTTCACCTCTCTTCAAATCCCCCATTTTTCTTTCAGATGTCAAAAGGCCTTCCACTTTGGGAAGACCTACCCCGAAATATAGGCAAAAGGAAGAGAGATGTTGAAATGTTGCTCCTGGTTATTATAGTTTTTCTGGTGGAAAGCATCTGCCCAGGGGATCGGTGACTGATCAGTTTATTGAACTGAGAGCATAGCAGCCTCAGAGAATCAGACATTTGTAACTGGCAGGCTTCTTAAAGATCATCTAGCTTAGATGTCCACTTATTTTTTCTACAGAGGAAGAGTTAACACCTCACAGGACTGAAATGACTTGAATCAGGTCACCCCAGGAATCAGTTCCCAAGGCACAACTCCAATCCAGCTCTTCTGCCCCCTTGGTCAATGCTCTTTCTGTGATAGTCCTGCTACTTTTTCATCCTCAGCTTGGTAATCCATTCAGAGTGGATAGAGTGCTTGGCCTGGAGTCAGGAGGACCTGAATTTAAATCAGGCCTCATATACTTACTAGTCGGATGACCCTAGGCTTACTTAACCTCTTCTTAAAGTCACTTTTTTTAGGTCACTTAATCTCTTTTTTCACTTCAACTATAAAATCAGGATAATAATAGCCTACTCTGCAGGGTTAAAATAATTTAAATTTTATTTAAATTATAAAATATTTGTTAAAAGCATCCAGAACAGTGCCTGGCGAATAGTTGTTTGTCCTTTGTTTTTTTCAAAGAAGACCAATGACATCACAATACGAGTGATATCTTTACTTGTGAGTGAATTGAACTTAAATAAAATTTCAAAAAGTAGCCAGCCTCACTCCCTCTTCCAGAGCAGTGGAAGTTCATTGGCAAGATAACAAGCAAGCGCGCTGGTGATAACCCAGAATATAGTGGATGACCTTGGTATTTTCGATATTTGGCTGAGCTGTAAGCCCTCCACTGTGCCTTTTTCAGCTGCCTTTATGGCCATTGGAACACATTGTTCCCACCCGCCTCCCATTCCACCAGGAGAAGTCTTCACATGCTTGAAAGTAAGCACCCCCCTAGCTCCCCAACAGATTTGAAACCTGTAGACTACCCTCAACCTGGTTTAGCCCATCTGCTTAGATAGTTTTAACTGGGATGTGACCCATTGAACGTGTTATAGCTTCTTGGAGCTACATATGAGAACTGGGTGACAGGTGAACACCAAAGGTGAATGAGCAGCCCTGGACAGAACTCAGTAAGCCCTCTCACCAGAGGGGCTACTCCTCCCTGAACTCCCCAATGTGGCACATTGTAGGTACTATATAAATACTTATTCCCTTCCTTCTTTTCTTTCCCTTCCCTTCAAAGGAAAAACACAAACTTCTCAACCTGGAACTCAAGTTCCAAGAATCTTGAATAGTTAGGTTCTTAATAAATAGTTGCTAAATTGACTTGGATTAAATATTGCTGGCTATATAACCCTGGAGACTGAAGTCACAGAGTCACAATCAGATTAAATTATGCATTATATTTGGTGCCTATTACACAGCTAGAATTCATTCAGTGATTACTTCTGTTTGGAATTGACTAGAAAGTTGAACTTTCCCCAAGAAAACCAAGTGTCTTAGTCTTAAGTGTCCTGTTCGTACTGGACGACATCTCTGAGATGGTTGTATCATGGTTAATATTTCATTCTAACTCCTATGACCCTATAATATGAGCTCTAGTTCTGATTCTGCTATTAACTTACAAGTTGACCTTGGGTCAGTCACTTTGATCTTGGATCTTCAGTGTCTACACTAGTCAAATGTTAGGATCTTGATTCAGTGATCTATATAACTGTAGAGCCTGTTATTCTCCACTTTGACAGTGGAGGAAACTGCTATCCTAATATGCCTAAAATGAAACTTCTTGGAGAACTCTTTGGTCCTAATGCCCTATTTCAAAGAAACAAAAAAAGGAACATTTACAATCACTCTTGAGCTAAAAGATACCTTGGTCATCAAATTCAACACATCACTTTATATCTGAGAAAACGGAGTCCTAGAGTGACTTGCCTAAGTTCATAGTTATTAAATTGTAGAAATAGGCTGTGATGTTATATCCTCTGACTCCAAATCCAGGGCTAATTCCACTAAATCACCCTGCTTTTGTACCATTGACTCTGGGGGCTTGAACTCACTCCACAGGCAACAATTTCAATATTCTTGATTGTTTTTGCCCACAGATAATTAGTGAGTGCTTCAGCATATCAGAATTATATATCCTGAACTTTGACCTTAGACTTCCTGGCTTTGTGGGCACTAGTGAAGAATAGATTAGCTTACAGAAAATGAAAACAACTAGAACTTTCCCCACCATGTTCTAGTTGCTGTTTATCCTTCTTTGTTAAGAGGACCAATGAGATCACAGGATGATTCTTGACTTGTACATGAATTGGATTTCAAAACCAAACTTAATCCTTTGAATCATGGCAATTTCTCTGCATTAGTCTCTATCTTAAAAATAACTTCTAAAAAAACACCTCCTAGCTAGTATTCTCATAGCAAATGATCTTAACATCTAGTAGGACTTTGTTTTTTTTATTTTCAGAAAACAGTCAGAGATATCTATGGAAAAGGCTCTTTGGGAGGATCATCATGCCAACATTTTAACTCCAATTAAGGAGAATCATTTATGAATTATGGTCATACTTATATATGGAAACTGAAATCTGAACTTTCTGAAGCCACGTGGCATAATGGAAAGAGTGCTACACTTGGAATCAGGAGATCAGGGCTAAAATTCTGTCTTAGACACTTATGAGCCTTCTAACTCAGGGCAAGTCATGTCACCTCACTGGGCCTCAGTTACTTTCTCTATAAAATGAGATGTTTGAATTAGATGATATTTGAAGTCCCTTCTAACCCATATGAACTGATGTAAAATGAAGTAGGCAGAACCAAGAGAACATTATACAGAGTAACAGTAATATTGCAATGATAATCAAACTATGAATGACTTAGCCACTCTAATCAATACAATGATACAAGACAATTTCAAAGAACTTCTGATGAAAAATGCTATCCAACTTCAGAGAGAAGTGATGAACTCTTAGGCCCAGATTGAAGCATTCTTTTTTCACTTTTTATTTTGCTTTTTTTTGACAACATGGCTAATATGGAAACATGTTTCGCATGACTTCACATGCATAATCAGTATAATATTGCTTGTCTTCTCAGTAGATAAGGGAGAGACAGAGAGGATTTGGAACTCAAAGTAAAACAAAAAAAATGTTGAAAATAAAGAAATAAAAAGTAGTTAAAAAACAAAGTCCTTTCCCTCTTATATTTTTCTCTCTTTGTTTCTCGCCCTCTTTTTAAGAGTTTATTTTGATTTTGCATCATCCCTCCTTTAATCTCCTTTCCCTTTCATCCCTCTCTTTCCTCTTGACTTCTTTCCTTCCTATTTCTTTATTAAGTTTAATGTATTTCTGTATAAAACTGTGTGTATGTTCATTCTTCCCTCTTTTGATCAGTTCACGTGAGAGTAAATTTCAGGGTTCACCTGCCTCCCACTTCCTTTCTCCTCATTATAAAGACTTTTATTAGCCCACCCTATTTAAGTGAGACAATTTTCCTTATTCTTCCTCTCCCTTTCCATTGTTCTTTTAAGATCATTGAAGCATTACAAAATCACTTTTGTTCTTTCTATAGAATTAGACTATTTCATGATCACTAATGATATTAGAATCCTAATGGGGTATATGTATCATATCTCTATGTAAATTGTAAACAATTTATTCTTGTTTAATCCCCTATTATGGTTCTTTGATTTTTACCTTTTTTTGTGCTTCCTTTGACTCATGTGTTTATATGTCAGATTTTCTACTCAGCTCTAGTTTTTTCATCAGAGATGCTTGGAAGTCCTCAATTTCATTAAAAATCCATTCTGTCCTTCACCGCCCTCCCACACTGCATTATACTCAGAATTTCTGGATAAGTTATTCTTGGTAACAAGCCAGAATATCTTTTTCTTCTGGAATATTATATTCCAAGTTTCCTACTTTTTTAGAGTGGTGGCTGCTAAATTTTGTGTGATCTAGACTGGGGCTCTTCAGTACTTTTTTTTTCTTTGCTTTTCAAGCTCTGGATTTTGGCTATAATATTCTTTTTTTTTAATATAATTTATTTATTTGTTTTTATTTTTCAACATTCACTTCTCTAAGATTTTGAGTATTAAATTTTCTCCCCCTCCCCAAGACAGCATGCAATCTGATATAGACTCTACATGTACAATCATATTAAACATTTCCACATTAGTCATGTTGGAAAGAATTAGAACCAAAGGGAAAAACCACTAGAAAGAAGAAACAAAACAAACAAAAAAAGAGAAAGAGAAAATTGTATGCTTCAATCTGCCTCCAGACTCAGTTCTTTCTCTGGATGTGAATAGGATTTTCCATCATGAGTTTGTCTTAGATCCTTGTACTGCTGAGAAGAGTTAAGTCTATCAAAGTTGGTCATAGCACAATGCTGCTGTTAGTGTGTATGATGTTCTCCTGATTCTGCTCACTTCACTTAGCATCAGTTTATGCAAATCCTTCCAGGCTTTTTCTGAAGTCTACCTGCTCATCATTCTTATAGAACAATAGTATTCCATTACATTCATAAACCACAGCTTGTTCAGCCATTCCCCAATTGAAGGACATCCCCTCAATTTCCAATTCTTTGACACCACAAAAGGAACTGCTGTATATATTTTTGTGCATGTGTGTCCTTTTCTTATTTTTATGATCTCTTTGGGATACAGATCTAGTAGTGGTCTTGCTGGATCAAAGTGTATGCACAATTTTATAGCCCTTTGGGCATAGTTCCAAATTGCTCTCCAGAATGATTGGATTAATTTTCAACTCCACCAATAATGCATTAGTGTTCTAATTTTCCCATATCTTCTCCAACATTTATCATTTTCCCTAACCTATCTGATAAGTGTAATGTGGTACCTCAGAGTTGTTTTAATTTGCTTTTCTCTAATTAATAGTGATTTAAAGCATTTTCTCATCTGACAATACATAGCTTCAATTTCTTCATCTGAAAACTGCCTGTTCATATCCTCTGACCATTTATCAATTGAGGAATGAATTGTAATTTTGTAAATTTGACTCAGTTCTCTATATATTTGAGAAATGAGGTCTTTAGCAGAGATATTGGGTATAAAATTTATTTCCTAACTTTCTGTTTCACTTTTAATCTTGGTTGCATTGGCTTGGTTTAGGCAAAACTTTTTAAATTTAATGTAATCATAATTATCCATTTTGCATTTTATAATGTTCTCTCTCTCTTGTTTGGTCATAAATTCTCCCATTCTCCATGATCTGACAGTTAAACTATTCCTTGCCCTCTTAATTTGCTTATAGTATCACCCTTTATGCCTAAATTATGTACCCATTTTGATCTTATCTTGGTATAAGGTTTAAGATGTTGTTTTATGACTACTTTCTGTCATACCATTTTTTTCAGTTTTCCCAACAGCTTTTGTTAAATAATGAGTTCTTATCCCAGAAGCTGGAGTCTCTGGGTTTATCAAACAGTAGATTACTATAGCCATTGATTACTACATCTTGTGTACCTAACTTATTCTACTGATCTACCATTCTTTTTCTTAGCTAGTACCAAGTAGTTTTGATGATTGCTTCTTTATAATACAATTTTAGATCTAGTACAGCTAGGTCATCTTCCCTTGCATTTCTTTTCATTATTTCCTTTGATATTCTGGAACTTTTGTCTTTTCAGATGAATTTTGTTATTATTTTTTCTGCTCTATAAAATAATTTTTGGTAGTTTGATTGGTATGATATCAAATAAATATATATATATTTATGTAGAATTGTCATTTTAATTTTATATTAGCTCAGCCTACCCATAAGCAACTGATATTTTCCCAGTCATTTAGATCTTACTTGATTTGTGTGAAAAGTGTTTTGTAATTGTGTTCATATGGTTCCTGGGTTTGTCTTGGCAAGTAGGCTTCCAAATATTTTATGTTGTCTACAGTTACTTTAAATTGAATTTCTCTTTCTATCTCTTGCTGCTGGGCTTTGTTACTAATATATAGAAATGCCAATGATTTATGTGGGTTTATTTTATACCCTGCGACTTTGCTAAAGTTAACTATTTCAAGTAGTTTTTTTAATTGAGTCTTTAGGATTCTCTAAGTACACCATTATATCATCTGCAAAGAGTGATAACTTCATTTCTTCTTTACCTATTCTAATTCCTTCAATTTCTTTTTTCTTCTCTTATTGCTAAAGCTAACATTTCTAGTATATCTTGAATAACAGTGATGATAATGGAAATGCTTCTAGCTTATCCCCTTTACAAATAACACATACTGATGGCTTCAGATAGATGCTACTTATCATTTTAAGGAAGGCTCCATTTATTCCTATGATCTTTAATGTTTTTCATAGGAATAGATGCTGTATTTTTCAAAAGCTTTTTCTGCATCTACTGAGATAATCATATAATTTTTGTCAATTTTTTTATAGATACCATCAATTATGCTGATAGTTTTCCTAATATTTAACCAGTCCTGCATTCCTGGTATAAATCCCGCCTGGTCATAGTGTATTATCCTCATGATAAGTTGTTGTTATCTCTTTGCTAATATTTTTTTTAAAATTTTTGCATCAGTATTCATTAGGGAAATTAGTCTATGATTTTCTTTCTTGGTTTTGGATCTTCCTGGTTTAGGTATCAGCACCATGATTGTATCATGAAAAAAATTTGATTGTACTCTTTCTTCTTGGACATAATATTCTTTGGAGTTTCCATTTTGGAGTTTCAGGAGATGACTGGTGATTATTTTTTTCAAATTCTACTTTGTTCTCTAATTCTAAGAGATCTAAGCAATTTTAAAAAATAATTTCTTGAAATATGATACAGGATGACTTTTAAATTTAATCTTTTAGAAACTGTGATTTTGCATCATTTGTAGTCATATAATATTATAGGAAGAAAAATGTGGTTTAAAGAATATGGCCCTTCTATCCACCTCCAGGGAAGGCATTACAGAGTCTGAATGCAGATTGAAGCAAACTGTTTGCTCTTTCTCTTTTTTTTTTTTTTTGGTCTCTCTCATGCTTCATTCCATTGGTTATAATTCTTCTTTACAACTTGACTGTTGTGAAAATATGTTTAATATGAAATTATATGTAGAACCCATGTTGGATTGCATGACTTCAGGGGTGGAGGGAAGAGGAGAGAGAAGGGGAGAAAATTTGGAACTCGAAAACTTGTGGAACTGAATTATTGTAAACTAAAAATAAAGAAACTTAAAAGAAAAAAATATGGCCTTTGGAATCAGGAAGAAACTTAGAGACATTAAACACACTGTGCAGTTTCCCAAAGGCAAGCCATCCTTCTGTTCTTCAGTTTAATCCATTCAATGTCCATCTTCAGAGATTCAGAGATAGTCACTGCACATCACAGTTCAGACAATAATCATTCTTTATCCATTTAGTTTTTCTCATTTGAAAAGTTAGACTGAACTCTTTTAATAATTATGTAGCTCATTGAGGAAGCTTTACAGTGTTCTGAGACTTGAAGCAATTAGCATAGTATCATCTGCCAATAGAACTACCTGGAGGAATTCATCTATATATAGAATCTTTCTTCTATTTGAGTTCAATGCTGGACATCCTTCTTCACAGTTGTGAATACCTTTGATGATCATCCCTCTCTCTCTTTTACCCTTCAATCAATATTAATGATGGAAAGATTATAGAACAAATGATTACATCTGTTACATCTTTCAAGGAATCTTGTATGATGTAAACATATATCTAGTCAGCCTATTTAGTGCACAGTGCCTGGAATATCCTGGGCAATTAATAAATTCTAATTGGTTGGTTGGTTGATTTATTGAAATCCAGATATATTTGGGCATTCCCTGAGCTATTAACTCTACCAAAAAGGAATGGGGTGAATTTTTCATGACCTTTACTTAATGAAGCCATGTTGACTCTTTTTTTTAATCAATCATTTAACAAGCATTTATTATTAACTATGTGCTAGACTCTGATGACTTCTTGTTTTAAAATATGATTCAATCTTTAAAAATTTTATTTATTTTTAATTTTAATTTATGGAGTAATACAAGCATTTACATAACATAGTATAATGAAAAAGATGATAGCATATAAAACTACACATATATTATGTTCAACTTGCTTTATAAGTTATCTTGTAACTTTTTCCTCTTTTTTTCTTCTTTTCTTTCCCCTTCTACCCTAGAGATGATTACCTTTAGAAACAAGTGTGTGTGTGTGTGTGTGTGTGTGTGTGTGTGTGTGAATGATAGATGTAAAATGATATCCCAAGGTTGTTTTAATTTTCATTTCTCTAATCCATAATGGTTTAGAGCATTTTTTCATATGTTACAATTTAGCTATATATTACCTTTCTATGCTTATCTCATTTCTTCCCTCCACACACTTTTATGATCCAGTCACAATGAGCTCCTTTCTGTCCCTTGAGCATTCTCTGAGTTCTCCTTGCCTCCCCTTCTAGAGCTCTCTATTGCTAGAATGCCCTATCTCTTCCCTTTCTGTTAATTGAATTTCTACCTCTCCTTTAAGGTTCAATTCCAATTTCAATTCATTGAAGGCTTCTTTTAAGCTTTTCCCTTAGAATCTACATTAAACTAGAATTTGCACTTCCCTGATGTACTTTAACACATAATATTGTATATTATGATTACTAGTGTTTCTATCCTTTCCCCTTCACAGTTTGTAACCCCCATGAGTACAGTAGATATATTTCATGTAAGCTCAGCTCAGTTGTACAGTAGATAAATCACCAGGACTGGAGTCAGGAAGAACTGAATGCAAATCCAGCCTCTAACATTTACTAGCCATGTGCCACTGGGCAAGTCATTTAACTTCTGTTTACTTCAGGTTTATTCTCTATAAATTTGGGATGATAATGATAGCACCTATTTCCCAGGGTTGAGTATCAAAATGAGCTATTTGCTCGACACATGGTAAAAGCTATATAAATTTTACCTAGCTATCACTATTTCCCTGTTGATCTCAGGTACTTAGCACACTGAAGTGTTTAATAAGTATTTGCTGAATCAGTGAATAAACTCATCTTAGTGATCAGTGTGTCAAATATCACAAGTTGTATAGATATTGCCCTAGGTGGTTTGTTTTCATTGGCCCAATTACCTCCATCAGTGAATATATACATTAATATTTATTAATATATATGTGTGTGTATACACATATACATGCATACATATAAATATATGTATATGTGTGTATACAAATAAATTTAAGGTAATTTGGGGGAATAAGGAGGCATTGACACTTATTAGGGGAGATCAGAACAGACTTCATACAGAAGACTGCACTTGAGTGGTATCTTTAAGGAAACAAAAGTTTCTAAGAATAGGTGAAGAGAATGTTCCTTCTACGTATAGAGGGCAGCAATTCTAAAGGTACCTGTATGGCAGATAAGTCTGTTATATGTGAGGAACAATAAAAAAAGGATCAGTTTGACTGGATCAGAAAGTCTACAAAGAGGTGTAAAGTGTAAAAATGCTACAAAAGTTAAGTTTAGATAAGGATATGAAGGTCTTTAAAAGCCAAATAAAGGAGTTTATATTTTATCTTAAAGGCAATAGGAGACCATTGTAGTTTATTGAGCACAAGGAGCATCATAGTCAGACCCATGCTTTAGGATTATTGCTTTGGCACCTCTGTGGGGGATGGTTTAGAGAGAGGACATTTGAGGCTGGTAGGCCAATTAAAAGACTATTGCAAGAAGGTAGGCAAGAGATGATGGTCTGTACTAGTAAAGTTGCTTGTAGATGGAGAGAAGAAAATAGGCGTAAGAGATATCAGTTTGTCTGTGGTTTGGGGAGCATAGCCTATCAGGTTATTTTCTTTTTGGAGGGTGGATGAGATGCAGGGTTGACAGATACTAGACTTATCCCACCCACATGAGCATAATAGAGATTTCTGAATATCACAGCCAAGTATCTACGAGGAGGACCAGCCAGGCAGCTCAGGGTTGTAGTTAGCTGCCAGTCCAAACAGAGTCTGCTGTCTCCCTTCCATTCCTGAAGAATTTAAATATTAGGGAAAAAAAAAAGTCAGGGATACAATGAGGTGGATTTCCAGACAAGATAAATACAGGCTGTAATCTAATCCTGACATGAAGAATGAGGCTACTGTTGGAATCTTAACATTAAAAAAAAATTTACTGAATTACAGGGGCACACCCAGTTGGAATTCTGGTTTTCACAGTCTTTTTGCTTGTCAACCTTAATATCAAGTCAAAAAACCTAATTTGATTTGGCAAAGGCTTAGACAATATGGGATTGATATCTGTGACAGAGCCTTTTGATGTTTCACATAAACATGCCCGGCGTTGGAACCTAAGGTTGAATAATAAACAGCTTTTCCCTTCCAAACTCTCTCGCCTGCCCCTCCATCCCGGGGAAAAAGAAAACACTGAGCAGAGCACGGTGCATCAAGAGCGAGATTTTTGGCCAAAGTGATGTGGGGGAGCATAAGAAGGGAAATGATGGTTACTTAAAACTTTTTTTTTTATTTGAAGCAACTTGTTCTCTGATAACAGCCCTGATTCTGGGCTCTTCTACTTTAAGCACTGGTGTGCTTTCCAGTGGCCGCTGGTGTGACCTTGGCTGTCCTTTCAGGTTCTCCATTTGTAAAATGAAGATATTGCATAGTTCAGAGATGTCAGACTCAAGGCTGGAAGGTCACAAGTGGCCAAAAAACCTCCCAAGCTCAGTTAGAACCAGATTAAAGTGTAATTTTAAAAATAATTAACAAAATAAATGAAACGACCAAGCAACATAGATAATGTGAATTTGTGGCTTTCTAAGTCAATATGGGGAGCAGGGATCCTTTTCTATTTGAGTTTGACAAGACTGGATTCTCTAGAGAGATCTGAGGCCCCTTCTAGCTCCCACATGCTCTGTCCCAATGTTTCCTCCAGCCCCAATACACTTTGTCATTAGCCTTCTTCCAAGCCTGATGTGCTCAGTTCTAGAGTCCTATCAGTCTCCAATAATTCTGTATTTTCAATATATTCTTCCCAATTTATCAAATGAGGATTGGGTGGACAATTTCTGGAGCCCCTTTAGTCTCTAACATCCTGTGATTTTGAGTCATTAGGTCCTGAGAGTTGGGGTACAGTTGGGGGTAGAAGGAGAGAATGAAGAAGAGGGAATTAAATCTGTTACCCCCATATATCTTGTCCCAGATCCAAAGAACATCTGTATTTTAGAAAATCAAGAAGAGCAAGTCAGATAGGATTAGATCCTTGCCCATTGCCTCCTGCCCCCATACAAAAATAGGCCACTGTAGTCAAAGCAATAGGCCAAAGCAATTCTTTATTTCCACAAGTGAATTATCAGTGGCAATAGGCCCTCCTTCCTTTATCTCACAAGGCTGTTGTGGAAAAAGCACTTTGGAAAGTGCAAAGCATGACAAGAATGTGAGTTTTTCTGTATATGGAAGTCAAATAAGAATTCTTTCTATTATCTGCAGTGTATCTCAGGGCTGCTACTTTTCTTGATTGGCCCTAATAATTAAAAAACTGAAGGCACTGAACAGTAAAAACTCTGCATTTTTTCTCCTTAGAGAACCGATGATTTTAAAAGGCTGATGGAATTCTAACCTCTCTGAGCCTCAGTGTTCTGATCTGCAAAACAGGATTAAATAATACTTGTACTAATTAGCTCATGGTCTTGATGAGGAAAGTGTTTTATATAATTCAAGGAGATATAATAAGCATATTATTATTAATGTTTTAATTATACATGTTGTCTTTAAATCTTAAATCTACCAATTAAAACTTAAGACTTTATATTAAAAAATTAATTTCAATACGTGACGTATTTATAACAACTTATTAGCCTCTCCCTCTGAGTCACCATTGGCTAATTTTGTCCAGTAATTCCTATGCACTTTTCTTGGTATACAGTCATAGTAAATGTGTGTATACATATAAATATATGTATGTATGTTGCACACACCAATCATCTTTTGGTCCTTTGTCTCTTTATTTTTTGATTTTGAATTATTTTAAAAGGTCTTTCTGGTTTTCTTTATATCCCTCATGTTTACTAATTTTAATTTCTACATGGTGTTCGATTACATTAATATAATAAAGATTGATTCACCCATTTCCCTATTGATGGATTCCACTTATTTTTGAGTATCTTGTCTTATTTGCCTTTTCAAATATCAATAATGCTACTTTATAGGTCTTTGAACCAATAACTCTTTTTCTTTTCTTTTTGACAATACTTAGGATATATACCCCACAAGGACTCATTATGAAAGGATGTAACTGTTTTTTTATTTCTTTGAAAGTAGTAACAGATTTATTTACCCTAGTTTGTGATCTCACCAACAATGTATACAGGTACTTGTATCTTAGAAACTTTATAAACACTGAATTTTGTCACTCTTAGTAAGTTTTGCCAAATTTGTGACGAAGATGTCTTTATTTATATTTGGGGTTATGAGTTATCTGATTTTCAGTAACAATAATAACTAACATTTATACAGTGCCAAGACACTGTGCCAAGATCTTTACGATCATTGTCTCATTTGATGCTCACAACAATTCTGGAAGGTGCTGTTATCCTCATTTTACAGATGTGGAAACTGAGGCAAACAGAGGTTAAGCGACTTGCCTAGGGTGACACAGCTAGTAAGTGTCTGAGACTGGATTTGAACTCTGGTCTTCCTGGACTCCAGGACCAGTGCTTTTTCCACTGTACTACTTACCTGTATAATCAATAATGTTGAACATTTATTTAAAATAATTGTTCATTTATTTATTTAAAATAATTTATTTATTTAAGATAATTGCTTTAAAGAAGTTCAGAACTTGGTACTCAGGGAAGGAATGGAAGGGAATAAGCATTTATATAGTACCTATTAGGTTCTAGGCATTCTAAATGGTACCTACTATATATACACATACATATATACACAAATATGTGTACATGTATGCACACATACCTACTGACTATAGTACCTAGGCATTATATAGTACCTACTATGTGCTAGGCATTATATATAGTTTCTATTCTATACATATACACACATACCTACCTACCTACTATAGTACCTAGGTGTTAGATAGTACCTACTATGTGCTAGCCATTGTGCTCAGCACTTTTTGCGAATATTATCACATTCAATCCTTATAATAACCCACAGAGGTAGCTGCTATTATTATCCCAATTTTGCTGTTGAGACACATAGTAGGAACTTAATAAATGCTAGTTGACTGATAAAATTGACTATTAATACCCTTTGGTCATTTATCTAGTGGGGAGTGTGTTTTTCCCTAGAGTATTTAATATTTGCTTATAAATTTTGTGTCGATTCTCACAAATGCTATTTACCATAAATATTTTTCCAATGTCTTAATCCTATTTTTAAAATTTTGATTCTATTTTTTGACTATACAGGTTTTAATATTATTAATCTAATTTATCATGTTCTTAAAAATATCTTTTGCTTAATGAGTAAAACTGTTTTCCCTTCCAGAACTGAGACTGTTGTTCTTTTTTCCTACATATTCATTTTTAGATTTAAGTTCAGCTAAAATTTACTGTGATAGATTTATGCCATTTGTAAAACAGGATTGATAGTTCTATCTATCTATTCTATTCCTTCTAGTAATTACCTTTGTTAAATTGGGGAAAAGGTGTACTATGTATCAGCACTATGTCAAATTCTAAGGATTAAAAAGGAAGCTAAAAATCCCATCCCTGCCGTCAACGAACATATTCTAAAAAAGGAGACAATACGTAAGAAATAAGTGGGACAAGGTTCATGACTTATTTTTTTAAAATTTATCAAACATGATTTTTAAAATCATATTTTGCTTCATGCCTATGATCTCCACTGTGTTACTGATCTAGTTCTCCATTTTCTCCTTTTAGTTAGATCTCCCTGCCTAGACAATTTTACAATCATGCTTGCTCTGTAGTACATTAAAGGGGTCCCCACGATCTTCTTACTCATTTGTTTTTCCATATTCTTTCACTCATTCTTTCAACAAGATTTCATTAAATACCCAATGGTACAAAGAAACACTCTGAATATTTTAGATATTAAGACTAAAAGAAAGCAGTCTCTGTCTTCAGGGAGTTTATAATTAATATTTAATTCAATGCTAATGATTTTAGCAGTGATGATAAGTATTGGTGGAAAGGGCTGTCTGCTTCAGTGCCGACAATACAATGTTGTTGACCAAGTTAATGGTTACATCCTTCTCTTAAAATCTAAAAATCATTTATTTATTTATCCAAGTATTTATTAATGCATTCATTATATTCCAGCTACTGTGCTGGTTGCTGTTAATACAAAGAAGATGATGACTAATGTCTGCCCTCAAGGAGCTTACATTCTTTCAGTGAGAAATGTGTACACAAAATTTAACAAAGTAAATACAAAGTTTGAGGGTTTTAGAGGGGAGAGGTGGAGTAGAGAGGCCACTAACAACTGATAGGATTAGCACAGACCTCATGTAGGAAGCAGTGCTTGAGTCTGATCGTTGATAGATCACCTATTGATCATTGATAAATGACGGCTTCTTTCCCAGTTGTCCTTATTGATTACATCAAGAACAAGGGGCCTATAAAACAGAAATGAGGTGGGAGATGATCCCCAGAAGGGAGTAGGGGGCACAGCCCATGTGAAGATATGGAGACAAGAGATGGAACTAAATGCTGTTTTCTAACAGTCCAGAGGAGTCAGGATTTTACATAAAACCAAATAAAGATGGTTCTTTTAAGCATCAGGAGGAAAACCTTATCACTAAAGATGCTACTTACCATATGGAGTTGTGGAAAGAAACATGGACAGGGGTCTAATTCTAGCTATGTCACCCTGGGCAAGTCGTGTCTCTTTGGGACCCTCAGTTTTCTCACTTATAACATGGTAGTATTGTATATCTCTTGCTTTAGAATTCCTACTGGTTCCAAAAGTCACAGAAGGGACTTTTTGCCAACCTTCAAAGGAAAGGCATCATGCCTTATTGAAGGTTTCAGTCTACCTACCCTTTCACTTTTACATGGACTCCCTAGTCTGTCAGCCCTGACTCTTATTAGTTTGTGAGTTCAGAAGGAAGGACATTTTGCCCTTAAATCTGGTTTTCAATGGATAAGTTGTTTTTTTTTTTAAATGCCTGTAAGTCCTTTTCTAATCTCTATTGCCCCTTTTAACTAGTTTGTTCCCTTGCTTAATTTGCCCAGTTCCTGCAAGCTGCCTATTGATAATTGATAGATTGTTCCTTCCTTCCCAATTTCCTTTATTAGTTGCATCAGGAAACTTATTTATGCTTTGCATGTAACTCGATAGGCAGTGAGTGCCACGCTTGTTGTTAGGCCTATGTAAATTAATACTGTCCAGAAGTCGAAAGGCAAAGATCAGCAGGCCTTAAAACCAGGGGTATCCTGTTGCATGCTAGCGGCCTGCTCTTCAATTGAAATGACATGAATCAGAGACGGGAGGACTTCCTCTTGTTCTTAATGAACTTGAGCGTCTCTTGCCTGAAACCAGAACAACTCTACCAGCCAACTGCTCAGAAACCATTAACCTTCCCAGGGCTCCCGGGCTCCTTGCTGGGTAAGACTCCTGCTCAGGGAAATGGGGGGAGGGAAAGACTTGGGGGCAACTCTGTCTGAGGAGTGCTGAGTGGACTCTGCTGACCTTCATTTTAATTCTAGCTAGAAAAGAAGCATTAGCACGAAAGAAGAGATCCTGGAGAAATTTTCAGTTTTAGTCTAGGTGTCCTGTGTAAAGTGAAGGGAAGATTTGGTAGCATTGGCCAGAGATAAGGGCTGGACCTGTGATTTCACTGAAGGTAGCGACGCGTAAGACGAATGAAAAGATACAGTGTATTACAGTGTTGTCAGACTCAAATAGCAAGAGGCCACTAAAATGGGCCACTAAGCCTTATATAAGGATTCCAGCAGGCCACATGTTGACTTAGAAAACCACATGTTAACATTATTAATGTTTTGTTTTATTTTCATTTATTTTGTTAAATATTTCTCAATTACATTTTAATCTGTTTCAGATGAACAGTTCATTTTAATTTGTACTGGGGAGTGTTGCAGATGGAGGATTTGACATATCTTGTGTATTGGATAAAGTTGCTGTATTTGGAGTCAGAAAGAACTGTGTTCAAATCCTGTCTCTGACATTTAGTAGCTTTGTGACCCCGGGCAAGTCATTAATTTCTCTGAACCTCAGTTTCTTCACCTATAAAATAAAGAAGCTGATTTGATCCTTTGATCCACGATCCTTCAAGTTCTAGACCACCAAGGTTCATTCCAGCTCCAGATTTATGATCTTTTTTTTTCTTTTTGGAGGGCAGGGCAGTTGGGGTTAAGTGACTTGCCCAAGGTCACATGACTAGTAAGTGTTAAGTGTCTGAGGCGGGATTTGAACTCAGGTCCTCCTGACTCCAGGGCTGGTACTCTATTCACTCCACCACCTAGCTGTCCCCTATGGTCTTTCTGTAAATGCCAGTTGGTACCTTCTCTGCATCTTCTAATCATAACTATAGAGAATTTCCTAGAGCATTGAGCATGTAAGCACTAGGGTCACACAGCCAGTCTTTATCAGAGACAGAACCTAAATACGAGATTCTAAGCCAGCTCTCTATTTATTCTGCCCACTTACAGAGCTAAAGAAAACATATAATGTAGTGGGAAGAACTCTGGAGTTTGATCAGAGCAGAGGACCTGGGTTTGAATCTCATCTCTGATACTTAATACCTGTGTGATCTTAGAGAACTCATTTTTCCCTTCTAGGACTCAGTTTCCTCATCTGTAAAATGAGAGTTCAACTTTACAATGCTTTAGATTCCTTCTGTGGAGACTGCATCAAGATTGTATTCCTCTATAGGCAGTGGCATAGGTGACCAAAATGACAGAAATAGTTAAATGGTTCACCTACTTCTTTGAGAGTTATGTACGATATGACATAGTATTATTCTGCCTCTAGGATATTGGGTACCTAATGCGGGTCCAGGATTTGTAGGGGGAGGTGGTGGCGATGGGAACTCAGGCTTAGTTGGCCCCCTGGGATTTTGTTAAAGATAGTCTGAACTCCCTTAACCAGACAAGTCTATGATTCTAAATATGACTTGGGTTGTGGACAGACTTTAGAAAGAGTACTGGACTTGGAAGAGAGGACCTCGGTTCAAATTTTGGCTCTACCATTTACTAATTATGTGACCTTGGGCAAACCATTTCACTTTTGGGAAGCCTCAGTTTCCTCATTTGTATAATGAGTGTCTTCAGCTCAATGCTGAGTTCCTTTTCAACTCTCTGCAGTAAGTTCTTGCGTAAAAATGAATCTGCCCTATTCAGAAACACAGAATTTTCAAGTTAGAGGTAGCCTCAGAGGTCATCTACCTAGCACAGTCTAAACTGCCCTCTCAGAGATTCTCCACTAAAAAAAAACCCCATACGTGGTCATCCAGTCTCTGCTTGAAGACTTCCAATGCAGGTGAAACCAGGACCTTCCAAGGAAGACTTTTTTTCCTTCCTTCCTTCCTTCCTTCCTTCCTTCCTTCCTTCCTTCCTTCCTTCCTTCCTTTCTTCCTTCCTCCCTCCTTCCCTCCCTCCCTCCCTCTCTCTCTGTCTCTCTCTCTCTCTCCCTCCCTCCCCGCCCACATATTCACTGACCATCTATTTAACAATTTGGAATAGAATGTCAAAATTGAAGTCAATATCATTGATTCTTTTTAGCGTCTTTTCTGTCTTTCTTGGACATCTGTATATTTACCTTTATCCAGGGTAAATCTCCCATTCTACACAATCTTAAATATTCCTGACAGAACTTTGCCAATCACATTCTCCAATTTATTAGTGCCCAAGGTCTAGCTTACTGTTCTCTTCTTATCTCCTTATTTATATTGGGCATTGACTCCTTATTAGCTTTGTTAACCTTTATTTCCTATCCTTTCCATTCTAAAGACCATTCTCCTTGGCAGAAGGAAGAAAGACCAATAAGAATTTTGCAGGTTGGTCTTTTCTCTTATCATTATTATTATCTTATCCAGCTTGAGCAGATCCCACTTCTTCTGTGATCCCATTGTTTTCCCCATTATAGATTTAAAAACACTAAAATAAAGTGAGAAACCCTTTTCTGAATGTCCTTGGCTGTCCTGATCAGACCCAGATCATTTTGAGTTTTAATATTCCTAAGTGCCCCTGGGCACGTCTCTTCCTCAGTTTTCAGATCTATAAAATGGATATAATAATTTCATTTCCCTTACAAGAGGAGCAAATGATATAAATGCAAAGTTCTATATAAATGATAGCCACTATTATAAATATGTTCTAATAATCTAAATTAGATGCTAAGTCCTTTGTACATCCATGCTGCTCTCTTCAAATAACTCTCATCTTCCCCCTCTATCCAAGTTGTTTTCCTTTAATTCTTCAGAATGTTTATGCTTGAGAATTTCTCATTCCTCCTGGACTGGCTTACCCTATAGAATTTGAGACCACGGAATTCTACCTATCCTTTTTCTGAACCCCTTCTAGAGTACCTGTCTAACTTCGCTGGGCCTTCTTCACTTACTTGGCCATGAACTCTAAGAGATGATTGGTTGCTTCCCCCTGTGGCTCCCTTCATTTCTAATCCACCCCCAAGTCCCTTCTCTGTCAGTGGGAATCAGGCCCAGAAGAGAAGTGCCCCTTGCTGTTTCTTCCACTTTCCTCCTATTTAACATTCATTAAGCAGCAGAACCAGGGGTCGGCGCCAACGTCACCCAACTTAAATTTTCAGTGCACGTATTTAAACCTCAAAAATCAGCAGATACTACAAATCAGGAGATGATTAATTGTTTTATTGGTTGTCAAGACATGAGAAAGTCATGGAAAAATGTTAATAATGCAGTTTAAACTTAAAAAATATGTTGCACATGCTTGTTTGCTTGTTTTCTGGAGAGATAGTTATTAAACATTACCAGTGTGCCTATAAACAAAACCCATTGTTAGACAAGACCCCGCTGTCCACAGACTGACTAAAGGCCACCTTGGTGGTCCCTTCCTCCCTCTGAAATAATCTCTTCATATAAGGTAATGCAGAAGGTTTTTATTTGCTTTATAACTTAAGCTTGGTATGAACCTTGTTACAAATCCCATTGGCATCTGGCAGGCCTTGACTCATCTGCAGGGTCGAAAGAATCCTGAAAACTACTTGGAAAGGGATGGGTTACAAAAACATTCTGCAAGGAAGTGTGTCAACAGTCAACACAGTATAAAAAAAATTCTCATGTGAATATCATGAGAATATATAGCTATAAACTGTCAGCAAATTGCTCTGCCTTGAGTTGGCAGAATAATTTTAGTATGTCGACTTCCTGAAATTTTTAACAAGCTTTCAAAGTGAAATGACAAGATTTACCATTATAATTATTGTCATTAATACTGCAATTATATAATACTTTAAGGTTTATGACAATAAAAATATTCATTTTTAAATTTAAAAGGAAATAAATAAATAAAAGGGACTAAATAAGTAAAGGGAAACTGGGATTTGAAAGTGTGAGGCAACTTGGTAGAGGGAAAGAAGTAGGAAATTACAATTAGAGGACCTGAGTTTGAATCTTAGCTCTGAAAGGACTCAAGAGGCATTCCTTGCTGACCCAAAGATTTGGAATGTGTCAGTACTGAGATAGCATAGGTCTGAAGGCGAATCATTGGGTCTGCATTTATACACAATGCCTTTATCAAGATGTGTATTGTGTCGCTTTATTAGAATGTAAGCTTCTTGAAGGCAGGGAATGTGTTGCTTTTTATATTTATATCCTCTTTATTCAGTACAGTACATAAACACAGTAAACACTAAATTATTTTTCTTCTTGTTTTCCTTCCTTCCTTCCATCCTCCCTCCCTTCCTCCTTTCCTTCCTTCCTTCCTTCCTTCCTTCCTTCCTTCCTTCCTTCTTTCCTTCCTTCCTTCCTTCCTTCCTTCCTTCCTTCCTTCCTTCCTTCCTTCTTTCCTTCCTTCCTTC
>CM053585.1:272351683-272364183 GCA_028646515.1 Pseudochirops corinnae
TAGTTTTTTATATATATATATATATATATATATATATATATATATATATATATATATATATATATATATATATGTATGTATGTATGTATGTATGTATGTATGTTGAATGGTTAAGGAGAAGATGATGGGGGGGCAGGGAGTAAAGTGCATGGGTGTAGACCAGTCCTTTTCCCATAGCTCCTCTTATACCAGGAGATAAGCAAGTAAATATGTCCCTTTACCTTGAAAAATACCTGAAGTTTATTTGTAGAGGTGGGCTTCGGAAAGGTTGCAGTTTATGAATTATTATGACATGATAATAGTTTTCTGTTTTCTCACTGCTTCTTACAGATGAAGTAGAGCATAAACAAACTTGAAATTCTAGTTCTGCTTAAATTGTTCCCCAATATATCAATCACAATTGAACAAATTCATATTTTCAAAATGAATGTTACAGCAGAACTGACTGTATAGTGAAAAGAGCTGTGGACTTGGAGTTAGGAAAGAATATTAACTCTGGAATTAGAGAACATGAGTTTGAATTCTCCTTTTGAACCTTGCTATCAGTGTAGTCAGCAAAACTTTTGATTAGTCAGTTGTTAGTCACAAAGCATTTGTTAAGTGCTCACTGTATGCCAGGCACTGCTTTAAGAGCTGTAGATATAAAGGAAAGCAAAAAAATCGAAAGAGATAAAAACAATCCCTGCCCACAAGAAACTTACATTCTAATGTGAAAGACAGAGCTCAAAAAAGAATTTACAATATCAGTGCAGCAGCTTGAAACCCATTCATACCAATGAAATTTTCATTTATATAGTAAATTATAAAGAACTTTGGCTCTGGAGTGAGAAAACATACTTTCAAATCCCACTTCTGGAACTTGCTATTTGTATGACTTTAGGCAAATCACTTAACCTCCCTGAGCCTCCAAATCTTCATCTGCAAAATGAGCATTGAGGTCCCTTCAAACTCTAGATCTGTGATCCTATATCCTTTTATAAAAGCCGTCTATCTGACGTTCCCAGAGCTTTCTTCTTTTGCCTGGACACAAATAGAGTATCTGTACTATTTATTGATGATTTCTTGTTCTCACTACATGAATAGCCCATCCTTCTTTCCGTAATGAATTTCTCTGATGACATTCTTTATACCATTTCTTCTGTGTAATCCCTAATTTGTCACATACTACAACCTGCTCATGCCCATCATACTTCTGTCATTGTTTTTAGGGCTGTGGCAGTTCATGACATGAAGTCAAGCCACCTTACCAGAAGAATATTGTTACCTAAGAAATGTGCCTTTGTTTCAGAAGGGAAACAATTGAACAATCCAGGATCTTATGATCAAAAGGGAGTCAAGGTGTTCATGAAGGACTCTATGCAAATTTTATCTACCATCCCTGCAAGTTGTCACCTCTTTTCCCCATTTCGCAACCCTAAAAGATAGTTTTGTCTATCTTGTCTCCATTTCCTCATTTTTCATTCTTGATCCCTTTTAATATGGTTTCTGACCTCACTATTCAACCAAACTTGTTCTCTCCAAAATTACCAATTAACCATTTGTTACTTCTCTTAGTCTTCATCATACTTAGCCTTTCTTTAACATTTGACACAGCTCAATATCCCCTCTTTCTAGGTACTCTTTCCTTTGGGAACTCTGTGACACTTCTCTCTCTTGGTTTTTCTCCTTTTTTGAGAAAAAAATTCTCATTTTTTTTCCTTCTCATTCACATTTTCTATTTCTTATTCTGTTCCTACTCACTTATGGTAGGTGACTCTCAAGGCTCTGTCCTAGATTCTTTTCTCTTCTACACTCTTTTCTTTGGTAATCTCTTCACCTTCCATAAGTCTAATTATCAGCTCTATGTAGAATACTTCCAAATGCATTCCTCCATCACTTGTTGCTTGTTGGAGTCATTGCTTGGGTATCTCACAGGCATCAACATTGCAAAGCAGAGCTCGTGAGATTGCCTTCTAAGATGGCTACCTGGCAATTTGAAGATGAAGACTTGCAAATTACCAATAGTCATATAAAAAGTATTCCAAATCACTAATAAGTAGAGAAATGTACATTCAGATAACTCTGAGATGCCACTTTACACCTCTCACATTGGTTAAAATGACAAAGAATAACAAATTCTGGAGCAGATGTGATATGGGAAAATAGGTACACCAATGCACTTTTGATACTGTTGTGAATTAGTTCAACCATTCTGGAGAACAAACTGGAACTATGCTCAAAGGACTATAAGATTGACTCAGCAATACTGCTACCAGAACTACATCCCAAGGACACTGAAGAAAAAGAAGACCCCTGATATGCACAAAAATGTTTATAATGACTCTTTTTGTGGAGGCAAAGAATTAAAAATCAAAGAATTAAAAACCAAAGAATTAAAAATCAATTGGGAATGGCTGAGCAAGTTGTAGTATTTCATTGTGATGGAATACTATTATTTGATAAGAAATGTTCAATGGGATGATTTCAGAAAAACTTGGGAAGACTTACATAAACTGATGCAAAGTAAAGTGAGCAGAACCAGGAGACCAATCAGCACAGTAAAAACAATGCTGTAAAGATGAACAACTATAAAAGATTTAGTAACTCTACCAATATAATAATCCACCAGAACTTGAAAGGATTCATGATGACAAATGCTGTCCACTTCCACACAAGAGAACTGACTGATTCAGGATGCAGATAGAAGCATATTTTTTTCTTTATTTTTGTTGCCTTTTTTGAAAAATATGACTAATGTTGAAATACGTTTTGCATGACTTCATATGTATAATGGGTATCATATTTCTTGTTATCTCAATGGATGAGGGAAGGGTGAAGGAAAAGCAAGAATTTGTAACTGCAAATAAAAATAAAATTAAAAAAATAAGCTTACTTCGCTTTGCATCAGTTCATATGTCTTCTCAAATTTTTCTGAAATCATCCCCTTCATCATTTCTTACAACATAATAATGTTCCATCCCTCAGTTTGTTTCTCTGCCTGGAACAAAGGCAGGCTGTCTGTCATGCCTACGTCAGCAAAACCTGAAGTTCGTACCAGATTGAATATTGATCAAGAAATGCAATGAGAAACAACTGTAGGCGACTTATTCTACTCCTGAACTGCACAAAATAAGTCAGGAGTCTATGGGCAGTAGGCAATAGAGCCCTTCTATTGAAGCCAGCATCAGGGGAGCAGAAATGACATTAGTACCTAAAACAGATGTGAAATTTTACAAAAATTTGAGAAATTGAATTATTAATGCCTTTTTAAATTTTTTTTTTTTGCTCTTTTGGAGGGAGGTTAAATGACTTGCCCAAAGTCACACGGCTAGGATATGTTAGGTATTTGATGCTGGATTTAAACTCAGGTCCTCCTGACTGTAGGGCTAGTGCTTTCTTCACTGCACCACCTAGCCACTCCCTATTAATGTCTTAAGTGAGAGGTAGACTCTTCTTATCCTCTTCCCACAATGAGGGCTTATAAAACAGATTTCTGAATAATGAATTGGTTGACCTGGGATCTCTTCCCAGTTAGGCCCCTAAATTTAACCTGGAGTATATTATTTTCTCTCTCTAGGCTTCCCTCTCTTAAAGGATAAAATGAAGGATTTAGAGGGGATAATAAATTCACATTTTTATAAGTGTCTATATCTAGTGGATAGAACTATAGACTTGGAATCGGGGAGACATGAGTTCTAATCCTAGCTTAGTCTCACTGTGTGACTTTGGGTAAGGTAGTTCAGTTTTCTATTTCTCTCTTTTCTCTTCTATAAAGTCGAAATGATAATACATGTAGTAATTCATTATTCATTGAGATAATGCTTATAAAGTGCTTTATAAACTTGAAAGTGCTACAGAATTGTTAGTTTTTTTTTTTAATTTTTTTTCCCAGTAATCCTATGAGGTGGGTAGTACAACTATTACTATCATTTCCCAATCACAAATGGGAGAACTGAAGCTCGGATCGGTGAATGGCCTTGTGAGGGTCACACAGCTAGCAAATGTCAGATGGGGTCTTCCGCCAGCGAGTTGAGAACTCTTTCAGGCACACCCCAGCTACCACTCTTTCTGGGTGCCCTGTGGCCTCTGCTTGATGCCTCACTATGTCAAAGGAATGGAGAATCCGTGGGGAAGTTTCGGAAGAAAGCAACGAAATTATTAGAGTTAGGAAATCAGACAAGAGGGCTTCAATTTAAGATTAAAATATTCGACTTTGGGAATGGGTTTCCATTGAACTTCTGTGGTTCTCTGTGGAGAACAAAGTTCTTCTGAACTCCAAAGCTTTTTATTTTTCAGGCACAACTGGCCAGGTTTCTACACGAATACACCATCTCTAACAGATGCCAGGTTCAAGGTGAGAGAGGATTAAGGATCTCTCTTTCAGTGGCCAATCAGGGTAGAGCTCTGTTGCAGGCCCCTGTCTAATTAATGCCTTGGATATGCACACACCTCTTAACCACTTGGCTTTGGAACCTCTTCAGTCCTGCTGAGAACACACCTCAGGGATTAGTTTAAGCTAACATCAAATTTAGCTATTGCTCTGGCTAGAAATGGGAAGAGCCTTCCCCTATTGAGTATCACATAAACCACCCACATAAAATCAGTCCCTTAACATTGCTTTTTCCTCTCGCTTCTCTTGTAACACACACTGGAAGAGCTTGACAGTCTCACAATAATATCCTTTTTCTTCTCCAACCATTTTTATCTCCTTTCTTCCTTTGGTATTTTCAATATCATTGGTTAGTTGGTCGACTGAGTGAAAGAATGTGAATTGATCTGTCTTTTCTGCCTTGTCTCTCTTCTCTTCTTATCTCTCCTCACTCCTTCCTTTCTTCCTTCATCAAATATATTAGGTGCCTGTTTTATAAAGGTGGTCCATTGGCAATGGGTCAAGTGGTTGAAGAATATGATCAGCAATGGCTCTTGTGAAAGAAGTGACTTAAAAGATGTCTACAAGAATGAGTGTTATGGGAAAATGAGGTTGAGATGTTTATAACTTGAACACCAGGGAGTACAGATGTACAACCCAAATGCTGCATGAGTAGTCACAGAAAAAGGCCTCTGCAGTGTTAGGCACAACCTTTATGGGAAGACATTAACAAAATTGCTTGGTATAATAAGGTAGATGATTTTAGAGAGTACTAATGCCTATGAGATCCCAAATCCACTAAGAAAGTTCAGATAAGACAGTGTCCCTGTGCTCATGGAGTTTACACTCTAGTAAATCCTCACAAAATTTCAGTTAAAAGGAACCTCAGAAGTCATTTGGCTCAATCCATATAATAGAATACAACACAGAACTACGATACACAATATTATACAATAAATGTATTAGAAAATTGAAAAACAAGGTGCTAAATGACTCCTAATAGGGAAAGGTAGGAGAATCCCATCTCCTCTCTTCTCTCTTCTTTCTGACTTTTGTATCCCTTACTCCACCCACTGTTCATTCCACACTAAGCATTGTCTATAATATCTGGCACAGCTTTTGGAAATCAGAGTGAAATGCTATATTTAACCTGGTCTCATTTATTAAAATAATTACCTTAATTAATACTAATTATTAAATATTCATCATCTAGTTATACGCTTCCCTTTGCTTGTACATGCACTCTATATTAGTCATTATAAAACAAGACATGCAGAAAACTGTATAATTAACCACAAAGCATTCAGGACATAAACTCAATAAAAATCAAAGGTAGGTGAAAAATGCTTTGAACTGTGTTGGATTCTACTGGAGACTTCCTGTGGCCAGCAGAGAGCTTGGGGTGAAGGGGGAGATTCTTTCCTGCTCAATACCCTTACAATTGTTCTCAGGAATTAAGGAAAAAGACACACAGGGAAGAGCAAAAGGCATTCATTAGTATGGCTAGTTAGGTAAGGTAGAAGATTCAGCAGTATAGCTACAACCATATTTACAAGAACTACAAGGGAGCTTAGGGCATTAAACATTATCTTGGAAAGGTCCAGAGCTGGACGGAACCCTAGAACATAGAACACAGAACATTAAAGGTAAAATAAAATGTCAGAAATACTTTATTACATTATTATACTTTAAAATGCTTTTATCACAAGGTAGAATGTGAACTCCCTGCAAGCAGAGGTTTTTTTCATTCATTCTTTTTGTATCCTGAGCCTCTTGCACAGTGTCTGACAATTAATACATGGTGATCGATTATTTGGAAGATACCTTAGGATACAGAACATTAAAGGTATAAGAGATATAATAGTAATACTAATTAATAATACTACTCATAATAATAGTACACACACACACACACACACACACACACACACATATATAGTTCTTTACGGTTTACAAAGCACTTCATAAATATTAATTCATTTTATCCTCAAAACAACACTGGGCTTAATACATGGAAGAGAGAATTTTAGAGCTGGAAGGTATCTTAGAACACAGAACATGGCTTGGAAGAGTTAGAAGAGATTGTAGAATTTAGGATTTCAGACTGTCAGCTCTTACATTCTATGATTCTATGAAAATACAGAAACCTCTTTTTAGATTTTCCTGTCTAATGTTAGGTAGTGCCATAGCTGTGCCTGTGTCTCAGATAGCCAACTTGCTTCATTTTGCTGACTGCTGCTATTCCTCAGTACCAATCCAGGGCTAACCTGAGAATGGGCAGGTAGCCACTGGGAATTAGAATGAGTTCATCCACTCTTTCCACTTAGGTCATCAAAAAGTCATTGAATTCTAATCATTGTAATCAACATCACTACTGAATGAGGCTGGAGGCTCAGCCCCAAAAGGCGCTCCATCTCCCTTCCCATTCCCTGAGTCATTTGGCCTCCTTTATGACTGATTTTCATCCTATTTCCCGGTGAGCAAAATGATTTTTATCATTCTGTAAGTCATTATTAAAGGAAAACAATAGAAGAGAATATTTCAGGACTAAATTGGGGTAGATGCTAGAAGAATTCTTACTCTTGTCTTTGGTACCCCACATGTATTTGCATATTAAAATCAAAGTGATTTGGGGCAGGAAGCGGCTCAATGAATAGAGCACTGGCCCTGGAGTCAGAAGATTCTGAGTTTAAATCCAGCCTCAGACACCTGATACGCTTACTAGCTGTGTGACGTTGCGTAAGTCACTGAACCTCAATTGCCTTGCCTTTCCCCTTCCAAAAAAAAGGAAATCAAAGCTATCTGGTGAGTCCAAGTGTAACTTTGTGCTTGAAAATATGATTTTCAAGGAAGTCAATGATGTGTAGATTCAATGTTGGGAATGCTGAGTGTTTCTAAGCATGCTAATGTGGGAGCCCTGAAGTTGTGGCTGGGCTGATTACCTCACTGTGCAGCCTGAGGCAAATCACTTCGCAAATTATTTTCTCCCATTAGAGTATAAGCAACATAGGGGCAGAGACGGTTTCCCTTTTTCGTCTTTGTGTTCCTAATGCTTAGAATGGTGCCTGGCACATAAGACATATTTACTAGGTGCCTGTTGGCTGGTTTACTGATTCTCTGGGCCTAGAATCCTCATTTGTAAAAGGAAAGGGGATCACTAGGTAATGTCTAGGCTCCTTTTCAGTTCTTACCTTGCAAGAGGGAGTGTTTGGCTTGTAATTAAGAATCAATCCACTCACAAATATATGTTGAATGCCTACTATGTGCCAGGCATTTTTTAAGTACTGGAGACATGAAGAAAGATAAGACCATTCCTACTCTCCTGGTGTTAAAAATTATATTGGAGAAAGCAACATGTTGCTGTGTTTACACAGCTGTATGTTTGTATTTACAGAATAAATGCAAAATAAATACGAGATGACTTAGGGAGAAAGAGCTCTGGCAGTTGAGAGATCAAGAGAAACTTTGTGTATATGTGGTAGCTGAGCAGTGACGTAAAGGACTGAGAAAAACCTGCATTCCGCTTCTCTCTGTACACTTACCAGCAGCATAACCTCAGACCATTCTCTTTACCTTTCTGAGCCTCAGTTTCCTCATTCATAAAATGGGGACAATAGCACATACTTTTTTTTAAAGTTGATTAATAATGTCCAACTCTTTATGACCCCATTTGAAGTTTTCTTTGGCAAAATTGCTGGAGTGGTTTGCCATTTTCTCCTCCATCTCATTTTACAGATGAGGAAACTGAAGCAAATAGGGTTAAGTGACTTTTATAGGGTCACATAGTAAGTGTTTGGGGCTGGATTTGAACTCAGAGCCTCCTGACTTCAGGCCCAGCTCTTTGTGCACTATGGCATCCCCTAGCTGCCCAGCACCTACCTTAGCAGTCATCTGTTTTGTATATACCTAAATGTATGCATATGGTTTTCCTCCTTAGAATCTAAGTTCCCTCAGGGTGGGGGCTGTTTCATTTTGACTTTGTATCTTTAGAACCTGGAACAATGCATCGCACATAATAGATACTTAATAAATAGCTGTTGATTGGTTAATAAAACACTTTTCAAACCCTAAAGTATTTTTTAATATAGAAATTTTTTTAAATTTAAATTTAAATTTAATTTAAATTTTAAATTAGAAAGGTGATCATGATGATATAGACTCACCATTAACAGAGGCCTCAGTTTTCACCTCTGTAAAATTAAGGGGTTTGGTGACATGATCTCAAAGTTCTCTACTAGCTCAAACATTCCATGTTGCAATTCAGCCTTTTTGTACTCCAGATTCCTTTTGGCTCTGAGGAGTATAATCCTATGTGTTTCAACTTGTTTCCAGCAGTGGGGTTGAAGGTACAGATCAATCACATTCTCTCACTCAGTCTACCATCTAACAAATGATGCATCTCTTGTTCAGCAGTGGGCAGGGGTTATGGTGATCAGAACAAAGCTAACTGGCCCAAGCAGAAAAAACATGAAAGACTGACCTTGGAGTCAGGGATAATTGTCCTGAGAGTATGACTTCAACAAGTATTTTAAATGCAGTCAATTTGGTTAAATCAGCCAAAGAGCTTCATTCTGGGAAACCATACTCTTCAGACTTGCACAGCAACAAGAGGATGGTATTATTTTAGCTACTACCCTCGGCTTTAAAGAATCAAAGGAAACTTGTTTAAAACATTATAACTTGGAATGTTCTCAAAATAAATAAAGACAATACAGTCTAGTGGAGAGGACACTGGATTTGGAGCCATACAACCTGAATTTAAATACTAGGTTGTTGTTTTTAAAAAAAAATTTTTTTAGCTGTGTAACTTTGGGTCAGTCATTCAAATTCTTTGAATCTCTCTGTCTAAGAAATAAAAGTTAGATTCAGCAGTCTACCTGAAGTTCCTTTCCATTTCCAGAAGCCCTGAGGACCATAATTCAATGCCAGGAACAAATAATTACTTAATAATTTTGAGGAGCTGGCAAAATGATGAGACTTTTCTATTTTAAAAATGTATACTATTTTATTTTTCCTCAATTACATATTAAAACCATTTTAATGTTTATTATTTTTGAGTTTGGATTTCCAAATTCTATCCATCCCTCCCTCCCCTCTTCTTCCCTGAGATGGTAAGCAATGAGATATAGATTATACATGTACAACAATGTAAAACATTTTTGTATTAGTCATTTTGTATAAGACTCAAAAGAAAAAAAGAATGAAAGAAAGCAGAAAATTAGCATTCTTCAGCAGGTATTCAGACAATATCAATTCTTTCTCTGCAGGCAGATAGTATGCTTCATCATTAGTTCTTTGGGATTGACTTAAATCATTGTATTACTGAGAACAGCTAAGTTATTCACAGTTCTTCATCACACAATATTGCTGTTACTGTATACAATGTTCTCCTAGTTCTGCTTACTTCACTTTGCATCAGTTCATGCAAGCCTTTCCAGGTTTTTCTGAAATCATCCTGCTTGATGAAATCTTTTCTCACTAGTCTCAGCCTTTTTAGGTCAGAGTTACAGGGTCAAGGCCAAATTCAATCAAAATTTAAACTTAAGGAAAAATGATCTTTGGTAACACTTCCTCTCTTAGCTCTTTAACCACGCGATCCCCACTTCCATATTCATGACAAAATTGTCTACTTCCAGCTTCCTAGTGCTTTAATTCTGTCTTTTCTGTCTTCTTGATGGCCAAGCATATGTTGCTGTATCCAGACCTCTTCCTCTGGGCAGCATACTGTGCTCTAGACCCTTTTGAATTTACCCTTCTCCCTGTAACTCACCTCAGGTAGTTATTCTGGGGTAGATCACAAGACTTATGAAATCAGAAGAAAGGGAAGGGGAGAGAATAAACATTTATTTATTTTTTCTTTTTTTTTTTTTGGAGGGC
Source organism: Pseudochirops corinnae (assembly GCA_028646515.1). Classification (NCBI taxonomy): domain Eukaryota; kingdom Metazoa; phylum Chordata; class Mammalia; order Diprotodontia; family Pseudocheiridae; genus Pseudochirops; species Pseudochirops corinnae. Next base: position 272,361,909 of record CM053585.1, read on the forward strand.
AATCGAGGTTAAGTGACTTGTCCAAAGTCACGCAGCTAGTAAGTGTCAAGTGTCTGAGGCTGGATTTGAACTCAGGTCCTCTTGACTCCAGGGGCAGTGCTCTATTCACTGCACCACCTACCTGCCCCAGAATAAACATTTATTAAGCACCTATTATGTACCAGGGGCTGTGTTAAGAATTTTACAAACATTATTTCATTTGATTCTCACAACTGTCAGAGGTAGTCATGATTATTATTACAGATTAGGAAATGGAGATAGACAACAGTTAAGTGACTTGCCCAAGGTCACACAGCTGTAAGTGTCTGAGTCTGGATATGAACTCAGATCTTCCTGGCTCTAGGTCCAGTACTCTGTCCACTGTACCATGCTTATTAGTTCTGCTGCTACTTAGTTGTGTGACCTTGAATAAATCCTTTCCCTTTTCTGGATCTCGGTTTCCATATATGTATAAGATAAGTAAATCCAAAGTAACTGTATTTGGGCTATTTGCCAATGGAACTAGTTTTTGGCTCTAAGTTCCCTTTAGACTTTAACTATCTATGCTCAAAGAGTGTTAATGGATTAATGAGCTGCAGCCCCCAGGTAAAATTTTGATGTCTGTCTCCATGCAACAAGGCATTAGTTCAAACAAGTGAACATCAGAGGAGGCATATTAAGGACAGAAAATACATCTTACAATCTCCTCAAATGCTAGCAGATGAGTGGCTGTATACTTGGTTCATGCATAGAGACAGCCTTTCCTGGGATAGCATCAAGACTAGCTTTGAATGTTGAAGTCATAGAGAAAAAGGTCAGAAAATCCCTAAGAAGGTCATAATTGGGGGCCTTCTAGCAGAGACAGGTTCAACAAATTCAACAAATATTCACCTGTCTTCCCCCCAGGAGGCTTGTGCTGTCATTGCCTTTGGAGCTACCAATGTTGAACTGAATGAGGGCCATGGGAAAAGGTCACCCCAAGAGCCAGAAAACATCAGCACTTTAGAACATAGAATGTCCAAGCTGGGAAGGAACTCAGGATAGAGAACTTCAGGAAGGGGCGGGGGGGAGACCTGATATATTATTATTTGAATTTGCCTATCTCTGTCTATCTCTATCACTGTCACCCAGGTCAACCGTTTTGTTTCAGAAATAAAGAAATGGAAGCCAAGAGTGGGGAAGGAAAACTGATCAGAGTCAATAGCTATTTAGTAAAAGATACTGTCCTAATAATAGTAATTGGCACTTGGATATTGCTTTACACACATTACATCATTTGATGCCCATAATAGCCCTATGAAGTTAATATTATTTAAAATCTTACGTTCTTTTCCTTCCTCAAAGCCTAGCTCAGGCCTCTGTATACAGTATGTGCTTAATAAATGTTTCTGAATTCAAATGAATTGAAATTTTTAGAGAAAGGTCTTGTGATGTTCGATCCTACACCTTCATTGTTGCTCAGATTATATACCATTTGTCTATGTATCTTTCTGTTACCATGAGGCTGTTTCCTTGCTAGTGAAGATTTCTGAGAACAGATCATATCTACACTAGCAGTCATTCTATTTGGATGGATTGTAATAATTGTTTCATCTTCACTTGCAGGGTTGGTTGTAAGAGCATACAGCTCTTTCCCACCCTCAGAGTAGGTGTTCTTTGAGGGTGTTCTGTGTGGCAGCCAGTAAGTTCTATTTCACTGACTCTCCAACTCCATCTGTACTTCTGCTGGAATCCAATATTATTTCCATTTTACAGATGAGGAAACTGAGTCTCAGAAAATCCAAGTGACTTGTCTCTGGTGATAAAGCTGGAAAATGTCTGATGAAATATGCAAACCCTAGTTTCTTCTAGGACCTCTGAGGCCAGCAATCTTTCTCTTACCAAACATATTATCTCTCACCTAGACCTTGCAGGTCTTCTAATTCCTATGTCAGGTCTCTTTTGACCATGCCCACTTAGAGAGAAACAAGGTTGAACCCAGTGTGAGTTCCTCAAGTCACAACTACAAGTAGCATTCTCCCTATCCCTTCTCTAATTTTTTCCTTTGTCAAAGTCTTATTCTCAATGTACAATTTTAAAGAGTTTCCGAGCTCCTTCATGAACTTTAATCAATTCAAGGGGTCCAAGAGGAACCTCTACTTCCTTGTTTATTATGAACTCATAAATTAGTCACCGTAGAATCATAGCTTTAGAGCTAGAAAGGTACTCAGAAACCATCAAGTCCAATTCTGCTTTTGCCGATGAGGAAATTATGACCCAGAAACGTTGCTTAAATAAGATCACCCACGTAATAAAT
>CM053585.1:272369183-272388938 GCA_028646515.1 Pseudochirops corinnae
CTACTGAAGAGGATGAATTGGAGAAGGGAAAGACTAGATTCAGGAAAAGCAGCTAAGAATATTTCACAAATATTCAGGGACTTGTCCATCTTTGTTAAGACGTTCCCCAATGGACCTCACGTTGAATTTTATTTTATACTTCTCTCAAGCTTTGTCAATCTATAAGCAATCTATGCACCTACTTCATGCTAAGCACTGGGGATACAAATACAATGAATGAAACAATCTTTAATTGAAAGGAACGTACATTCTAACCGGGAGATAAGTACATATATAAGTATGTACAAAATAAATAAAAGACTAAACACAAAGTAATTAGCTCCAAGATCATTTGGGAGGCACCAGCGGTTGAGGAGACCAGGAAAGGCATCATGTGGAAAGCCACTTGAGGTGACTCTTGAAGGATGAACTCATCACATAAGATTCCCTGAACTGAATTGCATCACTGCAACTCATCATTGACTTGCCTACAATTTATGATTCTGTGCAGTTAATTGTACTTTTATCTATAAAATCTCTTTTTTCATGTAAAGATATAGATCTTAGATGCAAGCAGGTATGACCCAGAATTCTATTCAGATAATCTTTCATATTCATCCCCATTCATATATAGCCACCATCCTAGTACAAATCAATTGAGTTCACCTCATCCATTTTTTTCCTTTCGTATCCAGACAGAAGATAAAATCACTTAAGGAAAGATAATGTTTCCCATTAATAATATTTTCTTCAACAGGTGGACATGGGGAGAGAGTGCATTCTAGGCATGAACTATCTGGCCTGCGTGACTACACAGATGAGAGAAGGTAGGGTAAAATTGGGAAACAGTCAGTAACCCAATTAGCCCAGAATGTAGAGTGCATGGATGTGGAAAAATATGAAATAAAAGTAGAAAGTCAGGCTGGAGCCAAATCGTGGAAAAACTTAAATGTCAGGCTAAAAGTTAGAACGGATCTTCAAAATTTATCCAATCTTCCTTTGTAACATCTCAGCCAATTAGTTTTCCGATTTCCATTTGAAGATTCACAGGGATGGACAATGCATTACCTCACAAAGCAACGTAATCCACTTTGGGACATAGCTACTCATGAAGTTCTTTCTTCTATCAAAAAGACATTTGTCTCTCTGTAACCTGCCACTGTGTCCTTAACGCTTTGCTGCCTTAACACAGCATTTAATGAAGGAAGGAATAAGGAAGCCCCCTGCTATCACTCACTGTAATTCTCTTTACAAGCTGTCACATATTAGTCAGTTTAAAGAGAACAACTGTATTATCTCTGGTACTTTCTCCCGCCTAAATATTGTCTTTTTGGCAGCCATGGCATGGGCAGCATTTGCTAAAGACCATCCCTGGGCTGATCCCAACTCATGTACCATCTGCCCCCACACCTAGTCACTCTCAGTGAAGTGAGGGGAGGTTACAGGATAGAGTACATGAATCAACAGCTTGGTGCCTTGGCAAGGATGAGCTTGTTATCTCTACCATGCCTCTAAAGGGTGTAGCTACAATTGAATGTGGTCTTCCAAAGCCCATATTCCCATTCCTATTAGTAATGCATGAGTTAGTGCTAAAACAGGAGGGAGGGAAAGAGAGCATGTTGCAATATGTGCTGTGCGTCAACTCAAAGCCAACAACACCCGTGACTCATCAGTGATAAGCCATTCCAGCAACACCATGAGCCCATCACAGCCACCCAAGATTTAACTGGGTCCATGCAGTAATTAGACAAAAGAATAGAATATGAGGGATTTCTAGGAGACTAGTGATTATTTGAATTCACATAAATAAATGATGTCATATTGGATAAAGTAATCAACCTATCAAGTGCTATAAACACAGAAGTCCAGCAAAGCGTTGACTTGCCCTTGAAGTTAGACTATGTTCAGATAGCAACTGAAATGGGTAAAGGAAAGAGGCCAAATGCTGCTGAGAAGCTTCATTTCAGTAAGAGGATTTAGCAGGAATGGTAGCCTTAAAGATCATCCTGTACAACCTTCTCCTGGCGTGGCTGATGCAGTAATGAACTTGGTGCCAGGAAAACTTGTCTTCAAATTATGCTTCCGATACTTGTTGGCTATAGGACCCTGACTGGCCAAATCACCTCTTTGCCCTCACTCTCTTAGCCTCAGTTTCCCATCTGTAAAATAAAGATGATAATAGTGTCTACCTCACAGAATTGTTGTGATGCTCAAATTCAATAATGTGCCAAAAATATGACTCTGCAAACTGTGTAAAGCACTATACAATGTTGGGGTGGATGGAGTGTCCAGGGAGGACTAGCACCTCTGGTGTAAGGACATACTGAGCGCTTTTCAGGGCTGCTCATCTACCTTTGGTGTCTACATGACACTCAACTCTCACTTGTGATTCCAAGAAGCTGACCACACCCCTGTAAACCATCTTGGTAGATGGGCTGGACCAGGCTGAGAATAACTGACAAGCCTCAAACACATCAGTGAGTTGGGGCAGGGGGAAAGGGGAAGAGGCGTTGCCCACCCTAAGCATGTGAAGACTTCCCCTGGCAGAATGGGTGGATGAGAACAATTTGTTCCAATAGCCATCAGGGAGGCTGAAGTAGGGACTGTGGAGCTCTTAGAGTTTGGTCAGACCTCAAAGATGCTGAGGTCCTTGACTATGTCCTGGGCCATCACTAGTCATCCTGACGTTTGCCTTGCCACAAGACTTTGATGACTCTAGAAGAGAGAGTTAGATTGAGGACTTTGTGCAAATCTGCCTCACTTAAATCCAATTCATACACAAGACATCTCCCCATGATGTCATTGGTTCTTTTCGAAAATGAAGGACAAACAACCATATGCATGTTCTTATTGTTATTATTAATACTGATGAAGAAACTGAGACCCAGAGATTCAATGACTTTTCCAAGGTCATATAGATAGTAAATATCTGACTTAGTGTTTGATCTTATTCCAAATCTAGTGATCTAATGCATCCATTCATCCATTCCTTCATTAAATGCTTTATTAAACCAATTGTCCTATTATGTAACATGATTTTTCTTTTATTCATGAATAGTCAAGAAAACAAAATGGAAGAGACAATTTCAAACTCAAATGGCATTGGCTTGAAGTCTGTATGAGTGAAAAGGTGATAAATAAAAAAGACGGGCGGAATAGAATTTCAGTTATATTTTTTTGCAACCAAGATTCTTACTTTCACATGAAAAATTCAAGAGATCAGATGAATAAAAGTGCAATTAAGTGCATGGAATCATAATCTACACGAAAGTCAATAATGTCTAGATACAATATTGAGAATACAAAGCACAATGTTACATGATGAGCACACCCTTTAAGTCCGCATTTTAAAGTTTCTAAAATTTTATATATAGTTTAAACCCTATGCATCTAGGTAGTTTCTTATTTTAGGTTTTAATCAATGGGGAAATTAGGGTTCAGAGAAATGACTTGCCTAGTGTCATATACTTAGTGAATTTGTCTCTGGTCAGGCAGCTAGGTGATATAGTAGATAGAGTGCCAGACCTGAAGTCAGGAAGACTTATCTTCATGAGTTCAAATCTGGCCTCAGACACTTACTAGGTGTGTGACCCTAGGAAAGTCACTTAACCTTGTTTGCCTCAGATTCCTCATCTGTAAAATGTGCTGGAGAAGGAAATGGAAAACCACTTGAAGTGTCTTCACAAAGAAAACTCCAAAAGGGTTCAAGAAGAATTGGGCATGACCGAAATGACCAAACAATAGTTGGAATTCAAATTTGGGTCTTCTGACTCCAAGACTGGAATTTTTCTCAATATAACATGCCTCTTTCTTTCCTATCTCCCCCTTAACCCAGGCCTTCCACTTCTTTTTCAAATAGAACCCAGGTCAAAGGAAGGGCTTACAGTTCAATAAGTCTAGTCCAAGGTGAGGGGGATAGGGCTGGGCACTAGGTTAGAGTGTAAGAATAGGTGCAATATAGAAGCCTGGAACAATGAGAATGCTCTGGGTGAGTGGACTAGAAGCAATGTTCTTTGTAGTTCCATGCCACTGGGCAGCTTTAGTGACAATTGGATAAAACGTTCAGTGCTACCTGCTACTGAAACTATTATATGTTATTATTATTATTAGTATTACTAATGGTGGTAATAAAGATAACAACTCCTATTTTTATAGCACATAAGGTTTAACTTCATGATACTGTTTAAAGCACTGGCTTCAACCCAGGTCAGGAAGCCCTGGATTTGAGTCTTGTCTTTGACATTTATTGGCTATGTAACCAAAGACAAGTCACTTAATTTCTCAGTGACCCAGGCAACTCTCTAATACAATGAGCTGAAGAGAAGGTACTCATCTGTGTGAGCAGAAAAAGTTCTTTCCATGAACTTCAATGAAATCACAAATCCAATTTAAAAAAATAAGGCATCATGGCATAGTGGACAAGGCACTGGATTTGAAGTCTAAGAATGTGAGTTCAAAGCCTGGCTCTTCTACTTACTACCTGAGTTATCTTGCGCAATGAATATTTTTTACTGTCATCCTTAATAATAATTAGAATGAGGAAGAGGAGGAGAATAAAAAATGAACAAACTGCTCATATCTGTCCACTAATGGTCAAGAAGAAGGTGGTTAGATTGTACAGTGGAGAGATGGTCCACTGGGTTCAAATTTAGACTCAGACGCTTACTATCTGTATGACTCTGGGCAAGTCACTTAGACTCTGTCTGCCTCAGTTTCCTCAGCTGTAAAATGGGGATAATAACAGTGCCTACTTCCCAGGGTTTTTGTGACAATACAATAAAATAAGATTCGTAAAGTGCTTTGCAAATCTTAAAGTGCTACATACATGCTCTTCTTCTTCTTCTTCTTCTTCTTCTTCTTCTTCTTCTTCATGTGCTGGCCTGAAAAGCACCCCCTTCAATCCGGGACCTATATTTTGTCCTAAAAAACGGATGAGTTTTCTAATTTCCTGGTAATGATGATAACACTAATATTTTATGTTATTTGAAAGAACTAAGGTTTTGCAGTTATAGGCCATGGGATCTAATCTTGGTTCTGTTCATTACAATCTATGTGACCTCAGGTAAGTGATTTGACCTCTCTGGGCTTCAGTTTCTTCCCTTGCATAATTAGGGAGTTGGACTAGATGATCTCTATGACACATTCCTGCTCCAGATCCTATTAAACTACTATGAAAGCAATTTCACACACATTATCTTAATTCATCCTCACAACTACCCCACCATGAGGTAGACAGGGGAGATATTAACATAATTAGAGTACCTGATTTGAAGTTGAGACACTAGAGTTCAAGGCCCACGCCTAGGACTTGTTTGCTGTGTAACTGTGGTCAAATTGCTTAACCTCCTTTGGGCCTCAGTTTCCACATCTATAAAATAGGGCTAATAATACTTTCACTACCTCCCTCAAAGGGGTGTTATGAACAAAGGGCTTCATAAAAATTAAAGTCCCTAGAAACATGAGATGTGACTACCCTTGTTTGATGGTAGAAGATCAGTGGTCCAGAGCAGTGGAGTGATTTGCCCAGCTTCACACACAATAGCTACCAAGTGGCAGAGACAGCATCCAAATCCAGATAGGTTTTCTGACACCTATTCCAGAGTCCTTTCCATTACTTCCTACTGACTACATGATGACAGGGCAGGAGGGTTAGGGGAGGGAGAGAAGAACCTTCATCAAATCAGAGGGTTCCAACTAGGTTCCAACTATAAAGGACCCTAAAGAAAGAGATGTAAGGCACTTCACAGGTCCTTGAGTCTAATCCCACTGTTTTAAATGGGAGGAAGCTGAGGCCCAGGAATGGCAAATGACTCACTCAAAGTCATTCAGGTAGTAAGGGTCATAGGTAACTCCAGAGGAGTGTTTTTTCTGCTCCACCAAGCCCAGCAGCACTGGGGAGAACTGGATGGCTTCTGTGGCCTTCTTCACCTTGTGGGTTATTTACTGTGTGACACAGCTGCCTACAAGAAGCTAGATCGTACACAGAATGATGGAAGTGTGGTCTTTTTCCCATCATTGCTATGTTTGTGCCCATAAGTGTCTTATCTTGCCAGGGAATGCTGCTATTTAAAGGTGAGTTTTCTATAAGAGTTGAAGAAATGAAGCTCACCTTTAACACATTGGTGATCTCTGGGTTTACAAAATTTTAAGATTTAGGTTTAGAAGAGACCTAATCTATCGTTTAGTTTAATTTCCTAATTTTATAAGTGAAGGAAATGGGGTTTATAGAGGTTAAATGACTTAGAAATGAGATTTAGAAGTAGAAGGAGAGGATCTGGCCCAGTCCTTTGAGATGAGCATCATCCTTAGACATGATCTGACCCATTTTACAGAGGAGAGAACTGAGGTTTAGAAAGTGAAAGTGACTTGACCAATATCACACAGCTAGCAAGTCCAGGCAGAGCCTAGATTCACACTTGGGCCCTGCCTCTAAATCTGTGCTCCTTCTACTTCACTATGTTGACTTCTAAATCCAATAGATTGCCCAGGACATTCACCGATCTATTTTCCCAAAGGACCCATAGACTGAAAGTATGTATGTAAAGGGACCTTAGAGATAATCTAATCACAGTTTGTTGGTCTCTCTGAAGGACTGACTCAAGAGGAGATGAAGTTTACACCTCATGAGATTTGTAGCTCATTAGTAGTCCTGGTAAAAGAACAAGGAATAAAAGACTAAAGCTGATGGTTAACCAGCCTCTTCTGATTATCTGTGATTTTAAATTATCCTTGTTATTTTTCTTCCTCATTACCCTCAGATAATTTCTTATTGGCTAAAAGTCAGCTTTCTGGATCTCCAAACACTCAGGGCCATCAACTCCACCAATTAGGCTCATTTTGACAGTTGTTTCTTAAATGAGAAGTCAAGTGAATGGAATTAATCTTCCTGATTTAAGTCCATTAGTGTCTATGAGATACTGTGTGCACATAGTCAAGGGCCACTTAAGTCTCCCCAATCATGCCCATAGGGGTCATAGGATGAATCAGCGTTAATTGTGGAGAAGGTACAGGGTGTGTTTAGAAGTTTGGGGATTTTAATGCATTTTTAATTAAGGATGCCTTAATAGGATTCTGTACCACCTATCTCGTCACCACAGATAGACTCATTATGTTCAGTTAGTTGCCTATATATTAGTGACTAAGTATAAACTTTGGTGACCTGGAAAATGACTAGATTTCTGTAGGCAAAGAAGAACTGCATTAGCATCTTGGGATTAGATGAGATCCTTTCCTACATAATATCATGGGAAAAAAGACATGAGTTAGAGTTAGAAGAACTGTATTTGAATCCAAGTTTGGTGACCTCCTAGCTTTGGGATATTGGCCAAGTAATTTCACCTCTCAGGGCATCATTTTCCTCATTTATAAAATGAATGCAATGGATTAGTACAGGGAAATTATCAATGGCTCAGGAGTCAGAAGAACTGGGTTCAAACCTTACCTCTAATGTTCAGTACTTCTGTAATTTTGAGGAAGTCACTTAACATCTCTGCTTTCAAATGTCCTCATGACATGGTCTTTGGTGACCTCTAAAGTCCCTTCAAGTTCTAGGTCCATATGTGACTTGTATGATCCTTTGTAGTTCTGTGACCTACCTTCTATTTCAAATACATATACACACACACACACATGTATATACAAGTTCATGTCTTTTAGGCCTAAAAAATTTTATTTGAGGGGACAAACTATGATAACTCACCTTTAAAAAGTGTTCTCCATTTTACAAAGTGCTTTCCTTAAAGTAGTCTCCTAAGTAGAATGTAAGCTCCCTGAAGGCAAGAAAGGTTCCATTATTTCTTTTGCATCCCCCTTTCCTTGCACATTACTTTGAACATACCAGGAGTTTAAAAAATGTTTATTGAATTGCATAAAAACCCTGCAAGGTAACTGGTGTGAATATTCTCATCTCCATTTGATAAATGAAGCAATTGAAAGTCAGAGAAGGAAAAAAGAAAGTATTTTCCCAGTGTCATACAGTAAGTGTTAGAGACAGGCCTGGAACCTAGGTCTAATTCCAAGTCTCTATGCCTTATAACCTCTCTAAAATAATCACTCAATTGTATTTCCTTAAGGAAAATGGTTATTTTGTGCTAGATGTATGATCTATCTACACACTTGCATCATGGTATACCAGAAAAGTTTGAAATCAGAAGACCTGAACTTGAACCTACAAAGTAACATGGGACTTTGGGCAAGTCATTTGCCATCTCTGGACCTCAGTTTTCTTTTCCATAAAATTGGTTAGGATTGGACTAGATGTTATTTAGATCATTCTATAACTCTATCTTAGATCAGCATAGACATACATTGAGAAAAGGATAATTACCAGTAAAGGAAACTCAAAAAGTCAGAGCTGATATTAGCTATTTATAGGCACTGACACATTCATTTATTGCTTAAATGAAATTTTAAAGAACTTGGGGAAAATGGTTCAAAGACCTTTTCCGTAATAGATAAGGATGTAACTTACACATGTAAGACATATATTACTATATCGATATACCTCAGTTTCCTATCAGAGGAATTACTGTTTATCACATGGATAATGTGGAATAGTAGGAAAAGGGCCAAATTGGTCAAAGAATATGAACAAGCACATTTCAAAAGAAGAAATATAAGCTTTCAGCGACTATATAAGAAAGTGTTCCAAATAAAAATTGTAAGAGAATTTCAAATCAAAACAATTCTCAGATACTGCCTCACGCTTACCAGATGGCAAATGCTTCCTTCATAAGTGCTTACGGTTGTCATCATCTTTGTTGTTCATGATGATGGTGGTGATAGAGGTGATGATAATGGTGATGGTGATGATGATAGTGGTGGTGGCGATGGTGGTGGTGATGATAGTGGTGGTGATGGTAGTGTTGGTGATGATAGTGGTGGTGATGGTGGTGTTGGTGGTGGCAATGGGGTGGTGGTGGTGATGTCAAGGATAACAAAAATGGGAAATGACAATTGTTGGAGGAGGTACTGTGAGATGGTCATACTGATACACTGTTGTTTGAGTTAAGAAATAGTCCAACCATTTTGAGCAGTAATTTGGAACTATATATAAAGTCACTAAAGTGTACCTACACTTTGACTCAATGATATCACTCATAGACACTCCAAAGAGTTAAAAAACCAAAAGGATGACTATATGTGCAAAAATATTCATTGATTCCCATTTTGTTGTATTAAAGAACTAGAAACAAAGGTGCACATTCATCAGTTTTATAATGATTGAAAAATCATGGCATATGAATGTGATATTTTGCTACAAAAAATTATGAAAAGATTCAGAGTAACCTGAGATTGTATAAACTGATACAAAGGGAACTGAACAGAAGAGGCAGCTGACCAATTTGTACAACTACAGTAATGTAAAGGATGACTTGGGAATGCTGATCAATCTAATGACCAATCATAGCTTCAGAAAACTGATAATAAAGCATGGTTCCTACCTTTTGGTAGAAAGATTATAGACTAGAATTATACAATGGAATAAACAATTTTAGACACAATGCATGAATTGTTTTGTTTGTATATACTAATTTTTGCAAGGGAAGGCATTTATGTGGTGTGTGTGTGTGTGTGTGTGTGTGTGTGACTGTAGCTTCTTCCTCTCTGAAATATGGTAATTGTACTTGATGAGCTCTAAGGTCCCAAATAGCCCTAAAATCCCATTATGAAAGAAAAAAAAAACCACCTCATAAGCTCTGAATTTGAATTGAGATCATAGGCTCACAGATCTAGATATGCAAGGGACTTCAGAGGACATTGAGTCCAACCCTTGATGTTACAGAGAGGTTAATAAGACTTTAAATAGCCAGGGCATTTAGAAACTAGGGATGTTTTATTGTTATATTGTGTTTTGACATAATAATCACTTAGTAAATAACTTCTGGGCTCATTTGAAAGTCAAGTTTCTAATTTATCCAAAGACAGCATGATGTAATGGAAAAATCACTAGATCTGAAGCCAAAGGACTTGCATTTGAATTGTCCTCTAGGTGACCATGGGCAAGTTATTTCCACTTTCTGAACAAGAGGAAAATTTTGAACCTCTATAAAAGAAGAACATTGAACTAAATGGTTCATAAGGGACCTTCCAGTTATAAAATCTGTCATCACTATGAACAACAAAGACCAATATGAGTATCCATTTTACTGAAATGCCCCCAAAAGAGGAAAGGTAGGCTGAGGCATGGTCAGGTAAGAGAGAAAGAAAGGTGAAAAATGATTCAGAGGGTGTTTACTGGGTGACATTTTTTTTTTCAACACAAAAAGAAAGAAATTAGCAAGAGGGATAGATTGGGGCAGGGTATAGGTGAAGATAATGAGTTCTGTTTTGGAAGCAATAAGTTTGAGATACAGATGGCTCATACAGTTGGAAAAGTTCAGCAGGGATTCTGTGAGAGAACTACCATGCTGCAATGGAAAGTCTTGGATTTGGAATCAGTGGAGTCAGAAGACCTAGGTTCAAGTCCTGGCTCTGCTATTTAGAACTATGAGAAATTGTACAAATGACTTTACTACTCTGGGTCTCAGCTCCTCATCTCTAAAATGAGGGGGAACCCTAGGAAAACTTTCAGATCCCTTTTACCTCTAAATATAAGATGCTATGGTTCTGTGTGGGTCTGGAGTTCAGTAGAGAGATGAGCTTACAGACTAAAGGAAGGATTTAGTACATAATGGCTAAATAAATACAAGGTAATCTTGGTAGGATAAAAGCAGTAACTACTGGGAGGATCAAAAAAGGTTCCAAGTGGGAGGTGGTGCCGGGATCTTTAAGGAAGAGGAATATTCTAGGAAGGGGTAGAAAAGGAAGGTATACAACCAAATGAGGAAGAGTTTGTTTCCTTCAAAGCCCTGTGTGAGCACCTCCCGAATAAAGCCTTTCCTGATCCTCCCAGGTGCTAATATCCTTCCCACACTAATAATTTAGCACTTATTTATTTTGTATATACTAATTTATAGATACAGTGCCAGCACACAGTAAGAGCTTAATAAATCCTTATTGACAAACTGACCAACTAACTATGTATTGCTTAACCAGGTAAAATACACACTCCTTGAGGATGGGGATTGTTTTACTTTTATCCTTGTAATTGCCAGCCTAGTTCAGGGTCTGGTACATGGTAGGTGCATAATAAAATGCATATTGATTAGTTAATCAATTGAAATGTCCTGATTGATGGTGAATTAGTGCTGTCTTTCTTAGGCTTTATCCCTAATGTGCTCTTTAGCTCAGTTTGGAGGAAACGGTTAATCAAATTGAGGCCCATGGAAGTCTGTTTAGGCCAGAATGCTGGGTTTTACTACCAAATTATCTGGAGTTATTGTAAGGAAAATACTTTAGAAATCTTAATATTTTAGTAATTTATGGATATATAGCTTTATCAATATGGGTATTTACTCTATCCTCATAGATAATATCTCTCTTCACCTTGGCAGAAGATCTTCATGAGTTTCTGTGGATGAAAAAAGACTCATCACTGAGTGGGTATCTTTCTGGTGCTAAGCCTTTCCATACTGAGCTAGGCTGGTCCTTGAACAACCAACAAACAGACAGTTACCTAACCTTTATTTGAAGCTTCTCCAGCTTTGTTGAACCTTCTAAGATGATGCTGCACCATCAGAGTATTGGAGAACTGGGAGTAATCTCTAAAACTACAATGGTGCATGGAAAGAAGACTTGAAGTGTTCTATAAATGCAAGTAATTGTTATTTTATCATTGTCGCCTCATTCTATGGGACCCTAAAAGGCGGTTAAAGACTATTACAAAGTGTCTCCTCCTTATACCATTGACTTGACTGATCATGTTCCTGGTGTAAATATTTCCCAATGTTATCTTCAACCACCAACACCTATATCATGATGAATTTCCCTCTGCCTTGGAAAGGTTGCAGGGATGATTCTTCTTCCCATTCACCATACTACTTCCATTAAATGCTTTTGGAGATAGTTTCTTCAGTTCTCCAATAGATTCATAATCTCATCCATGGATGTGTTCCCCCAACAACTCAGATTGTAACCCATCCATATCTAGCCATTAGGTGCAGTTTTCATCCACATTATTACACAAATTCACCATAGAAGAATATTATAACTATAAACAGATCTTATATAAATATATGGGTATATAATGCATGGGTATACAAGGTACATATGTACATATAATGTATTATGTATAGTTGTACCATGGCATATGAACACACATAAGCATGTATATCCATATGTGTGTACACACGTTTGTATTGTATGCATATGCATGAAATATACATGCTCTGGTCCTCTGTTTCCTAAAATGTAAAATGAAAAGGTCAAACTGAATGATGTCCAAGTTTCTTTCCAAGCCTAAGTTTAGTACTCTATGATATGTGGTTTCCTCAGTTTAGGAATTTTCCAGTATGGAAACTCCCTCCACTGATTCAAATGAGCTACTTATCTATAACTTACCTTCTTTACATAAAGTCTTCCACTTCACTAGGATGAGGGGAAGTAGGCAACAGTAGTTGTTCTGGAAGAGATCTGGGGGTTTTTACTATATCACAAGTTCAATATGAATTATCTACATGATGAGAAAGGAAAAAAACAAAAACTAATGTAGATGCTATAAGAGGGACACAGCTTTCAGGGAAAAGGAGAATCTCAGCCTCTTGTACTCTTCCCTGCTCCAACCACATCTGCCATATTGTGATCAGTTCTGGGGCCCAAATTAATAAAGTAGTTGCTGAGCAAGAGAAAAAGTCCAAAGGAGATCAACCAGGGTAGTAAAGGGTCTTAAGTCCATGCCACATGAGGACTGATTGAAGGAACTTAGAGGGGATGCGATAGCTATGTTCGAGGTAGTCACATAAAGAGGGATTAAGTTTTTCCAGATTGTCCCCATAGAACAGAGCTGGAAGCAGTCAGAGGAAGTCACAAAACGGTTACTTTAGGCTTGATGTCAGGAAAAACTAACCAACAATGAAAAGTATCCCTAAGTTGAATGGGCTTCCTCAGGAGGCAGGGGGCTCTCTCTTATTAGATGTCTTCAGTCAAAAGTTGTATGACCACTTATCACGGATATTATAAAGGGTATTCTATTTTGAATAGCAGTTGAATTTGATGACAATTAAGATCCTTTCTAATGCTAAAATTTGTGATTATAATACTTGTCCATGATCACACAGCTGGCATGTATCAGAGGCAGGATTGAATAAATTGATAAATATACTGCACATGTATGTATATACACATGCATTTATGCATCCAGGCACATCTATTGGAGAAAGAAAAAGAAAGAGAACAGGAGAGGGACTGATTTTTGGTCAAGCTCTTTTTGAAGATCTCCTTAATAATTCTAGTAGTGTACAACCTACTTACATCTAGTCTCTCTGAGGACTGAATGATCTCCAAGTTCCAATATAGTTCTGATATTCTGTGACTGCACCTCAGGTCATAGCAGACACACATCATAAAATCATGGTCTTTCCAAACCAAAAAGACAATAGAAATTAAGCTTCCTGAGGGCAGGGATTATTCCATTTTTGTCTTTGTATACCCAGAGCCTACCATAGCACCTAGTACGCAGTAGGTGATTATAATAGATACTTGTGGATTGAGTCAGCCTGGTTTAGAGGGAAGGAAAATAATTTAGAATTTTGTGGAAAGGGTGCTAGATTTGGAGTCAGAGGGCCCACGTTCAAATCCCACTTCTGTTGCTCAGTGAACATAGGCAAACTAACAACTTTTTGAGCTTTATTTTCTTCTCTAAGAAAAGAAAGTTAGCCTTCTCAAAAAGGGGAAAAGGAGGTAGAATGGAGGGAGAGAATTTGAAACAAAATTTAAAAAAATTATTGTTAAAATTTTTTATGTGTAATTGGGAAATATTTGATGAAATAAGTAAATAATTTTAGAAGAAATGGGATTGGACTAGGTGATATCTGAAGGTCTTTCCAGTTCCAAATCTCAATATTTCTCCAATTGAGCACTACTGCACTATATAAATACAGTCTTTACCTCATTTCCTCTAATCCAACTGAGGAAATGTCTACACAGCGCCCTTGTGTTGGGTAATAACTGAAAGAACAAAGCATAGGACTAAAGAGGATGTTTTCAAGCCTCAAAATATCTAGTATCCTATAAGCTTAACTGGAGTCTCTTAGTTTTTCCATGAAATTCCCATTGAGAGCCAACCATTAGCTGGGTGCTACCAACACAAGTAGCAGTCTCTAAGGTGGCTCACAAAAAATATTCTAATCTTTAAGCCCTTCACATGTAGTAGAGAAAACTAGTCTGGTTATAAAGCAGTTTCCTGGCCTGGGGCAGGAAAACCAGAAGTAAATCGAAAGGGTAGGCAAAAAAAAAAAATCTCAAGGGTAAATAATATTGATATCTTCTGCGACTGAACCCTCTGTGCCAACTCCAACCAGAGTTATTTCCGATGCGATTGGCTCCTCTGCCCACCACTAGTTGGTGTGTCTTTTCCCTCTCCATACCATGCTATAAGAACAAAACCATGAAGATAAATATCCAGGGGCTACTCCAGAGACATTGAGTCTAGACCTTTAATTAAAGGTAGGCGATTAACTAAGTGCCTGAGCAAATCCATACATACTGGATCTGTTACCCAAGAAATGGAGAAGGAAAAAAAAAGAAATTGGTAATTAGGGACAGAGTAAAATCATGTCACAAAACAAGAAGCAAAATCTCTTCATAGGCGAGTTAGTAACAACAGTGGTTCCACTTAAGCAGCTGCCAAATAAGCAAACATTCTTTAAATAAACAGAAATGGAGGACATTTAGCGACCTTGTTTACTCTCTGGGTCATGGCAGAGGTTAAACAAAAATTTGTTTTAAAACCCCAAAGAATTCAGTAGGACATACTTCCGGAATCATTCTGCCAGCAGTGGAGAAAAGAGACATATATATATACACAGAGAAATCCTAGCTATGTTCTTTCCTGGCTGTGTGACTCTGGGCAAGTCAAGTCCCATCTCTAAAGGCAACTTTATAAAATGAGGGAGGTGGGACTTATAATGCTAAAGGCTCCTTCCACCTCAAAATGTCACGAATATAAGATCCTATGAAAAGATTTCTGGGCTTGAGACTGACTTGAAATGGGATGATCTTGGAAATTTGATTCTAGTGTTTATTAGTGACTCCTGGAACATTAACTGGGACCTTGTTCAGCTTTTGGACATCTCTGACCTTTTTCTATTTGACTTGCAATTTGACTTGCAAATCGGCAGTGATCCTGAAGATTCAGCTCAGTGTGTAAGAGTCCAAGCTTTTTATTTAGCTTTGGAGGAGGACTTGAAGTATTTTCCCTTCATCTGTAAAAAAGAGAGAGGTCTTTAAGTGCCCTTCTTGGTCTAAATCTTATCATTCCATGATTTGTGAATCATACACAAAAATGCACAAATTAATAATATAAATATCGGCAATCTGGAAAGTCATTGATTTCTTGTCCCTGACTCCTCACTATCCATATCCCAGGTCTCTCATTAAATCAAATGAGCATAGTACATTAGGAAGAACATTGAAGCTAGAGTCAGAGGACCTGGATTCAGATCTTACCCGTGACACACTGTTAGTATGATAGTGGTGGGCAAGTCATTAAACCACCTTCAACTTCCTTTTTCTCATTTGTAAAATCAGGGTATTGGACTCACTGGCCTATGAAATCCCTTCTAATTCTAGATCTAAAATCCTATGAAATCAGAGTGACAAAGTTATTTCTACCAAGGTTAGATGTCCACTTGTTAAGAGGTTCACTTCCTGCTTTGTTAAAGATCGACAAAATGCCCTGTGAACTTCCTTTTGCCTCAGAGATCCTAGAATTCTTTAGGCCCTGCCTTTATCCTGTCTATCTAAGCAATAAAGAACATCAGACAGCTTTAAAGAACATTATATTAAAACAAGTGAATGTTGAAATGCTATGATCATAATTGCAAAAAAAAAAAAAGCAGAGGAGTGAAAAAAATCAGGACAATATCCTTAGGAATCCTTGTTCTCAGAAAGCAAAGGTAAAAAGTGTCAAGTTCCTGATGATGTAAGTTCTAATTCTTTTGTTGAATGCACATTAGTATTTTACAATTGTTTTCATCAGTGTGTCTATGAGAACATGCCTATGTTACAGAATGATGAGTGAAGATTTACCTAGACTTGGAGCCAAGCAATCTGGGTTCTAGTTTCTACTCTATCACTAATTCCCTGCATGTCCTTGAATAAGTCATTTTCTTTACTCAGAGCCTCAGTTTCCTCATTTGCAAAATCAGAGATTTGGATTAGATTTACTCTAAGGTCCCTTTAACTTCTGATGGTCTGTGTTCTAAGGTTCCCTAAAACACTTGACATTGTATTTTCTCTGGTGCCTTCTGGGTCTAATGTTCTAGTTTCACAGGTTTCTTTCAGCTCTAACATTCAGATAAGCTTAGTAGGTCACAGACTTAGTGGGTTATGATCTCATTATTCCAACACAGATTCTCTGTCTTTCAGCCTATTAAAAAAAAAATCCTCTCTATAAAACAACGAACAAACATAAACACTGAAATATACAAAGAACAAGAAAGAGGATTACATAAAAATCTTCTACAAAATACAGTCTCACTGAAATGTGCCATAAATACCATCAGCTGTGCCTGAACTCAGACCTCCATTCAATTAAAGGGAGTTAAATTCATACATAAATAGTTCTAGTACCAGGAAAGTCATGGAGGATCAATCGATCAACAAGTATTTATTGAGCACGTAGGCACTGTGCTAGGCACTGGGGTTACAGGAAACAAGCTACCTATATGCATGAGATCTCTGCTAGTCCTGCTATCTACCTGAATCTCTCACATTTCTGACATCATTCATCCTGCTGTACTACTCCAGGCCTAAATCCAACTATTAATCCTAAAGTGAATTACCTGTGAGTATTGTGCAAGAGTAAGAAAGGAATTAGTCACCTTATCTCATCTCTTATCTATGTTCTCAGGCAGCAGGCAGCAATCAGAGCAGGTCCCCAAAGGAGAAGTCTCTAATCTCCTATCTGGACTGGTGCCCCCTGGCCCTCATGTGAGTCTCTGCTCTCCTTTCTGTTGAGGATAAAAGGGGTCATGTCATGATGCCATGGAGTTGCAGTGACTTGGAGTCAGGCGATCCAGGCTAGTATCCCAGCTTTGGTTTTTACTGGTTCTATGACAGTGGTTCTCAACCTATGGGTTGTGACCCCTTTGGGGGTCAAATGACCTTTCACAGGGGTCGTCTAAAACCATCAGAAAACACATATTTCCCATGGTCTTAAGAACTGAGACACCGCTCCTCTATCCATCTCCAGGCGGGTCCGCCCACAGGCAGATATGCCCAGATATGAGTATTAAAGTGTGGCAGCATTAAGGTTGAGAACCACGGTTTTATGACAACAGACAAGTGACAATCGTAATCCTTATACTACCTACTCAAAGGGTTGTTGTGAAAAAAAGGGCTTGGCAAAATTGTAAAAATGGTAGAAATAGGGGCTCTTGTTTTCATGATTATTCCAGAAGAGATGGAAGGCCTCCCCATTAAGATAACTTCCTAGTCAGTTGTTTCATTTAATTGATGTGTGTGTGTGTGTGTGTGTGTGTGTGTGTGTGTATGTATGTGTGTGTGGAGAAATGGAGGAAGAGAGGCAATACAGACACACATTGGGAAATTCAATGGTCGGAATGAACCCATCAGCTTTTCCTCCAGTGACCTGGGACTCAACTTTCTGTATTGTCTTGGAAAGAATGCTGTCCAAAGTCTGGAAACCTGTCCTCCGGCCCCAACCCTGCCATTAACAATCTGTGTGACTGGAAAAGTCCCTTCCTTGTCTCTGAGCTCCTCTGCAAAACGGGCAGCTTGAGTTATATATCTAAGGCCCCTCCAGCTCCGACATTTCAATGATTTAGCCCAGTCTCACCCGTCATCAGAAGATCCACCTGATCTTTCCCTACAAGTATCATCTCTTGGTTTTCTTGTTAAAATGCAAAAAGGTTTGGGAAGGCAAATGCAATAAATTACTATCAATCATAATCATTTCAGTTTAAATGAATCCCACTGTGATAGACAACTGAGAGGAACATTTGGTAGGGAAGTAACAGGGCTTGTGGATAAGACTACTGTCCAGAAGGTCTGGGTGTAGGCAGCCTAAGACCACTGGACTACAGTGCCTAAAAGACATAGTAAGGGAAGACAAAGGTGCTGAGGGGAGGCAGGCCTGGGATTGTTCTTTCTTTTTGGACCCCTCTTTTTTTCCTTTTGCTTATTCTTTAGAGAAAAGGATCAGCCGCTATGATGACAGATAGGACTGCATAAATAACAATTTTTAAAAATTGTACTGTTGGGGCAGTGAGGTGGCACAGTGGACGAAGCACAGGCTCTGGAGTCAGGAGGACCTCAGTTGAAATCCAAATTCAGACATTCAATGCTTATTAGCCATGTGACCTTGGGCAAGTCGCTCAACTCCAACTGTCTAGCAAAGAAAAAAAGGTTTTGTACTATTCTTCCCTCTAGTCTATCTTTACCACCCACTCAGAATAATACAACAGCCTTTTAAGAGGTCTTCTTGCCTCCAGTTTTTTCTTGTCCAATCCATTCTTTATAATCCTTCTGGAATAATCTTTTTCAGGTATAGATCTGGTGATGATGCCCCTTTGATCAGTGATTCCTTATATTAGTGCTTTATAATAACTGGAATTTATACATAAGTTTTGCAATGTGCTGCATGTATGTTATTTCATTCTACCTTCACAGCAACCTTATGAGTTTCTTCTTTCTCTCTGTGCCTCTCTCTGTCTTGGCTATATTGTATATTATAGCTATCAGGATTGGTGCCTTTCTCCTCTATTGCAATATAAGTTCCAAGAGAGCCATTAATCCCTGCTATACAGATGAGGGAATTGAGGCTGAGAAAGGTTACAAATTAATTGCTCAGGGTCATACAAGTATCGGAGGCCAGATTTGAATCTGGATCTTCCTGATCCTAAGCTCAGATGTTTTGCCTGCTGCATCACATATAGCCTGCCTTCACGGTCCTTTTGGAAGATGTGGGGCCACTACCTTTCTAGACATAGCCTCTATTACTGTAAACACCACTCTGAGCTCCTTTGGCATTCATGCCTTTGCTCACACTGTATCCTGTGCTAGGATCACCCCTATTTTGCTTACCGATTTCCTCCATCTTTTAAAATCCAACACAAATGATCCCATACTACAAGAAGAGAGTTCTCATTCCACACTGTTGTAAATTGTCTTCCTCTGTGTACTGCAAACACTGCTTTGTTCTGTAAGCCTCTAGAAAAAAAATGGATTTGGAGTTTTAAGGACTTGAATTTAAATCTGTCTCAGATACTTATCAGCTGTATGTCCTTGGACAAGTCACTGGGACATTCTCAGTTTGCTCATATGTAACATGTGGATAATTAATCACACCTACCTCATGTGGCTTTTGTGAAGATCAAATGAGATAACCTATGTAAAGTGCTTCATGAACCTTAAAGTATTATGTTAATATCTGCCAAAATTGTAATCTTTCTTTTCCTTTTCCAGCTCTCCTCCAAGGGCTGTCTCTCCTCATTAGAATATAATTTCCTTGAGGGCAGTAACTGACTAGCTTGTTGATATTTATATGTCCAAGTACTAAGCATAGTGCCTGGCATGTGGCCAATTCAAATATTTAATAAACCTCTTCTCTTCTCTTCTCTTCTCTTCTCTTCTCTTCTCTTCTCTTCTCTTCTCTTCTCTTCTCTTCTCTTCTCTTCTCTTCTCTCCTCTCCTCTCCTCTCCTCTCCTCTCCTC
>CM053585.1:272389438-272425376 GCA_028646515.1 Pseudochirops corinnae
TCTCTCTTTTTCCCTCTCTCTGTCTCTACCTTTCTCATCTGTCTGTATGTCTCTCTCCTCTGTCTCTGTCTCTCTCTCATTTCCTTGTCTCTATCTCTGTCTCTTTTTCTCTCTGTCCCTCCCTTTGTCTCGGCTATACTGTGTATTATAGCTGTCAGGATTGCTGCCTTTCCCTTCTATTGCAATATAAGTTCCAAGAGGGCGGTGATTATGTCATCTGACATTTCTCCCTCTCAGTGCCAAGTGGGTATATTCTGGAGACAGTAGATGTTCAGTAAGTATTTGCTTAATGAATGCCAGAAATGAATATGCTTCAATACTTTAAGGATTCACTGTTTTATCAGTGTGGGTATTGTTTGTTTCTTAACATGCATCACAACACCTCTATGCTTCATCACCATTTTCATAAATGACTATGGTTGAAAAAAAAAATCTTCCCTTGGTAACCAACTTTCTGTTTATGAGTCTCTAAATTTAGCTAGGGCTGGTCCTAGGCAACTTTTGAAGAGATAAGCATAACCTATCAGTGAGTGCACAATTAGGTGGAGGCGTTTCAGAATCAAAGGTCACACAGAAAGCCTCAGTGGAATTTGAACCCAGATCCTCTTACCCTAGAACCAGTACTCTGTTCGCTGTATGTGGTAAAATTGACAGGAATGAGGATGTAGCAAAGACAAAGTAAAACAGTCTATGTGCGTGCCAGATATGTTGTTATCTATCTCATCTACGTCTAAATCTATATCTTTATATTTATGTCTGTATATTTATATCTATCTACATATACATCGATATCATTTCTCTCTATCTTTATCAGGTGTCTCAAAAGTCTTATTGCAGTTCTAAGTTTTAGTAGCTTCAAGTATATGGTAGTTTCCTCACCTGAGAATTCCCCCTATCAGTGAAATAATGTTATATGGCTAGGTTCTGCCCACAGGATTTTGATGATATTGAAACTTCCAGATGAGGAAAACAAATACAAACTGGTGCCTGCTGTTCCGCTTAAACTCTTTAAAAAGAACTGCCAAGGAAACAGAGAGGTTAATTGAGCTGCCCAGTTGATACAGTCAGTATGTGTCTGAGGCAAATCTTGAACTCAGATCTTCTTGACCCAAAGACCATCTTCCAATCCAATATGCCATAGTGCCTCTCACCACATACATGTACACACCTTCCCACATACACATACACTTCACACAACTTGTGTGTGTAACAGTTACTATTAAAAATGTTCAGTTGGTACCTTAATTAACCAATTCACATCTTAATTATTTCAGCCCAAACCAGGAGTGACAAATGACTTTGTCACTGTGGAATCTAATGTCCCTGGAACTGGAACCTCTTCATGAACAGAAACTTCTCAAAGGTTTGTGAGGACTCTAAGTCCAGGAGTAGATGTCGGGAAGTCTGTCCTGGGCCAGTCACCGGCCCTGACATCAAGTGGCCCCAGGCCAGACACTTCACCTCCGAGTGTCTCCGCTTCCTCAGCTATAAAATGGGGTTGATAATTTTACTTGCTTGCCTCACAGACATGTTGAGAGAATTAATGAATGCTTATGAAAGACTTTGAGATCCTTGGATGAAAGGAGCTATATACTGTATAGGCAAACTATCATTATCATTAAGGACAATTACATTTGAATTTCTGTTAGCCTCTGACAGGACCCACTTTCCATCAGAGTCAGGCAACCGTTGCCTAAACTGAATAGGATCCTGGGATTTAGAACGAGATGAGAACATAGAGAATGTTTGTCCAACCATCTCAATTTACAGAAGAGGACACTCTTTCGCCCAGAAATGGTGAAATGACTTTCTAGAGCAGTGGTTCTCAACCTTCCTAATGCTGCGACCCTTTAATACAGTTCCTCATGTTGTGGTGACCCCCAATCATAAAATTATTTTCGTTGCTACTTCATAACTGTAATTTTGCTACTGTTATGAATTGTAACATAAATATCTGATATGCAGGATGTATTTTCATTTTTCCAAACTGAACATAACCCACAGGTTGAGAACTGCTATTCTAGAGTCAGAATTCAGATTCAGGAACATGGGATTTTTCTCCTGCTCCCCTGTGATGGAATTCATGTGGATCAAGTTGGATCCATCCATTTATGCTCCTGGAGCCCAGCCCTGCACATCAAAATGCACCAATGAGTTCTTCAATTTCTGCTTACAGTCTATGAGTAACTTTTTACAGAGAAATTTCCTATTGTAGCTTGGACAGAGACTGGATTAGAAGTCTTCTTTTAGGTCCTTCCCAACCCCTATTCAATTCACCTATTAAATAAAGTCATCTAGGAAGTCCTGGGTGTGGGGCGTAGTAGGGGGAACATTGAGCATGGAGTCCGAGGACCGAGGATTGAATTTTGTTTCTGCTACTTGGTGACTGTATAACTCTGGATGAGACACTTGTCCTCTCTGGGTCTCAGTTCTGTTTTTTGTTTTTTCCCATGAGGGAGTGGGAATAGAATGAACTCAAACCTTCCTTACAACTAGATCTAAATCCTGTCATCATTCCAAATCACTTATGACGGCTTCATTTGAGTTTTCTCTCTCTTTATTTTTTTTTTACTTTTTTGAAGGTGGGAAAGCAGGGCAATTGGGGTTAAGTGACTTGCCAAAGGACACAAGGTTAGTAAGTGTTAAGTGGCTGAGGCCAGATTTAAACTCAGGTCCTCCTGACTCCAGGGCCCATGCTCTATTCACTGTGCCACCTAGCTGCCCTGAGTTTTCTTTTTTTTTTTTTTTAAAGCAACAAACAAAAAATTCTCAGAAATTCTCATAGATATGGTCCCAAGCTTTTTATAATCTGTGAGTGGCTTATGCTCCAAGAAGATCTGAAGTAGTACAGGGAACAGTGTATTGGTTCTAGAGTAAGAGGGTCTGGTTTTCAAATTCCACTGATGCTTTCTGTGTGACCCCAGACAAGTCATTTTAACTACCTGGGCCTCAGTTTCCTCATATGTAAAGTGAGGGAGTTGGGCTAGATGATCTCTGAGGTCCATTTCAGCTCAATATCGATATCTAGGATTCCCTTAGAACAGCCGTCTCCATGAATCCGGAAGCAAAAGACAAGAAAGGTATAAGCTGGAAGAAGAGTGATTTCCCAGGCTTTCTGGCTCATTGTTGCTAGAGCTGAGAGCTGGTACTCAGCTGATTGTGCTCATGGGAGGTCTGTGACTGGTGAGGCAGCCAGCCAGCCTTGTCAGGCGCCAGAGCAACTTCATTATTCCATCAAAGTTCATTATGCAGGGGAGGGCACCACTAATAAAACATGATTACAAGTGTCTCCAATGAGCACGTAAAGACATAATGCTGGGTTTACCTTTTGCCACATCCCTGTTTGTGGTCATGGAACGCACAGAGATTTGCACCTATGACATATGCCGGCCTTCAAGTTAATTGAAGTGAAAAATTCCATAAGAACTTCATTCAATTTGTCTTGGGACCGAGTTTATCATTTCGTGCAGAGGCATAATTTGCTATTTTAAAAACACATGGTTAATTGTGTGTGTAAAATGTAGGTACAATGACATTACATTGATGCAAGGAAGTGAGTAGCATCAAAGTATGGCAGATGGAAGATGCAAAACCTGTTAGAAGTTGTGTTTTTGTTTTTTTTTTTTAACTTTCTGACATGGAGGCCTATAATTAATGCCACACAGAGAGCGAACAGAGGAAACTTTGCATGGCAGAGCTAACCCAAAGGGATCTCCTTTTGTCCCTATATAATTTTCAAGAAATAATTGAATAGAATAATTGGTTGCATGAGGACTTGACTGATAGCAAGTGTAAAAGACCTGACTGTGACTGTCTTGTGGATTTGGAGAAACATCCTTGTGTAGTGGATAGAGGGTCAGTCTTAGAGTCAGTGAGAATAGTGATCACATGCTATCTCTGATACATAAGGGCTATGTGAAATGGGCAAGTTACTCAATTTTTCCCTGCCTTAAGTCACTTGAAGACTATAAATTACAGAAAACTTGCTGACTTACATTGCAGGAAGAATTTTATTCATTAGAAGTTCCATGCACCAAAAAAAATAAAATCACCTGATGGGACCAAAAAAAAAAAAATACAAAACAAAATGAATCTGTCAAGTCAGTTCTCCAAGCCTGGATAACCATTTGTTGTTGAGGATATTCTTGATCAGGTATGGATTGGGCTAGGTGGTTGGCGAGACCCCTTCAGACTCTGATTTTGTGACATTTTATCTTTGGCATAGTGAGTGTTGAAAGAGAGGGAGGAGGGAAAGACACAAATAGATGGACAGAGAGACAGAGATGAGAGAGGGGGAGAGAAAGAGAAAGGAGAGAGAGAGGGGGAGAGAGACAGACAGACAGACAGAGAAACAGAGAGACAGAGAGAGACAGAGAGAGACAGAGACAGAGACAGAAGAGAGACACAGAGAGAGAGGAAAAAGAGACAGAGATAGAGAGAGGAGGGAGAGAAAAAGAGAGAAAGAGAGAGAGAGAGCATTCATTAGGAGGTCTAGATTTTACTCCTGCCTTTTCTGTTGATATATTGTGTGAATTTGAGTCACGTGCCTCTTCTGAGTCTGAGTTTCTCATTTATAAAGTGAAAGGATTGCTTTAGATGATCTCTAAGGTCCCTGTAATCTCTAAGATTCAATGTTCTAAGATTCCTTATAGAACTGGAGCCCTGAATTCTATGTTATAAGCTTTTTTCTAGCTTGAAAAACCTGTGAACTTTGTCCTCAAGGCCCTCTCAGCATTAATATTCAATGTTCTAAGATCCTTTGAAGTTCCGACATTATGCTCTATACTATGCGGGTCCTTCTAGCCCTGAAATTCTGTGTTGTATATTCCAGGAGTCCTATTAGCTGTATCATTCCGTGCTCTAAGGTCCCTTAATAAGACATATTGTTTGGTCCTTTCCAAGTTAAACATTCAATGATTTGTCTTTTCCCCCAGAGGATGAGACTCATGGCATAAGTGGAGCTGCACAACTACGTGACTTAAATTTAAACCAGAGTCCTCTGCATGACTTGCAGTGGGCTAATCCATTATTTGTGATGCCTTGGTTTCCTCATCTGCATAATGGGGATGATAGTAATCACTGTGCCTCATGAAATTCTGCCAGTCTTAGTTAAATAGGCCTAAGACTAGTGGTACTAACGTTATTATGGCAACCAACAACAAACAAAGCTAAAACCCCCACAGAAACAAAATGGTGCATTAGATTTGGCCTTTAATTTTTTTCAGTGAGCTTAAGGGTGAGGCAAAGAGTGAGCAGATGGTATTGCAAGATGGGACAGGTCAAAACATCAGTACTTGAAAACAAATGGAGTCACTCAAAAAATGGTCAATAAACTCCATGAGGAATTTTTTTGTATCAGTCCAAGGAAAAGGAATAAAGAGAATTAGAAGGATTATATACATCTGTAAAATAAGCTGGAGATAATTTTATTCTCTAAACCAATTAGAGGACCTCCTTCCTACTTCTTTCAACCTTCCTTGGTAACATCGCATGATTTAATACCAGAAGTGGATATGATTTTTATCATGATATTAAAGAAGATGCATTATCTGCTTTGTTGCTGTATCCTTAGGCCTTTCCATCTGATTGGTTGTTGAAACGTTTTATCTATATTATCTCCTCTTGTTAGAATGTGAACTCCTTGAGAGAAGGAGTATATAAGAATGGATAGAGTACTGGATTTGGAGTCAGAAAGACAATCCTGCCTCAAATACTGGCTACGTGATCTTGGGCAAGTCCCTAACCTTTTTCCACCTCAGTTTCATCATCTGTGAAATAGGATATTATCTCATAGGGTTATTGTGGGGATTGAATAAAATTATATACATATGTGTGTATATGTGTGACTTTTTAGCACTTCAAGAGCTATATAAGTGCTAGCTATTAATATTATTATTATATTTTTCTATCTGTATCTTTAACATTTAGCATAGCTTTTTTGCACTTAAAAAGTGTTTTTTCATTGATTCCTTTATTCAGATTGCTTGGGTGTCTTGATGTCCTTCAGCTTAATTCTCACTTTTGCAATTGCAAATAACACCTTTTCCACTGCTTCTCCACTCTTTCCTTCAACCCCAGAAAGGTTTGAACTCTAGAGAAAAGGATGCTGGGAATGGAATCAGAAGGTCAGCATTTGAGTCTTGGCTCTGTTTGAATCACTGGACAGGTCACTCTGGGTTTCAGTATCTCAAAAAATGAATGTTGAGGTGATGATTAAATTATTTCTAGGAACTTTTATAGTTGTAAAATACTAAGATAATTAGTATTATCTTTGATTTTTACAAAAACAATTCATATGCTCTTGAGACAATGTGAATAGATGGCCAAGTTTGGAGTCAGGAAAACCTTGGTTCATATCCTGCCTCTGACACATACTGGCTGGGTAACCCTGGGAAAGTCACTTAACCTCTCAATACCCCCAGTTAACTGTCTAAAGCTATAAGTTGCAGAACAGGTACAAATCTTTAGTAGAGAGAATTTCTTCATCAGTAATTACTTACACCCATGAAATCACTTGTCTTGTCTAAAAATAAGAACAGACATATTTCAAATTTTTTCAACCTCATTCTATAGATAACGAAATTGAGACTCAGAAAGGTTAAGAAATCTGCTCAAGGACATTAAAGTCAGTAAATGGCATATTTAGAAATCGATTCCCAGGCCTTTAGGCCCCAAATATAAGAATCTTAGAAGATACTGGAACTTCTAGCTAAGGTGGATGCCTGAACAGAGACAGTATGCTTGGATCTCCCATATCTACTCCAACCAACACCTGAAATTCCCAATTCTTTAAGAGCAGATAGGCAGTAAAGTAGATGGAGTACTGCACCTGGAGTCAGAAATACCTGAGTTAAAATCTGACCTCAAATATTTACTACCTATGTGACTCTACACAAGTCAATTGGCCTCTGTTTGCCTCAATTTCCCCACTTCTCAGAGTTGTGAGAATCAAATAAGAAAATAGCATAAACACTACATAAAGGTTAGGTGTTGTTATCATTATTCTTATTTTATTAACACTTCAGAGATGAGAAAAAAGTTTAAAATGAAGACAAACATTAAAAATATGGAAAATCTAGAGATTTCTTAAAATCCAGAACTCCCACATCAAATAAAACAATACTACAAGCATTCAGAATAAAGGAATTAAATTGCCACAAGACCTGATAGCTTCTACCAAATACCAGAGGAGATCTTGGACTACAATATTCCAAAAGGGAGAAAAAAAGATAATAGGCTTTCAACTAAGAACAACATATCCTGCAAAGCAAAGTATTTAATACAACAGATGGATAAAATTAATTTTTAATAGAATAGAGAACTTTCAAGCATTTCTGTTGCAAAGATCGGAACTGACTAGAATTTTGAAGATCAAATATGAGAATGCAGAGTAACCTAGAAAGGCAAATTTATTTGAGCAACTGGAATTTGCTGCATGATGATGTAGAGCTAACATTTTCTAAAGGGGAGAAGAAACAATGTCCCTTCATAAATCTAATGTCATCAAAATGTATTGGGGGAGTGACAGCTAGGTGGAAAAAGAGATAGAGCACTGGTCCTGGAGTCCAGAGGACTTGGGTTCAAATCTAGCCTCAGGCACTTAGTGACTGACCCTGGGCAAGTCAGTTAATCCTGATTACTTTCCCCTCCCCCCAAAAAACATATTGGATGATTAAATAGGAAAAACAGAGGTCCTGGTGGAGTGTATTGGAGGGTTTTAAGAGTGGAAAAATAAGGGAAGGCTAAAGAATACATTCATGTAAGAAGGAGGAAGAAGGAGGTAGAACTTGCTATTTCTCATAGTTTGGAATATATAAGAAGACTGGTATACATGAGGCCTCCTCCAGCTCTAAATCTTATCATTTGTAAAGGAATATGTACACATGGAAAAAGGAATAAGGGAATCATTATCAGATGGGCCTCAATTCTGAAATGTACAAAGGAGTGTTGAATGCACACATTATCCACACAATTTAGTGTAGAAATGGGTCAAATTCAACTCAACTGAGAAAACAGTAAGCAATCAGATATAGGTTACACACATGCAATCATGTAAAATATTTCCATATTAGTCATTTTGTACAAGAAGACTCAAATAAAAGAAAAAGAATGAAAGAAAGTGGAAAATAGCATGTTTCAGTCTGTATTCAATCCATATTAGTTCTTTCTCTAGAAGCAGATAGTATGCTTCATCTTTAGTCCTTTGGGATTATCTTGGATATTGCTGAGAATAATTAAGTCATTTATAAATCCTCATTGAACAACATTGCTGTTACTGTGTACAATGTTCTCCTGGTTCTGTTTATTTCACTTTGCCTCAGTTCATGTAAGTCTTTCTAAGTTTTTCTGAAATCATCCTGCTAGTCATTTGTTAAAACATAATAATATCCCATCACAATCATATATCACAACTTCTTTAGCCATTCCCCAACTTCTGGACATCCCCTCAATATCTACTTCTTAACCACCAAAAAAAAACTGCCATAAATATTTTTGTACAAATAGGTCCTTTTCCCCTTTTTTTGTATATCTTTGGATAGACCTAACAGTGCTAGGTTGCTAGATTAAAGTACATGTGCAGTTTTATAGCCCTTTAGGTATAGTTCCAAATTATTCTCCAGAATGGCTGGACCAGACCACAGTTCCACCAACAATGTGTTAGTGTTAGGAGTACATTTTACAGAAGGATTAACATTGTAAAGAAGGGGCAGCTAGGTGGTGCAGTGAATAGAGCACTGGTCCTGGAGTCAAGAGGACCTGAGTTCAAATCTGACCTCAGACACTTAACCCAAAAACCTAGCCCTGTGACCTTGGGCAAGTCACTTAACCCCAATTGCCGTACCTTCTCTCCTCCAAAAAGCAAAAAACAAAACAAAACAAAACAAAAAAAAGAAAAACAACTTTGAAAGATGTAACAACTCTCATGAGCAAATATGTCTCCAGATTACCCATGGTGAAACATGTTACCTGCCTCCCAATAGAGATGTCACTGTCTCCATAGCAGAAAGAGATAGCCCTTAATGCACAGAAGAAAATTAAGAATAAATGTCAAAGATAGCACAGACAAGCAGGATAGTTTTGAAAATAATGTATAAAATGTATATGTAGCAAGGCATCTCTCCACATGTATGGAGGTGTCATTGTGTGGCTCAAAGGGAGACAGAATAAACTTCTCTTTTCTCATTTTCTCCCCTCATTCTTCTCCAATGAAGACTTTCATTCTTGCCAGGAGAGGAAGCAGAAGGTTGGACTCAGATGCTTGGCCAGAGAATGGGGGAATTAGACTAGAATTATAACTATTTGATCCTTAAATATTGTTGATCTAGGGGATGTAGTTTTCAAGTTTGAGCTAACTTCAGATCATTGTTCATTATTGGGGGAAGCAGGATCTCAAACTACCTATCTGAGGTTTGACTCCTTTTCCACCAAATACTCGTTTTGCAATAACCACACATAGTGATCAGCAAAGAAATCCACTCATACAAATCAGTAACAAAGAAATAATAGGAGAATATATAGCTGAAAATAAAGAGTGAATGGAACTCTCCCATTGGGAAGTAGGAACCTTAGCTCAACCTAGAAAATCCTAGATCTCACCCAAGGGGAAATTCCCCATAGTCTGTAGCAAGCTGGAGTTAGAGACATGATGGGGACTTCCAGCTCCTCTCACCCTGAAGAAGGGTGGGCATTTTCCATCTCTCTAAAAGCCAAAAGCACTTGAAGTGATGATAAAAACTCAAAACACACACACACACACACACACACACACACACACACACACCACAAAACTGTCTCAACTGAAGAGACAGGTGTTCTTCTGTCTCCCACTCTCATTAACTTCACCCTACCCCTCACCTAGGTTCTACAAATAAGAAGGGTGTCCCATACCAGTGGGTTTGGAGATTTTCTCCCTCTCTCTCTCTCTCTCTCTCTCTCTCTCTCTCTCTCTCTTTCTCTCTTTCTCCAAACACACATGTTTGTAGGTATATACATGTGTG
Organism: Pseudochirops corinnae; assembly: GCA_028646515.1. Classification (NCBI taxonomy): domain Eukaryota; kingdom Metazoa; phylum Chordata; class Mammalia; order Diprotodontia; family Pseudocheiridae; genus Pseudochirops; species Pseudochirops corinnae. Next base: position 272,399,437 of record CM053585.1, read on the forward strand.
TTTGTATGCACTTATACATGTATATATTATATATATATGTAAACAAAGTGGAGAATCATGGTTTCATAAACAGTCTTCTGGTGTTTTGTTGTATGTTTGAAAATGCTCTTTTGCAGATGTTTGTTCTGGGATGTTTGGAATATAACTTCAAAATTTTATATATATGCATACACATACATATATACGATATACACATATATACACATACATGCATATATTGCCACAAATATATGCATTGTACACATGTATATATATACACATGAACATATGTGTGTATGTATATTATATGTATATGTATATGCACGAAGGCAACCTTGGATTCTCAAACACTATGCCAGCAAAACACAAGCACACATTTTACCAAATTGGAAAGGTTTTAAGTATGGGCCTGATGCTTGGATGTTATCTGAGAACTAACAAAGCTAAATTTGTAAAGGCACATCACCAGGTGAGTTGCACAGGAATGAAATTTTTTCCCATAACACTCTATGATGACTATATATAAACTTTTAGAGAAGATGCAGTCTTTATTGCCTGAGAAAACATTCATTTCTATAAAACTGAAAAGATTCAGAAAGTCTCAACCACCTTATTTTCATAAAGCCCTGGGATAAGCATATAGTCACAAAAACGAAATAGCTCCTCTCTGCCTGGCAGGAATTTCCATTCTCCTTGAGAGACAAAATACACAATTCCTACAAGAATTATGGAAGAAAAATGGAGCTGGAGAGAATACTAAATGTTTAGGTCAGGGAAGGCTTCATAGGAGATGTGGCATGATTGGTAATCTATTTTTTTTTGGAAATATAGAGTTTGCAAAGTAGAGTCATAGGCAATAAAGCTGCAAAGGTAGGTAGAAAACATTGTGGCAGGTTAGGATTTCTATTTTTTTCCCATAAGAAATATGGGAACCTTGAAGATTTTAGAGCTGGGTAGTAACATGGTCAGATTTATGTCTTAGGCAGATTTTTTTGGCAGTTGGCAGGGGAATGAATTGGAGAGAGGAGGGATCAATTAGGAGATTGAGAATCAACATGGGGAAATAGACAGAAAGACAACCTAGTAGTCAGGAGGACCTGGATTTGTCTCATTTATGACACAAAAAAGTTACTTGAACTCTCAGTATTCTAAGCAATTCTTAAAGATTGTAAGTGGGAGAAAAGGTGCTGAACTGCATTACTAGAGGGAATTTTATCATCTAAGCATTTCCTATATCAACAAAATCCCAGGTCTACTACTATCTCTACAATAGTTCAGGATACATGAGATGAAGATACAAATAGGGTTGTGTTAATAGAGAAAAGGGATAGATGTGAGAGGTGATATAGTAACAGAATTGACAAGACATGGATATAATTCCTCTCCAGGATCGTTCCTGACTCTCCAGACTTTACCATTCCAAAGGAGTCTCCTTAGTCTGGAAATTCACTAAATCCCTGCCCTTCTCACACTAGAAAAACACTTTACCCCTGTAGTCCTATCCTGTGACAGGTCAGCTCCTCCTAGAACCTTCATTTAAAGCAAAATGCCCAGGCCAGCCATGTCTTAATTCTTCTCCAGGACTGACTCCTGTCTCTCTAGACTTTGTCCACAAAAGTATGTCCTCCCTCTTCCTCTGTCTTCTCTCATTAGGATGTATTCCCATTGATTAACACAAAGCTTTGCCTAGAATGAATACTGAGTAAATGCTTGTTTATTTGATTTGGCAGCTATGTGTATATGAGGGAATCAGGAAAAGGTAAAAGTCAGAGATGATGAGAGCCTTACAAACCAAGATAGCTGAGAAGATAGTTGTTACTGTTCCTCCTGAGTTATTTTTCAGTTAGTTGTGTCTGACTCTTTGTAACTTCATTTTCGGATTTCTTGGCAAAGATACTGGACTGGATTGCCATTTTCTTCTCCAACTCATTTTACTGATGAGAAAACTGAGACAAACAGGGTTAAGTTACTTGCCCAGGGCCACTCAGCTAGTAAGTGTCTGAGGCTAGATTTGAATTCATGTCTTCCTGACTCTGGCCCTGGAGTGCCATCTACTGTGCCACTAATTGCCCCAAGAGCATGGTATTGCCCTAAAAATAAATAGGGAATTTTCAATGTGTGACAGATAATATAAAGAACTACAATTTTGAAAAGCTTACATTAAAGACACTTCTAAGATAACCAAGAGGAGACATACAATTCACATTTGAAATTCAGTCGAGGGATTAGAGCTGGTTATAAATGTTTGGGAGTAGGGGACTGAACCCTTGGGAACTTATGAGATCTCTAAGAAAGCTTGTGGGGAGTAGGGCAAGAAGGAGATGGAGATGGGCACAGAAAGAGAGAGAGAAAAATGTGTGAGGACAGAAACAGGAGAGTCCAAGACTGAGTAGAAAATAATATACTTAATTCCATATAAATAAAATGTAGCTGTTTATTTTGAAAGAAATAAAACTTTTCTTCACATGCACACATTTCTAAGTATTCTAAATATTCATTTAAAAGATGAATAGATATATACATTACCTTTCTGGGCCTCAGTTTCTTCACTCATAAAATGGGTCAAAGTTTAATGTTATCTAAAGAAAAGAATATAAGAGTTGTAAAGGAACTTAGAGATCATTGCAATAACCCTTCATTTTACAGTTGAGGAAAATGAAGACTAGCGCAAAAACTAGCTCAAGGTAATTAACAGCAGAGCTAAGCCTAAAGCCTGTAGTGATTAAGTGACAAGAACTTTGTTCTTAGATTCCAAAGGCCTAACTAGTTGTATGACTGTAATAAATTCGTTTATTTCTCTGGTCCTCTGTTTCTTAATCTGTAAAATGGGAACAATGATTTTTACACTACCTGCCCCACTGGCATCTTGTGAGGAAAGTGTTTTATGGACCATAAAGAATGAAATAAAAGGGTGCTACTATTAAATTTGAGGATTCCTAACTCCTTTCCAGAGTCTTTGTTGTTGTTGATTTACAACAAGAAAGGAGATAGGATGATTTATCCACGTGTTAGAGACATAAAGAAAATAGAATCCGTTCAGAATGCCAAGAGGATCCATGGCACACAAGAGTAAGTGGATTGATTGTTGGCTTCATTCAGGTAAGTTTTTCATGTATACATGGAATGTTTTGTGTCAGGAAAAATTCAAATGGTGCTAAGAGCCTTATAACTAATGCTAGGGATTGGGAGTCTGGATTAGATGGGAGAGGTTCAGCCATGGATAGGGTGATATCTTCTCCATAGAGTCCAACCAGTTGTGAACAAAAATTTGGCCTTCAGCTTCTCTGTTTCTGTGAGTGCGTGAAATCCATCTACTTGACTCATCTTTCTCCTCTTCTTTAGCTTGTTCACCCTCTTCTTTCTCTATTTGATTGTCCCAGGAAGGAGGAACTTTGGAAAATGGACCCTAACATTCTTCCCACTATTTCATGTTGCCTCCTTAATCTTCTATCACAGTATTTATTTTATTTTGAAGTCAGGATAATTTTTCTCTTTTTCCTTTTTAAGGAAGCTGTCTCCTTCTGGTATCATTATCATCTCAAAGGGGGATTAATTTGCATGCATTTTTACTAATTTCATGATGAAACAGAAAGAACATAAAATTTTGATCCAGAGGCCTGGACTTTGTTACTTATTAATCTATGTGACTTTAGACAAGTTTGTTTCTCTTCCTTAGCCTAAGTTTCACATCTGTAAACCATGAGCATTAGACTAGATGGTCCCTTAGAGTCAACCTAGAAATTTGAACCAGTACACATAAACATAGATGAATTAATAATAAGGGTAATTCAGGAGGAAGAAAGAATTAACCACTGGGCAGATAAAGATCAATGAAGGTTAGAAAGTCTAGAAAGTGGTCCCTGAATCTGGGAATTATAAAATTCGGAGAATATTTCCATTCCACGTATGGAGGACTCTTTGTGGAAAGATACGGAGAGGGAAGATAACGATGTTGCTATCTCCCAGCTCTGAATTCTCTGATTATCTTATCCTAAGTCAACAACGTGGCCTTCTTTCAAGAAGTGGGGCAATGGGAAGAGGCTACTGGTTTCTTCATAATTTTTTCCATTCCCTCTACCAGGTACCTGTGCTTTTCCCAGATGCGATCAAGCTCAGCTCCACTTGGTTCCTGAAGTGAATACCAGACCCCAAAAACCTGGATGAAGAAAAAAAATCTGATTTCTCTGACCCATTCTGGCCTTCAGAACAGAAACCTGCCCTCTGCCCTTGGGGTCTTTGCAAAAGGACAGAGAAAATGATGGTAACTGAGTAGGAGACTAATTTGGATTAAAGTTTACCTTATCACAGATCATTTTTGGAGGAAAAAATAAAACAGCAGCAACTTTCAGGATGGCTAATTGTCAAATCAGCCCTCCCCTTCCTCCAGCCACTCCTTCCCCAGAAAGAAAGCTCCCTGATAGCTCAGCTTCCTTGGCACTGCTGCTAAGTTCATTACCATATTATCAGCCTCATGAATTGCCTTTTTAGATTATGTGAAAATATACATCCTCGCCTATAATTATCCCAGGCCCTGCTTCTCCTTTTTCAGTTTGATCCTCTGTAAACCCGGTCATTACCCTGCGTCACGTCAGCTTCCCCACATGTCAAGATGAAAATGGGCCGTGAAAACTTTGAGTAAGAGTGAGTCACCAGGGCAATTTGAACCAATAAATATCAAAGTCAGCCCAAAGAAGCAAGCAATTCATTTGATACTGCATCTTTCAACAAGCTTCTGGTAGATTTTCCTCGGGGCTGGGACTGGGGCTCCACCCTCAGTGTCTACAGCTTCAATCCTGCCTCTTGTGATACAGGAGCCAGAGCTGGCCTCCTTAAGATGATGCTTTGTGGCAGACGGGGAGGTGGGCGGGCCGGCAGGCAGGCATTCCTCCTCGGGCCAGCCGCACCAGTGACTAAACTGCACTGCCCAGCCGTTATCAAAATAGTCAATTCCGAAGCTCTTGGCTTGTCTTACAACTCACGGCAATTAGCTATTTTTTTCCCCTTTTATTATTTTTATGAGTTGATGTGGGCCTCCAGCCAAAGAAAGAAGGGATTGAATCAATATTCCATTTATTATGTCATCACAGGCAAATGAATTATCAAAACAAAAGCACCAATATAAAGCTGCCAATACTAATTATTGGGTAGGATGCCGAGGCACAATAAACAAAGAGTGTTCTGTCGGGACAGGGTGCTGCTGGAGCCATTCACTTCCTCGCTGTGTTTCTGAGCTTGGCAGCCCAAGCTTTCCATCTCACCTGGAGCCACTAGCTTGGGGAGAGGTGGGAAAAGGTTTGGCCAAGTTTCCCCGGGTACCAACTGAGAGTCTGAGTTAAAATTGGGCCTATGAGAAAAGGGTGGTGATCAGCCAGAGTGGGCCCAGTATTTGTTGTTATTAGTTTGTTTTATGATCAGAAAGATGATACGGGAATGGCTAGGTAGAGTGACTAGAGCACTGGCCCTGTAGTCAGAAGGACCTGAGCTCAAATCCAGCTTCAGACATTTAACATGTATTAGCCATGTGACCTTGGGTCACACAGTTTATCTGCTCACTTAACTCCAATTGCCCCTCCAAAAAGCAAAAAGAAAAAAAAAGAAAGAAAGAAGATATGATGACTTATCCATGTGTTAGAGACATAAAGAAAATAGAATGAGTCAAGAATGTCAAGGGGGTCCATGGCACACACAAAATACTTTTGGTGTTAGCACTGAGAGTAGAGACCATAAGAGGATTCAAAGAAGGCACTGTAGGTGTTTAGGACAGACATGAGGTGTGTCTTAGAGGCTTTGAAGGGAAATCAAGTGGAAGGGTGATTAGATTTATTCTGCTTGGTCCCAGAGGGCAGAATGAGGACTAGCAGGATAAGAATGGCAGAGAAGTCAGAGTTAGATCAGACATAAAGAAAAATTTGATAATCAGAGCTGTCCCAAAGTGGAATGGGTTGTCTCTGGCAGTGCAAAAGCAGCCCATTCTCTGTACCTGAAGAAAAGTGGTCTTCCAGTGAAGGGAGACTGACTAAGCAAATGGCAGGAATGCTAGAAAAGTACTTCTTCCTCAGGTATGAAGTTGAATGCATGATCTCTGAAGTTCTTCTCAACCCTGAGATTCTATAATCTTTTTTTCCAAGGTGTGTATGTGTGTGTGTCTGTGTGTGTGCATGTGGTGTGTGCATACACGTGACATGCTAGTATTTCTGCAGCAAGTGGGGGGAGAAAGTGAGGCAAACAGGTACTGTTTGAAGGGTGAGTTGGACAAAATCTGCCTTCCTCTTTTTCTTTTCTGTTCTTTTTTGTTAATTTAGAAAGCCTCCAGAGGCTTATTTAGCCCTGGCCAATCAAGCAGCTTTTGGACCACTAAAGTACAAGCAGACTTTGTCAGACATTCAAAGCTCTCCACAAGCTGGCCTCCACTATCTCTCCAGCCTTAGTCTCACATTACTACCCTCCGCATACTCTTAACTTCACCCAAAAAGGATGATTTGGCCCCCAAGCATACTGAGTGCTTTCCTGCCTCTGTGCCTTCCTTCTCTCTCTTTTTTTCCCTATTCCTGGAATGTTATCCACCCCCTTCTTCTTCACCTGTTGAAATGCTTACTCCATGCCTTCCTGATCCCTTAAGTCTCTCTAATAAGCTTCATCCTTGGACCTCACATAACACTATATCCTTCTCCACTTTAATGTAATTATTAGGTAATACTGTGCATTAATGCTATCCAGATTAGCATAGCTTTGACAATACTAGACAGTAAACTCTCTGAGGACAGCAAACTTTTCTTTGCTACTTTGTGTGTCTACCTCTTTACCAAGAATGGTGTTCGGCACAAAGTTGGTGTTTAGCTCTTCGGTGTATCTACTGTGAACAATTGTCTCTATGTGATATCAGATCATAGGATAATAGGATTAGAGCTGGAAGAGACCTAATGGCTCCTGTAACATTCAGTTCTCACCCCACTTCTATTTTATAGACCAAGAAACTGAGATGAGAATGAAGAGAGGAGAGAAGGGAGAACAGGTAAGAGCAAGGAAGCAAGATCAGATAGAGCCCCAAAAGATGGTTGGACTTCATGAAGTCCTGGAAAAGGACATGGAACAAAAGCGTTTCCATTCCTTGTTAATTTGTTTGGTTATTTGCTAGTGTGTTAAAGGTTAGGGATTCGCAGTAGGATTTTATTCTTTGTTTAAACTCAGGTTTAGTTGATTGATTTTTGACAATTGTCTATATATTTTTAAAAAATATAAACAATGAACAGGGAAAATGACCTCTCCAGAGTTGATTCCTTTGGATTATAGTTTGGAGAAAAATAAAGAGAATATTCCTGAGGATTCACATGACTTGAATTTATTCAGTTTGATTCTTCCTTCACAGATAACTCCAGGACCATTTATTGGAGAAAGCTGTTGCTTATCTACTCCTATAATGAAAAAAGAGTAGAATTCTTCCATCCTTTTGGAAGCTCACTAAAAAATAATTGGAAAATCAGAAAATATTTTCCTGTTTTTATTAATCGTCCTTCATGAAAGAAGATAACAACTTCCATCTGTATAATGCTTCAGGGTTACAAAGAACTTTCCTTACAACAAACCTGTGAGATAGGTTGAACAAATGTTATGTCCATTTGAAAGACAGAAAAAAACAGTTTCAAAGAGATCAAGTGACTTTACCAGAATCACACAAGTAGTAAATGCTAGAGAGAGGATTCGAGTCTAGGTCTTCTGTCTACAGAGCATAATGTAGCCAATGGTGGTGTGTCTTTCCCACCTTCTCTATCCACATTTCTTGGCCTGTACTGGGCATTGGAGATTTTAGCTGATTACAGACAGCTGTTTGGTTGTTTTCCACAAAAGCAGCTATAGGGGAGCAAATGTGAAATGCACCACTCCGGGCCCCCTGTGCATCAAGTGTCCAAAAAAGAAGCAAGGACTCTGAAGATGTCTTGGCTCACATTTCTATTATTGGTTTGTTTTCACATACCGGTTGTTCATCATCCACATTAAGTCTATAATCTATCCAATTATCCCATATTGAAAACCATGGTGCTCATCAGTCCACTCTGAGGAATGTGTATTCACAGACACATAAAGTATTTCTGGTGTCTCCAGGCTGGATGTACTTCACAAAGCAGGTTGGGAAGGTTCACATGAAGTCAGCTCAGTAGAGCCAGAGAATTGCAGAGCTAGAAGAAACCAGTCTTCTAGTCTATACTCTTCATTCTAACAGATGAGAAAACAGACTCATAGAGGGAAAGTGATTTGCCCAAAATCACATAGTAAGTTATAGTGAGAAGGACGAGAATTCAGATTTCTTCATGCCTGGTCCAGTAGTCTTTCCGCTACTTGTTTCATCATATCTAGGCAATTTCCATGGGCATCAAACATAGTAGCATCATGGGAAATCATGCTCTATATGAAGAAATGGGTGGAATGGAAAAGGAGAGCTTTCTGTCATCTGTTGAATAACAGTACTAATTCTAGGCTAAAGGTGGTATTTCTAAGACCATAGATCAATGGTACACAACTGGAACAACTGGCTGTTTTGAGTAAACACAATTTGTCTACATGGTCTTATGAATTATAGGGTGCTAGGTATGTGAGTTCTCTCACTTACATAGAAGACCCTCCAATCCAGGAATATGAAGGGCTAATCAAGCCTGGTCTGGGAGGCTGAGATAGCTGAGAACACTGGTGTGATTGTTTTACTCAAAAGTTTTTCATCTTCCAGACTCTTTTGGAAAAGGGGAAACCACAGGTTTGCTCCAAGATATCAGCTACTTCCAGAATCAGAGAATGTCAGAGAAGGATAGACCCATAGGAGTCATCAAGTCCAAACCATACCTAAGCAGGTCTTCTCTACATCTTTGACAAATGATCTCTGAGACTCTACTTAAAGACCTCGGGTGATGAGGAATTAAGTACCCTTCTAGATGGCTTATTCTACTTAAGAAAGCCCTAAATGTTAAGAAAAGTTTTCACAGCTTCTACACATTACTCCTTATTCTGTCTTCCATGGACGGACAGAACTCGTCTAAACTCTCATCCATAAGACAGTGGCCATAGCTGACCTAAGTTTTCCCTTTGAAACATGCCCAGATTCTTCAACTGAACCTTATAGTATCATAAATTTTAGCATTTAATAGTTTCTAGTACCCTCACCAACCGACATGAGGCAGTGAGATGGTACGATGGTACAGTGGGCAAGAGCCCTGGGCCTGGAGCCAGGAAGATCTGAGTTCAAATTGGGCTTCAGACACTTACTGTTTGGGTGATCCAAGGTAAGGCACTTAACCTTTGTCTGCCTCAGTTTCTGCAACTGTAAAATGGTGATGCTGATAGCACCTATATCCCAGGGTTGGTATGAGAACCTATGAAAATAATATTTGTAAAGTGCTTAGAACAGTGCCTGGCACATAACAGACACTTAATAAATACCCTTCCCAATTGCTATCATCTGCATATTCTTTAACTCAATAACACCCTTCCTAAAACTAGGTGCCCAGGGAGAAAAGGAGGGGAACAAGCATCTGGTCCTTTGTACTAAGCTACCTTTAAGGCTTTAGATGAACTATAAGTGAGTTTGGGAATGGGAGATTTTTAAAAAAATGTTATTTTAGACTCAAACACCAGAATACAGATACAGAAAAGAGAAAAGAAACAAAAATATGTCATAAACTTAATTATTGGAACTTAAATACAAACTAGAAAGAAAAAAAAGCATGTCATGTGCATAGTAGAATATAAAAGAGGATTCAAAATATGTATCAATAAATTTTCATTTCAAGAAAGGTTGTATGATAAATAATACACATTGTATTGAGAGATGTCCATTTTTGCTTCCTTCTAAGTTTTCTTTGGTTCTCTGCTGTGCACTTTTTCATTTTGTTCTTTTTTTCCCCCTAACCTTCCTCCCCAGAAGGCTACAATTAAGTGCAGAAATATTTCTCTATAGTTATAGATATACATAAGACTATCTCTCTCACTAATGAGGACAAGAGCAGGTCACGTTGGATTTGGAATTATCTCAACGTCATTTCCAAAATTTTGAAGCAACTAAAGAATTTCCAAAAGAGAATCTTCTAGAGAAATATAAATGGGGAACAGTCAAGTTCAATGGTTACATCCCCTTAGCCTGACCATTTGCATTCTTTTAATGGACACATAATACCCAGGATGAGGGAGATAATACTACAGCTGCCCTCTGTCTATGTAAGAATACATCTGTAATATTGAGTAATGGTCCTGGAGTTAGAGGACCTGGGTTAAAATCTTGCTTCTGACCCTTACTACTTAAATGACTTAACCTCCACCCCTGGTCTCAGTTTCTTCATTGGTGAAATGAGAGATTGGACAAGATGGCCTCTGGGGTCTCTTCCATCTTTAAATCTTTGAGTCAGGTTTTAGTAAGAGCTGGAAGGAGTGGGAGAGAAAACCATTTAAGATGAAGGGAAGTTTGTTGCCTATGGAATGGGAATTCCAGAGGATACTGTGAAAGGATTGAGTGGAATTAGGTTGAAACTTTTGGGTGGGTGGGTGGGATTAAGGAGCATGAGAATGAGGAATTAGCAAAAACAAGCAAAAAAAGGAAAAGGAAAACAAACAAAAATCAAACTTGCACTATTAGTAAGGAACTGGGATTGGAGCCAAATCCAAATCTTTTTCTCTTGCCATGTTTCATGGCCTCCTTGGAATTCTTTCTAATGCCCACACCAGACCTCTCCCACCCCTCCACCAATGCCTAAGCAACGTAGAACTCATCAGAACTGAACTTTCACATACCAAGAATATAACTACACACAAAACCAGTTTGGGTCAGAGATGGTTAGGTGGGAGAAGAGAAGAATCCAATTTACCAACTGAATATTTTGAAAGTAACCAGTCACTGTTACTAAATGTTTTCAAAATAATATGTTATAACTATATGTGTTATAACTACCTCTTTTTCAAATCCCCAGCTGTAATATGGACTAGATTCCCTCTGTCCCCTTTCAAAATTACTTGCTGCATCACTGATTCTATCCTTCATTTTAAGCCCAATCTCTGTAGAGCAAGGATGTTACTAACCCAACAGCTCTAGGAACTTGAAATCTTTTTTCCTGGGATGGGGGTGGATTTGTACCAAGTAATTGATATGCTCTTGGATGATCCTCTGGTGGTTGAGGGAATGCATTTGGAAGCTGTCTTGGTGTGTAAATGTCAGGGGTACGTTTCTCTCTGGGCCTCAGTTCCTTCATCTGTGGAATGGAGACAATAATATTTTCCTGATCTTTACTCAGGATTGTCATGGGAGGTAAATGAGAGAGCAGATGTTTGTAAATGTGAATTTCTGAAAGGGAATATTTGTCCCTCTGAACCACAAATCTTGGGATCTCAGTATGTTCTGAAATCTCCATTGAAAGTTTATAATTTGAGTTTTATCATCACCATCATTATGACTACTACCATCATTATCTAAGTCAGCAGATTTTGGCCCTGTGCCAGAGCCTCTTCTGGTAGCCTTTTCCTTCACATTCAGACACACTTTTTACCTTTCTTTGTACTATTTTTGGTTTATTTTGTTTGCATGTTTGGATGCATCTATGAGTTCTACAATGCTCACGTGTTGCAGGCAACCTCTGCTTTCAACTTACCCAGAATCTTTATCCCACCCTTTTCTGGAAATTCCCTTATCCCATGTTTACATATCCAGGTCCCTCCACTGCCCAATCTCTGTCCATGTCCCAGCCTGTGACATGGAACATGGGAAACCAATTAGATATACCTGAGAGAAAACTCAGGCTACCCTCTGAAAACTCATAGCTCCCGGCTGACTTAGTGAAGAAGAGCCCAAGGATCCTGTAGCACCACTAATTCATAATAATAACTAACACTTAAGTAACCATTTCAGATTTACCAAGAACATGACAAGTATTTTTAGATCCTTTAACATTCAGACCAACTCTGAAGGGAAGCAGAGAGCTGGTGAAATCCATGAGCCAAAACTGAGGGCAGCCTTTTCAAAGAGCCATCTCTGAGCACCATCTCTTTACTTAATGCGTCCTGAAGTTCATCACACCAAAGATCTAGGTAGTCTTACTTCAACTTTAGTTCAGCAATTGAGACTCCTTGTATCTGCCCAGCACCTGGGACTGAGAAAAAGATGAATTCACTTTGCCCAGAATTCTCTTCCCTTGTTCATGTTTTCCTATGTCCCCTACCTTTGCATGTTTCCTTTTAGACCTTGAGACTTCCCCTGTGTGAACTGGAATGGGAGAATGATAAAGGACTTAAAAAAATATCTATATATCTATATATATATCTATATTACCGAACTATCTGTTGCTTTAAAAATAAAGCAAAACAAAACAAAAAACTTATCATATAAGCTGTGTATTAAAGTGACTATGACTCTATGGTCATTGGGTCTGAGACACTCATTCCAACTAATCTGTTCTGACTCTAGGCTCACATTTATAAGGTACAATCCTAAAGACACATGGACTTTAAATATAGGGGTCAGATATTTTCTCACAGTCTGTGATTCATTATATTCCCACTTCAGGGATTCCAAGGAAAAATCTCTTAAACAAAACTTATGCTTGGCTCATGTCTAGGATTTCCCAAAAAAAGATTTATGGGATCTTGCTAGAAAAGTACTCAATGTACAGAGTATGTAAGGCATGGGACAGCTATTTAATTCCCCCACCACTAAAGAAAATGCTTAAAACACAAAAGATAGAATCCAAATATGAAATAGAAATTCCTGATTCCTCATATGTTCTTCTGGAAGGTTGGTACTCAAAATATTAAAACATGAAGCACATTGTAGGGCTGTAAAACTGGTCTTTCAACTTCATCTCAACTTTGCATTGCCCAAGTAAATAACTTGAGGTTCATGCATTCTAGCCAGCTAGACACACATGGCTTACACTCCTGGAAGTGGTCATCTCCTCCAAAGAAGGTTATAGTTGAAGAAAGCACCTTTTACAACTCATCACCTCCCCCTTTTGAGAACTCCAGACTTCTTAAGCCCATGAGGGAGTTGCCAAAGCTAGAAAAACCCATTTTAGGATTGCTATTGGTCATCTGTGCTTTGAAAGAAACACAAAACTGACGAGGCAGTGACAGACATAGAGTTTGGCTTGGTCTGTAAAACTTGTGCTGTCATGTGTGAGCGTCTGCCATGTGTAAGCTTCTAGGGGAGGAGGCTAGGAAGGAATCTTCTCCTACAGGAAGTCCAAGAGCAAACTTTGGAAGTATCAAACCCTGCAATCAGAAAATAGAAAGAAGAGAATGAGAGTCAAAGTAGTCTTTCTTGTTAAAGTCTACTGAGTGGGTAGCTCTTTCTCTTCAATGGCCAGTCCTCTTAAATGAAGGCCTCTGTGATAGAGAGCAAGGAGAGGAGGCATATGGAGATTAACTAGGAGAATCTGCTTGAGCATACTCTTTACCAAGACACCAAAGCATACGTCTCACTGGAAGTGACCAGGACACAGGCTTAATACTCCATAAGAAATGTCCCAACCAGAACACACGTGTCGCCTAAACTCTCCAGGGCACAGGCCCATATTGCATGCATTATCCCCTTTCCAAACTGAAAGCTTCATGCCATACCCACATTTTTGGTCTCCAGCACCATTCTATAGACACACTAGGCACTTACATGTTCATGGAACTGAATCGAATATCTTCCTCAATAAACACAGTATTGGTGCTTTGTCTAAACTTTCTGTGTGTCTCAGCACCAAGCACAGAGTTCTCCACTTGGAAGGTAGTAGTATTTGTTAAATGAATGAATGAAGGTCCTGTTAGAATCATTCAATGATTCCAAGTCTCTCAATATTATTAAAACACAGATTGAGATTTCATTGTGGCTAACATACCAAAACAAAACAGCTTATGATCTGAGGGATATTTATTTGGTGTCAAGGACACCTTGTTTATCTGAAAACTGAAACAGCAGCCTCTTGACTTAAGACATTCATTTCCAGACCAGAATGAGCCTCACACTCTACTCTTATCTTTCGGTTTATTGTGAACTTTCTGTCCTACCCAATAATTAGTACTGGCAGCTTTATATTGGTGCTTTTGTTTTCATAATTCATTTACTTTTGATGATATCATAAAGAGAGTATAAATTTCATCCCCCCTCCTCTCTAAGCTTTGGCCCAATGCCGACATCCACTAATACAAAGGCACTAATTGCACAATCCTCTGGTGCCAGCTGCTTTGAAAATGTCTTTGGCTAATGGACAGAATTAACCTTGTTTAACATACAAATCCTCAGCCTAATTTGCTACTGGAGCCCCGACTCTGTGGCTCCATGTCTCCTTCCACACAAGGAAGTGACTAGTTTATGATAGTCTCCGCAGCCACACTGGAAAGGTGAGTTAAGTACGATGAAGGGACCACCATTTAAAGAACAGGTATTTTACGGAAGAGGATTTTGAGTTGGAATAGACCACCTCATCTAAGATCATGTAATGCTTTCATCTTATGGATGAGTAAATTGAGGTTCTTAAAGGCCAAATCTCTTGCAGCAGAGCAGGGATCAAAATGGAAATCCTGTGATTCCATATGCATTAGTAGCCGGTTGCTTTTATTTTATTTTTTGCAGACTAACCACCACACTGAATGGTTCTTGTGAGACCCCCAGTGACATAAGCCCTAATTGCCTTAGCTAACATCTACCTCTGACTTCTTGGGTAATTCTAGTAATGGAGAAGTGTTTTCATGACTCTTTATTCCCTCTATGACAGCAGTTCTCAACCTTCCTAATGCCACAACCCTTTAATTTAGTTCCTCATGTTGTGGTGACCCCCAACCATAAAATTATTTTCGTTGCTGCTTCATAACTGTAATTTTGCTACTGTTATGAATCTATCTGATATGCAGGATGTATTTTCATTGTTACAAATTGAACAGAATCCACAGGTTGAGAACTGCTGCTCTAGGATAAAATATAAATGTCTGCCTTGCATTTAAACCCCACACTGTGACTCTCACCTACCTTTCTGGTCCTATTTTGTCTTCTAGCTGTTCCTGTATGTACTCAGGACACACAATCCCCAGGTCTCTGGGGGCCCACCACGTCTGTAACAGAGCTCCCTTCACATCTGTGCGGTAGGATCCCTCGCTTCCTTCCAGCATAACTCAAGTGGTACTTCCTACATAAGGTCTTTCCTGGCATCCGTAGTTGGTATCCCTTTTTACCTCTTGTAATTTGCTTTGTAGCACTTTGTGTCTCTTTATTCGTGTATTTGACCATGTGTTGTACATGATGCTCCCTCCTTCCATCCCTCCCACAGAATATCCACTTCTTGAAGATGGAGACCTTTTCCTTTTTGTCTTTATATCCCAACAATCAATGCAGTACCTGGCACCTAGTAGCTGTTGTTATGGTTGAGTTATTTCAGTAGTGTCCTATTCTTTGTGACCCCATTTGGGGTTTCTTTTGGTTTCCTTTTTTTTCAGTTTCATGTACAACCATCTTTTTATTGTACTATGCTAAAGAAATTCTTGTTTTATTCCACAAATTAATTTTTTTTAAGTATGTTTCGATCTGTATTCAGATTCCATCAGTTCTGTCTCTGTGGATGGGTAGCACTTAAATCTTGATTCCTTTAGAATTTTGTTAGATCATTGTATTACTGAGAATAACTGTCATTCACAGTTAGTTATTGTTGCTGTGTACAGTGTTGTCCTGGTTCTTCTCATTTCACTTTGCATCAATCACTTTGTGTAAGTCTTTCCAGGTTTTTCTGAGAGCATCTTGCTCATCTTTTCTTTTTTTCCCACTTAATAGTATTTTATTTTTTCCAATTACATGTAAAGATAGTTTTCAACATTCATTTTTCTAAGATTTTGAGTTCTAAATTTTTTCTCCCACCTTCCCCTCTCATCCTCCCTCCCTGCACCAAGACAGCAAGCAATCTGATACAGGTTGTAAATGTACAATTATGTTAAATGTATTGCCACATTAGTCATATTGTGAAAGAAGAATCAGAACAAAAGGGAAAAACCATGAGAAAGCAAAAAGTAAAAATACTATGCTTCAATCTGCATTCAAACTCCATAGTTCTTTCTCTGGATATGGATAGAATTTTCCATCGTGAATCTTTTGGAATTGTCTTGGTTCATTGTATTGTTAAAAAGAGCTAAGTCTATCATAGCTAATCATCACACAACATTGCTGTTATTATGTAAAATGTTCTCCTGGTTCTGTTCACTTCACTCAACATCATTTCATGTAAGTTTTTCCAACTTTTTCTTAAATCCACCTGGTAATCATTTCTTATAGCACAATAAGATTTCATTACATTCACATACCACAACTTGTACAATCATTCCCTAATTGATGAGCTACTATAAGTATTTTTGTACCTGTAGGTTCTTTTCCTTTTTTTATGATCTCTTTGGGATACAGACCTAGTAGCAGTGGTATTGCTGGATCAAAGGATATGCACAGTTTTATAGCCCTTTAGGCATAGTTCCAAATTACTCTCCAGAACGGTAGGATCAGTTCACAACTCCACTAACTAGACATTAGTGTTCCCATTTTCCTACATCTTCTCCAACATATGTATTTTCCCTTTTCTGTCATCAGGATCCACTCCAGGGACCCCACTGATAGCATAAGCCACTACCTAGGCCTTGATCTTATTGCTAACCTAATTGCTGAAGTCCCAGCCTGGGGTGACTCTGCTGTGAGACTCTGCTACTGGGGCCTGACAGCAGACCCCATTTCCATAGCAACCAGCAGCTATGGATGACATCTGGGGCAGATAAGCAGAAAGATCTCTCCTCCAGGGCAAGCCACCAGAAAGACTCTGTTACAATAGCAACACAGCAACCCAGCCCTGGGGCAGGCCAGCAGCTAAACTCCATACCCAAGGGAGGTGAAAAGGGATGCTCCACCCCCAGTACAAGCCAGAAGTGTAGCCTGTCCTCCAGAAAAAGCAAACAGCTAAGGCCTGAATCCCATTGAAGGCCAAGAATAATGCCTTGAGCCTTAGTAGATAAAGTTTGGCTCTCACATAAAAACACTAAGTCACAAAAAAGATCAAAAAATAAAATGAGCAAACCACACTCCCTCCCCCCCAAAAAAGGCTTTAGAAAATTACTATAGCAACAGGGAAGATCAAGACATCAACTTAGTAGAGGATAGTAGTGTCAAAATGGCTACATAAGAAAGATGTAATTTGCTCTCAGGCCCAAAAAAATTTCTAGAAGAGCTTAAAAAATATCTTAAAAAGCAAATTAAATACATAGAAGAAAAATTGAGAAAAGAAATGAGAATAATTCAAGAGAATAATGGGGAAAAAAAATCAATAGCATAGGAAAAGATACACAAAAATTTACTGAGGAAAATAACTCCTGAAAATAAAACTGGCCAAATAGAAAAGGAAATACAATAACTCACTGAAGAAAATAATTCCTTAAAAATTAGAATTGAGCAAGTGGAACATAGCGACTCTATGACACATCAAGATACAATAAAACCGAAAAAAAGTAAAAAAAAAGAAAAAGAAGAAAATGTGAAATTTTGCATTAGAAAAACGACTGAGCTAGAAAATAGATCCAGGAGAGATAATATAAGAATTATTGGACTACCTAAAGTGGTGATCAAAAAAAAAGAGGCCTAGAAATATCTTTCAAGAAATTATCAAAGAAATCTTCCCTGATATATTAGAACCAGAGGGTAAAATAGAAATTTAAGGTATCTACTGATCACTTTCTGAAGAAGATCCTTAAATAAAAACTCCCAGGAACATCATAGTCAAATCCCAGAGCTCACAGATCAAGGAGAAAGTAATGTAAGCAGCCAAAAAGAAATAATTCAAATATTGTGGAGCTGCAGTCAGGATTACAGAGGATTCGGCAGTGTCCACATTATAGACCTGGAGGGCTCAGAATATGATATATCAGATAGCAAAGGAGTTAGGATTACAACCAAGAATCACCTGCCCAGCAAAACTCAATAATAATCTTTCAGGGGGAAAATGGATATTTAATAAATAGAGGCCTTTCAAGAATTTCTAATTAAAAGACCAGAGCTGAATAAAAAATTTGACCTCCAAGTACAAGACTCAAGGGAAAGGTAAAAAAGTAAAAAAAGAAACAAGATAGAGAAAACATTAAAAATTCAATAAGGTTAAACTTCATATTTCTATATAGGAAGATAATAATTGTAACTCTTAAGGACTATTAGAGGAGTATACATAGACAGAGGGTAGAGTTATAGGTGACTTTGATGGAATGATACCTTTCACCCTCCCCAAGAGAAAAATAAAATACAGGGATGAGAAAAAATTGCACCGGAGAAAGGAGAGGGGAGATTGAATGGGATAAATTATCTCACATAAAAGAGTCATGAAAGAGCTATTAGACAATGGAGGGAGTGGCAGGTAAAACTTAAATCTTACTCTCATCAAAACTGACTCAAAGAAGAAATAATATACACTCTCAGTTGGATATAGAAATCCTTCTTAACCTATAAGAAAATAAAAAAAAGTACAGGGATAATAGAAATGGGGGGTGAGGGGAGGAGGGAGGGTAGATTGGAGAAGGCAGTGATCAGAAATAAAATACGGGTGAGGAGGGAAAGAGTGGGGAATAGGAGGAGGTGAAAAACAAGAGAAAAATAGCATGGAGGGAAATACACAGTTATCATAACTATAAATGTGAATGGGATGAGTTCACTCATTAAGCAGAAGCAGATAGAGAATGGATTAAAAATCAGAATCCTACAATATGTTGTTTAAAAGAAATGTGCTGGAAGCAGAGAGATACACACAGGGTAAAGGTAAGGGGCTGGAGCAGAATTTGTTATGCTTCAGCTAAAGTAAAGAAATAAGAAATTGCATTCATGCTTTTGGACAAAGCAAAGCAAAAATTGATCTAGTTAAAAAAAAAAAAGGAAGGAAACTGTATCTTGTTGAAAGATACCATAGACAATGAAGTCGTATCAATATCAAACATACATGCCAAATGGTATAGCATCTAAATTTTTGAAAGAGAAGTTGAATTAAGTTACAAGAGGAAATAGATAATAAAACTATACCAGTGGGGGACTTCAATTTCCCCTTTTTAGAACTAGAAAAATCTAACCAAAAAAGAAACAAGAAAAGAAACTAAGGAAGTGAATAAAATTCTGGAAAAGTTAGACATGATAGATACTTGGAGAAAATTTAATGAGAATAAAAAGGAATATAACTTTTCCTCAGTAGTATATGCCAGCTACACAGAAATTGACCATGTATTAGGACATAAAAACCTCACGAACAAATGCAGAAAAGCAGAAATATAAACCACAATCTTTTTAGATCATAATGCAATAAAAATTACGTTCAATAATGGGATAATGGAAAGAGAGATTAAAAATGAACTAGAAATCTGATAATCTAATGCTAAAAAATAATTGAGTCAAAGAACAAATCGTAAAAACAATAAATAATTTCATTAAAGAAAAAGACAACAATGAAACAACATATGAAAATTTATGGGATAGAGCCAAAGTGGTACTGAGAGGAAAATTTATATCTCTAATTGCTTACCTCAATAAAAGAGAAAAAAGTAGATCAATGAATTGAGCGTGCAACTAAAAAAACACTAAAAAAAGAGTGAATTAAAAATTACCAATTATATTTCAAATAGGAAATCCTAAAAATTAAAAGAAAGATTAATAAAAATTCAAAGTAAGAAAACTATTGGACTAATAAATAGAACTAAAATCTGATTTTATGGGAAAAGAACAATAAAATAGATATGCCATTGGTTAATTTGATTTAAAAAAGGAAAGAACACCAAATTAATAATATAAAAAAATGAAAGGAGTAATTCGCCACCAATAATGAGGAAATTAAGACAATTGTTAGGAGCTATTTTGTCCAATTATATGCCAATAAATTTGACAATATAAATGAAATGGATGAATATTGACAAAAATTAAAACTGACAGATTAATAGAAAAAATAAAATAATTAAATAACCCAATCTTAGCAAACAAAATTGAAAAGGCCATCAATGAACTTCCTAAGAAAAAATCTCCAGAACCATATGGATTCATAGGATTTCAATCAAACATTTAAAGAACAATTAATCCCCATATATCATAAACTATTTGGATTCCTACAAAATTCCTTTTATGACATATTTTTTCCCATCAAGCTATGAACTCCTTGAGAGCAGAGATTTGTTTTTGCCTTTCTTTGTATACAAAGCTTAGTACAATATCTGGCCCACAGTAGGTACTTAATAAATGCTTGGCGATTTGATTTGACTTCCAGCTCTAAATCTGTGATCTGTGACTACCATCTCCTAACTTCCAATCCTGATTCCTAGCTTTTGTGATGATCATCAAGCAATATGTATTCATAAGAGCATAGTTCTAAACTCCAGATTTTGCTGGGCTGCTAATATGCCCTAGGGCAAGTCTTTCAACCTCTCTGGGCCTTAGTTGCCTCAACTCTAAACCTAGGTGATTACATTAGATAATCTATAAGGTACCACTCAGTCTTGTCATTTTGTGATTCTATGACTTCGACAAAATTTACCAGTTAATTTTCTTTACTCAAACTTAGTAATTATTTCTCATACTCTGAAGAGTTCTTGATCAGTTACCTGTCAACACCCTAGTGTCTAAACACAAGAAGACTGTGTTGTCTTGACCTTAGACAAAAACATGTAGACAAAAATGTGTCCTACAATAGGATCTGGTTTAGCCTTATTCTCTACTGAGAAGAGATCTGGCAATCAGTGACTTGTTCCTGGACAGGTATTTTTTTTTCCAAGTCTTTCACATCCATTCTCATCTAATTTCTAAGGTCCCTAAGGGCAGAAATATGTCTTAGTCATCTTTTATCTCCCACAATGCTTTGCTTTAGACTATACCTATAATAGACACTAAGGAAATAGTTCCCTAATGAAGGTATCTCATTCTTGAGATGCAACATGACATAGGGGAAAGACTATTGGTCTTTGGTGGAATGTCCTGTGTCCTCCATTTCAGGTCTAATATTTACTAGTTATGTGTCCCTGGAGATGCCATTTAACTTCTCAAGGTCTCGGTTTTCCCACTTGCAAAATAGTGATGATCATACTTTCATCACATGCTTCATGAGGTTATTAGGTGACAAATGCTTTGTGGACCACAAAGGACCAGAGAAATGGAAGCTAGTATTATCATCTCACTCATCCTTTTCTTACTTTCCCTTTCATTTTGCTCTACTTCCTGGAAAGCTCCCTTTCCTCATAGCCTAGCAACCCAGTCTCCTTAGAATACTCTCACTGAAAATATTTTGGGAACTCCCAACACCATAATCAATTCCTGGGAAATCCCTTTCTGGGGCAGAAGTTTCCATAGGCACAATGTTCTACGTGTGATAACAACAACTGACATTTTTGGGACCCTTTAAGGTCTACCAAGTACATTCTATGCAATAACCTTGTGAGTGAGGTCATGCAGCAATTTTCACAGTCATTGTACAGATGAGGAAATTGAGGCTGAAATGAGGGAATTGGATGATGAGATCAATAGTTATTCCCAATAACAACATGTGAATAGAATCCATAGAATCAGAGTGCTCAGAACCAGAAGCTCTTATTGTAAGACATAGATTAGAGCTTGAAGGGAAATTGGAATATCAGATTGACATCTTTATTTTACAAATAAATTGAGCATCAATGGAGGGAAACAATTTGCTCAAAGTCATGGACCAAGTTAATGACAGCTAACAGTGGAAAGTAGGACAGAATGCTATAGTGGAGAAAGTACTGACCTTGGTGACACAAGAGCCGAGTTCTAATCCTAGCTGTCACTTATTCAGTCTTCTGTGGGACCATGCTGATATTTATTTTATTTTATTTTTGTCAAAGAAATCTCTAAATTCTGGGTTAGACCTTGAAAAGAGCCCTAGACCTGTTGTCAGAAAACAAATCCTAGCTCTTTCATTCACCTATGTGACCTTGGGAAAGTCATTTCTCCTCTCTAAACTTCAGTGACCTTCCCTATAAAATAAGAGAGTTTAAGATGAGCTCTAAATCTATGATCCTAGGAACTCAGATCCCTTGAATATGAGTCCCATGAATTTTCCTTTATGTCATACATTTGCCTGGTCCTCTTAAATCAAGTGAATTTACATATGTAAATTACTTAATAAGCTCTAAACAAATATTATTTAATTACATTAAAAAAAAAAAGCTCAAGCTATTTCTGTTCCATTGCCTCAGTCAAAAGCTTCTCCCATTATCTTCTCAGAAGAGCTCTTTCCAACCTGCGCTAACTGCTATGCCAACCTAGAGGTGAAGCAATATCTTTGTCTTGGAAAGGAAAACAAACCTCCACGCACAGATTTATATGCATTGAAAGTAGTGTCTCAGAAGGAGCTGCTCCCTGTTTTTACCCCATACATATAGGAAGGCAATTAGAATGGGAGTGGAAGGCCAAGTTCAGGGACTTGTCAGAGTATTCAAGAAAGTCCTGTAAGTGATTCTGAAATGAAATTGCTTTTATCCAGGGGCCAAGTTTTGGGCCAGAAGCCAAATATTTCAAGGGCTTCCGAGCCCTGAAAGGGCACGCCCACCATTACCATAAGCTCCCTAAGTCTCTTCCCCACCAACCTTTTGAACCGATACTTTTTAATGTGCTTCTTCCTGAATTGTGTCTAGGAAGGATTGATTTATGCTGTCTCTGTAGAATGAGGCCCAAACAAAGAGCGAATGAGTGCATACCAATGTTGTTCAATCTCCCACCTTTCAGAGAGCCCTGAAATGAGTAGAGTCCAGGCAGGACAAGCCATGTTGTACTAGACAGAGTACTGAATTTGGAGACCTGAGTTTGCATTCCCACCTTGCCTCTTACCAACCCTGTGACTAAGTCGACCCTCTTTTCTAGGTCTCAGTTTCTTCCTCCGTGAAATGAGAGGGCTGTTCTAAATGATGTCTAAGAATCTCTTCGGTTGCAGCTCTAGAATGCTATGAGAAAATGAATCCTGAATCCATTTCAGTTCATCTACACATACTACTAATCTATGTGCAATGTCTTTTGCTTCCTACTGGACCAATTAATGAAGTTAATGACAGTCATAATTGGGATGTATTGGAGAGTCAATTGTTAAATATTCAGTGTGAACACTTATACCTCAGAAACTGGCAAAGGCTACAAGCAAATGAGGGCTTGATTTCGTTTTGTTGTTGTTGATTGCCTAAACTTAAGAAAGTATTAATGATGCAGATTAAACTTAAAAAGTGAGTTAATGTATTTTTTTGAAAGTCAATTGTTAAACATAAACCAGAAGCCTTCTGTGCATAACTATATGTCATATAATTTAGGACTAGAATAAAACTTGGAAATAATTTAGTACAAACCCTGTTTTCTATAGATTAATTATCAGTGAAAGTGCATTTATTGTTTCCTATCTTTCAAGCATGGTTCTAAGCACTGAGGATACACAAAAAAGAGAGGGATTCCTGGACTTCAAGGTGCTTCTATTTTAAAGTGGATGGGGGCCTAGAGCAATCATCTGATGTTCCTTTTCTAGAAATAATACCAGTTTTATTACTATTTCCAGAAGAAAAAGTAGAGGCATTTGGGTCAGGTAATGGTGTATACAATGTTAGCAATCACTGATCAAAGTGGAGGACTGGAAGCAAGGTGTGGTGCTCTGTGGAATACTAGAGGGGATTCTTCCTCATCAGGGTAGCACAGCTCTGGTACAGCAGTTGTAGAGTAAAGTGATTCAGCATAGATTTAGCAACAGCAGCAACAGTAGAAGGGTATCTTGAAAGGATGATGTCTAGGAGAAGCCTGGTAGAGTCTGATATAGTGGGTACTCATCAACCAGAATATTTAGGTAAACTGTCTGAGGCCCACAAAAGAAAATCTCTTACCTCAGGTCACACAAAGTATTACTACCTTGTCATTTACATATGACAACCAGGCTTCAAACCTGGGTCTTTTGGCTCCAAATCTAGCGTTTGCTTGTCTTTTTAAACCATACCATATCAGAAATTTACTGGTTATCCATCTCACTCTCCTTGGCTAGATTTTCTTATAGAAGGGATAAAAGACTGGGTGGGATAGAGGTGCGGAATGTTGTGAGATTCACTGACAGAAGATTCAGAGTAGGGATGAGAATTCAGCAATGGGGAAAGTCAATGTTCTTTTCAAAAATGTCCCCACTGCTTCTCATATGATGAAGTTTTGCTTAAGGAACAGTACCCTCCAGTGTGCCAAAATGGAAGAGGTAGGCTACTCCCAGAAGTGTGAATCAAGCCAATGCAAATTCTGAGGGCTGGATAGAACTGCTGTCTGTCTGAAGGTATTTGGAAATGATTTTGCAAGATTCCTAGAACTGTTTCTAAAGTAGCCCATAATTGCAAAGGAAACTTGAACATTAAAATGGTTGCATCTTGGGATGCCAGGTTGGAGGAATTTTATCAGTTAGGAAAACAAAAGACCCAAGGAGTTTTTGGAACGGAGGGTAGGTTAATTAGGCACAAAGCATGCTTTGCCCCTATGTATTCTTACCTTACTGTCTCATCAATATATAGACTAAATTGCAGGCCCTAAGATAAAACCAGGGCAGGGCTGAACAATCAAGGGAAGGTTTTAGAAGAAAAGCTAGGAACAGGTACACTAATAGGAATTCGGGTCATTTGGTAGTATGAGACCCAGGCCCAGAGACCTGGTTTCTGATTTTAACTTGCAAGTATGACTTTGGATAACTCATTTTTCTTTCCTGGGATTCAGATTAATTCTCTTTAAAACAAGGGGATTCAGTTAGATGGTATCCTCCAGCAAAACAGTTCATAGTGTCTCAGATGCAGAAGAGAATTTAGAGATTATCTGATTCAATTTGCTCAAAGAAAATGAGGCCCAAAGAAGTTGGCGTTTGCCCCAGATTACAGAGGCAGTAAATGACAACAGAAGTATTTGAACCAAGGCCTTCTGAGCCCTATGAGTCAGATGATCAGTTAATCCATAAACAAGCATTTATTAAGGACCTACTGTGTGCCAGGCACTGTGCTAAGCCAAAACACTTTGGTACTGGGGATGCCAAAAGCAAAATGGAATAGCCCCTGACTTTAAGAAGCTTACATTCTAATAAGGAAGAAAAAAATATATACACATAATGATATATTGAATAATTATAAAATAAACCCTGGGGCAGCTAGGTGGTGTATTGGATAGAGCACTAAGTCTAGAGTCAGGAAGATTCCTCTTCCTGAGTTCAAATCGGGCCTCAGACACTTACTAGCTGTGTGACCCTGGACAAGTCACTTAACCCTGTTTGCTTCAGTTTCCTCATCTGTAAAATGAGCTGGAGAAGGAAATGGCAAAGCACTCCAGTATCTTTGCCAAGAAAAACTCCAGATGTTCATGAAAAGTCAGGCACAGCTAAAACAACCAAACAACAACAATGAAAATAAACATTAAGAT
The DNA here is from genome assembly GCA_028646515.1 of Pseudochirops corinnae. NCBI lineage: Eukaryota > Metazoa > Chordata > Mammalia > Diprotodontia > Pseudocheiridae > Pseudochirops > Pseudochirops corinnae. The sequence continues at coordinate 272,424,827 of CM053585.1, forward strand.
ATTTTGGAAGGGAGGGCGCGAGCTTCTGGGCAAAACAGAAAGGGTTTTGTGGAAAAGACGGAGCTTGAATGGAATCTTGGAGGAAACGAGGGATTCTACAAGACAAAGGTAAGGAGCAAATGTCCTTCAGGACCTGGGGAAGGTCAGCGCAATGGCTAGTTGGGTGTCATGTGCGAGGCCAGCCTGGGGGCTCACGTGAAATAAAGCTGGGAGGGTAGTTTGGGGTTAGGTTGTGAGAGGCTTTAAATGCCAGAAGAGACGGTCATATTTGATCCTAGATAGAATAGGAAGCTGCAGAAGTCTGCTGAGTAGGAGAGTGACATGGTGACGCCTATACTTGGGGAAAATCACTTTGATGATAAAGGGAACAGACGATTGGGCCGATATTTCCTCTGAGGTATGTAAGAGTCTGTAACAGCAAGCACCCTAGCATGCCTAGGGCGGCTACTAGCACAGGTTCTTAGATCTGCTTTTCTAAAGGAAAGCAACTCAAAATGGGTTAACAATCTTACTTTAATCAAACATATCATTTACCTAGTTCAGGGGGAAA
>CM053585.1:272425876-272470528 GCA_028646515.1 Pseudochirops corinnae
ATGTATGTATGTATTTATCAGGGCGTATTATCAGGGCAAAAACAGTAACAAGGCTCACATACTATTCCACCAGAGCTGGAGGAAGTGTGGGGCAATGGGGAGGAAAAAGTGAGTTTAAAGCCATAGAACTTGAGTTCAAATCATGACTGTGCCACTTATAGCCTTCGTGTAAGGTAATACATTTGATTCAGCCACTTATCTTTGGCCTCAGTTTCCTCATAGGTAAAATTGAAGAGTTGGACTACATGATCTATAAAGCTCCTTCTTTCCTAATTGAGCCATTTGTCTAATGAACCTTATACTTTACCTTTAAACAGATAAAATTAGACCTTAGAGATTAAAGTAAAGCTGACCTTACAATAACCATTAAGTGGCTCTGGCTATAATGTTCCATAGGCAGTAGAGCTGGGAGAGACCTCAGAGATTACCCAGTACTTTGTTGGAAAAGAGACTTAAATCTGGAAGGAACCACAGAGGACATGTTGTGTAAACCTCTCATTTTGGAAACTATGGCCCAGAGATATAGGAAGCTGGGGGGCACATTGGATAGAGCACCAGTATTTGTGGTCAGGAAGACTGAATTCAAATGTTGCCTCAGACATTTTAGAGCTGTCCAACCCAGTGCATGTCACTTAACCACTGTCTGTCTCAGTTCCCTCAACTCTAAAATGTAACTGATAATAGTACCTATCTCCCAGAGCTGTTGTGAGGATCAGATAAGTTAGCATATGGCAAATACTTTGTTTTGTTTTTTGCTTTTTTTTTTTGGAGGGTGAAAGGCAGGGCAATTGGGGTTAAGTGACTTGCCCAAGGTCACACAGCTAGCTAGTAAGTGTTAAGTTTCTGAGGCTGGATTTGAACTCAGGTTCTCTTGACTCCAAGGCTGGTGCTCTATTCACTGTGCCACCTAGCTGCCCCAGGAAAGTTCTTTGCAAATCTTAGAATTCTGTATAAATGCTAGCTATAAGCTATCTATTTGTCCAATGTTACATCAATTCAATTCAACGAACATTTTTCATTCACCTACTGTGTTGCTGGCACTGCCTAAGTAGCAGAATTTGGATTCATACCTAGGTCCACATCTACTACCTTGTACTGAAGACAAACTAGGGGGAAATGCAAGTGCCTACAGCTGAGCAAATCATCCTGACACTGTGCATTCCTCCTGTCCTAGGATCCTGCCTTCATTAAGGGTGGGAGTAGCAGACAACAAGAGGCAGTTTACCATGGGGCATGGTGACCAAGAATTTGCTTCTTGGAGGGGAGCAGCACCAAAGAGGGTCTAATGTGGTCAAGTTGACCTCCCAATGTGTTGTTTGAAAAATCAGCATATGCCAGTTGTGTTGGCTGGGACACAAAATAATTACAAAATTAGGAGTCAAGCCAAGATCATAAATGCACAGCAGCAGAATTTGGGAATCCCACAGTGATTAAACATTCTGCTCAATTCTCTACAAACCAAGAAGTTTTTATTCTCCCAAGCAGTGCAGGAAAACAGATCTTTCTTCCACTCATGGATGGTGTCATCTGCTAAATGGTAGCCTCGACTCAGTCTGAGAAGTAGATACACTTAACCACCAACACAAGTGAAGCATCTCTTCAAGTCTCCCTCTCACATGAGAAGCTCACATGAGACTTGATGTTTAGATGCCCAGAGTGGAGCATAAGAATTCTCCCTTCATGATTCAAGGGTAGTCATAAGGGGTTGTAGCTTCTAAGGCTATTGTACTATCCAGTATATTCTCCATCCCCTATATGATTCAATCTATTAACGTCAATTAGCTTTTACAAAGGGATAATGAAGCTGTAGCAAGCCAGAAGTTCCTGGATATCCTCCAGTTTGGGAGTCCACTTTTCCCTTGAATGCGCAAAGTATCCGGGCTCAGGCTTAACATTTCTTAATGCAAAATAAACCTTACTTTCCTTGCTGCACATGTGAAGTTCTCAGGGAGGGGACTCAAACTCAAAACACAAAGACAGTGAAGAACTTGTGTAGGGACCTCATGGAGCCTTACCAAGTGATACCTTGCAAAACCTGGGAATCCTTTTTTCCTCTTGTGGAGAAACGCTTCTTGAAAAAGATTGCATTTGATCTGGACCTTCAAGGGAGCTATGGTTTCCAAGAGGCAGAAATGAGCAGGGAAAATATCCCAGGCATGTGCCTTCCAAAAGCACAGAAACAGGAAGCATAGGGAACAAACAGTGAACAGTCCTCTTTGGCTGGAGCTTCCCTGTACCTTCTTCCTCATTAGTTACTGCCACTTTTCTCTTACTTGCTGGTCTAGATGAGGTGATTTTTATTCTTTATTTCTTCATTGTTTTGCATCATCATTATTTCTTAATATATTTCTCCCTCTACCCACAAGGACCTATCCTTTATCTAAAAAAAAAGAAAGAAAAATAGGAAAAACCAAAATTCTACATTACTAACCAATGCATCAACCAAGCACATACAATGTTCCATAGCCATAGTCTTTTACCTCTGCAAAGATGGGAAGCAGGAATATTCTTAAATCTCTTCTTTGAGGCCATATTTGGTCATCATAATTAGTGTTTGGTTTCCATTCTTTTGCCTTTCCACTTATATTATTGTATATACATACAATCTATATTTTCTTGGCTCTCTTCACTTCACTTTGAAAGAGAATATGTCTTTTCATGCTCCTTTGGAGTCTTCATATTCATCACTTCTTATAGAGCAGTTAATAGTCCATTACATTCATCAACCAACATTTATCTAGCCATGGCTTTATCAGTGCACATTTACTTTCTTTTGTGTTCTTTGCTAATGCAAAAATTATTGTAATACATTTTTTTGGTGCATATGGTACCTTTCTTCTTTGACCTCCTTGAGGGTATATGCTTAATAATGGGAACGCAGGTCGAAGTGTATGGGCATTTTAGTCACTTTTTTGGCATGATTCCAAATTGCTTTCGAGAGTAATTTGATCAATTTGTGATAATTATGATCATTGAAGTTTGTTTCATTATTGATATGACTTGAAATGCCTTGACTGTTTGAACTCCTTGACATCTCTGGGGATGGCAAGAGAAACAAGACAAACTGGCATAATTCTGATAAGCAATACTAGACTGGATATGTGTCATATAATCTTTATATGTTTCTTGTACCAGTCCAGAGAACCCAACTAACACAGGCCCTAAAGAATTATGTGTCTTTGTATGAACAGAATGAATAGTTTTTTAAATGAGCATGCCCCACTCTACAAATCATGGGGACTTGCTTTTCCAATCCCTGGAAATATTTATTCTTGTTCTTATATCTCACATATGAATTACATAAGATGCCCACCTCAAAGTCAAGGATGCTTAATGGGATATTTATACTGCCTCATAAAAGCTTTGTGCCCATACTGGCTTGTTTGTAACACGATTGCAAGATAATGCCCTTATTTTTGGTGACAAATTCTGTCATGTTTGCCTATTATTGGAATTCCTTGAAATACTTTGCTATTGGAATGCTCGTTTCCCCTTATGTGAGGTGGGAGAGGGTTAACTTTGTACCATATGCTGTGTATACGGAAGAAGATGTGACCCCTGATTGGTTGAGAGAATGTTAAGCAATGCTTTATACCTGCATAAGGGACATAATAGTGGCAGAAATACTTCAAAATAGAATTTCAAAGGAGGAAGTGGCAAGTTCAAACTTCTGAAGGGCTATTAGGAGCCCCTAGAGGCTTAAGCATGCAGGGCAGCTGACTTTTATCATGTTGCTTGACCTTTAGGACTTGCAGCTCTAAAGACTGCTGAGAACAAACCTTCTGAAAGATGTTTTTTTCTTTCTCCTGGTTTGAGCTGAGATCTTATCTCATTCTTACTTTAAGATGTCTTTTACTCTAGAATATTCTTTGCTATATTCTAATTTCCAGAACTTCAGTAATTTCTATTTGCTGTTTTGTTCAAATAATTTCCTTTCCTTGCTATGCACTGTTTGAGATGGTCTTTTATGTAAGCAGAGTTGTGTGGGAAGGATCTAAGCTGGCAACTATAAGCTAAGGCTACTCTCCCTCTTAAGAGAAAGCAGGGAAGAAGCTTTTTTTTTTTGAGGAAGGAACAGGAAGTTTTTTTCTCTACTCCCGAAGGAAGAGGGCAGTCCTCTCCATGGCAGGGATCAAGGAGAGGAGGCATGTTATGAAAGACAGAACAAGAATTTATACCCTAATGCAGTTAAACCCCCTCCCCCTGGCTGTCCCTTCTGCCACTGGCTAGGAGGCCGGCTCTCAGGCTTGGCTTGAAATCTGACCCAAGGGCAGATGACAAAGAAGCCGGCCACTGTCTCCTATTGGCAGGGAGGTGGGACTGTTCTTATTTAGTAAATGCCAAAGCAAGGGAGGGGAAAAGGTCACAAGCAAGGATGGAGATCAAAAACTCCTGAAAAAGGGCCTAATGCTTTTAATGGTGTGGCATACAAGGGTGGAGGTCTAAAACCCCTGAAAGGGGCCTAATACTGATGACAACAAGGGAAGGTGGGAAGGGTGCTAGGTTGTATAAACCCAGGACTCAGGTCTGTCCAGTCTTACAAAAGTCTCTCTGGTTTCCAAATAATTTCTCTCCCTTCTCATTCTGAGGAGTTTTCACAGAGGGTGCAGAGAGTGTACCCCACTCAGTCCCCCCTTCCTTTCATACTATCTGAAGACTTCTCACTCCAGTTGATAAAACTCATCCACTAGTTTATCACTTTGGAAGAAGCTTTTCTTCTGAGAACAATTTAAATATACCTAGACTAAATTCAAAGGATAGAATATAGATGTAATTCTTGTCCAATAACCCTCTTATAGGCAAGTCATTAAGTACTTATTAAATGCTTACTATGTGCCAACCTTTGTATTAAGCACCGGGAATACACACAGAAGCAAAAAGAAATTCCATCCCTGCCTCCAGTGAACTTAACATTCTAATGGGGGAAAACAACACATAAAGGGAAGTTGAAAAGGTGTGGCTGGGGGAAAGTAAGGGGGAGAGATGTAACATTAATGGGATTTAAGATCTTCCCTGCCCATTAATAGGCTTCACAGGGAGCCCATTAAGGGAAGTTTGCTTAGGGAAGGCTTGCTTGTAGGAAAGCTTTCACACCTTTTGTTAATTTCTAATTAGGTACCAAGTCAGGAGAGTTGTGATGCTTTCTGGCTCTGAGAAGTGTATATATACTCTGAGCTGGTATGTTGCTTTGGGTGCTTACTTATGAGAAGGATCTTGTGATCCTCCGGTAGAGATTCTGAGTGGTGGTATGTTCAGATCTCCCTTCCTGCTCAGATGTAGGGATCTTGATCCAGGGATGTATGTGAAGTATATAGCAATATTGCTTTGATTTAGCAATATTGCTTTGATTCAGGCAGTCAGAGCCCTGTCTGTTGGTCTTTATTTCTCTGCTTGAATTTTCTCTATATTTCCTCTAAAGTTCAGGGTGCTGACTTTTCCCCTGACCTAGTGAATGTAATTAAAAAAAGATTGCTGACCTCTTGAACAAGTATCTTTCCTAGTAAAGCAGATCTAAGAACCTGTGCTAGCGACTATCCCAAGTATTCCAGTGTGGTTGCCACTACAGGGGAAGATACCTGATTTGAGTCATTGATGAGAAAGAAGTCCAGACAGTCAGAATCAGAGCATGGAGAGGAATGAAAAAGTAAACATGGCTGGCCAGTGTCTTTTCTTAAAATTGAAGTTCTCAGAGAAGCTCAGTAATTAGAAGTCTATAGATCTCGTAGTAGAATTGCTTGGTCAAAGGGTATTCACAGTTTTATAATTCTTTGGGCACAGTTCCAAATGGCTCTCCAGAATGGTTGGATCAGTTCACAACTCCAACAGGGCATTAGTGTCCCAGTGTTCCTACATCACCTCCAACATCTGTCATTTTCCTTTTCTGTCATATTAGCTAATCTGATAGGTGTGAGGTGGTACCTCAGAGTTGTTTTAATTTGCATTTCTTTAATCAAAAGTGATTTAGAACAATTTTTTCATTTGACTATAGATAACTTTGATTTCTTCATCTGAAAACTGTTTGTTCATTTCCTCTGACCATTTATCAATTGGGGAAACAAAAAAGACTTCTAAGAGCTTGCTGCTTCCCTTATTATGATAGTCACAGGTTAAGATTTATCTACTGGCCTAGGAACTCCAAGTAATCACCTCTAAGTGTGCTGACTCCCTTTGGAAAACCTTGTTCTTATTTGACGCTAATTCTTCTCAAACTGAGGCTGCTTGTCCCATTGTTCAAAGAGTTTAGAATTCTGCTTGGATTGCCTTTGCAAGTGGCAGTGTTCCTTGGAGAGAAAAATGGTTGTCCTGTATCACTGCAGAAACCCGGATGGATTTAAATGATTACATCTGCCTTGTGTGGAGGGGTCCAGAACAGAGATGGAGGTTTACTTTTACTTCTGAAATAGGATACTTGATCTCCTCCTCCTCCTCCTCTTCTCCTCTTTCTCCTTCTCTTTCTCCTCTTTCTCCTTCTCCTTCCTCTTCTTCTTCTTCTTCTTCTTTTTCATCTTCTATAATTAAATCTCTTCGGGGGGGTACAAGATAGAGGAGCCTTTTTAATAGGAAAGAGAGCAGGAAATAACCCACTTCTTCTTAGACCCAACACTGGTTTTGTTGTAGCACTTGGTACTGGAGTAAATTCAGAGTGGAGGTACCCTTCCTTTTATGGGAAGGAGTGGGGCCCTCTCTGGAGCATTCCTGGAGCCAGAGAACCAGCATAACTACACAAACACCAAGCCAAATCAATTTGGTTTCTTACCTGAACGGTGAAGGGATAACTTCCAGTTCATGAACCCCAAGTCCTTAATCCCTATAGAAAAAGTTCAGGGAACTCTGTAAGGGACCAGGCTTTCTCTCTTCCATGAGAGGCTTAATTTATTTTCATTTCTAATTTTCTTTTATTTATTGTTGTGGATTCTAGAAGACCTTTTCCAAGGACCAAGGACCAAGGACCAAGGACAAAGACCAAGATAGGAGATAATCTATTAGAACTTTGTAAAGTTATATTTGTTTGTTATATTGTGTCACCAGGTATTTGGAAGTTTGGAAGAATGTTAATTATCTGATTTGAATATCAATTCTGCCACAAAGACTTTTTCTAAGACTATTGCAAGGCATTGGAAAAAGCATAAAAAAAAAAAAAAGATGATGCTGAATTCCACCCCCACCTCACCCTGACATCACTAAAGAGGATTTGGAACTATGAACTGCTCAGGTAATTTTGCTGAGGATACCATATATTAAAACTAAGAGCACAGTGTAGGATGGGGATGGTTTGATAAAATCAGTCAAGTCACTTCACTACACTTAAAGCAAGTAACAAGATGCTAAGCATTAAAACATGTGTCAGGTGAGGACTCATCTCAATTCTTCACTAGGTATTCCTGGATATCTCTTTGACTCAAAGATATTTTAACTACATGTGACAGGACATTTATTCTGTTTTAGTGAGACATTTAGTATCACCTAATGAGGGGGTGCATAAAATCAGGGAGTTAGTTCAGAACCCACGAGATCTGAGCAAACTGAGGAGACAGTTCTACTAAAGGCTTAAGAAGGAATCAATGATGGAAGGGTCAAGGGGAAAGTATATGTGAGGAATTCCTCCACATGCCATAATGACAACAAAAGAGGAGGCCCAGAATGAAATGCAGTGGGTTTTGCCTTTACACAATCTCATACCTCCCCCCCTTCTATACTCATCTCTTCCCAAACACTCATCTTCATCATCAAACATTTCATCTTTACCTGTTTTAACATCCAGGACCTGCTTACTCTTCATATTACTGACTTTCTGGTTTCTGATTACCTGCTTATTCTTGGCCACATTTGGAATTTTTGTCCACTTCTGGACATCTTTATTTAAGAACATTAGAAACACTAGGGCTTATCTGCTTGACAACAGTAAAGTGACCAGGATGGAAAAAATGCTGGAAACTATGCCCTGTGAAGGTAAAGGGAAGGAACAATGGCTATTTAACCTGGAGAAGAGAAGATATGATTATTATTTTCGAATGTTTGAAGAGTTGCCAGATGAAGAGGAATTCCAGTTTGTCTTTTTTAGCTCCACAGATGGCCAGTGGACAAAGTGAGAGGATTCTAAGAAATCCCTAATAATTGGTATGCAAAAATGCCATGGCTTGCCTCAGACGGTATTAGAACTCTTCAAGGGAAGGTTGGATGATGATTTCGAGGTGATGTTATCCAATTCAATTTAATAAGAATTTATGTGCCAGATGCTTAGTATACAAAGCAGAAAAAAAAAAATCAAAACCAAAAAGAAAGTAGTCCCTTGCCTCAAAGAGTTTATATTCTACTACACCACTCTGTATTTTTGTTTCCATACATTCTCTCGTAGCTGCCGCACTCTTTCCCAACGAAGACTATTAATCCTTCAGGACTCAATCCTTTATTCCTCTCAAGATTATGTTCCAAACTTATTGCTCCACCATGACCTAACAGCCTTATCGCTTTGGAAGATTGCCCTGCCCCTGAGACCCTTTTCTCTGATGGATGAGTTTTCCTAAGAAGATGCATTTTAACAAAAGTGCCCAGACCATCTGTGCTCATTCCTTCATCCTTCTCTGAGCTCTGTTCCAAAGACTCTGAGTTTCCTCCTCCACCATGATCCTTAGTGGTACCTTCTCCCATTCTTCTTCCCACTAGAATGTAAGCCCCTTGAGGACAGGGACTATCTATGTTTTCATTTTTATTTTTATCACCAGCACTTATCATGGTGCCTGGCATATGGGATGCACTTAAATATTTGTTCCTTCAGCTCCAGCCCCATCTCCACCAGGAAGCCTTCCCTGACAATTTCAGCTTACAGGTATCCATCTCTTTTCTGAGTTCCTGTAGTACAGGTTACTGTTTGTCAGGAACAAGGCACACAGTCTATCTTGTAAAAGAATTTTGTTCCTATATCACTCCTTCGCTAGACTTTGAGTTCTGTGAGGGCAAGGGCTGGGCCCTATACCTCTATATTCCCAGCAGCACCCAGCCCAGGATCTTGCCTGCACAAGGTGCTCAGCACATTATGATTCTGTGACAGGGACTACCAGCAGGGCACTCAGATAGAATTCATTCTTCAGATCCCTGGGAAGAGACCAAATGACCCATGAGGTCAGTTCTAGCAGGAGAAATCTAAGATTCTATGGCCATCAATTAGCTGGTTCTTCATTCTTCATATGGTCAATTGTCAGCTTCTTTGAAATCATGCCCAGGATCCAGACCCCCATCTGACAAGCCATTTCCTAGTTCTACCCCATTCCCAAGCACAAAAAGCAGTTGATCACACTCGAGAAATTGTCTACCTTCAAACAAGGCCTACAAGCTCATTGAATTAGAGATTTAGGGCTGGAAAACCACGTAATTCAATTGTTTCATTTTTTATAGATTCCCAGGGAAGGTAAAAGCTTTACCCAAAGTCTCACAGGGAAAAACCATGAGAAGGAGAATTTAAACCAAAGTCCATTGACTCCAGAGTCAGTGATCTTAACATCCCAAACCAGCACACTCCTAAGATCAAGTCTCTGACCTTCCTTCACACAACATAAACCTGTGGCAGTCCTCACTTCACAAATCAAGATGTCCCCAAGCCTGAATGCACAGAGTCCTCAAATAGCCCCAGTGTCTCATGAATGAAATGTTGAACATTTCATGTATGCGAGGCTGTGGGCAACACCTTGGGCACTCTTTTACAGGGCAAGCACTAAGCACTTTATGTGACCAGGTCCATTAATACCAGTATCATACTGGAAAGGAGTCTTAACAGAGAATCATAGGATTAGAGTAGAGGAGGAAGGGACCTTGGAGATCATTTTACCCAACTGATTAATATTACAGATGAAGAAACTGAAGCATAGAATCCTGGCTTGGTTCTGGTCACACCATAGTCAGAATTTGCACCAAACTCCCCTTTTCAAATCCAAGTGTTCTTTCTAGCACACCATGATGCCGTTTCAGACAAAGAACTCCTTCAAATGTGATCCTTAGGTGCAGAAAATATAATTTCTCTCTGCAGAAATATACAGTCATTAGGGAATAGCTCCCTTTCTATTTTGGTATCAACAAGTTATGAGCAGCGGGATCCTGGTGCAACAAGAAAATTACAATCGTGCTGTTACTTTTATCACAATTCATCACTCAACAAATAATTACCCTCTTTCTCCGGCATCCTAATGCAGCCCTTCTAATTATACTATTGTTGTGCTTTATGTCAACTGAACAATAACTCAATTGTGTAGCAGGATGCTTAACTGAAGACCCACTGAGGAATAAAATGGTGAGGAATTAAAGATATTAATGAAGGGAGCAACCTAGGGGCTGAAGGGGACAGCCTTTCAAAGCTACCTGGTCTCATTTTCTCTAAATTACCATTAAAAATAGTTCTCTTTTTTCTCTTTTGCCTTAGCTATATAAGAGCACTGTCTTGATTCTGTTATATGCTTAGTGACTGATTTTAGGTAAGTCCTCTTTAGCTCTCTAGGCCTAGGCCTTTCTACCTATAAAATGGGAATAACTAATAGCCATAATCCACAAACCTCCAAGGGGTGTTGAGAAGGATTAACTAATGAATGAGAGAAAAATCCTCTTCAAACATAACACACCAAACAGGGCCAACTAGCAACTTCCCATCGCCTCTTTCCAAAATCATACTTGGCGTCCCTCTCTGAGAAACTCTGTAACAGTCAAGAGCCAACTCTCCCTCGGGGAAAGTGGGAAGGCAGAGTTAATTCTTTTGAAGGGCAGAGCAAAAAGTGCTAATGGAAGAGGGAGAAGGAAACCAGGCCTCAATTCAAATTTCTGGGACTCATCTCTCATCATCTCTTACTTCTTATTCAATACATGCCCTCCCTGTGGTGGGAAGGAAGAGGAAGTGAAGCTCTGTCTTGAAAGCTACAATTCCCCTTAAACTCTGGTCATATGCCAGTTCCAAAGTGGGAAGAACTGAATCCAGACCTTTAGGAGGCAATGGTGTAATTATTGCAATGATGTATTTGACGCTTTGTGAAGAAGAGAACTGGGATTTCAGTGACTTCTGTGTGCAAAAAAAGGCTTAAGTTTCCTAAGACTTCCTAGCGCATGAGTTTATGTTGACACATTTGAGCAAAAGGAGGACGGAAAAGCATAATGCTCTGAAGTCTTTGTTCAGCTAATTTTTTCCTTTAGGCTGAGCTTTTTCACAATGATTGCATACTAGTTACAGAGCAGTAAATTCTATATTGAGGCAGAATTTCAAAGAATGTTAGAGCTGGAAGAGGCCTTAGAACAACCGAGTTTCAGATCTGGAAGAGACCTCAGACATAAGACATACACCGTCAGAGTTGGAAGGGACATTAGAACATAGAACATCAGAGATAAAAGTGACCTTAGAGCAATGGGGTCAAACCTGAGGCCAAAGGGAGACCACTAATCCATATGTAAGGATCCACGTGGAAAGCATACTGACTCAACTTTAAAATGTCAAGTTCGTTTGCTGTTCATGTCATTTTTCAGTCAGGTCCAACTCTTTGTGATCCCATTTGGGGATTTCTTTGCAAAGATATTGGAGGGATTTGCCATTTTCTTCTCCAGTTCATTTCATAAAGGAGGAAATGAAGGTAAACAGGGTTATGTGATTTGCCCAGGGTCACACAGCTAGTAAGCGTCTAAGACCAGCTCTGAACTCAGGAATATGAACCTTCTAGACTCCAGACCTGGTATTCTATCCACTCCACCAACTAACCACCCCTAAAATGCCATGCTATCTCCATTTAATTTTATTTTTATTCATTTGTTAAGTATTTCCAAATTATATCTTAATCTGGTTTGGTGACACTTTGGAGAACTTCTGCCTTAGAGCATAGAACATTAGAACTGTGATGGACCATTGATCACACATGTCAGAGCTCTAAGAGACTTTAGAACATGAAATAACAATACTAGAAACATTTCAAAATGTTTAAGCTGGCAGGAAACTTAAAAGTACACCCGAAGATGATTCTCTCATTTTATAAATGACAAAATCCAAACCTAAATTTGTTCCAGGTTGCACAAGTAGGAAGTAGCAGAGACTCAGGTTGTCTGACTCTGAATCTGTTACTTTTTCCTCTTAACCATATTCGTAACTGACCAAGAAGCAATTAACAAGACTGGCCATGTGTCCATCAGCAAAGGGGTTACAGGACATTTGGGGTATTTCATTCCAAAGGCATCCCAGAAATAATTATGGGATCTGAAAGGTTAATGTATCCTGGAGCTGAGGAGGGTAGGCATTATGACTAAAAGCCATTGCAAGTTAGGGAAGCAATGAGAGTCTGATTTTACGGGATATTCTTTTATCAGAGGAGTCATTGCAGAGCAGCAGACAGTCAAACAAGTGGAAACTAATGTGCAGTTTAGCCATTCCTCAGATAAAGATGTTGGTTATATAAAGAGAGAGGAATCTAAGCTAATAAGATGACTTACTAGCCATCTAGCACCTAATTCTAGATATCAGATAAAAATAGCTAAGTTCAGGGTTCCAGATCTGGTTCTATGATGACACGGATAGAAATAATGGATTCTAGGCAATTAGAAGCAAAGGCAATTAGAAGTAATAAGGTTACTATAGACACAATTGTCTGATTCTACTTCTACAGATCCTTTAATGAGCTCTTAAATTCATTAAATCTCAAAATTAGAAAAGACTTCCGAGGGTATCTAGTTCAATACACACCTGATCAGGAATTCCCTCTATAACATGCCCAGTAGATGGTCATCCAGTCTCCAGTGGAAGACCTTCAAAGGGTGGGGAACTCATTACCTGATGAGACCCTCTATTATGAGGCTTTGAGTCCATTCTTCTTGTTAGAGAATTCTTCTGCAGTCGAGTTGGTAATCTGCCTCTCTGCTCTTCCTCCCATTCTTCCTAGCTTTACTTTTTGGGGTGCAGAGAAAATGTAACGCTTCTTTAGAGAATGATTTGGTAGATACTCAAAGACAGTTGTAACATCCATTCCCTGAGGCTCCTCATCTGCAGTTGTAACACCCCCAATTCCTTCAGCCAAGTTTAGTTGCTCCATCTTGGCAATTTCCTTTTTGAAATGTGTCTCCCAGAAGTCAATAGCAAGAGACTGACAAAAAAGCCAATTGTTGATGATTGTGCAGCTAGGCGTCACAGTGGATAGAGTCCTGGGCCCGGAGTCAGGAAGACCTGAGCTCAAATGTGAATTAAGATACGTTCTAGATGTGTGACCCGGGGCAAGTCACTTACCGTCTGTTTGCCTCAGTTTCCTCATCTCCACCAAGGGGATAATAACAGTACCTTTCAGGGTTGTTTTAAAGATCAAATGAGATAATAATCATAAAGCCCTTAGCATGGTACCTGGCAGGTAATAAGCACAATAAAATTGTTAGCTACTATTATGAACATTAAATTATTTATCACTATAGTGTCCCCAGACATAGCAATGTGGCTCCAGCCTTATTTAGTCAGTGAGATACATGAGTGTAGCAGGTTAATAACACCATTTCAGCAGGAATCTAGACAGCTATAATCTCTGTCTGGGCATAGCCTGGGGCTGTCTTCTTATGAAGATATCCAAATCAGATGTGATCAGTTCCATACTCCTCAGAAAGTCAGAGACTCAAAAACACCAGTTCTCCCACTCACTATGTCTATATAAAGCACAATAGATCAGATCGACTAAATGCTGCTCCAGCTACTTATCTCTGGCTTGCATTTCGGAAATATTTACTTAATTTTAAAATCATGGCAAAATCTCCTCTGTGTCACAGCCCAAGCATAACTGCAAATGAAAATTGCTTATAAGGTATTACCTGGAAGTATCATATTGACACTGTTATAATGTCAATTTTAAGTGAAGCCTTTGCATGGTGTCCTGAAAGTCTGTCCCAGAGTGCTCTCCCTAAAGTGAGCACTTGTCCTGGGATTGGAAGGCAGGTGCATGGCCAGGCAGAATTATTTAAGCCTCACAACTTCCTCAACTCCCAAATATCAGCGATTATATTCTCAAATATGCTTTTATTACTTCCCCCTTCCCATTTCTTTCCTGCTCATTCATGGATATGAAGAGAATAGTTCGAAACTTTGCAACTAAGCAAGCCTACAGAAATGCTTAAACTGCACCATTCAGGCTTGGAAAATCCCCTGAAAGGTCTGATTTGTTTAGAGCTTTTAAGAGGTAGTATATGGTGCAATGCCGAAATAGTATTTGTTTGGGAATCAGAGAGCCCAGCTTTAATTCTCAGCTCTGCCATGTGCTAGCTATGTGATGTTGGGTGATTCAGTTCAACTTTCTGTGCCTCAGTTTCCTAATATGTAAAACTGGAATAAAGATACTTGTGTAATAACCTCCCTGTGTTATTATGAGGACACTACATTGCAAACCTTAAAGAACTACAGAAATGTGAAGTGTTATCATATTAATCCAATAAGCAGCTATCATTATTCTTACCTTTTTCATTTCATGTTAAACAGACTGCAGTCATGTTTATGCAATCATGATGAATATAATTAGACATGACACATGGGATCTGCTTGATCTTTCCAGAGACTATCTTCCTTCTTCCTTATGATCCACAGATGGACAGATATGACAATAGTTTATTCCTTAGGGTTTCCAGGAAATAAAGCAATATGCAAACTAATAAAACTAATGTACACAATGCAGTGCACTTAAGTTGATAAACAGTGTATATTTATGCACCTTGCTATCTGTGCTAAAGATCTGGTTCCTCCATTAGTAGGAATAAGGAAGGATTGAGTTTTGTCAAGTCACTTGACCTTGGTGGGCCTTGGTTTTCTCATCTATGAAATGAGAGGATTGCCAATCAATCGTTCCAAAAGCCTTTTTAAGTACTTCCCATGTGTCAGGCACTGTGCTGAGCACTAGAAATACAAAGAAAGGGCAAAACAACCCCTGCCCTAAAAAGCACACAGTCCAATGGAGGGGATAATATGCAATTAACTAGATACATAGAAGACATATGCAGAGAAGATGGAAAATAATCTCACTGGTAAGGTACTACTGGACAGGTCCTCTGGTAGAGGCGGAATTTGAGTTAAGTGTTAAAGGAAGCCCGAGGCAGAAGTGAGGACGTAAAGAATTCTAAGCCTGGGGAACAGCCAGGACAAAGGCATGAAGGTAGGAGATGCATGTGAGGTCATGTGAGAGGCAATGCAAGTAGGTGGGTGCTGTTGAATCATAGAGCGTGTACATGCACAAGTACAGTAGGAAAAGATGGGAAGTTTAGACATGGGTCAGATTATGAAGATTAAATGCAACACATATGACTTCTATTTGTTTCTGGAGGTAATAGGGAGTTATTGTAGTTTACTGAGCTAGATTGGACTAGACCTTTACTTTCAGTTGCTGAAACAGCCCTTCCATCTCTAAAGCTATGTATGACCCAATGACTATACTAAAACTATATAGAAGGGTAGCTATCTTATAGGACTTTACATTTTCTAAACTGCCTTCCTAACAACTTTGGGAAGAAACTGAGGCAAAAAGGGTTAAGTGATGGGATCGCACAGCTAGTATGTTTCTGAGGCTGGTTGTGAACTTAGGAAGATGAGTCTTCCTGATTCCAGACTCATTACTCTATGACTTAGCTGACTAACTGCCCCCCAACAACAAAACAAAATGGGTAGCTATCTTATAGGACTTTAAATTTTCTAACATGCCTTCCCAACAATTCTGGGAAGCAAATAGCATATTATGATACCTCTTGTACAGACGAGAAAACTGAGGCTTAAGAGGAATGGGAAGCTGCTTGCCCAAAGTCTCATGGTTAATAAGTGTGAGGTACAATTCTAATGTAGGTCTCCTGAATCTTCACCAATCGATCTTTCTCCTTCACAACTTTCCAAATTATGTTCTCCTTAAGCTTATCTTCATTTTGTGTTATAAGCAATATTTAGCTGGAGCCAATATTTAGCTGGAGAAAGCTGAACAAAAATTGTCCTTATGGAATCATCTGCTTGAATGTGTGTGTGTGTGTGTGTGTGTGTGTGTTTGTGAAAGGGGAGGGGGGATGAAAAGGGGGAAGGGTCTTATCCTTTGCTGTCCTTAATGGACCATTTATTTTGTCACTTTGTCCTAAATAACCTGAGATACAAAGGCTTGCAAGTTAATGGTTGTCAGGTATTGGGGCTTGGGGAACCAAAGGAGGTAAGCATGGAATGCCATTCCCTGAGTATGAATCTGAAAACAATCTTCTTATCCTGTGTTATCTGATGACCAGATCCTGGTACCATCCTGTCTCCCCCTCTGAGTTCCACCTTGATGTACTCAGGATCTTGGTAGATCAGCTCAATTAATCAGAGAAGCATGGCTTAGAACTAAAGACTCAGACACAATCACCCAAAATTTAAGAGGGTGGTAGGAATATTGTTCCCTCAAGTCATTTGATAAGAGTTAGGTTGCATTTTATGAATGACGTGATGTAGTAAAGAGAACACTAGATTTTGGAATTAAAATATATGGTTTCATAGAATCATAGATATTGATAAGTTGAGGAGAAAGGAAGGCAGCAAAGGGAAGGCAATAAGCATTTATATAATTCTTTTTGTGTGTCAGGCACTGTGCTAAGCACTTTTTTACAAATATTATTTCATTTGATAGGCAAGTAGATACATAAACAGACAGATCGGTAACAAAAGCATTCATTGAGCACTTCCTTTATGTCTGGCACTGTGAAAAGCTCTGGAATTACATCCACAAACAAACCTCAAGGAACTACGAGGAATGGCAGATGGCAACACACACGATGGAGCTGGAAGCAAGAGTGGTATTCAGCATGATGCCGTGGTGTGGAGATGATAGAGAAATGAGGTGAAGGCCCAGTTCTGGTGAAGTTAGGGTGAAAGCTCACTTTGTTAGAACCTGCCAGCAACAAGGGCTTTTGAGGTCATCTCTTCCAGCCTTATCATTTTCAAGACTTGTTCAAGATTCCCACTCCTGCTCAATCCCAGACTAGGTAAGTAGCCTAGCTTTATCTTTTGTGTTCCCTCCTTCCTATTTTCCTCATCCTTAAAATCAACAGGTTAGACTAGATGGTCTCTAAAGTTCTAGTATCCTAGAATGAGTATCACTTACCACTCCCATGATGTTGGCCATATAATACACTTCCCTTCTCCCCGACACTCATGGACATCTGTCATACCAACTCTTAAAAATCACTTCTCTCTTGTGCTTATACCTAATACCTGGTTCAGATAAAATGCCCACTTCAAGGCCAAGGATACTATGATGCCTCATGAATGCTTTGTGTCTAAATTGGCTTGTTTATAACGTGACCACAAGAGCATGCCCTCATTTGGGAGGGCCCACTGGAGAATTCTGCCATATTTACCTATTATTGAAATCCTTTGTAATATTTTGATTCAATCTAGGTTACTTAATAATGCTAATAATAACATCACTGAGATATATTTCATGAGCTAGCCCTCTAACTGAACATGGCATGACTTTGAGGAGGGCACTATTAGCTCTCATGTGAAACAGAAGTAATGGAATACTGTGATGTAGCCCCAGTGTTTGGGAATCTGTGAGGCACTTAATAAATATTGATTGCTTGGGGCCAGTATTGACTATAAGTTCAAGTACATTTGTTCTTGTTAAGAATCCTTGCCAATTAGTAATCTTGGTTAGTGTTTCTCTTCACATACCCGCCTCTCATGAGCCTATAATCTTATTAAAATCAACAACCATTCCTTAAGTCCTACTATGTGAGAGACACTGTGCTAAACACTAGGGCTACAAAATTCAGTTGTTTTAAACTTAGGTTCAGAAGAGATAGCAAAGGGACCCTTCAATCATATCAATTTGTTGACACATGTCTCGCTCCCCTTCTCTCCCCCCAATGCCTTAGGGTAAACACTATGGGATTATGATTTTTTTTTTTTTAATCCACAGTCCAAAGCACAGGGTCCTACATAGAGAAGGCTCTCCATTGAATGGTTCCAGCTAAGCCTCTGAATGGAATGCATCCCTCATTCTTCCTCTTCCCAGAGATGCATGATAGGTGATATACCCCAAAGATCAAATAATGAGATGCCTTCAAAATTATTACCCCTTTTAAAAGACTTCACCTGCCCCCACCCCCAGCCTAAGTTCTTTGTCTATTGGTTCCTAGGCACCTTTCCGTCTCACCTCTGCCTTGCCAAAACCATCAGATATCACTGTCATGTGAACTAGGCAGCCTGCCAGCAGGTCAGAGCTTACACAATTTGTGGCGCCTACTTACAGTGTCTGAGAGACTCACCAATCAGTCAGGACCTGGGGGCAAAGTGTAATTTTCTTTTTTTTCCCCTCTTTCCTATGAAGGTACAGTATGGATTGGTATTTTCCTCCAACTCTTCCCTCCCTCCCCTTCCTCCCCACACCTTCGTTTAAAGCCAACAGAAGAATGAAAAGACTTCAGTTTCTTTCTGACTAAAACCAAATCCTAGCAATATAATAGAAGCCCTAGGTGGCTTTTATTCTCTTCTGGAAGCAAATTCAAACAAAGGAGGGCAGCCTGGTGCTGCAAAGGGGTTTGTTGAAAACCTCACTGAAGATTGACTAAGGGAGAATTTGAAATAGTGACAGCATTATGGTCAGTTTTGTTGTTCCTTTGTTTTGTTTTTTAGCTGAGGTTCAAAAAGGGATTGGTCCAAGGTTATATAGTCCCTAAGTAGCAGAGGACAGTCGGTATTCAAACCCCAAAACTTTGGCACTAAATCACTCTTTCCACCATACCCATGACCTCCTTTTCTGCTTTGAAATTCCTCACTTCTATAATCAACTAAAAATCATCTAGAGTGATGAAACCTGTCAGAGTCAGAGCAATGGGAAGTAGCAGAGTTAAGATTCAAACTCAGGTCCTCATAGAGGCAGCTAGGTGGACAGAGTTCTGGACCTGGAGTTAGGAAGACTGATCTGAGTTTAAATCCAATCTCATATGTTTATTAGCTGTGTGACCCTGGGTAAGTCACTTCACCTTTGTCTGAGTTTCGTCATCTGTAAGTTGAAGATACTAATAACACTTATCTCTTAGGGTTATTGTGAGGATCAAATTAGCTAATACTTGTAAAGCACTTGTTTGATACATAATAAATGCTTAAGAAATGTTTCTCCTCCCCTTTTTTCTTTTTTCAGAGAGTTTTAGTTACATTGCACCACAGTGGGTCACCAACTACTTCCCTTACCCATTTTCTTTTTTCTTGTCTTTCTCTTTCTTCTTTCTCTTCTATCCCTCCTCTCTTTGTCTCCACTTTACTTTCCTATTGACTGTCTTGGACCCTGAGAAAAGAAGAAACAGTCATTACTACTACTGGGTAATTTATTATATGTTCTAATGCAGTGGAGACCTCAAAATAATAACATCTTAGCTCACCTTACAGGCTGTGGTTTTAAAGAATTTTATTTCCTATGTCTGTAAATATTACTTGTGGGATCCATCACTGAATTTTAAGTCAAGAGATCTGGATTCTAATCCTATTTCTCTCACCACTTCTGTGAATTTAGGCAAATCCCTTTCTCCCTGTAGTCCTCTGTTTCCTCATCTGTAAAATGGGAGGGCTAGATTAGATAACCTGGAAGACTCCCTCCAACTCCCATAGTTTATGTATTTTGTTCTAGGGTGTCTTTCACAATTAGTTCTACACTCCTGTATACTTGAATTATTTTGTCCCCTTATCCTGTTGCCAATCATGCCCAGCCAAAACCCTACCTTAGATTACTCTCACCATCTACCTCCTTTTCTCCTATTCACATATTGCTGAACGAAAGTAAAGAAAATCACAAAAACTGTGTCGTTGAATTCACTAGCTGTTTGCTATGGACCCTCCCTACAGTAAGGTGAATTTTGTGTGTTCCCTATACCACTCACCATATTTTTTATTCAGAAACTTTTCACTCTTCTTCAAGTTTCCCACAACATCTTCTCCCATCATCTCAGATGAGGATTGGCTAAAAAAAAAAAATGAGGCAATTCATTGAGATCTCTTTCTTCTCCTTCTCTAACATGACTCAGGTGTCTTCTCCCATTAACTACTCCTTCACCTCTGTCTCACATGAAAAAGTGAGCCTTCTTGCCAAGACAAATTCTTTTATACACACACACACACACACACACACACACACACATACACACACACACGGGTATGTATATATGTATATATAAGCACATAGACTTTTTTATTCTTCCTTAATTCTTTTTTCAGTTCTAAATTCTCTCCCTTCCTCTACTTCCTCCACTATCTAATGAGAAAGCAAAAGAAGGAAAGAAGGAAGGAAGGAAGGAAGGAAGGAAGGAAGGAAGGAAGGAAAGAAGGAAGGAAGGAAAGAAGGAAGGAAGGAAAGAAGGAAGGAAGGAAGGAAGGAAGGAAAGGAGGAAGGGAGGAAGGAAGAAAGGGAGGAAGGAAGGAAGGGAGGAAGGAAGGAAGGAAGGGAGAAGGAAGGAAGGAAGGAAGGAAGAGAGGAATGATGGAGGGAAGGAAGAAAAAACATGCTTCAATCAGTATTCTGAGTACATCAATTCTCTATTTGGAGTTATAGCATGTTTCATCGTGAATCCTTTGGAATTATGGTCATTGTGTTGATCAGAGTTACTAAATCTTTCACAGTTGATCATTGTTACAATATTACTATTACTGTGCAGATTTCTTTTCCTGGTTCTGCTCACTTTACTTTGCATCAATTCATCTAAGTTTTCTCAGGTTATTCTGAAACCTTCCCCTTCAACTTTTCTTATAGCACAACAGTATTCCATCACATTTATATAACACAACATGGTCAGCCATTCCCCAATTGATGGATATCCTTGTAGTTTAGAATGTAGTGCCACCACAAAAAGTGCTACTATAAATATTGTTTATACATATGGGTCCTTTTCTTCTTTCTTTAATCTCCTTGGGGTATAGTCATAGTAGCAATATTGCTGGGTAAAAGGTTAGGCATAGTGTAATAGCTTTTGGGGCATAGTTCCAAATTGCCCTCCAGAATGGCTGGACTAGCACACAGATCTACCAACAATACATTTATATACCTGTTTTTCCCATATCCCCTCCAGCATTTGTCATTTTCCTCTTTTGTCGGGGTTATCTTAGCCAATCTGATGGTTGTAAAATGGTACTTCAGAGCTGTTTTAATTTTCTTTTCTTTAATTAGCAGGGATTTAGAGCATTTTATATGACTTTTAATAGTTTTGATTTCTTCCTCTGAAAACTATCTATTTATATCCATTAACCATTTATTAATTGGGGAATGGCTCTTATCTTGTAAATTTGACTCAATTCCTTATGTATTATAGAAATGAGACCTTTATCAGAGAAACTTGCTGTGTTTCCCAGTTTCCTGCTTTACTCATCATTTTAGCTACATTGTTTTTTAATGCAAAAACTTTTTAATTTTTTATAATCAAAATTATCCATTTTATGTCCTTTGACTCTTGTTTGTCATGAAATCTACCCCTCTCCACAGATCTGACAGGTAGTTTCTTCCCCGTTCCTCTAATATGTTGATGATAACACCTTTTATGTCTAAATTATTCTTCCATTTCGAGCTTATCTTGTCATACAGCATGAGATAATGGCCTATGACTAGTTTCTGCCAGACAACTTTCTAGTTTTTACAAGTTTTTGTCAAATAAGGATTTCTTGCTGCAATAGCTGGTATATTTGAGTTTATGAAATGCTAGGTTACTGTGCTCCTTTGCTTCTATATCTAATCTTTTCCATTGATAAATTTCTGTATTTCTTATCCACAGCCAAATTGTCTTTTGTTAGTAAGATACAGAAATGCATATGATTTGTGAGTTTATGTTATATCCTACAACTTGGCTGAATTCAGTAATTAATTGTTTAAATTTGTTTTTTAGCTGATTCCTTAGGATTCTCCACGTAAACTATCACCTACAAAAGTGATAGCTTTGTTTCCTCGTTCCCTATGATTATTCCTTCAATTTCTTTTTCTTGTCTCATTAATATAGCAAGCACTTCTAGTCTAATACTGAGTAGAAACAGCAGTAATTGATCTTTCTGAAACGTAGGTCTGTTACTAAAAGCTTCAATGGTTTCAAGATCAAATATAAATGTTTCTGTTTGGCATTGAAAGCGCTTCCTAACGTGACACCTTTTTTTCCAATTTTCTTACACTTGACTCCCTTCCACATACTTTATGAACCAGAGACACTGACCTTCTTCCTTTGTCTCAAACATTATAAACTCTCTCCCAACTCTCTGTGTTTTCGTTGACTGTTCCCCATGCCTGGCTTATTTTCCCTCCTCATCTCTTCTTCCTGACTTCCTTGGCTTCCTTCAGGACTCAGACCACATGCTGATTTCTGCAGGAGGCCTTCCCAGGTTCCCATCTACCCCAATTTCATTGCTAATGAATTACCTCTGAGATTTCCTTCTATATCTACTATATCTTGTATATACAGGTTTATTTGTTTGTGTATAATTTCCCCAATTAGAATGTGACTTCAAGTCCAGGGACTGTGGTTCGTTTGGTTGTTTTCCTTTCTTTGTCTTCTCCATATCTGGCATATGTTAAATGCTTAACAAATACCTGTTGACTCATTATCTTTGACTTTGGTATTCCTTATTCTTTAGTCCCTACTAGCTCTGAGAGTCAATTTTCTGTGTTCTAAATTCCTTCCCCTCTCTGAAATGATGTATTCTATGAAATCACAATTTGGCACATTACCTGAAGCTTGATATTCTCAGAATCTATAAAGGATCTGAGGATCATTGATATAGAGATAGAAAGAACTCTGGAAAATAAAAATTCTAATCCGATTATTTTGCAAATGAGGCCCAGAAAAGTTAAATTTATTGTCCAGGGTCATAAAGATAGTAGGTATCTGAGATGGGAATGCCAGGATTAGTACCCTATCTTGCCCAAATGCCATTTCTGACTGTACTTTGAGTTTGAAAAGAGGGGATAAAAGTAAAAAAAATTTTTTAAATGTTGGTTTAAAAAGCTTCTAAAATTTTAAATATTAAATATCAGTAACACTTAAAAATTAATGGAATCGATAGAATATGGTATCACCTTAGTTGTAGAATGAACACTTAACTAATAATCTCAGTTATGTGGAACACAGACAAAAGCAAAGAGTTAAGATATGTCCTCCTGTCCCAAAAGCCTCTAAGAAGTCAAATTAGATGTCATGTGATAAATTTAGTCCGTTTATTTGGCTCATGAAAGGTCCCTTTTGCACCCTTAATTACTCTTATTTTACATAAAAATCTAATAAACTTGGCAAACTGCTTTTAAAGCCTACTGCAGGTTTAAGAGTAGCAAATATAAAGGAAAGAAAGAACTACCTGCGGACACATGGATAGTAGTAAGAAGTAATAATTATCAGACTGACAATAGGGGAGACAGAAAATGTTGAGAAGTAGAGATTAAGCTACAAAATCCCAGTATTATTGGCATAAATATTTTGTGTAGGGTAAATAGCTTTACAGAGAATCACAGGACAATAAATGTTTTATTTTTAATTTAACTTTTTAAAAAATTTTCAACTCCTGATCCTCCCTTTTCAATATCCCCTTTTCCCCACCCTAATCCCACTGAGAAAGCAAGAAAAACAAGACCTGTTATAAACATGTATAGCCAAGCAAACTAAATTCCCACATTAGTAATGTCCAAAAAAAAAAAAAAGCCTCAGTCATCACTCTGAGTTTATCAGCTATCTACCAAAAGGTAGTAGCACGTTTCATCATGAGTCCTCTAGAACTGAGAATGATGATTGTGTTGATCAGAGTTCCTAAAGGAATAGAGATTTAGAGTTGCCTCAATAGACTTGAGGGTATCACTACATTACGGAATAGTATAATTCTTGATATTCACTATTTCTTGTTTCACCTTTGGGTTCCCAATACTTGGCACAGTACAATGAGATAGGAGATCTTTAATAGATCAAGATAGGGAGACATTGACTAGACTGTAATATAATTAACTGGTTGAAGAATGAATTGACTGATTATACCCAAAGATTAGTTGTTAATGAATCAATGTTAAGCTGTATGAAAGACTTTAGTATAATGCCAAGGAGATTTGCCTTTCTCCTTGTGCTATTCCAATTTATTATCAGTTTCTAAGATAGGAACATATGTGATATGATTATCAAATATGTTGCTGGTGCAGTGTTGGAAGGGCCAGCTAATACTTCTTGAGCCTGAATGTGCATCCAGTTTCAGATGTATTATTAGTTTTACTTAACTTTTATTTTGTTACAAGAGACCTCTCACAAAGTGGGAGTAATCTGTAAATGGATTCATTGTCCCACAGATCTTGACTTGGTAAAACTATGTTCTCAATCAAATAAGTTGAAATTTCATGAGCATAAATGTAAAGTCCTATTATTGAGCTCCAAAAACAACTACATAAATATAAAATGGGAAGACATGGCTAAGCAGCAGTTTCTATGAAATAGATATGGGAGTTAGAGAAGAAGGGCACAGAGAAACAGAGAATTTTGGTTCCATATAAAGATGCTAACAAGTAGAACCAACATACAGTAAAATGAATGGAATGCTTTCCAAAACAGTAAGTGATCTCATTATTGGAGTTCTCCAAGTAGAAACTGAAAGACTGCTGGTTGGGGATGTCACAGAGGTGATTTCTGGCTAGACACTGGCCAAGCTTGATGAGGTTCCTTTTGGCCCCAAGATTGAATGATATTATGACTAATTCTGAGACATCAAACAACATTAAATTATTATGCGTCCTTGTTTTGAGAAGGCAAGGAAGTCAATAGTACAGAAGATCCTTTCAAAGAATGTCAATTTACCAGGACTCATTTAAGGAAAGAGTCTATTTGAAAAAGGTTTTTTTTTTTTCATGAGGGGGGACAGTTAAGTGACAAAGTAGATAGAGGTGGGGGCTGGAGTCAGGAATATCTGAGTTCAAATCCAGCCTCAAATACTTTCTAGCAATGTGACCCTGGGCAAGTCACTTACCCCTATTTGCCATTTGCCTCAGTTTCCTCTTCTGTAAAATGAACTGGAGAAGGAAATGGAAAATCACTCCATATCTTTGCAAAGAAAATCCTAATCAAGATGAATCAAATTTGATTGAACTTTATTTTTTTAAGTGTTGTGTTTTAAGTGAGTAAGATTCAATTATTTTGAAAATAACTGATACAAAACAACCTCTTTACCCTTTTTGTAGGCTTAATGCAGTGTGGTACTGTGGGAAGAGTACCAGATTTAGAGTTTGGAAATCTAGATTCAAA
This sequence comes from Pseudochirops corinnae, assembly GCA_028646515.1. NCBI lineage: Eukaryota > Metazoa > Chordata > Mammalia > Diprotodontia > Pseudocheiridae > Pseudochirops > Pseudochirops corinnae. The sequence goes on from CM053585.1 coordinate 272,451,095, forward strand.
TCCTGCCTCTCACAACTATTAGTTTTCTAGCCATCATCAAGTCATCAAGCCTTACTTGTTTCATATGTTAAATGAGTATCACAGCAATACTAGGCAGTCTCTAACTTACTGGGGCAGTGTGAGGAAAGGGCTTTATCATCTTTAATGTGCTCTACAAATGGGAGCTGTCATTACTTAGTAGGTACTCAGGAATGATGATACACTTCATTTTATTTTATTTTTTTGGAGGGGGAAAGGTAAGGCAATTGGGTTAAGTGACTTGCCCAAGGTCACAGGCTAGTTGTGTGTGTGTGTGTGTGTGTGTGTGTGTGTGTGTGTGTGTTAAGTGTCTGAGGCTGAATTTGAACTCAGGTACTCCTAAATCCAGGTCTGGTGCTCTATTCACTGTGCCATCTAGCTGCCCCTACACTTTATTGTTTTAATTGCAAGAACAGGAGAAATTGAGTATTTCATGGTATAGAGAATGAACAGAGATCAGTCTGGTACAATGCAAAAAAAGGCTGATTTTAGAGTCAAGGGATCTGAGTTCAGCTCCTCCCTTTTATACTTACTCCCTATATATGTATGGAAAAGACAATTAACTTCTCTGTGCTTCAGCTTCCTCACTTGCAAAATGAAGACATTGGAATAAATAACTCCAAAGCCTTTCCATTTCTAGATCTATGATCTTATGATGAATCAATCAGCAAGCATTTATTAATCACCTACTGTGTGCAAGGCACTATGCTAGGTACAAGGGAAATAAGGGCAAAAGTGAGGCAATCAGGGCTTTCAAGGACTTTATAGGGGTAACAGCACATACGTACATAAACATACACAAGATATATACAAGGGAACTTGAGATGGGGGCCTAGCAACTAGAAGGAAATCAAGAAAGACCTCGTGTAAGAGGTGGCACTTGAACATTGAAGAGCATTAGATATATAGATGTAAAGCACAATGAGGAGATCAGATCTTTTAACGATTGTTTCTACCGTCTTCTTGGTAAAAATGAACCCAATAAATTGGTCACAAAGGATAGTTTTGACCTAATCAAATGGGCCCAAATTCCATTTGAGGAGTTTCACAAAAGATCAAAAACAAAATCAATGATAAGCACACACCGAAGGCTTTATTGGCAAACATGAAGACTATTACTCAGTTCAGTAGGAAGAACTCTGGGCATGGAATCAGAACATGTGGGTTCAAATGCCACCTGTTACTTTCCACCTTTGTGACCATGAGCAAGGTACTTCTCCTTTCTGATCCTTTGTTTCCTCCTCTATAAAATGAGGGGTTTAGGCTAGGTGATTTCTTTAAAAAAATGTATCAATAGGCTTTACTTTGATATCACCTATATTTCCTAATGTATTCCACACAATATCCCCTCACAGAGAAATTTCCCTTGAAATAGAGAAGGAAGAAAAGTTTATCAAGAATAAGCTATAGAAAAAGTCTGACTTTATATGTAGTGCTCCCCACCCAGGTACCCCTCTGTGAAGAAGCCAAGATGTCATCTTCTCAAACACCATCTTTAGAGCCAAGCTTTCTTATTGTCATTTCACAGGATTCTGGTTCAATTCTTTTGTTGCCACCATTGTTCTTTCCGTTTACATTGTTGTAGTCATTCTGAATATTGTTTTCTTGGCTCTACTTACTTCACTTTACATCAGTTCATAGAAGCATGTTTCTCTGTGTTCCTCATATTCATCATTTCTTATAGAATAATTATATTGCATTACATTCATATATGACAATTAGTTTGGTTACTCCCCATTTGATAGTCATCTACTTTGTTTCTAATTATTTGATACCACAAAAAGTAGTGTTAAATATTATGGTGTAAATGAAGCCTTTCTTTGAGTCATTAACAATCTTGCTACATATGTCTAGCAATGGAATCTGTGGGTCACAGGGTATGGGCATTTTGGTCAAGGTGATTTGAATGAGATCCATTCCAACTTCAACATCCTGTAATTACTCAGGAATTTGAAATGAGGATAGTAAACTGGAGCAATGTGGGTGTGGTCATAGCCACTGAGTATGGCTATCTCATCATTCTTCCAAAGGCTTTAAACACTTGTATAGATCTAGGATGTCCTTGGTGTACATAACTAGTATTGGTATTCCTGGGTCAAAGAGTATGCATAGTTTAGTAACCCAGAAGTTAAAGATTTGGGCTATGGAATTCCTGGGAATTTTTAATTTGGAGTTTCTTCTAGGAAGTGAATGATAGATTTTTTTCAAGTCAGCAAGTCAAATTAATAAGCATTAATTAAGCATATATTATATTTAAGGAGCTGTGTTAAGAAAGTCTTTGAGACTGAGGAGCTTATATTCTAATGGGGGAAGGCAATATATTAAAAAAAAAAATCTGAAGAGTAGGGGAGAAGGGAAAAGGTAGCCACAAGCTGAGTCATTATGAAGAAAATTCAGTGAGCCTGGAGGGGAATGAAAGACATAGCTGGTCTAAAAAGAAATTCATTTTTCTTTTTCTCTATGGTTCTAATGAATTGGAGTAATTTTCTTTTAGGATTTCTTAATATATGGTATCCAAGTTTTCTTTTTAATTTGTTCCTGTTTTTCAGAGAGAATGATGATTCTTAAACTATCTCACTTTGACTTGTTTTCCAGGTCAGTTGTTTTTGATAGCATATAATTTCCATGTCCTAATTTTTCTAGTGTTTTAATTAAATTTTAATATTCTTTGTCATTGCATTAGGTTTATGAAATTGTTCTATTCTTTTTTTCAGGGTGTTCATTATTGTGTTACGTTTTCCACTTTCTGTTATAAACTAGTTATTTTCCTACCATTTTTTTCCCCATCATAATTTTAATTTGATTAAAAAAAAAAATCTCTTATTCTAGTTTTTGGCTCTTAAAGTCCTTGTGACTACACCAATTTTTTTTCTCTGAGGTGCTTCTTGTATGATTATAAAATTTTTCTTCTGAAATTACCTTCTGATTTTCTACTATTTCTTTGGATTTTTCTTCTGTTTACTAATATTTCTAGCCTTAGTCAATTGAACTGGAACTTTGTGCCAAGGCAAAGCCCCATTCAGTTCTGCACCCTTGAATAGAGCGGGGAGGCCCTGTATGGTCCTGTGCCCCTGTGTTATGGATGCTACTGTTGCAGTTAAATAGAGTGGTTGCTGCTCAGCTATGTCTTCTACAGCAGTGGTATCAAACTCAAATAGAAATGGGGACCACTACATCACAAATAAGGATCCTTGGGGGCTACATATTGACCTACTTTTAAAATGTAACATTATCTCTATTTATTGTATTTTTATTTATTTTCTTAATTATTTCTCAGTTACTTTTTAATCTGGTTAGGACCCACACTTGAGAGTGCTGTGTGCTACATGTGGCCTGTGGGCCACATTCTGCTTTACACAATCCCTGGCTTCTGCTCTGTCTCCTGGTGTCCCAACTCAAGTGTTAGTCTTGTCACTATCTCTATCTCCTTTTCCTTACACAGTCCCCAGCTTGGAATCGGTCCTGTCCCCTATCGTGTCCTCAAAAGGCTTCAGTTGAATATCAAAGACTGTTCTGCATTAGGGCTCCTAGAAAATATCTGAACGCCTCAGAGGGCCTGGGTTTGAATTATGGGAGAACTAGGGCATCAAGAACTACAATGTGGTAGCACTACAGTTTCCATTTAATGTTTATGAGAAAGGGAAAAGCAGAAATCTGTAAAGGAATCTTGGATATATCTGGTGACATCAGGATGAAGGATATCCAGCAACATCAGGATAAAGATTTCAGAGAATTTGGTCTGCAACCTATAGAATCACCTAGGTCTCTGAGCTGTTATAGCTGAGGGAGTTCGCGCAGCTAGCCAGCATCATTCCCTAGCTTTGAACAGGTGCTGATAATACTTCTGCTCCAGGTTATTCAGCAGTCACTATTAGGAAAAGGGAACATAGGCCCTTTTATATAGTTCTTACTATGTACCAGGTACTTTCCAAATATCATCTCATTTTATCTCCTCAAAAGTAGGTGCCATTATTGTTTCCCATCTTCTAGTCGAGGAAATTAAGGCAGGCAGAGTTTAAATGATTTGCCCATTGTCACATAGCCAGTAATTGTGTGAGGCCAGATTTGAACTAAAGTCTTTCTGACTCCAGGCCAGTCCTCTATCTGCTGAGCCCCCAGGTGCCTGTTAGAGCTGGAAATCAAGTGAAAAGCCTTCGTACTCACCCTGCCATGTTGTAGAAAATTGTATAAAATAGGCTACAGATTCCTAGACTACAGAGGTGTGCTGGAACCAGCTCTAATGGGGCTCCTGAGAATGATTGTTAAATTTTCAGTGTAGACATTTAGACCTCATATCTACAAATTAGGGCTTGATTTACTGTTTTGTTGATTTTCCCAAATTAAGAAAGTGATGGAGAAAACGTTAATAGTGCAGATTAAAGCAAAAAGTACATCCTGAAATGTACATGAAAAGTACATCCCCAAGGTGCCCCATGCCCTGCTCCCCGAGTCAATTGCTAAACATTTACCAGCACCCACCTGACTATCTCCTATAGTAGTACACTGGGGACTGACTGCAAGCTTTCACTAGCTCTAGCTCCTGTTGAGCTACTCCTTCATGGCTCTTGGTGGGCCTGGATTTAAACATTGCACTAACTCTCTCTTTTGGTGTCACTCCAATAGAAGTTCTGGCTTTCAGACTCTTGGAATACAAAGGTTCAGATTCTGTTTACCTGTCCTCATTGCTGGTTTCTGCTTTCCTTGATATTTCCCCTCTCTGTCAGCCCATAACCTTTGAATCATCTTCTTAAGCATTTCTTAACTGAATAGGGGAGCTTACTTGTGTTCTTTGGTGTTCCCAATCATCATTCCACCTTATGGCTTTTTAGAGCTTTTCTGGGAGTGTTTGTGTCAGAACAAGGCTCCTCTAGGAATTTTGTTGTCCAGTCATTTTTCAGAAAATCCATTTAGGGTTTTCTTGGCAAAGATGCTAGAGTGTTTTGCCATTTCCTTCTCCAGTTCATTTTACAGATAAGGAAACTGAGGCAAACAGGGTTAAGTGACTTGCCCAGGGTCATACAGCTAGGAAGTATCTGAGGCTATATTTGAACTCAGTAACATGAATCTTCCTGACTTCAGGTCCAGCACTCTATTCACTACACCACCTAGCTACCCAACCAGCGATTTACTTACTATCTTAACCAGAAAGGTAAATTTTCCAATAAAGATTCACACAACTTGAAACCTTCATCTGGTTGCTTAATGTAATGTAGGTGTGTGACACTGAGTATTCATCCCTCCTATTGGCTACTTGGCTAGTCAGTCTCCTTATCTAGCCACGTGTACTCTACACAATCTCTCTCATTCCACCTGTGTATAAAGTCATCACTAGAGAACTTTGCCTCCTATCTCACCGGAAAAAAATGGAGATCATTTGATGAAAGGTCTCTCTTCTCATCTCACATCACCCAGATGCCTTCTGCCACTCTTTACTCTCCATCCCTGTCTCACATGATGAGGTGATCCTTTTCTCTGGCAAGGCAGACTCCTCTATATAAGTAAAACCATTTCATCTTGCAGTCTCCAGATTTCCCTTTCTATTATTACCACTTTCCTCTCTCACTTATCTTAGATTTTTCCTTTTATACAGATCATTTACCTACTTCCCACAAATATGCCTATGTCTCCTCCATCCTCCAAAGAAACTCCACTCGTTTCATCCATCCCTTCTAGGTATCATCAGATATCTCTTGTCCCCACCTCATCCCCTTTTGGGGTTAAACTTTTTAAGAAGGAAGTCTATAATATATGTTTCCATTTTAAAATTCTCATTCTTTAAAAAACTCTCTACAGTCTGGCTTCTGATCTCATCATTTAACTAAAACTGCTCTAGAAGCAGTTAGCTGGCACAGTGGATAGAATGCTAGGTATGAAATCAGGAAGACCCGAGTTCAAATCCAGCATCAGACTCTTACTAGTTCTGGGGCCACTTGTAAGTCCCTTAGCCTCTGCCTCAGTTTTCTCCGTTATAAAATGTAGATAATATCACCTAACTCTTAGGGCTGTTTTGAAAATCAAATGAGATAATATTTGTAAATTGCTTGACATAGTGTCTGGAGCATAGTAAATGCTTCCTTCCTTCCTTCCTTCCTTCCTGTCTTCAAAATTACCATTGATTTCATAATTGCCAACTCTAATGGTCTTTGTTCATCCTTAATCCTTCTTGACCTCTCTACAGCCTTTGATACCATAGATCACCCTCTTCTCCTCCATACTACTCCCTCTCTAGGCTTCGGTAATACTATTCTTTCTTTGTTCCCCTATGCATCTGACTACTCCTTCTCAATCTCTTTTGCTAGCTAACTCTTTGTCCAGACAGATCATGCCCACTAATCATGAGTGGCCTCCAAAAATTTGTCCTGAGACCTCTTTCTTTCTCCCTCCATACTGTTTTCCTTAGTAAAACCAGCTCCCATAGTTTTAACTATTATCTCTGTGCTTATGACTCTCAGAGCTATTTATTTAACTTTAACCTCTAGACTCACATCCTCAGATGCCCATTAGACATCTCGAACTGAATTCCCTTTACATTTAAATTCAAGGTGAGGCAAAAATGAACTTATAATTCCCCATTCCCATCCATTACTCTTCCAAATTTCAATATAATTGTCAAGGACACTGCCAACTTCCTAGTCTTACAACAGGCTTACAACCTAGGTGCTGTCCTAAACTCCTCACCCCTCACTCCTCAAGTCTTTTGCCAAGGCCTGTCAATTTTGCCCTTACAATATCTAATGAACACTCCCCCAATCTCCTCTTACATAGCCATCGCTCTGGTGTAGGCACTCATCATATCATGCCTAGACTATTGTAATAGCTTTCTGGTTGGTCACTTTGCCTCAAGTCTCTCCCCACTCCGTTTCATCCTCCACTCAACTGTCAAATTAATCTTCTTAATGTGTAGATTGGACATTGGTAATCCCCTATTCAACAAACTCCAGTGGCTCCCTATTACCTTTGGAATAAAAGATACAACCTTCTGATTAGCATTCAAAGCTCTGTTGACTGATTAAAAAAATATGCTATACTCTAATTAAAATGTTCATGCATTTTCTCATTGCTTCTTAGGTCACCTATGTGTCTTCATTCAGAAAGAATTTATTTGTTGTATACCACATGTCAGGCACTGTATTAGGTGTCACTAATGGGATAGGAATAAGGACCAGACCTGTGATTTCAATAGTACAAGAAATGTCGAGGTGGAGAGACTTCCTTTCTATCAATGCAGGTTGAATGTTCTTTATAACTTAGAGTTTTACAGAGTTGAGGTTAAATGCCTTGCCTAGGGTCACATAGCTAGTCAGTCTGTGGCAAAGGCATGGCTTAATCCCAGGTCTTCTTGACTTAGAGGACAATTATCTATTCACTATGTCATGTTGCCTCTCTAATAGGTGGAAGATGCAAAAACAAAATTAAAATCATCATAAGATTATAGACTTACAACTAGAAAGAACCTTGGAGGGTGTTATCTAGTTCACATTTTTCCCACTGTTGGCCTCAAGGAGCTAACATTCTACTGAGCTGTTCTGAGGCTGAGATTCTTCTGAGGTTCCATGAATCATGGATATAATGACTTCACTGAGAGAATTCTTGTGTTTAAAAAAGTAGAGAAACAGCACACAGGTAATTTTTGAAAATTCACATTTGAAAGGAAAGGAATCCATTATTGTCTGAGTAGAAATAAACTAAGCATCTGCTTTTGAGATTTAGTTGGAATTTTATATCCAGAAGGTATAATATATAATAATATCCAATGCAACCTATTCATTTCACAGATGAAGAAATAGATGCCTAGAGAGTAGAACTGACTTGCCCAAGGTTCCCTAGCTAATGAGTGACAGAGCTAAAATTAGAACTTGGGTTCTCTGACTCTAAATCCATTCCTTTTCTCATCTTCCATTTTGCTTCTCACACTGTGCAATATATATCAGAATCATGATCTGAGCCCACACCTTCTGACTCCAGGTCTAGCTCTATCATTACTACCCTACAGCTACCTCTTTCCACTGCACAGGCTCTAGAGAGGCCAGATGGTAATCTAGCATACCCTCCCAAAACATGTCAGCCCCATTCTCAAGGGATGGCCTGGGTCCAAGAGGGTAGCTCAATCTCCATGCCCCACTGACTTTTCTTTTTTGGTTGTTGCCTGAAAATTACCACAAAGGTTCCAATTGTAATGGTGGGCCCTCTGTGCTGTTGATGGATTACCCATTAGGCTTTATTATAGGCAATTACAATTTCTAGCATTTGTCATCTGAAAATGTCTTCAAACATCAGTTCTTTGGAGACTGGCTGCTTGGAACATAGGTCGAACTTGTTTTGCTCCCGCCTTGTCAATTTACAGCCACAGTACTCAATCAAAGCTTGACAAACAGAACCTCCTAATAGACATAAAAATTGACTGAAACAGCATGGTCCACTGCATCAGACTGAAATGAATATGAAATATTTTAGTCCCTTCTCCTAGCGCAGACTTGCACTCCCTCTCAGGAAACCAGAAGAGAAACGGAGCCAAAAAAAAAAAGGTCCTATGAATTCAAATGCCCACCATCTCCAAATTGTTTTCACTGGAGCAGTTCTGGGTTGAGTTGACATAATAAAAAGCAGTTTGATTCAAGTGTTTGTGGTCTTGCGAGCCTAGTGCAGAAATCTTGATCAAAGCGTGTTGGCAGCTATAGCCATCAGCCAGTCAACAGCTGATTTGGATGGAAAGTACTCCTTTCTGGCCGTCTGGGGTTAGGCCCACCCCAGAGACAACCAGGACCAGGGCAAACAAGTGGCCGTTAACAACCAGCACCTTTCCTCTTGATGTGCTATTAAACAGAATCCAGCAGTGGGAGTCCAAGCATAGATATCATGTTTCACATGGGGAGCTGTGTGTATATATCTGACACACGGTAATTGTGTCCATGTAATCCATTTTGGCAATGATGGATCATCTTTTTCTAGTGCCAAACAGTGGTCCTGAACCCATATTCAATTCAATTCAATTGAATAAACATTTATGAGCAAGGTGTTGTTCAAACAATGAGTCTGTTCCTGACTAGTCGAAATAAGGAAAAGACAAGCATGACGGAAAGAGCAGGGGGTTATGAGAGGGCAAAGGTTTTCGTCTCAGGTTTGCCAGTGATTTCCAGTTTCAGAATGGCCAGGTCACTTCTTTCTGGGTCTTATTCTCCTTATCTACGGATAATGGGGTTGGACTATAGTCAGGGGTGGGGAATCTGTGGCCTTTAGGCCAAGTGTGGCCAGCTAGGTCCTTGGGTGTGGCCTTTTGACTGAGTCCAAGTTTTACAGAACAAATCCTTTTTTTAAGGAGATTTGTTTTGTGAGGTTTCAATCCAGTCAAAGGGCTGCACTTGAGAATCTCAAGGGCCACATATGGACTTGAAGTTGCAGGTTCTCCACCCTTGGACTAGATGCTTCTTAAGGGATGTTCCAGCTCTAATGAACTAAAAGTGAAAATTGCAGAAAGGTTAATTTAGTCTTCGGATAAGGAAAAACTGCCCCCACAATTTAAGCTATTAAAAAGCAAAATAAGTGTTGGGAAATAATGGGTTTCTCCTAGGGGTATACTGGTAAATATTTAACAATCAGCTCTGAAGGAGGGGTAGTGGTAGATGTACTGATGCCAGAGGCACATGTTTAAGTTTAATTTGCATTATTAACATTTTTATATTCCTTTATTAAGTTTAGACAATCAAGAAAACAATAAATCAAGCTTTGATTTGTGGCATTTCCTGATTTTTGAGATATGCATGTTCATACTGAAAATTTAACAATTAGCTCTTCGAGATGATTTGAGTTAACACTACCACATCCCTGGTTTCCCTCTCCAGAGACTTCACAGTCACTTGCTGGAGATGTTTTACTGGGGGTTCCTGTTCAGGTGTTTTAGGCAAGGAAGATTTCCGAGGTTCCTTCCAGCCCTCAAAATCATCTATCATATTATGACTGGAATTGTTGTATTAATGTGAACCTGTCTTTCCTCATTCATAAATTTTATTTATTTATTTATTTTGGGTGGTAGAGACTGAAATGATCACTAAGACCCCTTCTTATGGAAAAAAAAAAAATCTTATGATCTTAATTTGACCAGTATCAAGGAAGAATGTTATTAATTGATTTAATTATCCAGGTTCCTCAGGGGTGTTTTTTTATATAACTTGACTCATCTGAGTAATTGTCTTAACTTTGTTCCACAGTAGGTAGTTAGTAAATGTTTGTTGAATTCAATTTGACTTTGCCTCTATCCATACAGCCCAAGGCTGTATACTTGGGTAAATTAGTCACATTTTTTTGGTGGGGGTTGTTGTCTTTGGCCTCCACTGTTTGGCTTTGTTCTCTCTGTCTCTCTCTTTCTCTGTCTCTCTCTGTCTCTGTCTCTGTCTCTGTCTCTGTCTCTCTCTCTCTCTCTCTCTCTGTCTCTCTCTCTCTGTCTCTCTTCCTGCGTCCCTCCCTCCCTCTCTCTCTCTTTCTCTCTCTCTCTCTCCTTCTCTCTCACATACACACACACACACACACACACACACACGCACACACACACGCATCTTTGTGGCCCAAGCCTAGCCAGCATGGCTGCAGTCAGTGTTCCTGCCACTGCTGCTGCATGGTGTATGGCTCTGCCAGTCCTGGTCTCAGAGTATCCCTGAACATCCACAGCACATGACAAGGCCACTCAGACTCCCGTAGCTATTCGTACTAACAAGAATCTCCTGAGTCCACAGTACTTTATGTTATGTATTTTGTATTTATTATTTCTGTAGTACTTTATGTATTTACTATGCACATATTTTTTATTTCTATAGTACCTTATCGTATGTACTTTCCCATAAGTCAGGTGGCACAGAAGATATATAAGGGAAGAAACTGAGGCCCACCCATTTAGAATCCTAGGACTTGGATGGAAACAATCCAAGAAATGGTGTAATAGAAAGGCATTGGATTTGGAGTGAGAGCTGTTGAATTTGTTCTATTTTGTTTTTTACTTTTTGGAAGCAATCAGATTTAAGTAACTTGCCCAGGGTCACAAAGCTAGTTAGTGTCTGAGGCTGCATTTGAATTAAGATCCTCCTGACTCTAAGAACAGCGCTCTCTCCACTGAACTGCCCTGAGCTGCCCTGAGCCATTGAATTTGAATCCTTGTTCTGCTCTGTGGTACCTGTGATCTTGGTAAAACATGTCCTCTCTCTGAGTATCATTTTTCTCATCTATAAAATGTAGGCTTAGACTACGAAGGGTTAGTAAACTAAAGCCCACTGCTTGTTTTTGTATGGCCTGAGCTAAGAATGACTTTTACATTTTAAAATACTTTATTGTGCTTTAAAATGTCAAAAACACACAGCTCCCAGGCTGAACAAAAACAGGCAACAGCTACCTGAATTTGGCCCCGGATTGTATGAGTTTGTTGATCTCTGAACTTGATTATTAAAGAAACTTGTAGTTCTAAATCCCATGATCTAGTCTAGCCATCTCAATTTATAGATGAATTAACACAGCTGGGGAATATCAGAACTGGTATTTGAACCCAAATGTCTCTCTTTTCCAAGTCCACCACTCCTCCTACTATAAGTACAGTTGAGGCATGTTCTATCAGTAGAGTCAGTGCCTGTCAACTGGTCTTATATAGCAGAGGATAGCCTGCCCATTCATCTGGTGACACGCGTTATTATAAGAAATAACACATGGGAGCAACCCATTACTGGGTCACGATCTTGGCATAATTAGCTGCCTCATTTCATTGAGGCTATGTAATATACTTAGGAGGCACAGTGGGTAGACCTCTGGGCTTCATTCAAATCAAGAAGGCTCATCTTCATGAGTTCAAATTCGGCCTGAGCCTGTATGTGACCTTGGGTGAGTCACTTAACCCTGTTTACCTCAGTAACTCATTTGTAAAATGAACTAAAAAAGGAAAAGGCAAACCATTCCAGTATCTCTGCCAGAAAGGCCAAAAATTCCATCATGAAGAGTCAGACAGGACTGTAACTACTCAATAGCAACATGTATACTACCACTGAGCCTTGGTCGTCTGGAAGCCTATTTATGAGACAACACTTTTTGGGGGGAGGAAAAAGAAAGATTATCAAAGTCAAAAGATACTAAAGCAGAAAGTGATATGTTTTTTCCTCCCATCATATGACTTTCATGTTTCTACTCAATGTCAGTGACTTTGGAGATTGGTTTTCTATGGGGCTATTTTTGCCAAGGGATCACACACACAGAATTGAAAGAAATGTTAGAAAACCTCTAGTCTCTAAGTTTTTAAAATCTTGCATAACAGACTCCTTTAGCAGGGAAGCTGAGAGACACCTTAGAACAATGTTTTTAAATTCATTAAATAAAAGGATTACAAAGGAAACTAATTATAATAGAAACAATTATCAAAATATGAAAAAGAAAATTGTAGATTCCCCCCAATTAGGAACCCCTCCTCTATTTCAGCCCTGTCGTTTTACAAATGAGGACTACAAATCCCAGAGAGATTAAATGACATTAATGGGAAGTAGCCAAGGAAGGATTCAAATCAGGGTTCTCTGGCTCCCAGTTAGCATTCCTACTATACCGTGTTGCCCTGCTTCCTACATTAGTATTTTGTCATGTAAGTGAATACATTTGGATGGCACATGGGTGTTTCAGGAATCTCTGGGACAATGAGGAAACGAGATTCAGCAAGATAAAGGACTGGTACCATTAAATTGCTAGTGTTCTCTTGAACCCTACATGGCTGGTAGAGTCTACATGGTCTGGCAAGGAGGGAAGACTGGGTTGTGAGATGTAGCAGAATTAGATGGTCCATGCTGTAGCCACAATGACTCCTAAATCTCATTGCAAATTAGCTAGGAAAGCTCTGAGACTGTGTGAACAATAGGACTGAGGTATCACAGGACAATCCCCTCAAAGCCAGCAGCCCCTGGACTGAAGTAAGCAGCAAATTGTAATGAAGGGTTCTTTCTGTTGTGCCCATTCCAAAAAGGGAGAAGTAGACAAAGCTTGCTTCTGGAGAGCCATCCATTCCCTAAAGAACCAGGCTATTTGGTACCTTCCTATTTAAATGAATTCTTAATAATTAAGACTTGTAAGGCCATTTATACATCAAAGGAGTCTGACAGCTTGGGTGGATGCATGGCAAGGAGAATGGTAAACAGTGAAATAGATGCTTTTGGAGTAAACATCTAGGGCTGGGAAAGCAGGTTCTCCTTCCCTGGGAAACCTAGATCTTTAGCGTTCCTCTCTAAGTCTTGTAGCTTCAGTCCTCAGGAGAATTAGAGAAGCAGCATAAGGCAAAATTTTCTGTAGGGGAGGCAGGTACTTCTAGGAAGGAAAGTATTTCTAGCAGCATCAGAAGTCCTTTGCTTCCGTCACCTTCCTGATCCTCAAACCCCTCCTCTCTTCACAGGCAAATGTGGAGATACTTCCCAACCTGCTGATGATAATTCCTGGGCTGCCAGTCTCCCCAGGTGGGTCACAGCTATGGAGACTTTAAAAAATGGAATCCATGTAAACAGGAACCAGGTTGCCCTCTTCACTGTTTAGCTGGATCAGAGTTCGGGTCACCAGAATCTCTTACCTCTTCTTGAGACACCCCAGAGATAATCAAGCTAGTCTGCCCTTGGGGACCTGCCTGCCCTGCTTCCTGCTTCACTATTCTGTTTCCTCCCCTCCACCCCCCCACCTTGTCCACAGATCTATCCTTGCACCCCTTAACCTAGACTTCTTCTAGAGAGGAACACAATTCCTTGTCAGAAGTCTTGCTTGTTTTCTACCCTGGGGCAATTTTCTGCTGAAAAGTCTGAATAACCCTCCTTATAAGTCTTTTTTTTTTTTTTCCTAGAATCTCATTTCTTTAGAATTGAAAGTCACTTCAGAAGACATCCAACCTAACTCATGTTTGATCAGGCTTCCTCTTTATGACATATCTTGACAAGTGGCCATACAGACTCAACTTGAAGAGGACTGCATTTTTGCCTCCCTTTTATTGAGCATGTAGTAAGCGGGGAGGTAAATAACCCAGTGGATATTGCATTGGGTCTGAAATCAGGAAGTCATGTGTTCAAGTCTGGCCTCAGACACTTACTAGTTGTGTAACTCTGGACAAGTCACTTTCATGTTCCCTAGTCTAGGTCTCCTTTTCTCCATGCTGAACAGTCCAGAGTATCATGTGCTGTGCTATCCTATTATCCATAATTGGCCCTGAATTGTGTAGTGGAGAGAGACAATATCAGTCAAGAGATATTGCATACTAATCTCAGCTTCTCTACCAAACAGCATTACTTGGGGCTTGTCATTTGAGTGTCTCTAGGTCTCAGTTTACTAATCTTTCAGCTAGGTTTAAGAAAGGTTAGGAAGAAAAAAATAATGTAGAAGTTAAACTAAGGAAAGAAGGAGCTTGCATCTTTATATCTTGCTTTCTCTTTCAAAATAATTAGACCCTGATTAAACAAGTCTCTTGACCTTTAGAGTTCATAGATTCTGAGAATCATAGAAATAATCCTGAGAAATGAAGGCATCAAACTGTGGTCAGAAGAATTCAAAATGTGATGAGAGTTAAATGTTCCATCTCTCAGGCCTTCAAACACAAATCTTGGGATGACAAATAGGTAATGGAAAATTTAAAGAATTCCCATCTATTGGAATCTAGAGTCCATTGATCATTGGAGGATAGTATCTAAACCAGGGGTGGGCAACCTGCAGCCTCAAGGCCACATGTGGCCCTCTAGGTCCTCAAGTGTGGCCCTTTAAACACTCCAATTCTGTCAAAGGGCTGCACTTGAGGACCTAGAGGCCACATGTGTCCTCAAGGCCACATTTTCCCCAACCCTGGTAAACAAACAAAAGTAAAATCCTCACAGCCCCAGAGAGTAATGAAAACATTAGTGTTTATCTGAGATGAGAAAAACAAGTATTTGCTGCACTCATAGTTGACTCAACCTGAAACAATTTGTGTATATTATTGCTTTCCTTCTCATGTTAACTACATTTGTGCTGTTTGTGCAAAACCTTTTCAATTGCACAAAATCAGCCTTACCCATTTTGTCATCTGTTATCCCATCTTTACCTTACTTGGCCAGGAAATTAGCCCCTGTCCAGAGCCATGAAAGCTATCTCCTTCCTCGCTTTTTTTTTCTTGCCTTTTTTTTTCAATGACTTGTTTATTTACTTTTAGTTTATAAGATTCAGTTCCACAATCACTTGAGTTTCAGATTTTCTCCCCTTCCTTCCTTTCCCAACCCCCCACCATGGTGGCGTGCAATCCTTCCTTGCTTTTGTAATTTATTTTTGGTATCACGTTTTAAGTTTAAGTCACATAGCCTTTTAGAGTTTATTGTGATAGATGGTGTCAGATTTTGGTCCAAACTTGATTTCTGTAAGTCTGTATTCTGATCTTTACAGCAATTTTTGTCTTACCTCAGTAGATGGAGTCTTTAGTTTTACGGAACACTCTGTTACTTGGCCTCTGTATGTTGTACGCCTAATCTGTTCCACTGATTAACTTCTCTATTCTCTTTTTCATTCCTATCAAATAGTTTTGATGGTTTCTATTCTATAGTATAATTTCAGATCTAATATTGTCAGACCCTATTTCTTCTCATTTTTCTTCATCATTTCCCTTGACATTACTGGCCTTTTTGTTCCTCTAGATACATTTTTTAAAATTATTTTTAAGACTATAAAATATCCTTTTAACACTTTGGTATGACTTTGAATAAGTGAATTTAAGTAGCTTTGTCGTTTTTATTGCATTGGTTTGGCACAACCCTGAACAATTCATATTTCTCTAATTATTAATGTCTATTTCTATTTCTGTAGAGAGTATTTTGAAGTTGTATTCATATAGTTCCTATATATGTCTTGGTAGGTTGATTCTGAAATAGTTTTAATATTCTGTAGCTATTTTGAATGCAATTTATCCTTTCCTGCAGGGTTTTATTGTTAATATACAGAAACACTGAAGATTTATGTGGGTTTATTTTATATCATGTTACTTTGATGAAGCTATTAACTTTCAATTTTTAGTTAAATTTCTAGAGTTCTCTAAGTAAGTAATCATGTAATCTAAAAAAATTGATTTTTTTGCCTCTTTGGCTGTGTTTATTCACTCATTTTTTTTTTCTTGTCTTACTGCTAGTATTTCTAAAATTTCAAATAATAGTGGTGATAGTGGACATGCTTGATTTAACCCAGATCTTATTTTAAAGGCCTTTAACATTTCCCCATTACATATGATGTTGACTCTTGGTTTTGTATAGATATTATTTACCATATTAAATAAAGGCCCACTTATTCCTATGTTTTAAGCATTTTTTTTCAACAGAAATTGGTATTGTATTTTGTTAAAAACTTTTTCTGCATCCATTGATATAATCATGTTTTTATTGTTTTTGTTATCTATATGTTCTATTATGGTTGTTTTCTAAACAGTCCTGTTTCCTTTGTATAAATCTAACCTGATAATAGTGTACAATCATTTTAATATGCTACTTTGACCTCATTGACTACACAAGACACACACACATTTAAATTTTCAATATGGTCATTTGGGATTTGAGTTATTAGTTTTCATTTTCTGCTTTGTCTCTTTCTCTTTTAGGCATCAAGTCCATACCTGAGCTTGATCTGATGGAAGGAATTTGTCAGGATCCGTTCTTTACCATTTTAACAAATAGTTTAATATTAGAATGAATTATCTTTGAATATTTGCTAGAATTCACTTGAAAATCCATTTGGTCCTGGTAGTTTTTGTCTGGGAATTCATTTATGAACTGTTAGACTTCTTCTTTTGGGATTGAGTTACTTAAATTTTTTATTCTTTCTACTTTTAACATGAGTATTTTAGAATTCTTTTAAAACTCAACCATTTAATTTATATTTGCTTTGTTTCATTGGGATATAATTGAGAAAAATAGTTTCTCATAATTTATTTTATTTCTTCTTCATTTGTTGTGAATTTTCTTTCATTTTTTGAGAAATTTTGTTTTTTCTTTTTCTTTTTGTTGATGACACAAACTAATGGTCTATTTTATTAGTTTAAAAAACAATTCCTACTTTTTTATTTATCAGTGTAATGGTTTGTTTTGTTTTGCTTTGCTTCCAATTATGCTCGTCTCTTCTTTCATTTTTCAGAAATTCTATCTTTGTGTTCAGTTAGATGTTTTAATTTGCTGCTTTTTTACATTAGCTTGCATCATTGATCTTTGATTTTTTTTCTTTTTCATTGATTAAAGTGTTTAGGGATATAAATTTTTCCAAAAGATTACTTTGGCAGTATCTCAAAAGTTTTAGAATGTCATCTCATCCTTGTCATTTTATTTGGTAACATTATTTCTGTTTTTCTGATTTATTCTTTGGCTCACCAATTTCTCAAGTCTATAATGCCAATGCGATGTTCACAGTTCCCATGGCAGTTATGAATATGCTGATGTAGTTATGAATCACAAAATGTAACAGACTCTCCATGTGGAAGACCAAACCAAAACATTTATTCAAATACAAGAAAGTTGAATTCCAGCACCAGAAAGCCAAATCCATCATAACAACCAAGAAGTTGGTACACATAACCAAAGCAGTGAGCACCAACATCCCCAAGTCTTCTCTCCATCAGGCCTTCAAAACAGGCTTCCTTAAGCAAAAATGACCCTCTCTCACTCCTGCTAGCTGCTCTGCCTCTGTGTTTCTTGCTCCCAGCTCTGCTTGTGCTCTCCTCTGCTTCTTCTTTCTCCACTATTCCTGTTCTACCCTTTCAGCAAGCTCCTTCCACCATGGGTTCCATGTGATTACATTTGGCCTATTAAGGGCAGGGAAGGTCTTCAAATTCCCATTACCATTACAGTGTTAAATTATTTGGTCTTCAAATATGAATATCTTCTTGAAGGCAATATATTCATTGATTGTAATATTTATTTTATTGTGGTTGAAAAAGGATCTGTTTAATATTTTGGCTTTCCTGAATTTGTTTTTATGATTTTTATGCATTAAGGTTTCCACAAACAGTTTAGAAATATGTATATACTGTTTTGTTCCCACTGAATGATATACAGAGATCTATCACATCTAAATTTTCTAACTTTTTATTCAGGTCTTTAATTTCTTTCATGTTTATCTTTTTTCTTAGACCCACCAGGGTCCCAAATGGGTACATTGAGGTCTCTGGTTATTGTAGTTTCACTATTTCTTGAAATGAGATTATAATTACTCCATATAAGAAGATTATATGGTAATATGAGATTTCCTATAAGTATTTAGATACCACACTATTTCATGTACTGCCTATGTGTCTCTTTTCCTCACCGTCTCTCATCCCTCATATACAATTAGTGATCAAAGCCTTTTGATTTTACCTTTGCAACATCTGAATACACCCTCTTTTCTCTTCTGACACTGCCTTTACCCTAATATGGGCCCTCATTTCCACCTGCCTGGATTATTTGAATAACTTTCTGGTTGGTCTTCCCATTGCAACTCCCTTCCCACTCCTATCCATCCTCCACTCATTTGCTAAAGTGATTTTGTCAAAGTCTGTGTCCAACTACATCACACAAGTGGCTTCCAAGATCAAATATAAAAATTCCTGTTAAATGTTTAAAGTTCTTCATAATGTACATCTCCCCCACCTTTCCAGCCTTCTTGTATCTTACATCCTACCAACTGTTCTTCCATCTAGTGACACTTGTGTCCTTGCTGTTCCTTGAACAAGACATGCCATCTCTCAGCTTTGGGAATTTTCTTTTCTTTTCCAGTTTGCAGAAGCTTTTATTGTTAACTACAGAAAGCTTGAAGGCAAAACCAGAACAAAACAAAAATCATCAATATTTAGTCCATTTTATAGTAACAACATATCTTGCCTCCCTGAACACCTAAGGCAGAGCAGAGGTTGCTATCACAAGCTTTTGCTATTTTCCCTGGCTGTCTGTCCTCCCGGGTTCAAATCCCTCCTCCTCAGCTCCAATTAGTGGCTTCCCTATTGTCCTTCAAGTCCAGCTAAATTCTCACCTTCTACAGGAACCCTTTCCCAATCTTTCTTCAGTCCAATCCCTTCCTTCTCTTGATTACTTCCTGTTTTTCCTGTAGGAAAAATCGTTTGCATATAGTTGTTTGCATGTTGTTTCCCTTATTAGATTCTGAGCCTGTTGAGAGTAGGACTTGCCTTTGCCTTCCTTTGTATCCTCAGCACTTAGCATGATGCCTGGAATGTAGTAGGCATTTAATAAGCATTTTTTGACTGACTGCCTTACTCACAGGTGTGAGGAAAGTGTTAAACTTTAAAATTCTATAAAAATGTCAATTTCTTCTTCCTCCTTTTTTTTCTTCACCTCCAGCTCCTTCTCCTTCGATCCTTTTCTTGGGTCTTCTTCTTCTCCTTCTTCTTCTTCTTCTTCTTCTTCTTCTTCTTCTTCTTCTTCTTCTTCTTCTTCTTCT
>CM053585.1:272471028-272493169 GCA_028646515.1 Pseudochirops corinnae
CTTCTTCTTCTTCCTTTCTCCCTTTCTCCTTTCCTTTCTCCTTTCCTTCCTCCCTTCTTCCCTTCCTCCCTTCCTTCCTTCCTTTCTTTCTTTCTTTCTTTCTTTCTTTCTTTCTTTCTTTCTTCTTTCTTGCTTCTTTCTTTCTTTCTTTCTTTCTTTCTTTCTTTCTTTCTTTCTCTCCCATCCTTCTCTTCCTCCAACTTTGGTGTATTAGCACTGTTTGGTCAAATGTTCACAAAAAATTCTCATAATTTAAATTTATGTAAGAAATAATAATAGTAACTTAATAAAACCTGCCTGAAGACCCCAATCTAGGAGTGGGGCAGATTACCCACCCCTGGCCCAGTCCAACCCAGGCTAGAATCCATAGGGATTCAAATGGAAGGGTGAAGGTCAGATATGTCTCTAACCACACCACAAAGACCAGGATAATTCCTTGCTGTCTTGTTCAACATGCATTGTATATTCATTCCGTTATGCTTAAGAGCTTTTTAAATCCCTCCTCCCCTTTACACAAACACACACACACACACACTTATTTCCTTTTTATTTTGTTTCTGTTTAGTTTCACTGAAAAGGCTGGGAAACCCTCTAAAGTTAGTGTGAATTTGGCAAGATGACACAGTCATTGTTTACACGAGGGGATGTATATTAGGAAGTGTCTGCGCTGATGCTGAGAACAGCTGTTACAAACAGAAATGTCACAGTTGTCAACTCTGCTGTTACTCGGGCTGTATTCAGCCAAGGCTTCTAGTTGTAGAGTTACTATACTGACGTCCTATTCCATATTGATAGAGTACTTTTTGTTCTGAGGTCTTTCCATTCTAAATTATTCTAGAATCCTTCCTAGATTGACTGGGTAATTGGGCAAAGTCTGAAGACTGATTTTGCTCTCATTTCTATTTTTTAGATTTGAAGAGGAAGCACAAAGAGATATCAGAACTAACTATAGCTTTAAGAAATGACAGTGGAGTCAGATCATGGGCCCATGCTCCTGACTCCCCCACATGCTATTTCGATTAAAGAAAATATGTTCTTGTTTGTGAGAGACAATAACTAAAATTCCATGTGCAAAGACAATGACAAATAAAACTGTAGAATCCTTGAAGAATCATAAAATATTTGTTAAAGCTGATGGGGTCCTGAGAATCTTGAAGAGCATAGCTGCTTGGAAACTTCCACTCTAGAATACAATATATTAGAGTAGAAAGACACCATGTTGCATGGGGCATAGAACTTGGAAAGTTAGAGCTAGAAGAGACTTGAAGACCTAAAATTGTACATTTGGAAGGAACTTTAGAACACAGAATATAGAATGTTACAGGTGGGAGAGACATTGATCCATCTGATATAAGCCTGATATTACAAAAAGAAAATTCATAATAATTAGAGCTCTGAAGAAGTGGAAAGGGCCATCTTGCAAAATG
Source organism: Pseudochirops corinnae (assembly GCA_028646515.1). NCBI lineage: Eukaryota > Metazoa > Chordata > Mammalia > Diprotodontia > Pseudocheiridae > Pseudochirops > Pseudochirops corinnae. The sequence goes on from CM053585.1 coordinate 272,472,456, forward strand.
GTACATTCCCAGTCATCGGCTGTCTTCAAGCAGAAACTGAACGGCCACTCGTAGAGTATATTGCGGTGGAGATTTCCTTTTTCTGGGTAAGAGTTAGACTAGTTGGCTGCTGAGGTCCTCTCTTAAATGTTTGGTATTTTAAAACCCTTCACAACCTAGCTCTCACCTATCCTTTTAAGCGGATTCTACATGATTTCCTCTTTTGTTCTCTATGTTTCAGTCAAACTGACCTGCTGGTTGTTACCCATGTAAAACTTTCATCGTCTTGTTCTTTGCTCTTCCTCCTCACCTCTGGCACTTGGGAATTCATTGCTGCTACCTCTAACAAAAAGTATTTCCTGCCTCTCCCAGCTAATGTTCCCTTTCATCAAACTTATTTTTTAGTTATTTTTTGTTTCTTTCTCTGCATATTTGTTGTTTCACTCCAGTAGAATGTGAGTTACTTGAAAGTAAGAACTTGTCTTGGTATCTCCACTACTTATCAAATTACCTAATTATTAATTAGTAAATGTTTGTTGAGTTGCTAAAAGAATTGGATTGAATAAAATATCCAAAATGAAAGGAACCTTACCGTAAAAAACAGAATGTTACTTTTCTAAACAGAGTTTAGGGTGCTAGATTATCGAGTCAGTAATCTCAGCTATTTTTGTTGTTATTTTTGCTATGTAGACTCTGCTTAAGTACATATCTATATAGCGCCAAAATATTCAGTCATTTCCATGAAAAGATAAAAAGTCTGACTGGTTATATGGTATCATGTATACAAAACAAATTGCTTAAAATTCTCACTTTTCTATTGGTTGAGTGTAGTAGTTGTGTAGTAGAAAGATCCCTGGATTTTGATTCTGGGGTCCAGATTCTTAATCCACTCTCTTGATACCTGAATGACCTTGAGTAAGTCACTTAAATACCTTAAACCTTATTTTTTTTTCCACCCCTGTGAATGGAAATGGGGTGGATTAGAATTACCAGGGTAACTTTCAGTTCTGCCATTCTTTGCTGTCTGAGTTGGCATTGTGAAAGGAGACACATCCTTACTGTAACTGTCATTACCCCACCCCACAACCCCCCAAGCAATTGCCTCCTCTTTCTCACTTGTACCACCACAGGGTCAGACCAAGTGTGGGAAGAAACTGGGCCAGCTTCTCCCATGTACCTCTGTCAAAGCGCCATAATCCTGACCTGAAGTTCCCTGCCTTTTTCCCAATATAGGAACCACCCATAGTTTCATCAAAGAACTGGTAGTCTTGACCTAAATCTCCCCTCGATTTTAATCCAGGAAGTGCAGGTTATCAACTCTGTCTTTGGACCTTTAGCATCCCTTGGGATTCCCTGTTCCTAATCATTCACCCTCTGGAGCACTCCATGGTAGCTAATTCAGTTCAATAAATAAGCACCTACTGTGTGTGAGGTGCCATGCTAGACCCCAGAGATACAAAGGCAAAAACAATAGTCACCTCCCTTAAGAAACATACATTCCACCTGAAGGAAATAAAACATTCACAAGTAGATAATTTCCAAGTATGTAATGTTTTCAAATGGGTTTGTGACATCACTGATATGGATGCTTCCTTTAACAATGCCAATCACAACCCATCCTTTGGCAATGTAAATCCCAAACCCTCTATGCCAGTCCATCTTGGCAGACTTTCATCCATCATACTCACATTTTCTCCAAATTTTGCCAAGGCAGGGGGTGCACCATCCTACTAGATGTCTTCCTTGATTTTTCTCCTAACATTACAAGGGTCTGAACAGAGCATTCTAGCAAGGAACTAGCCATTACTTGCCCAAACCACGTGACCAATCCAAATTCTATTATTATCATACATTTCCCTGATGACATCATACACTGCTGTTCTTGGAACAAAATGGGGAAAGCTTTTATTTAGTACTTACTGTGTGTGAAGCACTAAAGAAACAAGTTGAAAATCTAGACAGTTGCAACTTTCAGAGAGCTCACATTTTTTTTTTTTTTTGCTTTTTGGAGGGGGGAAGGTGGGACAATTGGGGTTAAATGACTTGCCCAAGGTCACAAAGCTAGGTTTTGTGTGTGTGTGTGTGTGTGTGTGTGTGTGTGTGTGTGTGTGTGTGTGTTAAGTGTCTGAGGCTGGATTTGAACTCAGGCCAGTGCTCTATTCACTGCGCCACCTAGAAGCCCCTTGAGAGCTCACATTCTAATGGAGAGAGACAGATGATAGGAAGATTCAGTTTCAGAGCAGATGGGAAGGCCCGGGGATCCTTCTGAGGAAGAGGCAAGGTGGATGGCGTAACCCATCTCAAAGGTGCAGATCAGGACAGATATAAATGCCTGGGAGTCCAAGTAACACAGTCAGAGGGCAAATAGGCATTTTTTCCTCGGATACTCTTCATTTGTTATATGTTACAGCCTTCTCACATCCCACGCCTATACAAAGTTATGCAGTATAATTTCAAAAGGGAGAAAGCACTTATAACTGACATAATCCAACACAAGATACTTATTACTCAATTATATTTCTTATTACAAGCATTAACATTACTTTGGGACTTCCCCCCTTTTCAGCTTTCTTTTTTCTATTGTCTTCCCCCATTGGATTGTAAGCTCTTTGAGGGCAGGAACAATCTTTATTGTATTATATTTGTATCCCTGGCACTTAGCTTGGTGCCTGGCACATAGTGGATGTGCCAGGGGTACAAAGATGAAAAGGAATGTAGTCCCTTTCTCAATTTCACATTCTATCAGTGGAGGCAACATGTACATATGTGTGTGTGTGTGTGTTTATATATGTGGAGAGAAAGAGACAGAGACAAAGACACATGGAGAGATAGACGCACAGAGAAAGGGAGGGAGAGGGAGGGAGAGAGAAATAGGGACAAAGAGAAAGAGAGACACAGAAAGGGAAGGAGGTAGAGAAAGACAGAGTCAGAAAGAGACACACAGAGAGACAGAGAATAGAGAGAGAGAGAGAGAGAGAGAGAGAGAAAGAGAGATAGAGAAACAGAGAATAGGAGGGAGAGAAAGCCAGAGAGAAAAAGAGGGAATCAGAAAATAATTGCAAAATAAACAGACAAATTAATAAATGAATGAACAAATAAAAATATGTCAGGTAGTTTTAGGAGGGAGGGCATCATCAGTAAGTGAGGACCTCTGGAAAATCCCTCCTGTAGAGAATGGAACTTGAGCTGAGTTTAAAACAGACTCAAGAAAGGCCTCAGGTAGGAAATGTTTTTAAACCGTGCTCTGAAGGAAGCCAGGCATTCCTGTGAAACAAAAATGGAAAAGGAGAATTCTAAACACCGAGGGCGACCTGGGTGAAGACTCAATGGTGGGAAAGGGAGAGAGCCATGGGGGTGCCATAACTAGCAGGCCAGTCTGAATGTGAAATGGAATAAACTCAAATAAGATTAGAAAGGTAGGTGGTAGCTAATTATGCTGAAGATGATGACTTGGGTCAGTGACAGGAAAGGAAGGAATGCTAAAATTAGAGAACTGTGTTCATGTCTGAATTCTGCCATTGACTGTGCAACCCTGGGTCTATGTCACTCAGTTAATCTACTCGGGCCTCAGTTTTCCTATCTGTAAAATGAGAGGTTTGGACTAGATGATCTTACAGGTCCAGTCTGGCTTAAACATTCTATGAAAATAGAATGATGGGATAAAAGAGTGATGGGCTAAAAAAAAAAAATCTCCAAACCTGTATCCTTTGCATTGTGTTCAAGAAAGCTCCTGAAAGGGAAAATTAGTTTCTTACCTGGCCAGACTCCAGGAGACAGAAAGACACACAGACACACAGACAGACATGCACACATGCTCTCTCTCTCTCTCTCTCTCTCTCTCTCTCTCTCTCTCTCTCTCTCTCTCTCTTTCTCTCTCTCTCTCTCTCTCTCTCTCTCTCTCACACACACACACACACACACACACACACTCTAGAAGCCTAATGGAGATGATTTGTTTACTTACAGTACCATGCCTAGGCCTAAATAACTACAGTTAATAAAAAGACAATGTGGGGTTTTGTTTCCCTCAATACACACACAAAATCATTATGAACAAAGCTATGGCTAATGATGGAATGAAGGTAATTTTCATATTAATTAAAAGTTGGTCTCTGTGTGTAACCAACATTAGCATGTACCCTGGAGACATTGCGTGACGGTTAAGACAGAATGAGCTGCCAAAAATAGCCTGTAACACAGGGTGCTCCAATCACACCCTGGGTCAAACCACACTACTTGGATTCCCTACTGGGGTGCAGTTGCTTTGTTGGAGCAGTGTATTTGGAACTGGAAGAGACTTTAGAGAAAATCTAGGCAAATTCCTTTTTACCAAGGAGTAAACCTGAGGCCAAGAGAGGGCAACTCACTTCCCCAGGAACACCAGTGGTAGAGTGATCAAGCTCATCAGGACTCAAACCCAGGTCTTCAGGTCTTAATACTACTAAGTCTTGTATTCTTTGACTCTTTAGTGTTTTTTAAAAAAAAGTGTTTTACTAAAAATCACCCCATGAGGAATGCAATACAAATCTGTCCTCCTTCATTCCCTCCCCTCGCCCCCATAATTGTACAAACAGTCTCAGCAAGGGGAAGTGACTTGCCCGTGTCATACAGCTGGCAAATGTTTGAACTAGAATTGAAATTCAGGAGTCACCAATCTCTAGATATGGCTTTATTTCCTCTGAACCTTTCTGTCTCCCTCAATCTGCTTTCTGGTTCCCCAGTTACATCACTCAGGCCTCTGAGACAATCTCAGGAGATAAATGATATAACATGTTTCCCATTATGGCATTAAGGCAAAGCCAGGTGGTCTTAAACTTACCAAGCAAATAATTAGTCACCAAAAGAATGAGAGAGAGAAAAAAACCCTCCCTTCACCACCTTAAGTCACCTGTCAAAGGGATCCATGTTTATATTTTGGGGGGCCTTTTGCAGTTGCCAAGAAGGCATGGTACAGGTTGTAGGGATTGAATGCAGTATTCTCCTCACAAAGGAATCCCTTCCCGCCCCCTAAAAAAAAAGAAGGGCAAAAAAATTGCTGTTGTTTTAACTTGAAAATCTGTGCTAAAAAAGGCATTAGAACAGTCTTTCTTGTGGCTCTAAGATCAGATTACCACAATTAAAGTCAAAGGTGTGGCGCTATTTGCTCTGCATGTTATGACACATGAAAGAAAATGATTCAGGCAAGGAAAATAATTACACATTAATTTGTGTTTGGCAACTATATTTTATTCCTTTGGCCCACAAAGTGAAGATAAAAGGTGATATTGTTGAAAGTACTTTTTTTTTCCTTTCAATAGGTTGCCATGGGTTGCATTTAGCGAGCTCAGTTGGGAAAGTTGGGAAAGCAGAGACTCATACAGACTATGCTTAGAATCATAGAATGTTAGCTCGAAGGGAGCTTAGAACATAGAACACAGATTAGCAAAGCTGGAAAGGACCCTCAAACCCAGAATGGCACAACCAGAGACAACTTGAGAACACAGGATATCAGAGTGGGAATCGCAGGATATCAGAGTGGGAACGGACCTCAGGGGGTACCTGGCCTAGCCCATATCTGAGCAGAAATCTTCTGCAGCAGACCTGAAGAGTGACCATCCATCCTCTTCTCAATGACCTCCAGTGCGGAAGACCCAGTCATTCCCCAAGGCATTCCCCACTCTGCTTTTGGACAGCTCTCATTGTTAGCGAGCTTTTCCTCACATCAAGCCTAAATCTGCCTGTCTGCAAATTCCATCCATTACTCTTAATTCCAACCTTTGACGCCAAGAAGAACAAGTCTAATCTTTCTTTTGTGAGACAGCATTTCAAATACTTAAAATACTTGAAAACAGTTATCATGTCCTCTGCAAGTCTCCTGTACGCCAGGTTAAACATCCCTAGTTCCTGAAAGACAATAAAATATAGAATGCATAGAAACTTGCTATTCAAATAATTGATCACCAAAAGAAAGAAAAGTTTTTTTTAATCCCTCGTTTTCCTTATCTGTAAAGTGTATTTGATAACAGCATCTACTTTATGAGATTGTTCTAAAGATCCAATGATATGTGTGAAATGCTTTGCAAATTTTAAAATGTTTCATAAATTTCAGTTTCCACTACTACTACTACTACTACTACTACTACTACTACTACTACTACTACTACTACTACTGCTACTACTACTACTACTACTACTACTACTATACTACTACACTACTACTACTCTTCTAGTACTACTACTGCTATACTACCACCATTACCACCACCACCACCACCATCACCATTACTACTACTATTGCCTTTGATAACTGAAAATCACAACTATGCCATGATGAGGCTTTGAAAGAGGACTTTAATGGCTACCAAACAACTTTTCAGGGTTATAATTTCCATTTTTTTCTCTGAGCTAGAACTAATATAATTGAATTACATTTCAGCCAGAAATGAACCTCAGGATGAAGCATTTGGGGATCAACAGCATGGAGTGATTATTAAGAAGGGAAAAAAAACCTCACCTTTAGCATATGTATCCTAGAATCCTAGATCTTGTGCTGGAAGGGATGTCAGAGATCATCTAATCAAACCTTTCTTTCTCCATTTCATAGATTAGTAAACTGAGAACTAGGGAGGTGAGATTTTGTATTTAAATAATGCAGGCAGTATTTTCCAGAGGTAAGATTTGAACTCAGATCTTTTGATCCCGTCTTCCAAATGCCATATTCACTCTGCCATTCAAATTTGGAAGACATGGCCTACATAATCCCCACTGCTACAGCCTATTCTCCTGCTCGCTATGCCCTGCAATTCCCCCATTCATCTCATAATATGGAGGGTTTCTCTTTCCTCATCCCTGGTTTAAGCTAGGCTCAAGGAAAAAAAAAACACATGGAAGAGGGGATTGAGAGACACCACCCTGCTCTATACTTGTTGAATATGTGATCCTTATTCAAGAAGGAGAATTTAATAGAAGATCAAGATTTATAGATGAAAGGGAGCTTAAAGGGCACCTGGTCTAATTCATTCATTTTACAGATAAGAAAACTGAGTCCCAGGCCTTCTACTACCAGATTCAGTGTTCTTTTTTGTATACCATGTTGCTTCCTTTGTTTCAATGTTTAAAACATTTGTGATTCCATTGATGTAGACACTACTTCCATCAATTTCCGATCATAACTCCTCCTTACTTGAGGTTCTATCATTAGCTGCTGTAACTGAACAAGAAAGCCTTCATCTGGTGCCCAGCCCCTTTGGTGATGAGTTTTTTGCACAAAGCTAGGCTAGTTTCCCAATAACAGATACACAATCTATTGTCAGGCTCATCTCTGAAACCTTTTTAGGTCAGGAGGACTTCACAAAGTGACATCCCCTAGCAGAGCCTTTGAGAATGCACAGTAACCTTATCACAGTAAGAAACAAGAAGAACATCAGTGAATGGGGATGCCAAAGACAGTATTCATGCTCAGAAAACAAATCCCAAATCTAGGAACTCTTAGATGTCCATGGACCTTGAGTGGTCTGTGCATACATTTCAGGGGATGTATGAACTTGGATGGGGAAGAATACATCTTTATTTTCCTTGATCTCTAACTGAAATTTAGCATTTCCTTAAATTATGACTATAGACAACAAACCACAATAGTATTAGCTGTACCTGTGACTTCCTCACCAGGAGAAATCTGAGATTTTCATATCCTGTTGTAATTGTTGCAGCTATCTCCAAATAACATTTATGCTCAACAGTACCTCAAAATTACTATAGCTACTAATAGTAGCTAGGATGTTACTTGACTGAAATCTTCTTGTCTACAGATAGAAAATTTTAATATAATTGGTTTCTTTGGTAATCCCATTTATTTTACTTTATGTGTTTTAAAACATTATGCTGAGAAGTCCATAGGCTTCAGCAGACTAAAAAAGAAGTCCATGACAAACACAAAAAAGATTAAGAACTGATCAAATCCAATCTTGCCATGCATTGCATATAACTGTTCCTATATTTGCTCATTTGTTTGAATATTTAGAAGCATCAGCTTTCTTTCAACTGAGTGCTCTACGTACATTAGGTAGTTAGTTAAGAACTGTTTGAATGGAAGAACCAATAAATGACACAAAAAACAAAAGTTAGATGCTTCCTACTAGATGCTTTCCACCACTGGCTTCTCTTTCACCCTTGTCTTATGAATTATCCTTCTTCTTGCCAAGGCAAACTCTTCTAAATGCCCAAGTGATCCCATTCCATCCCCACATCTCCAGCAGATTGACCCCTTTTACACTGTCTTTCTTGATGATCCTCACACACTCCATACCATGCCCCAACTTCAAATATTTTCAGTCTGATCCCATTCCTGGAACTCTCTTCTTCCTCATCTCAACCTCCTGGCTTTGGCTTCCTTCAATTCTCAGATAAAATCGTATCTTCTTGGGGAAGCTTTTCCCAGTCCTCCTTAATCTCAGTGCCTTCCCTCTCAGGTTACCTCCAATCACACATGCACACATCCAGATAGACATAGATATGAACACACATGCACACACGCACACATATTGTTTGTAACTAATTGTTTACATGTTGTCTCCCCCATCCATTGTGAGCTCCTTGAGGGCAAGGCTGTCTTCAGTTTTTCTTCTGTGTTCCCAGATCTTAGCACAGCGCCTAGTACTCAGTTGGTGCTTAATAAACATTTATTGATGGATGGACTTAACTGACTGACCAGGTCATGCCACTTTTGCCCAAAATATACTATGGGAAAACCAGAAAAGAAAGAGGTTGCTTCCTACTAGGTAAGTTCGATATCCTTAGCAAGATATATGAGACCTTCTTCTAAGCCGATCACCCAGGATCCAGGTCTCTGTGCTATAGCCAATGCGTGATAGCTGACATAACGCCCTTTAAAGTTTTCCAAACACTCTCCATGTATTATTTCATCTGACCCTTACAACAGCCCTGTGAGGTAGATGCTCCTGTTATCCCCATTCTACAAATGAGGAAATGAAGGCTGAGAGCTGTTGTGACTTGCCCAGCTAGTGAGTGTCGGAGACAGGTTTCAAATTTAAGTCTTTCTGACCTGAAACGCGGGGCCCTATCCAAGATGTCTCATCATTGCCTCTAACACTCCCCAGTATAACCTAAATTTGGAACCTTGCAGTTTGGGGTCTGTGTCACAACCCCCCAGTCATGAGATGCTACGATGAAACCAACTCAGAAACCCTTTTAAGCCTCACGTGATTCCTCCAGTCTGTAAAAATAGAAGAAATTAGGGTCTAGAGCAGGAGTGGGGAACCTGCGACCTCAAGGCCACAGGTGACCTCACAGGTTCCCCAATGCTGGTCGAGGCCTATGGAAGGAGAAAGAGCGGGGTGGGGGGAATGGAGGAGGGAAGAGACAACTACATGCTTCACGTTACTTCTGGAAACCCAGTATCCTTTTATTTCTCTAAGACCATCAGCACTTAAGCTTCAGGCCAATAGATCTGCGAGCCGAGACCATCACTGCAAATACAGACAGTGGGCAACTGCTCCAAAACTGCTCTCTCTCATCCAAACCGCATTAAAAAGATGCACATAGATTCTTGTTTATTTGTTTTTCCTCTCTTAGACTATGTTTATACATTCAAAGAGTTGACTTAATACAGTTTAAAAAGCAATTATAAGTGACTTCTGACAACTCATTTTTCAGTAGATGGTAGACTAATAATAACATATTTTACATCTCTACAAGACTTTGAGGTTTCCAAATTGTTTGCCTCACAACAGTCACCCTGTGAGGTAGGTAGTACAGGCATTATCTCGATTTTTGTATGTATCTGAATCCGGTGACTTCATTAGCAGGGGGAGGGGGGAGTATCCTGGTATGGAAGATCCCCCCACCCCCACCCCCATCCCCCACTGCTGATTAGTAACTGGTTCAGAACTAAAAGTCTTAAGAGTTGCCTGAGATACTGAGAGGTTAAGTGTCCATGATGATACACTTACTCCGTGTTAGAGGCAGGATTTCAACTCAAGTCATATTGACTCTACTCTATTCACTATTTGCACACCACCACTAACCAGTCCTAATGACTTTACCATTTTCTAACTAGTCATTCTTGGTATTCTATCCCAAAAGTCTTAACGCAGTTTTAACTTTGAGTAGCTTAAAACTGCACTAAGACTTTTGTAACACCCCATAGAGGCATGGCCCATTTGAATCAGATGGAGTTAGACACAACCAATATATTTGGATGTTCCAATCCCCCATGAATCATTACAGCAGCCCAGTGGAGGGAAGGGTCATATTTCTTGTTCTCTATGAGTTCTTCAGCTGTGCAGACATGGCTGCAGGGACCTTCTTGGCTACTGATGAATGAGAATAATTGTTGGTAGATTAATTTAAGAGACTCAGATGAAAGATACCACAAAAGTGCAAGGAAAGCACAGAAAGAGGGGCCGGGAATTGGCATCCCATTCCTGGCTCCACAGCTGACTCACTGTCTGACCTTGGGCAAGTGAGTTAGTTAAACTCTTTGTGTATGAGTTTCCTCATCTGTAAAATCAGTATAATGATACTCCCCTGTCAAGTGCTTTGATACTCAGATGAAAGGCATCATAAAAGTGCACAGTATTGCTATTAATTGCGATATTATTGTTTTATTATTAAATAGATAAGTTAACTAAATTTTAACTATGTTTTGACTTATACCTGACAGTCAGGATGAGAGCCTGATAAAAACACGGACTAATCAACTCAGAAGGATCTAAGGTACTAATTAGCACAAAGTCTGGGAGCAAGAATCAGAGAGTTTCAGAGCTAGAAGAAACCCTTTAGGGACCACCCTAGTTTCAATCTTCCCATGTAAAAAAACTAAGATTCAAAGTGAGAAAATATGGAAAAGTATGGTGCAGTGGAAAGTGCTCTGAACTTGAAATGGAGAGGCCTGGGTTTGAATCCTGGCTCTAACATCTACTAGGTATGGCACAGGGTACAAGAAACTTATCCTCTCTGTGCCTCAGTTTCCTCATTTATAAGATAAGAATAATATTATCTATATCCCAGGGAAGTTACAAGGAAAGAACTTTATAAACTTTAAAGGGCTATGAGAATAAAAGTTATTAAGTGCCTTGCCTGAGGTCACATAGCAACCTTGCATTTATTTTGTATGTGCGTGCTTTTAAATATACACCTATTGTATATCCCAGTAGGATGTAAACTTCTTGCACTAAGGACTCCAGTTCCTAGCAAATTTCCTGGTATACAGCAGATGATAAATAAATTCTTGTTGCTTGATTGAAACTTTGCAAAGCAAAGTATCATTATATCACTTGATCCTCCCAATAACTTTCATAGATAAGTAGGATGTGTATTATTATTATACCCATTTTATACATAAGGAAAGTTTGAGGGATCTGCCCATAGTCACACAATAAATATCTGGCAAAATGGTGATTCAAATCTAGTTTTCCAAAGTCCAACTCCAGCTCTTTTTTCCCACTATAACATATTGACTCTTTTAGATTGAAATTAAAAGTGGCTCTTTATAGAGGGAAGGGGAATGGCTTTCCAGACAAAATGAATAAGATGGCCAAAAGACAGTATTCATTGGTTATATGCCAGGGACAGAACATCTGAGTCACAGAGTGAAGATGGGACAGTGGGAAGTCCATCAGTAAGGAAATGGACATTCCAGACTTGTCTCTGCTCTTAACTTGCTATGTGACTTTGGGCAAATGATTGAATAATAACTTCAAAGCTCAACTGTCCTAGGCATTAGTTGCTGAGAGGACTGGGAAAGGTTTCCTTTAGAAAGTAGAGCTTGTACCAAGCTTTGAAGGCATCTGGGAATTCTAAGAAATGGAGAACAGGAAATAAATTCCACAAGAGAGAGAATAGCCAGAGAAGTCCTGTTTAGTGTTTTAGAGTTTTGCATTAAAAACTGTCCTTATCTTCCACTAAAAAATCAATCTACATCTTAAAGATAACACCTGAGCTTGAAAAATAAGCCAAACAAATTAGCAAACATAATAAATCCTCTCCTTTTGCAAGGTGGTAGAAGTGCAGGCAATTCTTATACTCTGGCCTCCATGGGGTGAATTTTATGTATTATTCATCAGAATAACAATAAAATAAAAACGAGAACTAGATTTCAATGGCATGTTTGATTTAGCTACAATCTCATGAGGGCAGGTACTCACTCCACCTATCCATCTACTCTGTACAATTCTACTGTATCTATGGCCTACTAGGAGTCCTCCACAGGGGATCCACCCAATGGGCCACATGCCATCTTCTGGCTCCTTCCACATCCTGTGTGCACCACTACATCACTTTGGCTGTCCATCTCTTAGGCCTCACTTCTACTACATACCAGGTCCCTCTATTTCTTTGGCCATACATGGGATCACAGCAGCCAACACTGAGAACTGGAAGTGACCTCAGGGACCATCATAATAGACCCTTCCATTTTATAGATGAGGAAAGTGAGACCAATGGAGGTGGGATGAGTTGCAGTGGAATGACTGTCTTTCAGGTAGTAAATATCAGAGGTGGGCTTTGAACCTAGATCTTCTGACTCCAGAGCCAATGCTTTGATCCACCAAAGGATGTTGCCTTCCGGAAGAATTTTTTTTTTTTTTACGGCATATATTATGTATTAAACTTCTTTTTTTTTTTTTTTTTTGCCCCATTATTATTTTTTTTACTTAATTAACTTTTGTTTATTTTTTGGTTTACTTCCACAAGATTTTGACAAGAGGTCAATTTAATGGAACAGTGGATAGAATGCTGGGTATAGAGTCTGGAAGACCCATCTTCATGAGTTCAAATCTGATCTCAGACACTTACTAACTGTGTGACCCTGGGAAAGTCACTTGATCCCTTTTGCCTCAGCTTCCTCATCTACAAAATGAGCTAGAAAAGGAAATGGCAAAGCATTCCAGTATCTCTGCCAAGAAAATCCCAAATGGGGTCACAAAGAGTTGGGTGTGATTAAAATGAGTCAGCACTAACATCAAAACAATGCCCATAAAACATTGTTAAACCGGTGGTCATAGAAAACTGTTAGGTCTTACACTTTTCTTTCCTATCCTTTCCTGCATTTTTATGACAATTCAAAGAACAATCTCAAATCTTATACTCTATACAGATTCAATATTGTCCAGAAATTCCGTGTCTGCAGTTTGACAATCCAAAAAATTACACTTTGATAATATCCTGGGATTAGATATAACTAACACAATGCACTAGAAATATTCTGACATTTAGCTTTCTAAGGCACTTTGCAGAGCCAGAGCTAGAATCCGGTGCCCTTTGTGATTCCAGGGGGAATATTCTGCAGTAGAAAAGTAATGTTATTATTGTCTCTTTCCAAACCAGGAAAATAAGTCCTGTAATGATTGCATAGGATTTGCTTTTACATTCTCTGTGAGGTTAGTCAAGTTATAAATATAACTGTTGGGTAAGTCCCAGCCTCCTTGTTTCTGACCCCATGGCATGGAAGTCCCCACTGAGAAAGGACTCTGGAGATCACCTGGTCATGGATCATGGAGCCAAAGCTGGAAAAGTCCCTGGAGGCTCTTTAGCCTAAACCTCAGATTTTATAAATAAAGAAGATGTCACCAGGCAGGCCAAGTGATTAGCATGTGATCACATAAGTAGTAAGTACCAGGGGTACGATTTGAACTCAGATTCTTTAATTACAGAGTACATGTTCTTTGTATTGTACCACTCAACCTTCCAAGTCCCTTATCTTTTAGATAAATAAACAGGCACAGAAAGTTTCAATGATTTGTCCATATAAATATTTAGTGGAAGAGCTGAGATTTGAACTCAGTTCTTTTGACCTCAAGTCTTGTCCTCTTTTCACTAAACCATTGTGGCTCCTGCAAAAAGGAGGTGATAATATCTGTCTGTTCAACCAGAGGGGTAGTGTCAGGATCAAATGAGATAAAGTATGGGAAAAAAAAAAACTTTGTAAAATATGCAACGTTTTGGAGTGAAAAGGCATTCTCAGACATAGAACTGATGAAAAAATGTTCAATATGTGTTCCTAATTTTTGAGCTGGCCATGACAACTTTTGTTTCTATTTTAATATTTGCATGAACTAGGACACTTAGAGCTGGATGTCCCATGAACATTTCAAATTCAACAACTCCAACCAGAACTTATTATTTTTCCTTCTAAATCTACCTCTTTTCCAAGTTTCCCCATATATTTTTTTGGGAGGGTTAGAGGTAGATATCATCCTTAAGTATACCCAGGTTCTCAATATTGATGCCATTCTTCTAATTTTTGCTCTTCCTATGTATTCAATAAGTCAGTAAATCTTGTTGTTTTTATTTCCATAATGTCTCACATCTATCCCCTTCTCTCCATTTCCACAATCATCATGTTGCAATTACCTCCTAGTTGGTCTCTCTTCATTCCTATAGAAAGTTATTCCTGATTTCCCCAGTCAGTGATCCCCCTTGGTCAGATTAGATGCAGATGTAGATGTAGATGTAGATGTAGATGTAGATGTAGATGCAGATGCAGATATAGATGCAGATGTAGATGCAGATGCAGATGTTGATGTTGATATATGTGTAGGTGTAGGTGTATGTGTATGTATGTTTGTGTATGTATATTATGTATATGAGTATATACATGCATATTTACACACAGTGTATGTGCATATGTATATGTCATGTGTATGTATATGTGTATACATATGTATGTGTGCGCATGCACTCATACACATGTGTGTACAGGTGTGTATGCGTGTATGTATATATGTACATGTGTGTGTATACACACACTATAGATCCTTTAGGCATTCTCTTGCATTATAGCTATCTCTGCATATTTCCTTGTCCCATACTAGTATGAAAATTCATAAGATCAGGTATCAAATCTTATATAATTTTTGAGGATCCCTCAACTCTAACAGAAGTTTTCTATATAAATGTTTGTTGTATTAATTTTGACCAAATCTTTAATTATACCCTTTGATTTTTGGGTCTTTGAATCATAGATTATAAATATAGAATTAAAAATTGCTTAAAAAATAATTTGATTAAACCCCTTCATTTTATAGATGAAGGATATCAGACACAGAAGAGGGTAGGTGGTTTGCTCAGTCACACAGTGACCTGGGATTCAAACCTATTCTTCCTGTTCCCAAATCCAGAACTCTTTCTCCTATAACATGCCACTCTTTCATTGTTATACGGTATGATATCAAATTTTATCAGGTCAGCAGATATTTTTCAAACCCCTAATGGCCACATTCTGGATTGTCACATCTTAATGGAAACCTGGAAAAATGAATGACTAGCAGTAGATGTTTTGGATGGTCCAGTACTGTTTTTTGTCAATTTGTTTGTTTTGCAAAATTTGCCATTTTCTGGAAGGTAGCAGAAATGGGATTTATATATTGGGATTAGTGGGATCAGTAGTTAAAAGAAAGCTCTTCTGCTTTATTCCTCAGTATGACCTGGCTTTATTGCCAGTAGAGAGCTCAACTTTCTGGAAAGACACCCCCCCCCCCCCAGGGCAATCTGGTTGTAGCATAGCACCCCCTTGTGTCCAGTTGGCCTCTGGGTGTGCCCATGCTGGGTTTGTGGAAAGACAGGAAGGGTTGTACTCTGTTATCGTAAATATTAGGAAGCAAAAAAAAAAAAAAATTATCTTGTAGTTGAACCATCAGCTTTTAGAACAAAAGTCACTTTAGAGATTTCTAAGCATAGTATCATGGAAAGAATGCTGATCTGTAATTACAAAACCTGTTTTGAGATCCTAGCTCTGTCTCTTGCTGTCTGTGCAATCCAGGGCAAGTCATCTCACCAGTCTAAGACTCAGTTTCCATGTCTGTAAAATGGGGACACAATATTTCCCACCTTTTAGGATCGATTAGAGGAAAATACATATACACATCTGTATACATATTACACTATCCATGTGTATCTATCTGTCTGTCTCTCTATCTGTAGCTGCTTATCTTCATGCATAGAGGGAAGTTCTTTACACTAATGAAATCACATTTCCAGTCCAAAAAATTATGTGTGGTATATACACACACATATACACATACACATATGTACATGTACACATGTACATTGTTGTTTTTATTGTTGTCCAGTTGTTTCTTCTTCAAGAACCCATCTCTAATTAAAGATACTGGAGCTGTTTGCCATGTCCTCCTCCAGCTCATTTTACAAGTGAGGAAACTGAGGCAAATGGGGTTAAGTGACTTGCTCTGGGTTGCATGATTAGTAAGTGGCTAAGGCTCAATTTGAACTCAGGAAGAGGAGTTTTCCTGACTCCAGACCCAGAGTTCTATCCATTGCACCACCTGTGTATGTGTATAAATATGTGTATATGTGTGCATGTATAATATACATATATGCACATCTCATGTCTATATGCATATGCTCTACCCATGAAGATAAGCAACTTTTCTACAATTTACAGGATTTGAGAGTTGCCTAGGGCACTGAGATATGAAGTGACTCTCCCACCGTCACATAGCCAAAATGTATAAGGGGCAAGACTTGAATACAGCTCCTCCTGGCTCCAAGTCCAGCTGTTTACCCCTTACTTCATGCTGCCTCTCATAAATTTGTATACATATGCATGCATCATACAAAATATTCAACATTTATGTTATTATGCAGTCTAATCTCTTCTCATTTTCTAGATAAAAGGTTCAGAGGGGATCATAGATGTAGACCCCTAAGAACCCTCAGAGATCATCTCATCTAAAGCCCTCATTTTACTGTAGAGGGAATGAGGCCAAGAGAGATAAAGTCACTTAATCAAAGTCGCACTGTTAGTAAATAGCAGCTTCAGAATTTGAATCCAGGGCCTTTTATTCTAAATCTAGTACAGCATATTATCTCAAGGCAGGGCTGTGCTGGACCAGGCTTGCACTGGCCTGCTAGAACTGATTATGAAATTTAATCTTACAAATCAAGGCTTGTTTTGTTGATTGTCTAGCCTTGTGAAAGTGATTGAGAAGAGATTAATAATGGAGATTAAACTTTAAAATGTGTCACATGTATATTTTTGGTCTGGAGAGCTGGTTGTTAAACATTTACCAGGGCATCCTTGCCTCAAAGTCACATGGCTAGTGGAAGATCCAGAGTTACTTGCCAATAAAATGCATCAATGTAAACTTGCCCTTCAGCCACTAGCACATGAGAAGTAGGATTGTGGAGGACTGATGGCAAAGCAATCCTATGACAAATGTTGTCCAGTCATCATGAACTGATCTCCAAGAGGTCCCAGTCAGGCAAGAGGTCCCAGTCAGGACCAGACTCAGTATAATTTAGCTCCCAGGCTCATGGAAAATCAATTTTCTCAATGCAGGCATTCTGCTCCCAGAAAGAATGTGGGAGGGAGAGAGAGGTGTCTGTATTCTGTGCTCTATTCTTAGGGAATTCTCATTTTCCTGGAAGTAGAGAAAATACCCCAACAGAATAAACAAAAGAAAGCAAGGAGAAAATTGGGAAGAAACGCATCTATAAAATCCCCTCTCTGCTTGAGAAAGGGCTTTTTTTAAAAAAAATTAATTTGGTGGTTTTACATCGTTCCGAGAGGTGATGTTGTCTATGGAATAAGTTTCTTTTAAGGAAATGCTCGTATATTTCTCTGACATCTCCAACTAGTCCTTCATTCTTTTGCTTGAGGTAGAATCCTAGAAAATCAGAAGCATCAATATTCTAACTTTTCAAAACTAGACAGGAGGATTTGGAAGCAGCCTGAACCAGGCTAGAATGAGAATGTCAGGAAGGCCTGGATTCAAATTCTTCCTCTCCTTGGTAACTATTTGACCATGAGCACTCACAGCTGAATTTCAGGTTCCTTATCTATAAAATAGGGAGTAGTTACCCATACATGCTTACTTCAGAGGGTTGCTATGAGGATCAATAGAGAAAATCTATATAATGTACTTTGTAAACTCTAAAGTGTTATATTAATACCAGTTATTATTAGTGGCAATAAAGTTAGTTTTTTTATTATGAAACATTATCTATTATGGTTATTTACCTCTCTGTTCCATCCTCTTAGTGAGAATAACGTTCAGATTGGACCTGTTCAAACAGTAGAGCTGATACATGGTCTTCAACATCTTCTGTCTTTTCTCTTGCTTTCCTATGCCTTTTCCCCCTAATTATTTTATTTCTGCTACTCAGACATGTTTCTAGAATGATGGAGTAGTGCTTACTCTGGTTTTCTCTCAGGGCATTAAAAGATGCTTCCATGGACCCAAAAGGGAGAAGTAAACTAGATTTTTAGTTAGAATAATCTTTTATGGTATTCGCCTTCAAGTGCAATAAATCATCATTGAGCCCACCATATGCTCAGAACATTTTCGCTATAAAAAAGAATCTTTTGAACTAGATGGATTATGAGAATCCTTCCACAGCTGAGATTTGGTGATTCTGGGTTCTAGGTCTATGTTCCAATCGTTGCTCTGTTGTTTATCCTGGAATATTGTAGCAGCTTTCTAAACCTCTCTGTTTCCATTTTGTCCAATCTATCTTGCATTTAACTGCAAGATAGAATAAAATAAAAATTTTCTAATGCATAAGCCTAACCATGTCACTCTCCTTGAATGACCTTGAGGATAAAATACAAACTTCTTATCCTAATGTTTAAGACCCTCATGGTTTGGTCCCAAACTTCCTTTCTGTACTTATTCCATATCGCTCCCCATTATGAACTTGTTTCAGCCCAGTTGGCCAACATGACCCTCCATCTCTCATCTCCAGTCTTAGGACAAGCTTTCTCCCAGGCCTGGAAGGTGGTTCCTCCTCATCTCTGCCTCTTGCCTCAGGGCTTAATCCAGGTGCCTTCTCCCACAGCAACTTTTCTTAATCCTCCCAGTCAAGGGCTCTGTCTCTCCTCAAAATTACTGCATGTTTATTCATCTATGCACTTTGTGTATTTCCCAGTAGAAGGTAGGCACTGTTTGGGAGGAGTAGGGAGAGACTTTGTCTTTCTCTCTGTTTTGCATATGCTACATATGCTTCTTCAGAATCAAGTTCAAATGGAACTTCTCACAAGAGGCCCAACGTGGACCCTTCACCCACTCCATTGCTGATAGCCTCGCTGACTTTAACATTATTTGCATTTTTATAGTAATGCTACTGTCACTAATAACAACAACAGTCATGTAATAATAGTAATTTTTATTTGTATCTTGTCTTCCATTTCTTCTCAATGGCAAAGGCTGTCTTGTTTCGGTCTTTATATCCTGAGTGCTAAGCAAAGTAAATGCACAGAATTGTTGTTGTTTGACTTCCATTTTCAAAGAGAACCAGTGACATCATAGGATGATGTCTTGACTCTTATGAGAATTGGATTTAAGTGAGGCAGAATTGTACACATTCGTCAGCCTCATTCTGTCTTCCAAAGTCCAGCGGCAGCACAAAATCAAGAGGTCTGGCAATGGTCGGTATGCAGTGGGTACCCTTGGCATCTCTGGCATCTGGCTTAAACTCTAAGCATTCTACAATACCTGCTTCAGTCACCTGTGTGACCACTGGAACAAATTGTTCTCATCCATTGTTCCTCTGGGGGATGTCTTTACATACTTGAGGTAGACATTCCCCTACTCACCTATGGATTTGAGGCCTGGTGGTTACCCTCAACCTGGTTTAACCCACCTGCAGAAATAGCTTATCAAGATGTGGTATCTGTGCAACTTATAGCTTCTCAAAGCCAGAAGTGGGGATTGGGTGACTGGTAGGTACCAAAGGTGGGTGAACAACCCTGAAAAGTCAGTAGTGCTAGTTCTCCCAGAATGTCCCATGGCATACAGCAGGTATTTAATACATGTTTTTTGTTTACACGCCCAGTGCTGAGTGTAGTGGCTGCACATAGGAACTAAAAGAAGCTTGTTAGATTGCATTTGAATTTAATCACTTCTTATTAATAGCATGAACTTGGATAAGTAACTTCCCATCTCTCAGTCTTTCCTTTTTCTGTATAATGGGGGGCTGGGACAAGATGACTGTCAGCAAGGTGATTATGCGAATATGAAAGTATCATCAGTCACCCAGGATTCACCCAAGACTATCTCACCACAGGCCTGTGATAGGTACAGGTTCATCATCCCTGCTCAGCCTGTTCATAGACTCCTTTGCTTACTTGGCATAACTCGTACTGAGCATTAAAGTGTATTTTATACTGGCAACCGTGAACCAGTCAGAAAGGTAACTAATAAGTTATTCCAACAAATACAAAGCCATTTTTCTTTGGGGTGTGGCCTCTCCCTGTTTCAATATATGGTGTCTGCCCTTCCTTCTCTCAGTTTCCCACTCGTTTGCTTAGCTGTGTTGTGACAGGCACTGGCTTAATTTATGGGACTGATTTACAGCCCCAGTTACTAGTTCTAAAGAAGTTTTATCAGTTTTTATCTTTCAGATAGTGGATTGAGATTAGCATGTTGTACTGAGTGTTCCAAAGAGAGGAGGCTTCCTTCTGCTTTGAAAAGCTGAGACCAGACCCAGTCTTTCAGCTAGCAAAGTTCTGGTAAAAATGCTCCAAGACCTAATGATGGCTCAGGGAAAGTTAGAAGCAATGAACGGTGTTACTGGACAAATCTAACATCAGCACTTCAAGGTCCCATAAGTTTTTTTAAATGTGTCTTCCCTCTGGTGAAGCTAATGGTAGCCATCCCTTCCTTAAGTAGAATGTAAGCATAAAGGGAAGGGAAGGGAAGGGAAGGGAAGCGAAGGGAAGGGAAGGGAAGGGAAGGGAAGGGAAGGGAAGGGAAGGGAAGGGAAGGGAAGGGAAGGGA
>CM053585.1:272493669-272496169 GCA_028646515.1 Pseudochirops corinnae
AAGGGAAGGGAAGGGAAGGGAAGGGAAAGGAAGGGAAGGGAAAGGAAGGAAAGGGAAGGGAAGGAAAGGGAAGGGAAGGGAAGGGAAGGGAAGGGAAGGGAAGGGAAGGGAAGGGAAGGTAAAGAAAGGGAAGGGAAGGGAAATCTTTCCTAACTGCACATCTCCTAATGATTAACCTCTTCTCTCTTAGCTAGTCTGATCTTTGGACAAAAAGACATTGAGCTTGTACTTCAGGCTCAATGGCAGGGCCTGCCAGGGCTTGCTCTACACTGGCATACTCTTCAAGAACCCAGAATCAAGGCAATGCCATAATGAGGCAACACAGAATCATTAGATACAGAGCTGGAAGGGACTTTAGGGGCCATCTAATTCAACCCCCTCATTTTACAGATGAGGAAACTGAGGCTCAGAGATGCTAAGTGACTTGCTCAGAGTCACACAGGTAGTAAGTGTCTGAGGCAGGATCTTAACCAAGCTCCTCTGACCCTATAGTCAGTGTCCCCTTGCACTACCCCACGTACAAGGACTCATGTGAAGAAGGGGATACATAGGGGAAAATCTTACTCTATAAAGGATCCAAATTTGGCAACATAAGTCTTCTTCCTGTGGTGAGGAAAAAAGGAAGGAGAAGTGAGAGGAAACCCTGCATATTGGAAAGAATTCTGGGCAGGGGTTCAGGTCACCTGGCTGCTAGCTCTTGTTCTGTCTTTAAATCAGCTGTACTACCTTTAAACAAATTACTTTTCCTTCTCTAAGCCTCAGTATATTCCATCTATAAAAACTGGAGATTGAACTAGGTAATCTTTAAAGTCCTTTTCAGTTCTGACTCCCTGTGTTCTGAAGCCCCATGTTTTATGTTCTAAGTCTCCTACCACTTCTAACCTTGTGCTGTACACTCTAAGATCGTTTCAATTGACATTCGATGCTGTGTATTTGAAGGTGCTGTTCAAATCTGACATTCCAAGTTCTGTGCTTTTTAGAGCCCTATTCAACTCTAATAATCTACATTCCAAGCTGCCCTCCCGCTTGCCCCCGCTCTAACTTTGTGTCTTCAAACTACAGAGTTTTACATTTTGACAAAATAAAACCTTCTGGATTATAAATTATTGAAGCCTTTAAGAAGACAGGAATGCAAAAGATTATGGAGAAATACTACTTTAGATTGCACAATGCCATACCTAACTTTTTGTTAATGGGAGCAATTTGAGTTACATGGGTCAAATGATTTTAAATGCTCCATAACCATGTCTTCTGAGGCTAAGGAATTTACTCTGAAAGCTGAGAATTGCCAAATACTTGGGGAATGGTTTCAACTGAACTGTGACAATATATACTGTCTCCTCTTGGTTCAGAGAAGGGTGATCACATAGGCCACAGAATGGGAGGGAAAAGAATGACTGCTTGACAAATCATTCAAGAAATGGAGTCCTCCAGCCTCTGCAGAGAGGCAGGTGAATTTGAGGAGAGAGTAGGACTGAGCAGAGAGAATTTACTTTATATAACATTATCTATTCATGTTCATTGCCTATTCTTTTGGTTTAAACCATGCCCCCCCCCCCCAAAAAAAAAAAACAAAACTGAAACCTGCACATGACAAGGATAAGAAGGATCAACTTGGAATCATAGAATCTCAGGATTAGAGGAGACCCCAAAGGCTATCTAGTCCAGCCCATGTCTGAATAGGAAACCCTTCAATGATATCTTCATTGACAAATAGCCACTGGAAACTCCAGCAAAGAGGAACCCACTGTCTCTTGAGTTAGTTCCTTCTACTTTGGCATAGAAATGACTATTAGGAAGTTTTCCTTTACACAGAGCCAAAATGGCCCTCTTGGCACCTCCCACATCATTGCTTCAATTTTTGCCCTCTGGGAAAAGACTGCAAGAATTCATCTGCTGTCTTGTTTTTGTAGTTTTCTGAAAACATGTCAGATTAAACCTGGGAAGAGCCATACATGCAAAAAGACGTGTGTGTGTGTGTGTGTGTGTGTGTATGTGGTGTGTGGTGTGTGTGTGTGTATGTGTGTGTGTGTGTGTGTGTGTGTGTGTGTGCGTGTGTGTAGAGCTATGTATGTCTACAAAGATCTGTATTTAAATCCCCTTTTAATCAACCTGAATCTACACAATGGCTTTCATCCCTTGGAATTATATAACAATATCACATGATTTTGCCAGAAGTGCACCAGGGCTGCTTTAGGGGCCTCAAGCCAAGGCACTGTTCAGACAGCGAGGCGTCGGGGTTGCCACTACAAAGTGGATGTTAATTACCTAAAAC
Source organism: Pseudochirops corinnae (assembly GCA_028646515.1). Classification (NCBI taxonomy): domain Eukaryota; kingdom Metazoa; phylum Chordata; class Mammalia; order Diprotodontia; family Pseudocheiridae; genus Pseudochirops; species Pseudochirops corinnae. The sequence continues at coordinate 272,495,945 of CM053585.1, forward strand.
AATATGTGTAATAGGCAAAGAAAAAAAATGCTTTCCCCTGCCATAACCACTCATCTAGTACATCTCCAACTGTACAGTTATTTAGTCTGGGGGAATCGTAATTAACTGGTTTGCAAATTAATAAGAGCTTTATAAAATATGGAGCTATGAGGGGAAAAGAATGGTGGGAAACTTTATATCTCTGATTTCTCGAGGAAACCAGTTAACATATATAATTACCTCATT
>CM053585.1:272501169-272511254 GCA_028646515.1 Pseudochirops corinnae
GATATCTTCCTTTGATAGCTGAGGAAACTGAAGCTAGAGTGTGGAGTGACTTACCCTAGGTCACATGTATAGTAAGTAGCAGCACTGAGATTCAAACTCATGTCCACTGATTCAAAATCCAGCACTTTTTCCATTGCCCCATAATGCCCACACTCCTCTGGGACCTTTCTTCATTAATCTTCCCCTCTCTGTCATATATATTTAATCTTTTCCATTCTACTACCTACTTTATTTCTACCTACAAGCATGATGAAATCTATTCTATAATTGGGGGCATGGGGGAAGAGAGAAGATTTTTCTGTAGCCATTCTCCCATCAAGTTACTATACTATCTTTCTCTTGCTTATCACTTCAACTTCTAGACAGCTTTTCTTGTGGCCTTCCCTCCTCCTCATCAATTCCATAGTTAATCCTTGAAATTTTCCTCCATTACCTATCATTTTATGAAAGTATTGCTGAAAAGGTCTTTTATATTAAATTAATTGACTGATCCAATGGTATTTCTCAGTCCCCATCATCCTCAACCTGACTATTGCATCAGTCAGTTAATGATTTCTACCATCTGGATTCTAGGTATTTTCTTGGCTTCTGGTCTACTGGGTGCATTCTCATTCCTCTTCTCTGAATATTCTTCCTTGATTACTTTTTCTAGCACTTCTTTTTTCCTACCTATAAATGAAGACCCTCTCCAAGGTCCAAGCAATTGCTGTTGTTCAGTCATATCCAACTCTTTGTGACCCCATTTGGGGTTTTCTTGGCAAAGACACTGGCATGGTTTGCCATTTCCTTCTCTAGCTCACTTTCCAGACGAGAAAACTGAAGCAAATAGGGTTGTGACTTGTCCAGAGTCACATGGCTAGTAAGTATCTGAGGCAAGATTTGAATTCAGGAAGATGAGTCTTCCTGACTTCAGGCCTTGAACTCTATCCACTGTGTCACCTGACTGCCTCAAGGCCTAAGTCCTCACCTATAAAGGAAGATCATCTCCAAGGCCTAAGTCCTCAGGCTTCTTCTCTTCCCTCTTCTCTCTCACTTGGAAAAAAAAATAATCCGATCTTATGGGTTCAATTATTACTTCTTCTCCTGAGTGGCTGACTCACAAATCTGTATCTCCTTTTCAATCCAACTGGACTCCAAAGCTCCAGATCAACATTTGCCAGCTGCTTATAGGAGAGCTTCAGCCAGATGCCCCATAGAAACATGCAGCTGACAGAATCACAGAATTTTAAAACAGGATGAGATCCTCATACAGGAAGCTCTTGATCTCTCTCCTCTACACTTTTGTTCAAACTGTGCTCCTCACATCTGGAATGTGCTCCCTCCTCCCTCCGACCTCTTAGAATTCTTAGAACCTCTTATCTTCTGTCAAAGCTCAGCTCAAGCACTTTCTTTTCTTTTATTTTTTCAAAGTTTTTTTTTAATTATGAATTTAACAAGCATCAACCAATGTAAACACTGTAATAAGCAAAAATAGAAACTATGAACCTCAGTTACATACAGTTTGGTTTTGTAAGTGCACATTTAAATTTAATATGATGGTAACCAAATTGCCCTACTTCCATGTCCCCTTCTGAGATTCTTTCTGTTCTCTGTATCTCTAAATGTTTCATTAACATCCTTTTCTTTCTTTTCTTTTTGTTCTTTTGTTTTTTTATCTCTCTTATTATCTACCAACTTCTTCACCCCTCCCCAAATAGAAATCTTGCTTTTTAACAGGTATGTTTAGTCAAGCAAATGATCATCACAATGGGAACATGTGTAAAATATGTCTTTTGTCTGCTAGACCTCTAGTTTGCCACCTTTTTAAAAAGTAGAGTAATTTTAATACAACAAAATCAAAATGAAAAAAATACAGGATCAAGCACCATCTTCTAAGAAACTATTTCTGATCCCTGTAGTACCTTCTCCCCACAAAAGAAAAAAAAAGCTTGTATCTATTTTCCATAGACCAAGCTAAGTCCATCTTGTCTCTCCTCACTAAATTGTAAGCTCCTGGAGTGTAAGAGCTGTTTCACATTTGTTTTGATACTACCAGCATCTTTTACAGTGCTAGACTCTTAGTAAATGCTTGTTGATTGATTGATTTCAGAAGCCATCTAATGCAACTTGGAGTGGAGCAAAATTCACGTCCGCAACATACACACCAAACTGTAATCCATCTTTGACTTGAAGACTTCAAGTGAAAAGGAACCCTCCACCTCCCAAGGGATCCCATTTTGGACAATTTAATTCATTAGGAAATTTTTTCTTTATATCAAATTCAATATGTTGAAAACTGAATTCGTGATCCTTTGCCGAAAATTGCTTATATTTTTCTAATTTCAATCTATCAACAAGAATTATTATTATTAATTTATTTTTTAATGTTTAAATAGTGCTTACTATACACCAGGCATTGTGTTAAATACTTGATGATTATTATCTCATTTGATCCTCACAACAATCATGAGAAATGAATGCTATCATTTTACAGGTGAGGACATTGAAGCAAATAGAAGATTTGGTCTGGGTCACATAGCTAGTAAGTGTCTGAGGCTGAATTTGAACTCAGGTCCTCCTGATTCCAACTCTAGGTCAGGTACTCTTATCTATAATACCACCTAGCTTTCCCTATTAAGATCCTGTTATAAGGGGAAGCTAGATGGCACAGTGAAAAGAGCACAGACCCTGGAGTCAGGAGGACCTGTGTTCAAATTCAACCTCAGATACTTAACACTTACTAGCTGTGAGACCTTGGCCACTCTGATTGTACTGACTTCCCCCTTACAAAAAGACAAAAAAAAAAAAAAAAGATAGTGTTATATGTCATCCCCTGTACTAAATTCTGGAAAACAAACGTGAGATAGACCTTGCCCTCAAGGAGCTTTCATTCAAATGCAGAAAGACAACATATAGACATACGTACACGTACACACACATATGTGTTGTCTCCCCTCACTAGACTGCAAGCTCCTACAAGGTAGGATACGCTTTACTATTGTCTTTGTTTCTCTAGCATCTAGTACAATGTCTAACATATAATAATATGCTATTTAATAGCAACTTTTAATAAGCACTTAATAAGTATATATATGCATATAAGTACATACAAGATGCTTCACAGTTGAGTTGATTCTTGAAGGAAATTAGGGATTCCAGGAGGTAGAGTTGAGGAAGATCTTTCTAGACATGTAGGACAGCCATTCCAAAGGCATGGAGATGGGAGACAAATCTTTATATGTGGAGGAAGAAGAAGAAGTAATCAGAATGCTCTCCCAGGGTGAGCCAGAACAACCAGTCCACCTTCTATGCACACCTATAGAGGAGACTAACATGCAAGGCTGGAAATATCAGCAGGGCCAGGTTGTGAAGAACTTCAAATGTCAGAGAAAGTTTATATTTAATCTTGGGGATAATAGGAAGCCATTTCTTTCTTTCTTCCTATCCTCCCAGTCATCCAGGCTCAAAATCAGCATCTCATCTTTGACTCTTTCCTCTGTATTACTCCCCTGTCTCATCAGTCACAGAATCACACATTCTCAGAGTCTGAAGGCCATTTCAGAGTATAGAGGCCACCTGGTCCAACCTATAGTTGTTCAGAACTAGCTACCACTGTTGATCCTTCATTCTTGAAGAGGGCCATGACATCAGGAAGATGACACCATGTCTTCCAAGTGAATTGAATTGTGCAAAGTCACCAGCCTCACTTTCTCCTCCAGAGCCATCTGGGACCAGTGGCAAGACCCAGATATGGATGCCTGGAGATGGCCCCTGCACTACCTACTATAGAACTCCCAACAAGTGGTCATCCAAGTTGTACAATAAGTACTAAAGAACACAACATGAATAAAAGTATTTACATCAAATGCATATGCAAATAAAAAAGATAACCTGTAGGGAGTTAGTGTAAATGATGTCTAAAGATCTTTAATTTTTTTTTCTTTTTGCAGAGGGAAATTGGGGTTAAGTGACTTGTCCAAGGTCACATGGCTAGTTTAGTGTTAAGTGTATGAGGCTGGATTTGAACTCAGATCCTCCTGACTCCAGGGCCAGTGCTCCATTCCTTGTGCCATCTAGCAGCCCTGATCTTTAATTTTAAAGTAATTTCTAATTGACTGGTCAAGGGGTGTCAGTCCTTGAAATAAAAGCAGATTTTCTTTGCCTGGTGTCAGTCCTTAGAATATGCACAGATATTCTCCTCTTGCTTCCAATACAACCACATGTGGAGGTCAAAAGCCTGCTTTTGACCATGAATGACCAAGGCTTGGCTGGTGATATTTAGTGATGAAAAATCTTTTAGTTGGCTGAGGAAGCAGAAGGATTATGACTCAAGTTGCTGAGCCAGAACTGAGTATGTATACAAAAGGAATGTTTGACCTTTTTCTATTTTTCCTCAGATGACTGTCTTGCCATTTCTTCTACCTCTGTCTTCAGGCTCTTTGTCATTAACTGCTGCTCCATTGACCCTAGCTACACATTCTGGTTGCCAGTGGCACCTCTGCTGGCTTCAATAGCTCCCCTAAATGCACTGAGTACTCCCCTCTCTGAATATTCATTCACCTAAGAACAAGGAAAAACAAACACAAATGAAACAGAGACACCGTGTACTCATGGACACATGATGGCCAGGTCAGGGAATACAACTTGCTACTATTCCCCCACCCAGCAGCCCACAGCAGTCTTCTCGCCAATAAGGAAAAGAGCAGAAGCCCATCCTTGCTCTTATTTACATGCACAATTCTGCCTCAGCAAAGTGTGAGTCATCAGCTTTGCTACTCTTCAACCAACTAGAATTTCCATCACCACCCAGCATTGGCTTCTTAGTCATTTCATGGGAGGAAGTAGCTCACCAAGCCTCCACCTGTGTTTGGATTGGAAGCAGGCAGAAAATTGCTGTGCATGCTCTAAGAACAGAAATCAGGCAGAAAATTCCTGGGGCTGTTTCAAGAACTGACCTCCATGGTGAAGGCTTGTGTTTAAACTTCAGGTCTGCTAATGACCACCTGTGCGACTTTGAGAAAATCACTTTACGTCTTTGGCAAGAATCCGGGATTTGAAGTCAGAGGACTTGTTTTCTACTCATCATTAACACTTACCACCTCTGTGCTACTGGGCAAGTTACAACTTCCCTGGACCTTAGTTTTCTGTTCCGTAAAATAAAGAGGTTTGACTGGATGATCTCAAAGATTTCTTTGTCTCTAAATTCTATGATCCCTAAAAAATAATAATAATCCAACAATAATAACCCTGTATCTGTTAATGAAAAACAAGAGCAGACTCATTTGGGAAGAGAAAACCAAAATAATTAATATAATCTCTGGCCCAGATTGAGTGAAATTTAAGTTATCTTATGGAAGATGGAGTGTTAAAGAGTTTAAATTATGCATTTCATTTCAGTCACAGTAATATTAAGTAGACTTACTTATCTTTTAATTATTATTGCTCTGCACAAAACTGGTTTGAGCTGGTTGCTCCAAGGAGCTGGGAGAATAAAGAGATATGGGGTGTGTTGGTGACAAAATGTAAAGAATGAAAGAAATCCTTCAGGGGGCTTTCACAGTGCCAGGGATGCAGAGAACAGCTGGACTTACCTAGAGCATGACTGTATCAGAATTTTCACCAGGCCTCACAGCCAGCTAAGGTACTTCAGGGCACCTAGAGTACGTCGAGGGAATGGAATGGTGTATCATTGATCAGACTGACTGATGGGTGGTGGGCATTGGAGGGAGTATGCAGTAAGTATTGCTAGAGGGAGCTGACACTGTCAGGAGCATTTGGTGGCATTATAGACATACCTACTTTCACTGTCCTTGTGATTCTAGAACCATGATCAACCCTGCTCTTTCATTGTTTTGGTAAGAGGTGAAGTGAAGTCTACTGTCTGACTACCACTCCTCTATGGGCTTTCTCTCCTATTAGAATGTAAGCTTCTTAAGGGAAGGAATTGTCTTACTTTTGAATTTGTATCCCCAGTACTTATCACCATATTTGGCATATAATACACACTTGAGAAATACTTTTTCATTATTGCATTTCATTCATTAATTCATTGCTTCATTTTTTGTGTCTTCATCACTCTTCTAACATCCCACTTTGATGTCTCACCATGCCTTGGAGGTGACTTTGGGTTCTCAAAGGTTATGCCGCTGGGGTGCAAGCTCTGGCAAGTCCTTCCAAGCTGCCAAAATGGAGTTTGGATCCAGTGACCAACTGTGCATCTATCATCAGAGAAAATACCTTGCTAAATTCAGAGAAATTCATAATCAGGTTCATCAGTCAAGCTACACACATTAATGAAGGATTGACTCTGTACCTGGCACTGTGCTAGGCATTAGTGTTACGAAGCCAAAAAAAGAAATACTGCCTTTCTTTTTGTTGATTGTATCCCCGGTGCTTAGTACAGTGCTTGGCATATCACAGGCATTTATTAAAGGTTCATTGGAAATCGTCCCCACACTAAGGAGCTTATATTCTATCAGGTGATACCACAGCCAGATGGATATAGATGCAGATATATGTATGCATATTGATGTATGTATGTGCATATGTATGCATATATTGGCATGTATACACATGTGCACACATATTCATCTCTAGGTATAAAGGGTATAAGATCAATCGAATCAATCAGTCAATCAATCAATCAATCATGAATTCCCACCCTCTTAAAGTGGCTAACGATACTCTAAGAGAGACTCCATGAGTTCCCCTATGAAGGGAAGAAAAGGATGTTCAGCAACTTGGAGCTGTGAGGTAGACTTTGCCACATTGCTCTCTAAGCTTGAGCTTACTTTTGCCTGGATTGTGTGTGTATTTATATATATGTATATGTATATGTATATGTATATGTATATGTATATGTATATGTATATATGTATGTATGTATATATTTTTTAAAGTCATTTTGCCTTTAATGAGCCACAAAGATTATTGAATTAATTTTGGGAACAGTAGAAAAGGAATGAATGTGAGGTGGCATATCAGAGGAATGGGGGGAAGGAATAACACACACATGCTCTCTGTCCCTGTCATTATAGAAAGCAGAAAAGCCCGCAGAGAGAGCCTGACGTGGGCAGATCCTACTCTCATGGGCAGTCCTAGGGTCACTCTAGGCTCTGGTCAGTCTCCAGCATGCCCCTCACCATGACCCCAGAGGTCCCTCAAGTCCCAAGATGATAAGGCTGCCTCTTGTCAACTGCAGCTCTTGGACAGGTGGTAGACACCCCCAGAGTAAATGAGCTGTTGGTCTCGAACTTTATTCTGCAAGAAGCCCTGCAACTCTTGCAGATCTATCTCTGTCACCACTGGGCCTGTCATCACAAACATTTTAAGCATGCTGTGGATGCGTTCCAGAGATAAACTCTCCAAGTTGGTCAGCATAGCCTGGATGTATGTCCAGAATAGCTGCAGTTCCTCTTCCTTTTGGTCAGCCTACGAGGCCATGGCTGAGTCACCCTCCTCATCACTGTCGAGGAGCACCACCTTGTCACTCGGTCCCTGGGCTACTCTTCCTCTATCACTGAGAAGGTACCTGGGAGCTCCTCACGAAGCACCTCCTGATGCAGCCACAGAGCCAGAGGTCACTGGTACCCTTAGGACCTCGCTCAACTCTTCTAGGGACCAACTGCTTTTGCTCTGGAAATGCAACAGGACAGCAGCATGTACTGGAGATACAGACAAGGAAAGGGTACGATCAGCCAGCTCCACATCCAGTGTCACCAGGCCTAGGTGGTGCTTCCAGCTCAGGGTCCTCATAGCCTTCAGCTTCTCATATCTCTTAGAATAGGCCTCCATTGCCTCTTTGATCTGTTCTGGGAGCTCCAGCTTCTCTTCCTTGAGGATTGGCCAGAACTCACTGGACAGGATGACAGCAATGAGGCTGAATGGGGGTTGCTTTTCCTCAGGGAGCCTCTCCTCCTCATCATGGATGTTGACATTGATGTGCTGAGTATCTGCCATGTCCTTCAACACGACCTCACAGTAGTGCATTTGGGCCTCACCAAAACGGAGCTTCAGTAATTCCACATTACGAATTTCCCTCTCAGCATGGTAATTGAACTGATGGAGAAGGTGGTCAACAAGGAGTACACGGTATTCATTGATAAAGAGGTCTTTGCTGCCATAGATACCGACCAACAGGCTGGTGATGTCTGAGGAGCAGTGTTTTGAGCTTGACTTCCCTGGATCTGCATCCACTGGGTCTGGCACCCAGTCCTCCAGCTCACAGATGTCATCACTACTCTCCTGGCCATTTTCCAGCCTCACCAGGTCAGCCTTGGAGAGCTCGTGAGCCAAGTCTCCAGACCTCTCAGCATCACCAGTCAGCCCAGCTACGATCTGCCTTACAGTGTCTTCCTGTGTCCGTAGGTATCATCGTTTAGGTTCACAAGCTACTTCCAAGATGACCATGGAAGCATCCAGCTCCCAAAGTGCTTTGATGGCTGAGATGCAGAGGGTGATGATATCGGATGTATTTACCCCTGGGTGAAGGAGGTGGGTTTCAAGAGCTGCTTTAAGGGAGCTGAGCAGTTGCTGTCTCTGAGTGGTACTTTCCAGACAGTATTTCAAATCTTCAATTGCTGGTTTAGACTCTGGAAATTAAGGATGATGCTGAAGAGCTCCTCAATTCACATACTCGCATAAATTCTGTAAAAACACCTCGGTACATGGCAGTGCCAGTGTTGCAGGGTACTGCTGGCCTCAGGGGCTATGGGCCCTATAGGATTATCCTGCAGGAATAATTTGCTGAGCCAGCCAATTACCTTCTCTATCCACTCCTGAAATTCATTCAGAAAAGACCTTTCATATTCTCCCCGATTTCAACGTTCCATCCTTTCCTCACTCATTCGGTGGAGGATGGTTGTAACAGCATCAGCACTGACTCTCTCCAACAAGTTTAGCCTGTGCAGTATCTCACTAAGCTGCTGAAATTGTTCCAGAGCCACTGAGCACCAGCACAGATCCTTAGCACTGTTACAGCCGGCACAATCCTGGTCCTCTGGAGACCCACTCTCTTCCAGGTCACCTTGGTCCAGCTCTGGCTCACACACATACATATAGACACACATACACATATATGTATGTATATGTGTATAGATATATGTATACATACACTATATATAATGCATACAATATACACACACAAATGTGCATATATATGTATGTGTATATATATATGTGCGTACATGTATATATATGTGTGTATATATGTATGTGTGTATATATATGTGTGTGTATATATATCATAAATACCTTTTGGGGAGATATATTGTACCAAATGTTCTTACTTGGTAAATATAACTTCCTAAAGTTAAGTCTAGTTGAGTAATTGATATCAATTGATAATCAATGGGGTAGAAGTAGTAGTCAACCTTTAGAGATCCAATCTGCCAGTCTAGGTAGTAAATGGATAGATAAAAATGTGTTAAATATTGTAGTACTCATATACATATATAGGTATGTATGCATAATCTACATTCATACATAGTATATGGTATCACACACATATGTGTATACATATTTGATATCTATATTATGGTATATACATGTATAGTATATGTATATATGTAAAATAGAAGATAATTTTTGGAGGGATAGCACTGTAGGTTAGCTGTAGAGTGATTAATTTTCTTTTATTTGTGGCTACTCCATACCACTGTCTTCTCTATGTCATGGAAAGGCTGTGAGTTGCACTGATAAAGGAACATTGATTTTCTTTGATGGAATCAGAGATCTTTGAAAGGTGAAATACTAAAATATACATTCATCATGTGACATTCAGGGGATTCACTGGTGTTGATCATGGTTGGTCATGGCTTGTGATATTCCAAAGACCAGAAATAACATTTGTCAGACTAGGGGAAGGAAGTAATGATGAAGCTATGCTTCAAATTCAGCCCTTAGCTGCCTCTGTGATTGATATGAGGTTATTTCTCTTCACTCCATCCCAAAAGAGGGAAAGATACTTGATGACTGTAACAGCAAGCACCCTAGCATACCTAGGGCAGCTACTAGCACAGGTTCTTAGATCTGCTTTTCTAAAGGAAAGCAACTCAAAATGGGTTAACGGTTTCACTTTAATCATTCAAACATATATCATTTACCTA
>CM053585.1:272511754-272538011 GCA_028646515.1 Pseudochirops corinnae
GGGAAGGGAGGGGAGAAAATCTGAAACCCAAGTGATTGTGGAACTGAATCTTGTAAATTAAAAGTAAATGAGTAAATAAAAAATAAATTTTAAAAAAAAAAAACATACAAAAAAAAATAAATAAAATAAAATATGTTTGAGCTCTCCCAGGAATTTTTGGGGGACCTAGAACCAATTGCATTTTTTTTTTGAGGCTTTGAATATAGCTGTTTTGACTTTGTCTCCTTCTGAGTTTGTGTTTTGATTTTCCCTATTGCCATAATAACTTTCAGTGGTTAGGTTCTTTTTGTTGTTTGCTCATCTTTCCACCTTATTTCTTATAACTTAATGTTAAAGTTGGGCACTGTCTCAAACTTCAGGTTTTTTGTGCAGCTATTTTCATAGCTAGTTCTGGTGGTCTGCAAGTTTTTAGTTCTTTTAGGGTGGTATGATCTAAGGAGAGGTGTGGTTACTGCTTTCCTGGTCTGGGCTTTTGTCTGTGAGTTATAACAAGCATTGGTTCTCTGCCCTGGAATTGTGACCAGAGCCCTGGACCCGCTGCAGTCACAAGTGTTAAAGAACTAGTACTCCTCTTAGTTCTGGGACTATTACCTGGAACTATATATGGACAATGTGACATAGGGCAGCTAGATGATACAATGAATGGAGCATTGGGCCTGGACTCAAGAAGACTTCAAGTCTAGTCTCAGACACTTACTAGCTGTGTGACTCTAGACAAGTCACTTAACCCTGTTCGTCTCAGTTTCCTCATCTGTAAAATGAGCTTCACAAGGAAATGGTAAACCATGACAGTATCTTTGCCAAGAAAACCCCAAATGCATCACAAAGGGTCAGACACGACAGAAATGACTGAACAACAGCAACGTGGCAGAGTTCTATACCCAGAGCCAGTAAAGGGTCCTCTGTAATCTCCTTTTGACTAATTATCTGCCTGCCCACTCCCCACCTTAACATCTGTGGGTTGAGAGTTCCAGAAGCTGCTGTTGTTACTGCTGATCTGCCTCCAAGACCTGCTGCTGATACCTCAGCAAGGACTGTGCTGCACAATCTAGACTGGGCTCCAAGCCTGACAATCACCCCTCTGAGCTAGACATTTCCTGCTGAACTCCAAATTTGTCCTGGTTTGGAAAATTGTTTCAACCCAATCTTTTATTGGTCTTGCTGTTCCAGAATTTGATTTGAAGCATAATTTTAAAGTTGCTTTGAGTGGAATTTAGGTGAGCTCAAGTGAATCCCTACCTTATTCTGACATGTCATCATTTTCTTTAACAATAAAAATGTGTTATACTCATAAACAAAACTTATTTCACCCAATTAAAAGGTAATTAGATATTTTTTCTAACTCTTTGCTACAACAAATGACTGTTATGAACGTTTTGCTGTATGTGGAACCTTGTTTCTTTTTTCCTTACCTTGACCTACTTGAGAGGTCTCTAGCAAAGGGATCTATGGATCAAATGATGTGGATGTTTCAGTCATTATTTTTAGTATAATTACAAATAGCTTTTCAGAATAATTAGAAAAATCCCCAGTTCAAAAAATAGTTTATTCATGTGCCCATTCTTCTTCAATTCCTCCATCAATGAATATTCCCATCTTTTGCCATTTTTGTTAATTTACTGAGTGTGAAGTGAAACTGCAGAATGTTTTTGATTTTCTTTCTTTTTCATTTCAAAAAAATTATGGAATAAAACAGGCACTTCCATAACATGATATGACAAAAAAAAGATGAGTGCACAGGAAGCTACAAATCTATTATATGCAATTTACTATTCCTTTTAAATATATGATAAAGTTATCATGTAAGTTTCTTCCCCCCCACCCTAGAGATGGCTACATTAGACACAAATAGGTATATATATATATATATATGTATGTATGTATATATGCAAAATTATTCTGTATATATTTTATTATTAGTGAATGAGAGAAAATTTTAAATGATAACATGTTTAATTGTTATCTTAATATTGGTTGATCTTTGAATGTTTGAGATTAAATATGAATTTGCTACAGTAAATGTATTTTAAAATATATTAGTATAGTCTTTTTGGTAAATTTTTTGAATCAATATTCATTTAATTATATTAACATATAGTTCTCTTATTTTACATTTCCTTGTTTTTAGATATTAGGACATAGTTATATGATAAAAATAATTTACTAATATGTTTTCTTGCTCAGTTTTGGAAAATGACTTTGTACATTATTTTTAAGTATCTCAGAATAGCCAACTCTAAATTTATTCAGATAAGAGTTCCCCCTTCCCCTTTTGTAGTTCTTTTACATCCAGTTCATTTTTTCCCCCTGAGACAGGATTGTTTAAGATCTTTGTTTCCTATTCAAGTATTTTTTTTCTTTCTGTTTATAATAAATTTCTTTATGTGTAAAATGAGGGCTTTGGAATGGATTACTTAAGTCCCTTCCAGTCTTTGGGCTATAATCTATATTTATTTTAAATTCTCAATTTCACTGTAATGTAACTGTTTTTAATAAGTTCTGATATTTTTTTTTAATTTTCTTATCTATTTGTTGTTTGTCTTGTTCAGTTTTTATTTTGGTAATTTAATTTTCCTCCCTCCCCAGTTTGATCAGATTAGCTAAAAGCTTATTGTTTTTGTTATTCTTTTCAAAGAAATACTTTTTTGTTAACCAAATCTGTATTCTTTTTTGTTTTCTATTTTCTTTCTTTCTTCCCTAGTTTTTAAGATTTCCTTTTCTGTGTTCATTTTGATTTGTTGGTTTTCTAGTTGTTTTATTTTTAATTATGCAATCAGTTCCTTAATTCTACTGTTTTCTATTTTTGATAATATGTTTTATGACACATAATTTTGCATTTGAAGGCTTCTTTGAGTAGAGCCCAGAAATGTTATATTGTTTCAAAGTTATAAATTATTTTTCTATAATGTTATAATAAATTATTATTTCCTGAGATTTACTCTTTGACTCACTCATTCAAGATGGCATCATTAAGCCTCCATTCAGATCTATACCTTTGCTTGTGTTCCTTTTATTAGTTGCTATTATCTTTTAATATATTATAGTATGTAACAGATAGCTTATTATTGCTACTTTTCTTCTATTTTTGTATTTCCCTTTTCCCTAGCACATGGTCTATTTTTGTAATGGTTATCATGTTGTGCTAATAAACAAGTATATTCTCTACTGTTTGCATTAAGTGTATACAATGTTGCCCAGTTTTTTTTCTCCAATAGTTTTTTTAGTTCTATATTTTCTTTTTTGTTTCACTTTCAGGTCTGACAAATTTATCTAATCCTGAGAGAGGCACACTAAAGTCTACCATAATTATTGTATTATTAATTTGCAACTTATTTAAACTTTCTTTTATGAATTTAGATAGTATACCATTGATATGTGTATGTGCATATACCTATAGAATATGTATATAATGTTTATATTTAGTATATACACAGATATGTTTATATTTCATATACACATGTATATGTATATTTATATATACATGTCTATATATTTATATCTAATTTGCTATTTTGTTGCCTTTGGAGTATAGTTAGCTCTTTCTATATTCATAGAAAGATAATAATATTAAAATACTGAAATAATAATATGAAATAGGGCTTGAAGAACTAATCACTATCATATATTCAAAAATTGTGTTTTTCTATGAAGCAAGGCTTCAATTAATGAGATGATTTGAACTGAATGCACAAAGTTCCTTCTTGTAGGGTTCTGGTTCTCTCAGTGGATGCCTGTCTATGGTGACAGTGAGAAAGACTGGAATATACTGGAAGAAACTTGGATGACAAGTCTCATAAATTTATTACAGTCATTAGTAACTCTTCTGTATTGAAAGAGGCAAAGTCTCTAGAGCAAGTAAGGTGATTGTCTTGTCATAATGCTGCAATGATTGGACTAAATCTGGACTATCATGTCCAGTTCTTGATACCACATTTTAGGAAGCATGTTGGCAACCTGGAGTGTGTCTTACAAAGAGAGGGTATGATAGTGAGTGGCTTAGACAATATGTCAGCAAAGAATTTATCAAAGAAGCAGCATATTGTAGAGGAAATAGCACTGGACTTAGCATCAAGAGAGATCTAAGTTCTAACCTTGTCCCTAAAGCTTAAAAACTGTGTGAATATAGTCAAATCATGTGACCTCTCAAAACTGTAGTTTCCTTATCTGTCAAAGGAAATTAATAAACATGATGGTAGTCTATGTAATTTTATAAAACTGAAAGAGTTAAGTAGATTTTCATTGTTATTTTGTAATTATCATTGAAGGAACTGGGAGTATTTAAGAGAAATGAAAATTTGGGAGGGAAGACATAAGCACTGTTTTTCATATAATTTCAGAGCTGTCATATGAATAAGGAATTGAATTTTCTTGCTTTATCTACAGATGACAAAACTAGGAGTAATCAATGGAAGTTGTAATAGGTTTCAGTTCTATATAAAGAAAATGCTACAGACGTCCCAAAGTGGAATGGGTTCCATTACATCTTTGAAATGGCAGTGAGTGACATCCTACTTTCAAATGAACAAGAATCTCTTCTACAGTTTGCCCAACAAGTGGTCATCCTGCTTTTGCTTGAAGGTGAGGAAGTGGGTCTTCCCACTATTAGATGGGAGATTAGGTGGTCCTCAGACAACCACTTGTCTGGTATATTGCAGAGGAGATTTCTGTTCAGGATGTGGGCTGGGTATGAATGGTTTCTGAAGTCTCTTCCAACCTAGAAATTTGTGTTTCTTCTGCTCAGTTTTCCAGTATTGGAGCTGACCAGACTTATAGACAGATTCACAAAAGATCTAACTCAGCAGAGAAAGTAATTCAAAATCCCTTGTTGGGAGCACAAGAGGGAACAATCTGAGAAGAGAGCCACAAAGCATGTGCTCCAAGGTCATGGAAGTTCTGAAAACCAATCATTTTCCCAAAGCTTCTTTTGTTCTGCTTTGTTCTTCATGTGTAAGGTCGCTTCTGCTAGAGGAAAAGCAGCTTGGTTTGTAGAAAGGTCCCCAGAGCCTCTGCCATGAGTGGATTATAGAATGCAGGTGATGTCACAAGCAAGTGGTTGCTATGACAAGCAAATACAATCGGGGGAATCAATCATCAGGCAGGCCTGGCTGGGAACAAGGTTACAGGGAAGCTGCATTCTGGCCAGTCATATCAGTTTCAAGCCAACACTTCACAGACTTCGTGTCTGGAGTTGATCTTTTCAATTCCACGAGCCTCCCTGCGCCTTTAAAAAGTTATTGTGGAAAGTCGACCAAAAAAGAAAATGACAAATATTGGAGAAGGTGTAAGAAAACAGACACATTAATGCAATATTGGTGGAGCTGTGGATGGCTCGAGCCCTTCTGGAAAGCAATTTGGAACGATGCCCCAAAGTTACTAAGCTCTGCATACGTTTTGACTCAGTGACACTAGGTCTAGACCTAAGGAGATCAAAGAAAGAGGACCAGGTCTATATTACAAAACATTTACAGCAGGTCTTTTTGTGACAACAAAGAAATGAAAACTAAGTGGGTACCTAGCCACTGGGGATTGACTGAACAAAAATTATGCTATTTCAGTATAATGGGGTACTGTTGTTCTATAAGAAATTAAGAAAGAGACAGTTTCAGAGAAACCTGTGGACACTTTTACTAACTGATGTAGAGTGGAATAAGTGGAACCAGGAGAATAATTTATACTATTAAAAAACTGTAAAAACAAAAATAAAAAATACCCTGAAAATATTTAAGAACTGAATTCAATAGAGTGATCAACCATGACTCCAAAGGATAAATAATGAAGAATACGAGTCATCTCCTGACAGAGATGAAGGACTAAATATGCAGAATGGAGTATATGTACATATATACGCATTTATACATGCATGTATATGTATATATGTATGTGCATGCGTGTGTGTATTTGACATGGCTAATCTGGGGATTTGTTTTATCTGACTACATATATTTATTAGAAACCTTTTTGTTTTATTTTTGTTGGGAGGGGTGATGGAGTGGGAAAGAAAAAAATAAACTTCTTAATTTAATAAAATTATCTTTAACAAAAGTTATACAGCTCTATATAGATAATAGAGCAGCTAGGTGGTACGGTGGATAGAGTTCTGGGCCTAGAGTCAGGAAGTTCTCATCTTTATGGGTTCAAATTTGGCCTCAGACAGTTATTAGAGATGTGATCCTAGCCAAGTCATTTACCCTTATTTGCCTCAGCTTCCTCATCTGTAAAATGAGTTGGAGGAGGAAATGACAAACCACTCTAGTAACTTTGCCAAGAAAACCCCAAATGGGGTCATGAAGAGTTGGATATGACTGAAAAATGATTAAACAATCACACGGATAATAGGATAATAGATTTAGAGCTGGATGGAGTTCGAGTCCAACTCTTTTATTTGCACTTGGGGAAACTGAAGTTTAGAAAAATGAAAGGAGTCAGCCAATATCACATAGTAAGTGAGTATCAGATTTAGAATTTCTATTTAACTTTTCTTGACTCCAAGTTCAGCATACTATTTATTATGATAGGTTTCATGTTCTGTGTCAGACTGTTATTAATAAACTGTATGAACTTGAACAAGTCACTTCTTCCTTGGCCTCAGTTTCCCCTTCTGTAAAATGTTGGGCTAGAATCACATTATTTTTGTCATATAAGGGACCACAGAGAGATCATCTAGTCCACTCTCATTTCATTTTGCATGTGAGGAAACTGAGATTTAGAGAGGCTGAGTAACATGCCCAGAGTATACAGCTTTATATATAAGTAGGACAAGAACCTCAATCTAATTCCCAGCACAGGGAATTCCAACATACCATGCTACTTTGCACAGAATGCTGGGGCTAGAATGGATCTTAAAATAGAGAACATTGAATATTAGAGGTAGAATGTATCTTTGGACATAGAATGACAGAGTTCAAAATCATGGCAGAGGTGTCTTTCTGACCCGGTCCCGGCAGGCTGGCTCTGGCAAGGAAAGGTAGAGAGAAAAAGAAGGGATTTCTGCTATCAATGAGGGGGTGATCAGAGAGTATACCATTGACATTCACAAGAGGATTCATGGAGCAGTTCAAAAAACAAGCTCCTCAGGCTCTAAAGGAAATCTGCAAATTTGCTATGAAAGAAATGGGAATTCCAGATATATGCATTGACACCAGACTCAACAAAACTGTTTAGTCCAAAGGAATAAATGATGGGACGTCCCACACTGTAGCTGAGTGTGTTTGTCCAAGAAATGCAATGAGAATGAAGATTCGCCAAATAAACTGTATATATTGGTTATGTATGTGCCTGTCACCACTTTCAAAAGCTTATAGACAGTTAATGCAGATGAAAACTAAATTGAACTTTGTTTAAATAAAGTTATAAAATGTAAAAAAAAAAAAAAGATCATGGCACAGGTGAAAGAGTCCTAGATTTGGAATCAGAAAATCTGGATTCAGATTCCACTTCAGATACTTACTATGTGTGAGACCCTGAGCAAGTTCCTTTATTCTCAGAGTTTAGTGTCTGTTATCTGTAATATGAGTTATAAAGCTTGCATTACTCACCTCTCAGGGTTCCTAGGCTAGTAGGACTTAGCAGACCTTAAAGCACTATGAGAATGATAAATATTCTTTAGATGAATCCCCTGTTTTTGTAGATAAGGACATTTCACTCCAAGGAAGGAGGGATATGGCTAATCTAGCTGGGAATAAGAGAATCCCTTGAAGAGAGAGATCCTCGTTTTAGAACTGTAAGGTACTTTAGAGGCCATCTAGTTCAATGTTTTTATTTTGTAGATAAGGAAACACAGCCCCACGAATGGGGTGACTTACCTGTGGTCCTGTAAGGTAGTAAGCTGTTAGAGGCATTGTTTCAACCCAGGTCCCCAGATTCCCAACAGTATTCTTTCCTACACAGGATGTTACCTCCCAATGAAAAGCAAATGCAGAACAGAAACTTCCTGAAATAGCTGTCCACCTGACTTCCTCCTAACCGTTCTGTCAGTCCACCTCCCCACCAGCTGCCTTTCCCACCTAAGGATGGCTCTCCTATGCATAGCCCTCTCACTACACAGAGCTTAGCACAGTGGCTGGCACTTGTTGGAGCCTAGTAAATTAAAAAAATATATTCATTCATTTATTTATTTATCTATCTATTTATCCATCTATCATCGCTATTCTCACTCTCAGCCTACACTGAAAGATTTTATATAATGCTAGTATCTACACACCAAATACAACTTTGGGTTATTATTACTCATTCCGTTGAGTCTGGGATGTTATCTTTAAAGTCTATGAATAAGGGCGGCTAGGTGGCAGTCCAGCCCTGGAGTCAGGAGGACCTGAGTTCAAATGTGACCTCAGACACTTAACATTTACTAGCCATGTGACCATGGGCAAGTCACTTAACCCCAATTGCCCTGCCTTCCCCACTTCAAAAAAAAAAAGTAAAGTCTATGAATGAGCATAGGTGGAGCAGTGGATAGAGTGCTGGGCCTAGAGTCAGGAAGACCCGTCCAGCCTCTGACTGGATTTAAGTACTAGCTGTGTGATCCTTGGCAAGTCACTTAATACCAATTGCCTCCAACAAACAAACAAACCAACAAAAAAAAAAACAAAAACAAAACAACAGCCCAATAAATTAAAACTTCCCAAGGCCTGTAAAAAGAAAGTTTGTGAATAGGATTTCTGTTCAATGCATGCATTGGTTTACTTGTGTTCTCTTGTGTCCATAGTTTGAATCAGAGGATGACTACAAACTGAGCTGGGCATGGAGTGCAAACTGCTTCCCCACCCACCTACACTCACCCCTTACTGCTTCTATCCCACCCACTTTTCAGGCACATTCCCCCTCCCGGACTCCAGAGGCCAGGCCTAAGATAAGGAAGGCTAATCTTGTGGTTGTTTCACTCTCTCTCTCTAACTGCTGTAGGAAAGCTGCCTTATATTGTCCTGGATTTCTCTGTTTACCGAGGCCAGAGAAGGGAAAATACGAGTGAGGGAGGGGCTGAGAGAGGGAAGACTGAAGAAGGGTCGAAGGGTGGGAGCCTGAGCTTGGGGGGAGGGCTGGCCAGCCTGAGGCCCTTTCGTTTGTGCAAACTTCCAGCCACAGGGGGTATTTAACTTTCCGCCCTGCTTGCTGTAATTCTCTCGGCATTGGATATACAGTTCAGATCAGGTTGCTATTGCTGTGATGACAGGCATTCAGCAGGCACTGTAATTGCAGAGTTAAAACAGCTCATTTTCTTACTGGCAAGCTGTAGTTAGAGAGGTGCTAGGAGGCAGCCTGACTGTCTACAGAGAAACTGATCAAAGCCGAAAAAGGCATCTGGCTTGTCTCTGTTTTCTTTCACCACCCCCGGCCTCCCCCCTCACTTGAAAAAAAAAATGGTTAAAAAGTAATTTATGAAAATGAATACCTGTCCTTCTCCTGAGGCTAAAAGGCGGCCACATATTAGAGATATTAAATGCAAGCCTTTTTTTTTTTTAACACTTTAGATTTTTTTTCTAATGAGAAAATTGGAGTGAGAGAATGCTCACTTAGATGTCCTTTTTGATTAGCTCCTTGTAGCAGTATTTTCTGTAATATTGGGGAGGACTTTTCTTACTTGAAGGATTTCCTGAGATTAAACTCTCCCCAACTTCCACTCTCACTTACAGTGTGGCTAGATTTGCATTGCCCCACATGTTGTCCGCTCTCTTTTCCTTGAACCCAGGGCAGCAGAATAATGGAAAGATGTTGGCTGGGCATCTCCCCTTTTGGCTCATTATGTGTTTCTGTCTCCCGGTGAATTTGAGGCTTTTTACATCTGAAGCATGATCGTTCAGTTGCAACCAAGGTATTTTTTTAATTAAAAAAACGAACAAGTACTTTACTTTTTAAAATGTTAAATAAATTTAATTTAAATAAATTGTATCAATTATGTAATTTATTATATTATATTATCATGTCAAATAAATTTTTAAAAAAATTTTAACATTAAAAAAAGCATTGAAATTCCAGTCAAAGAACCTGGGTTCAAATTCCTCCTTTGACTTCTTATTATTACTTGTACTACCTTATGCAAGTCATTTAATCTCCCTAGGCCTCTGTTTATAAAGATATGAGTTGGGTAAGAGTGTTTCCCAGCTCTCTCAAAGTAATTAGGCAGGAGAGAGAAATGTGTGATGGGGTGAATTTGGTGAGAGTTCTGTGAGGAAAGAAGAAACTTGAAAGCAAAAATAATTGCTTCTTGTCCAGAGGAAAAGCACAGCACGGAGAAAGGAAAGAAAAATGTCATTTAAAATATCATTTTAAAAGTAAAATACCTTGAGGTATGCACAGAGTAAATGGGGAGAAAGAAGCACTGATGATTCACAAATAATTCACAGGGGGCAGTTGCCAGTTTTGCCTCATGGTTTCTTGTCTCGGCTTTTGCTTTTTACCTAGATCTGGGTTTTGACTGGGCTGCCTCTTGAGGACAGAATCTGGAACAGGGCAGAGCCACAGGAGACACTCAATAAATGCTCATTGATTTTTCTATGTAATTTGTGCCAGAGGTTCTGGATTCTCATGGAAACTGCAAGGAATTGCCAATGAAGAATGACTCAGAAGAAGCAGTAAGAAGATGCATGTGACGGAGTCAATATATGCCTTGGAAAGGAGGCGGGCCAGCCCCACAGGGAAGGCAAAAGCTAAGTGAGGACAGCTAGGGGGTGCCATTAGGGTCTATGTTCTTTGAAGAGATCTAGACGGGGCCCCAGCATGTTGGATGGTTTTCCTACGGAGGATTAATGGGAAGACACGAGGAAGAGTCATTCAAGATGAGAAGATATGGAAGGGCTAGAAAGGTACCTACATTCATGATATCAAAGATGCTTTGAAGTAAGGAGTTCTGACCTTATGGATGCAGTCTTCTGGGGGAGGATTTTGGTATGTACAGGATGTATCGATTACAAGAAGAACCCAGAGGAAGAGGAAGCAGAAAGAAGCTAGGAAGAGAAGAGGAGAAGAGGGAAGAGAAAGGAAGAAAGAAAAGAAAGGGAAGGAGCTCACATTTATATGACACCTTCAGTTTCCCAAGGCACATTATATGCCTCATCTCATTTGGTTCTCAAAACAACCCTGCAGTGTAAGTCCTTGGGATAGAGACTGTAAAACAAACAAACAAACAAACAAACAAACAAAAACAAAAAACCAAACAAAAACCTGCCTTTTTTTCTATGCATCTTTCCTGCCACTTAGAGTTTTAGAGAGTAGCCTAGAGCACTGAGACATTAAGTGACTTACTCAGGGCCAGGGTACTTGTCAGGAGAAGAACTTAAATTCAGATCTTCAAGGTCCCAGATCAGCTCTCTACATCTAACTCACTTTATTATACCATGGTTCCTTTCAAGGTAGAGGGTGAAAGTGCAAGTTATACATATGCTGTAGATGGAGAAATTGGGGTACAGAAAAATAAAATGACTTTCTAAATTCGCACAGTTATGCAAGTGGTAGAAGCACAACTAGAGTGTGGACTCTAACTCCACACCCAGCATTCTCACCAGCACCCTGCATTCCCTGCATCAAGACCAGGAATCACACAGACACTCGAGGGAGCTCCCAAGAAAAGGGATCCTCACTTACATTTAAGTAAGCTGATGTTATCTCTCAGGAATGAGGGTATAAGTAAGTTGTGTTCTACCTCAACGTTTCTGATGCCTTCTCAGAGCCCAGTCCCATCACCTCTTCGGGATGGCTTAAGGAGACGCGTGGCAGCAGTAGACTCCGTTTCAGGTTCCAAGGTGCATCATTTTCCTCTGTCTTTTGGAAGGAATTCCTTGGATATTTGGAATATCCAAACCCAAATTTGGGTTGCAGGATAATCTACTTATTTCTAATTACAAAAAATCCTTTTAAAGGATTTCGCAAAATGTGGAACCTGGTGCCTCACTCAATGTGAAAAAAGTTTCCCAGGGAGAATTTCCATGCCAGTGGTATGTTCTTCTCTAAAAATACTGGCCATGAAATTATCAATTGAAAATACTTATTAGCCTAGCAATTCTTCAGTAAACTCCATGGCATGGAATGGTTTTGTGGATTAAAAGCTGACCATGAAGAGCTGAGTTCAAATCCTTCCTCTGATATTTACTGACTAAAGAAGTCACTTAATCTTTCAGTGATCCATACAATTCTCTAAGACTCTTAAGTTATAGAGGATATGCCAACCTGCATTGGTAGAAGGAGTTCCCAACATCAATGAAATCATGGGTCTCAATCCAGTAATAATAAAAACTCACATTTATGTGGACCATTGAGGTTTGCAAAATGCTTCCCTTATAATAACCTTGCTAAGTGAGTAGTATAAATATCATTATTCCCATTTTACAAATGAAGCTCTGAGAAATTTATTGACTTGTTTATGGTCACATAAACGCAACTTTATTGAAGTTATCTGACATGGGATTTGAACTCAAGTCTCTTGACTCAAAGGCGAGCATTTCATCCATTATACTGACCTACAAATGGTCTTAATGTCATTTATTTTTCTTCTAAATTTCTTGGTTAATTCTCTATCACATGGTTATCCCATGTCTTTGTGTCCCCAGAGGTGTCACATTTGCAATCCATAATCGGTAAGGGTCTGGCTAAATCCCCTAGTGCTACCAGAACCAGATTAAAATGTAATAGAAAAATGTTTAACAAAATTAATAAATATATAATCTAGATAAAATTATTTTGTGATTTTTAAGGTTCATATGCAGTCTATGGGCATCTATTTCTGTTTGAATCTCACATCACTGCTTAGACTAGCATTCTGAGGCTCTATCAATATATTTCAAGCAAAAAGTAGTAGATCAGAATAATGGGAAGGGCATTGGTTCTTGAGTCAATAGGTCTGGGTTTAAAAACTAGTCCCATCTCTTTTTTAGACCTCATTGTTCTTATCTGTCAAGAAAGAAGGTTGGATTCACTAGATGATTTCTGTGGTTTCTTCCACCCTGAATATTATTACCTTAACTGTTTTGAAGTCGCAAAAGAGCTTTAGAAACTTTGTGAGGTTCTCCACGGGGTATCAAAGAGTTCAGAAATTTGGGTTGCAGGATAATCTACTGATTTCTAACTACAAAAAGCAATAAATGAAACATTCATATATCAAGTATTTCTTTTAAACACACACACACACACACACATACACACACACACACACACACACACACACACACACACACACACACCACTTGCACTCTCTGCGTGGTTAAAGAAATAAATGTGAAAGGAAAACTCTCAAAAAGGAGAGTGGAGTACAAAGAACGTTGGCCATAACCTGAGTAGGCCTATGTCTAAGTCCAAATTCTGACACTCATTTCTCTGAGTTTCAGTTTCACTCTAAGTAAAATAGTGGCAATAATATTTAGACTTCTTATCTTACAAGGTGGTTAAGGGGAAATCATTTTGCAAATCTTGAAGTGATATGTAAATACAGGAAATGATTGACTTTTGAAGGACATCACTTGTGAAGGATTTCAATAAGTAATCTTTTGGCTTGAGATCCATATTTTCTGGGGCAGCTAGGTGGTACAGTGAATAGAGCACTGGCCCTGGAGTCAGGAGGACCTGAGTTCAAATCCAGCTTCAGACACTTAACACTTACTAGCCATGGGACCTTGGGCAAGTCACTTATTCCCAATTGCCCTGCCTTCCCCCCTAGAAAAAGAAAAAAAAAAGAGATACATCTTTTCCCACTCATCTTTTGATGTACTTCAAACAATTCAAGAGATCCATGATCTCAATGTCATCAGGGAAGATCATGAACCAACTACCTCTACCAAGATTCTTGTACATGTTACTCTGTAAATTCTCTAGAAAAGTTAAAGGTCTTTCTCACTTGGTAAGCCAATAAACATTTATTACGCACCTACTATGTGATAGGCACTGTGCTAAACACTGAGATTACAAAAAGAGGAAAAAGACTTGTTCCTTCCCTCCAGGAGCTCACACTCCAATGGGGGAAACAACAAGAAAGTTATATACAGGCTAAGTAGGAAATAGTTAACGAAGAGAAGTCTTTAGAATTAAGAAGGCTCAGGCTCAGTGTCCTGTAGAAGAGATTTTAGTTGGGGTTCAAAGGAAGTCAAGGAAGTCAGTGGGCAAAGATGATGAGGGAGAGTTTCCAGGCATGGGAGACAGTCAGAGAAAATGTCTGGAGCCAAGAACTAGCATGTCCTGTTCATGGAAGAGCTAGGAGGCCAGTGTCGCAGGGCTGAAGAGTATATGGCAAGGAGTAAGGTATAAGAAAGCTGGAAAGGTTGGAGGGGGCTAGGTCATGAAGGGTTTTGAACAGGATTTTGTATTTGATCCTGGGGGCAATAGGGAGCCACTGGAGGATATTGAGTAAAAGTGGGACACAGTCAGAACTGCACTTCCAAAAAAATTTAGTGTTGAGTGGAGAATGAACTGGAGTGTGGAGAGACTTAAGGTAGGCAGACACATCAGAAGGCTATTGCAGTGATTGAGGCATGAGACAATTAAGTCTTAAACTACAGTGGTGACAGTGTCTGGGGAGACACAGGAGAGTATTCAAGAGATGTGGCGAAGGTGAAATCAGCAGGCTTTGCCAACAGCTTGGATATGGGAGGTGAGAGATACCAAGGAGTCAAGGAAGCTATTTAGGTTTCCAGGTTGAGAAACTGGGAGGATGATGTTGGTTTTCCCTGTAATTGGGAAGTAGGGAGGGATGTTCTAAGGGGAAAGATGATGGGTTCTGTTTTGGATATGTTGAGGTTAAAATGGCCTGCTGGAGGTCCAGTTCAAGATGTCAGGAAGGCAAATAGAGATGTGAGACTGGAAGTCAGCAGAGGTTAGGACAAAGATTTGAGAATCATCACCATAGAAATAGTAATTAAATACAAAGGAACTGATGAGATCATCAACGACAAAACCCAGTGGGACACCTACAGTTAGAGGGTGTAATCTTCATGAAGATCCAGCAAAAAATACTGAAGAGTGGTCAGATAGATTGAAGGAGAACCAGTAGAGTGGTGTTTCCAAAAAAAAAAAATAGAGAGAAGAGACTATCAGGGGGACAGAGTGATTGACCACATTAAAGGCTGCAGAGGGGAAAATTGAGAAAAGACTGTTGGACTTGGTTATTAAGAGATCCTTGGTAATTTTGGAGCAGCAGTTCTCAACCTGTGGGTTATGTTCAATTTGTAACAATGTAACAATGAAAATACATCCTGCATGTCAGATAGAATCATAACAGTAGCAAAATTACAGTTATGAAGTAGCAATGAAAATAATTTTATGGTTGGGGGTCACCACAACATGAGGAAAGGTATTAAAGGGTCTTGGCATTAGGAAGATTGAGAACCACTGCTTTGGAGAGATCATTTTTGGTTGAAGGATGAGGTTAGAAGCCAGATTGTAAAGGATTACAAAGAGTACAATAGTAGAAAAAATAGAGTCACCTCTATGGATGGCCTTCTCAACGAGATTAGCCTCAAAGGACAATGAGATATAGGACTACAGTTGTAATGGAAGGATCAAGTGAGAGTATTTTATTGATGAAGGAAATAAATTTGTAAGTAGTAGGAAAGGATACAGTAGATAGGGAAAGATTAAAAATAAGTGATTGTTGTTGTTTGTCCTTCATATCTTTGTGTTTGAGGCTAAGAATTGAGAAAAAAGATGGACCAATTTACCCTCACAAAGATATCCATCTTGGAGGGGAAGATCCTCCTAGTTTCTGGCCGGAACAGAAAACAATTGCTATGTATACTCATCCAAGTCATCAAAATCTAAACAATGAGCCACAGAGGTTTGGGCTGGGGGCTAATATTGACCATTCATTGAAAGCCAAAGTGATTTGGGTTTAAAGTGTAGCAGGGTAGCTCCATTTGAAACACAATATTTTTTTTTAAAGCTTGTTTTTTCAGAGCTGTCTTTCAAGAAATCATAAGTAAAAACTACACAAGATAACAACAATGAAATAAGTCGTCCCAGCTTTTTAAATAAATAAATACATAGTGGAGGTGAAAATGGGGGATAATTTGTTGGAGGAGACAGGTTGGAATGGCATAGCTTGTTCAGACTGAGGACCTTACTAAAGGTTAGTAAGGAGTAATGCCACTTATTGTGAGGAAGAGATGAAGGAGGAGATAGTGACAGAAGGCACATGAGTAATATGAGATGAAGAAAGGGAGTTCTTTGAATATTTCATAGGTACCCACGTAGGATTTGGGTTGTCCATCCCTCATTCTCATGACATAAATGACCTATCTCTTTTTCTGATCATATACATCTTCTGTGTTGTTTTTCTATAGAAGGCAAATCATCTTTGGAAAGGGGCTATATCGTGCTTACAATCATCACAAATCTCTGCATTGCCCTCCGGTCACCTGCAGATAGGATCTAAGATGAAGTCCTGGTTTACTGTTACATAGTTATATAAAAGCACACATAGAATATCTAAATATATCATAGGTAACATAGTCATTATACAACTGATTTACAGTTATATAGTATCAATGAGAGAATTTTAGAACTTAAAAAGTACCTTTTGGTAGCAAGAAGTAGTTTGACATCATTGAAAATGTGCATTTTCATAGGTGCAGCCGGGCTTATTATCCATCAGTTAAACTCTGCTGGGCCTGGTTCAGCATTAGCTGCCCATCCAATGCATACTGATGAAGTAAGCTGATGGACCTGCACAAGCATCTGAATGTCAGAATCTTAGTGTTCCTATCGGTAATGTTGGATGAATTGACAACTAACCCTTTGTTGTCTTCCCTTTCTGGTTCTTCTTTTTCAACCATGTAGTTTCCTCTTCTCTTCCCTATCAGTTCCCATTTGATTCTAAACAAAAACACTATCATCATCATCTTTAGCATCATCATGATTCTTTAACATATGATAGCATGTATTTACAAGTATTATATAAATGCTAACTATTATTTAGTGCCTACTGTGTTCTAGGTACTGTGGAGATTCAAAGGTTAAGAGCAAGCAGGAAATATATACAAAATAAATAATCTGACAGCTAGAATTTACAAAATTCCTTAAGATTTGCAAAGCATTTACATAGGTTATCTCATTTGATCCATATGATTCTGTGAGATAGTTTCTGTTATTATTCCCATCTTACAGATGAGGTGACTGATGCTGGAAGAAACTAAGGGATTTACCCAGGGTCATACAGTTAGTGAGCATCTCAGGTAGCGCTAATTGCAAGGTAATGTGTAGGGAGAGGCACTGGTAGCTAGGGGGATCAGGAAAGTGCTTTGCTCACAGAAAAGGGAATATGTCTTTGAAAAATCAACCTGCTATCTTGCAGAAATAATGAGGGCCTGTGGACCTCAAAGAGATTTGCCTTTTTTTTTCTTTTTGGAGGGGGGAAGGCAGGGCAATTGGGGTTAAGTGACTTGCCCAAGGTCACACAGCTAATACGCGTTGAATATCTGAGGCTGGATTTGAACTCAGGTCCTCCTGACTCCAAGGCTGTTGCTCTGTTCACTGAGCCACCTACCTGCCCCTAAAAATCTGCCTTTTAATTGCCAGTAGAATTTCATCTCTATTTATTCCTAACTCGGCTTTCTAGTAACTTACATAGCTTATTAATATCTTAAAACTGGGAATAAGAAGATCCTTGAGAAGATGTGAGAACTACTAAGGCAAAAAAAAAAAAAGAAAGAGATGAAAACTTTTTTATTGTTTAACAATTTGTTATATAAGGAGGCTCAATTTCTGATACCAGTTAAATTATGGTTTTCTTTTTTCCTTCTGAACAGTTCTTTAAGCATGGTTAATTTCCTTTAAGAATGAGATCCCTCTCATGTCAGTTTTCCATTCATTAAACTGTGGAGTTGAACTTAGGAATGGACAATGGGATGAAGGTGAAAAAGTTTCCTCGTCTCACAGAGGGCTCTCTGACAGGAGATGATTCAGCAGACTGAATCTACCATCCATCTCACCCTAGAGGACCCAGTATAGTGCATCATAGGCACACACACACACTCAAAGCCTGGCCCAGTCAATCCTTGTTGGTTGATTTGTTAAAGGAACATAGATTCCTGGACCTCAGAATGTAAGAGATCAAATGAACCATATAAATCAATCCCTTCATTTTACTTATTGGGACACTGAGGCTCAGAGGGGAAGTGACTTTCCCAAGGTCACCTATCAAGTTGTGGAGTATATCAGGTATTCTCTTGCTTTCTAATCTCACACACTTTGCATTGCATTATGCTTAGCAAGGGCACTGCAGATTTACCACATGCTGACAAAAGTTTTCTTTTGTTATAGACTTGCTCTTACACAAACACTGGCTCTCGAGTTCTCACTCCCCTTGAACCCTCTAGGTCAGGGGTGAGGAATCTGCAGCTTGAAGGGCCTCACTTGAGGACCTAGAGGGCCACATGTGGCCTTGAGGCTGTGGGTCCCCACCCCTGCTCTAGGTACTGTCTTTTCCTGAGTGGAAATTACTGGAGGCTCAGAATGGATCATTTAGAGATAGCATCTGTCAGGGTCCTGTCATCATTTTCTCCAGCTTCTGGAATGCTCCATGGCGAGGACACTAGGACCTAGCATAACCTCAGTCTTACTGGCTAACTCTATAGGCTGTAGCTAACTGTCTCCATACTGTGCTCTGATTCTAACTCTGCATGTTCCACCTACAAACTGCTTTATATACAAACCTAGACACACTTGAAACATACTCACTGACTCATACTTTCTCAGCTTCCACACAGTCTCATCCCTTCTTAACAGCTCTCTCTATGTGACTCATACCACTCACTTCTCCAATCATACCCTGACTCTAGGTCCACATTCTACTCTCTATTATCTATGCACTGAGCCCCAAGCATCAGTAACCTCACCACACCTCCTCCACTGATTACCAGTAGCAGAATATCTTTACTGATCCTCGATACTCTGGGGATGGATGAATTACTTTAGATGGCCACAAGCTACAAGTCCTCCTCACTCTGTAACTTGAATAAGTGCTCATCCTCCCTTATATCTTTTTATCTTTGTCTTTTCTCTTTCCTTTCCTTTCCTTTTTATCTTTAGCTTTGATGACAAATTAATAACATCCTCCCTCAGGTCCTAATTGAAGCAACATGTTAAAGTAGGGGAAGAATTAGCTAAGCCTCCCAAACCCTTTCTCACTTTGCATGCCATTCATATTCCCTTGAATTTTGTAGATCTTAGGTATTCAGTACTTTTATGTTGTCCTAAAGTCTCTATTATAATACTAGGTCAGGACCAGAATAATTTAGCCTGTCTAAAACCAGGTCTAGATAGACACTATTGATTCTATATAGTAGGGACAGCTAGGCAGTACAGCACAGAGAGCACTAGGCCTGGAGTCAGGAAGATCTCAGGTCAAATCCAGTCTCTGATACTTACTGTATGACCCTAGAAAAGGCACTTAGCCTCTGTTTACTTTAGTTTTCTCATCTGTAAAATGGGAATAATAATAGCACCTGCTTCCCAGGGATATTATGACAATCAAATGCAATAATATTTGTTAAGTTCCTGGCACAAGGTAACCACTATGTAAATGTTTATTTTTATTACTATTATTATTATTATTATTATACTAAAAGTAGCCTGTCTGAATGAATTTATTTTCCTTCAATAATCTAGATGACCTTTCCTTTACATTTATAGTTGAGAAAATAGAAACAGTGGTTCAGGTTGATTTGACACTACCAATAAAAGGAAAATGTGTCAGTACGTCAAGGATCCATGATTTCATCAAGGTTGGTACTCCTAGGGTTACTTGGTTGGTAATATGATGATAAAAGCTGTACTCAGAATAACTCACTCATCCCACGAGCTCAAAACAACAATAAATAGCACCAAATACACAGTAAGTAAAAATTCAGCAACGAAAGAAAATAGTAAACTTCTGTAATGTTGAGTCTGCTAAAAAAGAAGACAAGGAAAAAAGTCAAAACAACCTGACACTCCCATCCTAACTATTCGTTAGCTTGTCTTTGTCCTACATGCCCAGTGCAAACAAACTGACAGACTTGTTATAATGTCAGCTATGATGGTCTCTCTCTGTCCCCTTATAACAGTGATTCAGTCTGAGTTTTTAGGCCCATTAATAGCTGAAAAGCAGTGAACTTGGAGAATAACCAGGAGAAAAAGGGCATGCAACTATACGAAGAGGGGAGGAAGGAAATAAGCATTTATACAGAGCCGACTATATGCTAAGCACTTTTTCTGACAAATATTTTTACTCATTTGATTCTCACAACAACCCTGCAAGGTAGGTGCTACTATGATCTCCATTTTTCAGTTGAAGAAATTGAGTCAAGCAGAGGTTAAGTGACTTTCCCAGGGTTGCACGACTAGTAAGTGTCTATATTGGTGCTAAGGCTTTCCTGACTCTAGGCCCAGGGCTCTATCAGCTACATCACTAGCCAACTTGGGGTGTGTGTGTGTGTGTGTGTGTGTGTGTGTGTGTGTGTGTGTATGTGTATGTGTACAAAGGAAGTTTGGAGGAGAAGAGGTTTCCGTACCCAAGTGTAAGTGAGATATAAGTTAGGCCTTGGTTCTCCCTCAGTGGAGTTTTCACATAGCAGTGACACAACCAAACCTCCTTACACCTCAGTGCAAGGCACAGAAGGCACCCTGCCCCAGGGATCTTGGTTGAGGAAAATACATGTCACAATGGAATAGGGACAGGTCAAACATGGAAGAGATCAGATATAAGCTACTAAAACAGAAGAAAGAGGATCTGTCCAGCCTTGAAGCTGAAGCAGATAAAATAAAAGCAAAGAGGAGGAAAAATAAGCAAGCAATCTAGAAAAGGCCATAAATATAATGAATGGATATTTTACCCAATGAAATATAAACCAAAACCCAAGAAAAAATGAAAGCAAGGCTATAAATTCTATAGGAAAACAAGATATAATGGGACAACATTTGGAATGGTTCAAGATGGGAAAAAAAAATGTTAAAAGAGGAAATTAAGCCAGCCAAGAAACAAATCTGCAAGACAAGCAACTTAATAGATAATTTGAAACACAAGATGAAAAAAAAAACTATAGCAGAGGTTCTGAAAATGAGATTAATAAATTTGGACCTCAAAAACAGAGAAGAGCAAGAAAATGTTTACTAATGCTACATGTGCAAAAACAACCAGCTTTGAAGACAGGATTCACAAAGACAGTATAAAGATAATAAGTCTCCCAGAAAAAACAAACAGCATGATGAATTTAAAAGACTGAATGCCATACTGCAGAAAGTAACTTAAGAAAAATGCCCAGAAGTAAGGAAAACAGAGGGCAAAGTATTATCAATGGAATTTACATATCTCTGACAGAACGCAACTTCAAGCTTATGATGGTTGAATTTCTGAATTTCAGAGTGGACACTTCCATTGAGGTACATAGGAACTGATGGACAGTCTTCTGATGATCAGCCTCTCTGCTTTGTATGGTCTTTGAATGGCAGTTCTACATTTCAGTACTTTACCTATGCTTGAAAATCTAGCTTGGTAACTTTTCAGAATCTCATAGCTACAATATGACAAGGCATCAGAACAGAACTTCAGAAAGTCTGCAAATAATTATAATTGTTACAGTGTAGACCTGGTTTGAACCTCTCTTTTTAAAAACCTATTTCCTCAACTACAAAATAGTGAAAAATTGCAATGACCTCATAGCCTAGGAAAAATCAAAGGAATAAGTATGAAAAGATTGTAAAACATCTTAGAAGTAGCTAGCATTAGCAACAAAACAAGTTCTCCTAGAATTTAAGATAATTTGATGTTCTTATTCTATATTTTCAGGCTCATGTGGAGGGAGAATATTTGATTATTCTTCCCCATGTCCCTACACCGTCTTTGTCATGTTCCTCACTTTTTTTTTCAATGTAGAGGAGTTGGCATCTTGATCATATTGGTCATTCCCCAGAGTCTTTCTCTCATTTCAAGGACCTGAAAAGAGTCTGAAATTGTATGTTTCTTTTTATAAGCTAGAAATCAGAAGACCAGAATCTCTCTTCTCTCCCAAGCTCTCAAAACTCTGACCCTCATACAGCCTCAATAATCAGTCTCCACCAAAAAAAGAGAGTTCTGTGCAAATGGACTTTGAGGCATAGATTCCACTAATAAAAAATGAAGCAAGTGGGAGGTGTAGAAGCAGGAAAACTCCAGAGCTCCCCCCATAACCACCTCAAATACCTATAAAATATGACTCCAAAAAATTTTTAGAGCTCCAGAACCCACAAAATTATAGAAAAACATCACTCACTGAAGGCAGCCCAGCAGGCAGATGGAAAGGACTCATCGCAGAGTGCTGGGAGCTGAAACCAGCTGGCCCTGAAATTGCAGCTTGGCCGTGGGGCAATCAGAACGAGCTGCGGCTGGAGCACTTGGGAGAGTGGATCACTGGCAGCTGTGGCAGTTTCCAGAATTATCAACCCATAAGAACCAAGGACAAAGTCAAAGGTCAGTGTAACTTGGCTAAATTTGGGAGAGAGAAGCAGGTCTGGCCGTCTGCCCCCAAGGCAAGAAAGCAGCAGAAGTGGGCGGCCCTGCAGCCACCTCCATGTGGCTGCTTCAGAGAGCTCGCAGCCTACAGATTGCAGGGGGGCCAAGTAATCATTCAGAGGCTATGTGCTTTTGCCTTAATCTGCCTGGATCGGGATAGTGGTCTTGGGTGGTGGGCCTGAGGTGTGTGACCAGTGAGCCAAAGCTGGTGGGGGCTGCAGAAATGGTGCCCTCCTAATAGCTCTGGCAGCTGCAAAAACCCCAGTGATCTGGAAAAAAGCTCTCCCCCCCCTCAGGAAGCAGAGATCTACTGTGACTCAAAGATCAAGTTAATTGACTGGCAATATGAGCAGGCAAAGGAAGCAAACCAAGCTCAGCAATCCAATTTTAGATTGCTCTTTTGGGGACAAAAAGGATCAAAGCATGGAATGGGAGGAGGACAACACAGTCCAAACTCCTGCACCAAAAGCTTCCAAGAAAAATGTAGACTGGTTATAAGCCATAGAAGAGCTTAAGAAGATTTTGAAAACCAAATAAGAGAAGTGGAGAAAAAATTGGAAAAAAAAATGAGAATGATGCAAGAAAATCATGAAAAGAGAGTAAAAAACCTGACTGAAGAAAATACCTTAAAAAATAGATTAACTCAAATGGCAAAAGAGGGCTAAAAAGCCAATGAGGAGAAGAATGCTTTAAAAAGTCAAATTTGCCAGATAGAAAAAGAATCTGAAAAGCTCAGCAAAGAGAATAATTCTTTCAGAATTAGAGTGGAGCAAATGGAAGCAGATAACTTTATGAGAAATCAAGATACTATTAAACAGATCTAAACAAATGAAAAAATAGAAGGCAATGTGAAATATCTCATTGAAAAAAACCACTGACCTGGAAAACAGATCCAGGAGAGACAATTTAAAAACTATTGGACTACCTGAAAGCCACGATCAGAAAAAGAACCTAGAAATCATCCTTCAAGAAATTCTCAAGGAAAATTGCCCTGATATTTCAGAACCAGAGGGCAACACAGAACTTGAACGAATTCACTGGTCACCTCTTGAAAAAGATCTCAAGAAGAAAACTCCTAGGAATGTCATAGACAAATTCTGGAGTTCCCAGATCAAGGAGAAAATATTACAAGCTGCCAAGAAGAAACAATTTGAATACTGTGGAAACACAATCAGGATAACCTAGGATCTAGCAGCTTCTACATTAAGAGATCGAAGGGTCCTGGAATATGATATTCCGGAGATCAAGGGAGCTAGGGTTGAAACCAAGAATCACCTACCCAGCAAAATTGAGTATAATGTATCAGGGAAAAATATGGTCATTCAATGAGGTAAAGGATTTTCAAGCATTCTTGCTGTAAAAACCAGAACTGAATAGAAAATTTGACACTCAAAAACAAGAAGCATGGGAAGGTAAACATGGAAAACAAAACATAAGGAACTTATCAGAGTTGAATTATTTATATGCCAACATGGAAAAATGATAATTGTAACTTATGAAACTTCTCAGTATGAGGATATGAAGGAAATATAAATGTATATATGTGTATGCATACTCATATGTCTACATAGGAGGGTATATATATGCACACAAATACATATCTGAGTGTGTGTATATATGTGTACATAGAAAGAGGGTACAGGATCAATTGAATAGGAAGGGATGGTATCTTAAAAGGTGAAATTGAGAGGTGGGAGAGGAATAGAATGAGAGGAAACAGGGAGAGACAGAATGGGGTTAATCATCTCATATAGAGGAGGCAAGGGATAACTGTTACAATGGAGGGGAAGAACAGGAAGGCAAAAGGGAATGGGGTCAACCTTACTCTCATTGAATTTGGCTTAGGGAAGGAATGATATACACTCTAAATTGAGTATCTTGCCTTACAGGGCAATAGGGGGCATGGGGATGAGAAAGGGGATGATGGAGGGGAGGGGAGGGTGGGGGGAGGGTTGTTAGAAGCATATACTTCTGTAAAGGGACAGGGACAAAGTAGAGAATGGAACAAGGCGGGGCAGGATAGAAAGGAGGGAAATATAGTCAGTCTTTTACCATATATCCATTGTAGAGATGTTCTGCGTAACTACACATGTACAGGATGTATTGAGTTGCTTGTCTTTCCAGTGGGGGTGAGTGACGAGGGAAGAAGGGAAAGAATCTAGAATTTAAAGTTCTATAATCAAATGTTAAAAATATATATGTATATATATATGTGTGTGTGTATATATTATTATTATTATTATTATTATTATTATTATTATTATTAATTACATGCAACTGGGAATTAAGATATATAGGCACTGGCATAGGGAGATCCATCTTGCCCTACCGGAAAGTCAGAAGGGTGATAGGGGAGGACATAGGAGAGAACAGATTGGGGGAGGGGGTATACAGTGGGATCACTGTTTTGGGGTGGTGGGAAAGATGGGGGAAAAATTTGTAACTCAAAATCTTGTGGAAATGAATGATGTAAACTAAAGATGATCAAAAGTTAATTAACAATAAAAAAAATAAAGCAAGTTAAATAACAAAAGAAATGATTCATGGAGCTAGTGTGGTCAGCATCCAATTTGAGAAGGCTGCCACTTCCCTGCACACCCATCCCCAAAGTAACCAGAAAACTGCATTCCCTTAAAACCCCCAGACTCCCCAATTCCTTGGGAAAAGGACAAAATTTATACAGACAATGTCTATTTAAACTAAAGGTTAGATTTTAAGATACTAGAAGAAATATCTTCAAGCAATCTTTGTTTAAACATTTCTCTTTCACTCTCAGACAAGCAACAAGAACCTGCCACCTTTTTGGGCACTACTACTCCCAAATTCCAGGTCAGGTTAGGACCGTCTGATCTAGCTCCCTTGCTCTCCAACTATACCTTTATGAATTACTTCTGTCTTTCTCTGTCTTGCACCAACAGCTGGCTCTGTCACACTTTCATCTTCCTCTTGAGTGTGCAGTCTCTTACATCTTATTCTGGAAGCTGCTGAGCTCATGTATAAGCTTCTGAAGTATATGCAGTTCTGAAATTAAATACGTCATCCATCCCCTGCACTCTTCTCTTTATACACATAAAGCACTTTTTATACTTGAAACTTTTTTGAGCTATCTATAATCATATGAAAAATACTCTAAATCATTATTGATTAGAAAAATGTAAATTAAAACAACTCCGAGGTACCACGTGACATCTATCAGATTGGCTAATATGACAGAAAAGGAAAATGACAAATGCTTTAGGGGCTGTCAGAAAATTGAAACATTAATGAATGTTGGTAGAGTTGTGAACTGATCCAATCATTAGGGAAAGCAATTTGGAACTATGCCCAAAGGGCACTACTCTTTGACCCAGCAATACCACTACAAGGTCTGTACCCCAAAAATATCAAAGCAAAAAGGAAAAAGGCACACACAAATGGTGTGGCAGCTCTTTTTTTGGTGATAAAGAATGAGAAATCTAGGAGCTGCCCATTGATTGGGGTAATACAAGTTGTGGTATATGACTGTGATAGAATACTGTTATGTTGTAAGAAATGATGAGCAGAATGATTTCAGAAAAATCTGGGAAGATTTATATGAACTGATACAAAGTAAAGTGAGCAGAACCAGAAGAATATTGTACACATTAACAGTAATATTTTTATAATGGTCAACTGTGAGTCACTTAGCTATTCTGATCAGTACAATGATCCAATGGATTCATAATGAAAAATGTTATCCACCTTCAGAGAGAGAACTGGAGTCTGAATTCAGATTAAAGCATATATATATATATATATATATATATATATATATATATATATATATATATATATATA
>CM053585.1:272538111-272580904 GCA_028646515.1 Pseudochirops corinnae
TTATTCAATGGTTGGAGGAGGGAAATGTAAAAAAACAATGTCAAAAATAAATAATACATAAAAAAGAAACTTCTTTAAACTTCAGTCTATGTCTCATCTAATGAATGTAGGTGGCATAGGGGATAATGCATTAGATTTGGAGTCAAGAAGTTCACATTCAGCCTCAGACAGCTCCTAGCCATGTGATATTGGACAAATCATTTAACCTCTACCTCAGTTT
The DNA here is from genome assembly GCA_028646515.1 of Pseudochirops corinnae. Taxonomy (NCBI): domain Eukaryota; kingdom Metazoa; phylum Chordata; class Mammalia; order Diprotodontia; family Pseudocheiridae; genus Pseudochirops; species Pseudochirops corinnae. The sequence goes on from CM053585.1 coordinate 272,538,332, forward strand.
TTTGTTTATGAGTATAATATTAGCATCTACTTCCCAGGGTGGTTGTGAGAAGAAAATATTTGTAAAGGGCTTTGCAAACCTTAAAGTGCTGTATAAATGCCAGCTATCATCATCATCATCACCATCATCATCATCATCATCATCACTATTGCAGATATTGACTCATCTATACCTTTTCAACCCATGCTGCTCCTGTCTATATCTTCACATGGAACACGTAGCTTATCTATCCATTCTATTTCACTTTTTCTTCACCATTAATCCATATTCTTTTTTGGTCATGCACTTTTTTGATAACATCTCTTATGGGCAGCTAGGTGGTACAGTGAATAGGGCACCCGCCCTGGAGTCAGGAGGACCCGAGTTCAAATCCAGCCTCAGACCCTTAACACACTAGCTGAGTAACCTTGGGCAAGTCACTTAACCCCAATTGCCCTGCCCTCTCCCCTTCAAAAAAAAAATCTCTTATGCTATTTCTCCTGTATAATTCATTGTTAGATTCATGTCAAAGTCTCCTATCTAACAAGTGTATCTCCATTGCCCTTTGAGTGACCCTCAACTATAAAACATTGTATAAAGTTAATCATCATTATTACTGCTGTTCTTATTACTAATAAAACTGTAATATTTTAATCCCAAGCTCCCTGGTTGTTCTAGCATTATAGAGATTCGGCCAAATTTTCACAATTCCACACTGAAAGCTGACTATTTAATTCCCTACCCATCCATTTTCTTGGAGGTGAGCAGGGTGAAGCATTCCAACAGATCTAAGTTATAATTCAAGTTCACAAAACTGGACAGTTTGCATTTCATTACCCACCTAGATAGTCTAATCAGCAAATACCTGTCTAGTCCTGAATATAGGGTTTTTTTGCGTTCCCCCCTTTGGTTTGTTTATTTTTTTTTTTCAGCTTAAGAGGGTAGGATGATGAGATTTTATAGTTAAATAAAAAAAAAACCCTATTAAAATATAAGCTCCTTGAGGACAGGGATTGTTTGATTTTTGTTTTTGTATCATCAATACCTACCTCAGTGCTTTGCATATGTTAGCACTGTTTTTCCTGCCTAATCAAAGCATTATCAAGTCAAATAGGATTGTAAAGATAGATGAATGCTTGCTAATTTTGACTTCATTTTCCTCGTTAATCCCCTGGAGAGTTTTGTTGTTAGGATGTACTGGGTTGATTTGGACACCCAAAGTAGCCCCTTCCATCCTAAAGGATTATGGGAGGAAGAAGAGGTGAGAAGCTGGGTAGGAGGAGAAGGAAGCCACAGAGATGTTGCTACTTTGGTGGAGTACAGAAGAGGTCTCTAGGTGTATAAGGGCAGAGATGTTATTGCTTAAACTCTCTGGGAGAGAGATGAGGTCGACGAATTTTTTTTTATTTCTTCTCTTTCCTTTTCCTTCCCTTCTCCTAAGAGGAGAGGATTTACATTTGATGTCTTCTTCTCTGTAGATGAGGACATTTTATCTTTGTTTCTTAAAAACTTTATTCACCTTTCTGTGTTTAAAACTCAAGTTTGTCTTTGAAGCTGGCAAATATGAAAAAAAGTTGTTAACCACTCACAATACTGTGTGCATTACTGTTCTAATACAGTGGGGGGGGGGAGGGAAGGGAGGTGTTTATAGTAGGGGGGACCGTGAGTGGAAGACTGGGGGGAGAGGGGGAGGAGAGAGAGAAAGAGAGAGAAAGATCTAAATTTTTTTTCAAAAAAAAAAATTGTCAGAGAAATATCCCTGCCTAGGGTATAGAGCTATCAGGGAAAGTTTTCTTTTTTCATTTTTATGATTTCCCAGGGCAGAGAGAAAACTTAAAGAAAACAACAACAGGATTTCACTTGGCAAATAAGTGAGAAATAGGTGCAAAGGCTAACTAACCAAGTGGGGTGACATCGATATGGACATCTGCCATTTACACTTCTCCCCTCCCTATCTTTCACAGACTTAGTTTGAGAGGAAACCATTGAAAGAGTGTCTGGAGAGTAAGTTATATCTAGAAAGGGGGGGAACACTAGTCTCCCAAAATAGGGATGGGATAGGGAAAGGAGATTTTAGAGGATATGGGACAATAAAGTCACATCCTTCTCCAACTTTTGTATTATACTTGAGATCTAAGAGCAAATTCCAAGGTGCAAAGTAGAACAATGTTGAAGGTAGGTATAGTTGTATTGCAGACAAGTCCCAGGACTGGCTATCACTTGGAGGGCGGGACAGGACTTGTCTTCTCACATTCTGGTTCATCACCAACTCTTGGGGTAAGGCACCCCTAGGGGCTACAGCTTCCACTTTTTGAAACCAGTGACCTAAAGAATAAACACCTGACTCTGCTATTCCATAATTCTTTCTTACTTTGTTTTTCTTTACTTTATTATGCCACCCCAACTAAACTTGATCACTTTCTATCTTCCATTCCTAGTTCTTTAGCTCATGCTGTTTCCTACCCTACCCTACCCCCCTGCTTATGACACTCCCTGGTTGGTCCATCTCCATATGTTAAATTCCCTGTTGTCCTTCAAAAGGAAGTCTCTGCACCTTGCCTCACCCACACTCCAAGGGAGGCCCTCTCTCCCTCCCTTAATTTTTTCCAGTACTTTGCCTAAACTGGTCCCATACCATTATCTCACTCATTTTTTATCATTATTTGTGTACTTGTACCCTTCTCTCCCTACGTTAGATTGTAGGTTCTTCAGAAGCAAGGGCTATGCCATATCCATGTTATCCAGCACCTGTCTGCAGTAAGCACTTAATTCATGTATCCTTCACTGAGATGAAATAAAGTGCTCTGGTGCTGGTTTGGTTTGGTTTTCAGAGAGACAGACATGCCCTGTTTGCTGTTGGAAGCTGAAGAGTAGACTTTAATTTCCTTGGAGAAAAGCTATGAGGAGGGATAGCATACTCTCCCATCAAGCTTTGGAAGGTGTCGTGCAGAGCTGAAAGGTGGAGAATCTGGCAGAATCTAGTCCAAAAGTCAAGAAAATATGTGGGAAAATGAGCTGTGCTAGATACATAAACACATCTACAACTTAATTTCCTCACCTTCTAGCTGCCAGTAATCCAGTTAGACAGCTCCTGCTTAAATCATGCCTTGCTTGTTAATATTCTGAGTTTCTAGGCATGTTAGCATGTCTCCTCTTCTAATACTGTTTTTCTTCCTTTCCCTTCCTTTCTTCCTTTCTTTTTCTCTTTTCCTTCCCTTCCTTCCTGTCCTTTCTTTCTTTCTTTCTTTCTTTCTTTCTTTCTTTCTTTCTTTCTTTCTTCCTTCCTTCCTTCCTTCATTCATTCTTTTCTTTCTTTCCAGGGGCAGGAATCTAATCCAGGTTTTCTGACTCCAAATCTGGTGTTCTTTCCATGATGCCTTACTAAAAGTTGATGTGGGTGCTTTGCGATTAAGACCTTGAACTAGTGAAATTGTGGCCAACTTTAGAATCCACCTGGTGGGAGGCAGTTTGCATATTGATCTGATGTATTAATATAATGCACATGACAGCTTGATAGATAGGATTATATGATACCATCTTTCTTGATATATGTATGGTATGTGTAAGAAAAAAAAATTGATCACCAGCAGATGTACCTTTCCCACCTGGGAATGTTTTTCTTGGATTCTAAACCAGCCCCTTGGGAATTCAAGTTCAGATTCCAAATGGAGATAGAAAGAACCCAGCATAAAATATACTTTGTTCTCATCAAACTAGATGCAACCAACTCTATAAAAAAGAAAAAGGAGATGTTTCCTTCTATAAATTTCCCCCAGGGATTGAACCAACGTAGCCTTGCTTTCTCTGGTAAACTACCTACCGTACCAGGTGCTTAATAAAATATGACTCAATCAAATTAAATTATTAGAATCGTAACTGTAGAGCTAGGATCTCTCAGTAATATAATTCAAGTAAGATAACAAAATGCAGAAAGACTGAGTCTTGATCATAGTCAATAGTGAGTAGTAGAGCCAGAATTTGAGTCCAGATCTTCAGGCATCAAGTATCCTTCCCATTATACCAACTCTTCCTGACAATTCAATTCAGTTGGACTGAATAGAATACAATTTAATTAAATTAGTGAAAAGGGAAGCTGAAAGGGGCCCTACAGTGGGGGTAGGGAGCAAAGGAATTGGTCACTAAAAAATATTTCCTAGAAATAAAAAACTTCCTCATAAGTGGCACTGAATTTGCTAAGAATGTGACAGCTTGGGACTTCCTACAGGACACAGATCAAGGTTCTTGCTTTTTCCATTACAATATATTTATGACTCTAAATTTAAAGGTGACTTGGGAGAATAGAGTGTGCACTAGGTTTGCATCGGAAGATCCAGATTAAAGTCCTGAATCTGCCTTTCATTTTATGAGTGACCTCAGGTCAATATCTTCCTTTTCTGGGGCTCAATTTTCACATGTCCAAAAAAATGATGTGGTGTTTTGGGTCTATCTAGCGTTCTTGTGATGGGCTATTTCTGCTCTGCATATATTCTTAACCATCTACCTGTTCATCCTCCCCTGTCCGTTTTGTAGAACTACTCATATGTTAAATCTACCTGGCTAGAATCTTCCAGTTTTCTAGCTAATTAATATATATTTGCTTGTGACATCAAAGATGGGAAACCATTAAGATGTCCTGTGTGAGATCTCAGCCCTCTCTCTTAAATACCTGGTACTCCTCCACATCTGTAAGTGAGTGCATCATATGGGGTAGGATACAGACATGATCATAGGTTATGAAGAGGAACAAAAAGAATATGGATAACCTGGGCACCATTTTAGAGTGACTGCTTCTCCTTGGATCATCAATCCTCTTCCCACACCTGATGTACCCTGGGTTGAAATTTATCTCAAATAGGCCCAATACTTCCCTCTCACCCCTGCCATCATCAACAGTGAAACCTCTTCCCCCCATTCCCTTGGTTGCACACATTTCCATCTTCTCTGGGGTTCTAGTTGTTTCCTTGTCTCTTTGGTAACCTAGTGATTCTGATGCCACTTTATCATTGCCTGCCTCACTCACCCTCATCCTCATGTGCATTTCATGTCAATCACCTTTCCTTATATGAGTTAAAACACAACAAACAAATGGGTTGTTACTTTGCTCATTTGCTGGCTTTCTTATTGCATGAAAATTAACCAATTCTCCAAAAGCAGATGCAACAAATTGGCACACCAAATAACATGCTGGTGATGCACTATAATTGTCTTCAAGGTCCTTTTTTATTATTCTATGATTCTGCCCTGTAAAGCTCAAGAAAAGTCAAAGCAATTCCACAATGGGTTCTAGATACTAGTATTGCCCTGAATGACCAAGAGGAAGCCAATTCCTCTTTCTTCGCCTCAGTGTACCCATTTATAAAGGGAGGATTTTTTAACTAGATGAACTCTAAGGTACCTAGAGGCTCTGAAGTTTTGCTCCATATGTAGTCAGGAATTTTTCATTCTTTCAAGACATATTTTCAAATCATTCCTTTACAAAGATTAAATTTTTTCCTCTCTTCATTTTGCAGGGACTCTGTGCCCTGGCAATAAATTATTATTCTGAAATGGCATAAATGGAAATAATTTTCATGCATGATTGCCTTTGAGTTAAATTCAAGATAAGTCATTCACTCTTTAGCCAGAATGAGTGAGAAATTACTGAGGAACTATGTTTTTTGATTTGAAATTGGAGAGATGCAGCTGGATTTAGGAGTAGCTAGGTGGTACACTGGACAGAGTGCCAGACCTGAAGTCTGGAAAACTCATCTTCCTGAGTTCAAATCTGATCTCAGATATTTTACTAGCTGTGAGACTCTGGGCAAGTCACTTAACTCTACTTGCCTCAGTTTTCTCATCTGTAAAATGAGCTGGAGAAGAAAATGACAAACCATTGTAGTATCTTTGGCAAGAAAACCCTAAATGGACTGAAAAAGAGTTGGAGACGACTCAACAACAAACCTGGAATTTTAACTTATCATGAAGTTCCATCTCCCATACATCCAGGTGGCTGAAGAAAGTCCAGGGCACAGGAAGGAAGTCAATGCCAATAGTGAAAATTAGACTTTCTAGACCTTAAGGTCCTCTTCTCCCTTTCCTACATCCCCTTGTTCCTTCTTCCCTTACCCTCTCATTTTTCTCCTTTTCCTTTTCTTTTGCTTCCTTTTCTCTTCCTCTTTTCTATCCTTTTCTTCCTTTCCTCTTGTTCTTCTTTCTCTCTATTTTTTTGTCCTTCTTCCTCATATCTTTCCTCCTATATTCACAAGTAAGACAATATTATGTACAGAAATTTGTCTATGGTCTTTCTAATTACTATACCAGGTAGAAATTCCATAAACCTATCATGGAAAAATGAGCTACATATTTTTCCAAGTTGGGAAATTTGCTTTTTGCTCTTTGTTTTTTTTTCACCAAGTCAAGGCCTCCTAGGAACATTCCACTTTTGTGAATCTGCAATCTCCCTGGTGCCATGTTTCCTTGGCTAGGGGACTGTCACTTTTCCAGGAGCCAGCATGTAATTAAACATACCAAAGCTCCAATTTTGGGTCCAAACACTTGTCTTTATGGAGAACTCATAACATTGCCCAAAAAACATCCCACGTTTCCCAAGGTCCAGGTTTTTCCCTTCTCAGGTTGAGCTTATACTGGCAAATGAAGAGGTGAGATCATGATGTGGAAAATTAAAGCAAGTATGTCCAATCCTTGGCACACATTTGGATTCCAGATTTCACAGTGGAGGAAGGGAAGGGATAGATAGAAGGGTATAATGAAAAAGTACTAGATATAGATTCAAGAAAGAAGAGCATTCAAACTGCTTCTGAAACTTACAGCTCTAGACTTACAAAAGGAAAAATGGTACTGTGGAAAGAGTTCTGGTTTTAAAGCCAGTTGTTTTTGACTCCTATCCAAAGCCCTGTCACTCAAAGTTGTGTTGCCTTAGACAAGTCATTCATCTTGCCCATACCTCAGTTTACTCATCTATGAAAATGAAGAAGTTGGCTTAAACTATCCCCAAGCACTCTTCCAACTCTCTATCTGTTTAATCTTCTACTCTTCTCCTCTTTGTGACCCTGGGCAGGTCACTTATTCTCGCTGAACCTCATTTCCTCCTTTCTAAATAAGGAATAATGATATCTGTGATACTTACTTAACCAAAAAGTATATTGTGAGGATTAAATAAGATGAGGGGCTCAAAGTACCTTGCAAACCAAGCCAATCCTATAGTCTAAATGCCAGTTACTCTTGTTTCAATCCACAATGTCGTCTTTGTGAATTCTGCTTCCACTGATGTAGATGGTAGGTCTTTCATTCCCTAAAAGACTAAAATTTCTTTAGATCAAAAAAACCCAAACAAATCACTTATTGGTAAACTAATAGTGCCTTTATGCATTTTGCTCAGGTGGTGCCTGGATAAGACACACAGTCCATAACTGAGCCTCTCTGTCCTGGGAGGACTCATTTATTCTTCCACTTTTTTTGCTCAGTCAGTAAACAAGTAATAAAAATATGCATTTGTTAAGCACCTACTATTTGCCAGGTACTGGGATAAATGCTGAGAATACAGTGAAAGATAAAAGACAGTCCCTATGCTCAAGGACCTCACAGTTTAACATTTTTTTTTTTTGGCCTAACTTTTAACGCCATGTTCTAATGAGGCATAAGAAAAGGAATCTGGTGGATGCCATGCTTTCCAGCTCTTAAAAATAATAGAAGCTTTACTTTACAATGCCTAGAAATACTCTGAATAAGCATCTCCCCAAGGCATGCAGAGGTTCCTGGATCGGTTTTAACCAGAAAAGGTTTAGAAGGTATGAGTCAGAGTGGGAAGTTAAAGGGAAAGTGAGAAAGAGGGGCAAGTTAGAGGGGAAAGATAGAATGTGAGCAGGTTGTTGTTAGGAAGGGGGATTTGATCATTTTCAGTCGTGGAAATCAGACCTTATGAGTGATGGTGAAAGCAAGGGTTGCTTATTTCATCACTCTTCTGAGTTAGATGTGGATGTAATATGTTACAAGGAAAAGATAAATAACTTTGGACTGAAAGACCTGAGCTAACATCCCACTTCTGCCTCTTGGTGTTACCTAGGTGGGCAAGTCACTTAACATTCCTCAGTCTCAGTTCCCTCATCTGTCAAATGAAGGGGTTAGATTTGATGGCCTCTGAGGTTCTGTCCAGATCTAGATCTGTGATGCTATAAGAAGGTACAGGTTATGCTTCTTCATGACAAAGACAGATGGTCAACATAGCATCTGCGATTACACAAACTCTTGTTGTAGAGGCCACCTTAGGTTCTTGAAAACTCTTTAGAGCAAAGTGAACTTAAATCAGAAAGACTTGGGTTTGAATCCTGCTTCAGTTATTGTGACCATTCTTACATCACTTACTCTCTCTGACACTCAAATTTGTATCTGTAAAGTGGTAACGATCCCAGCATTACTGACCTCAGAGGGGCTTATAAACAGCCAACGAGATCAACCAATTCAAAATTTGTTACGTGTTTCCTACATGCCTACTTGGTGCTGGAGATAGAAATAACGGAGTGAGACAGCCCCTGCTCTCAAGGATTCTACTGGGAGTGGGAGTGGGAGAAGAGAACTACAACATGCTCACAGAGAACTAAGTACAAACTGTACAAAATAAATAAACCCTGATGGTGAGTGAGAAATGGGGGTAAAGTATTTTACAAACTTAAACAAACTGCATAAATGTGATTTTTATTATCATTATTATTTTCCTGCTGCTTAGTTTTCTTATCTATAAAATGAGTAGGTTGGATATGATCTGTAAGATCTCTTTTTCGCTCAAAATCTCATGATCCTACTATCTTATTTCTGCTACTGAGAAAAAAAGTGACTGGGACTGAAACAGCTGAATTGGCAATGGAAGTCTGGGGCAGCTAGATGGTACAGTGTGTAGAGCACTGGACTTGAAGTCAAGAAGATCTGAATGAAGAGTTCAAATCTGTGCTCAGACACTTCCTAGCTGTGTGAACAGAGGTAAATCACTTAATCGCTATCTGCCTCAGTTTCCTCCTCTGTAAGACAGGATAATAATAGCACCTATCTCCCAGGATTGTTGTGAGGATAACATGAAGTGATATTTGTAAAGAGCTTTGTAAAACTTAAGCTCTAGAGCTATGCTAGCTATTATATGTATAATGTATTATAGTTGATCTGCTTGCATTTTTTTGAGATACTATCAATTTATAGGTTGGCAAATTCAGTGGTGCTTTCATCACAGTAGAGTTACAGACTTGGATACAATTGTGATGGTTCAGTTTCCCCTGAGCCAAACTTACTCTACTAAATGGGTTTTCCTGGGAGGTTTAGACAACTGAGAGCAACTCCTGAGTAATTGAGAAACCAGTCTAATATAGGAAGAGATTTCCCTCCAGGTTTCCTGAAAGAGGCCGTTTCATAAGGGGTCATAGTGTAAGGAGATCTTGTAAACAGATTAAGTATTGGGTAGAAAGGACCCAAAGTCTTTACATTCCCAAAGTGCTATGTTAAACTACAGCCTCGGGCACCACTTACCCCTCAAAGGTCAAGTGAGACTTTGACTACAATCTGGTTGAGTATGTTCCTGCTTTGATATAGTAGTGAGGGACTGAGGCTTGCCTTCTTCTCCCCTCACCCTACAAAATTCCATCTCCTAACTGCTTCAGGAATGAAACAGTCAAAGGGCATGACAGATTTGGGGTTTTCAACTAGGAGGCGGCATTGGATTTGGAATTTGGAGTCATTGGTCTGAATCAGTTTCCAACTGTTAGAAGCTGTGTGATCTTGAGCAAGTCCCCTCCCTTATCCTGGTCCCAGTTTCCTCCTCTCTAAAGTGTGGGACTTTGACTAACTCAGAATTCTCAAATATTTTAATCTCAGAATTCTTTTTAACCAAAAAATATTATTATGAACTCCAAAGAACTATTATATAGGTTATACTAATCAGTATTTAATCATATTTGAAATTTTTAAACAATGAATTTAAAAAATATTCATTAATCCATTTGAAAAGAACAATATTTTCCAAAACAATTAAATGTTAGTGAGAAGGGTGGCACTTTTTTTTTTCAAATCTCTTTAATGTCGGACTTAATAGAAGACAGCTGGGTTCCCATATCTGCTTCTGCTTTCAATCTGTTGCATATGCTGTTTTGGTTAGAGAATATGGGGAAAATCCAGCCTCACACAGATATGTGATTGGAAAAGGGAGAAATATTTTAACAGACAAATTATATCTTGTAGTATTATTATGAAAATAGTTTTGACCTCAAAGACCCCTCAAAAGGTCTCCAGGACACCCAGGTTCCTCAGACCATACTTTGAGAACCATTCAGGGGTGTGGAACCTGCAGCCTCGAGGTCACAAGTGACCCTCTAGGTCCTCAAGTGTGCCCTGTGAAGTTTGGATTCAGTCAAAGAGACTCACTTGAGGACCTAGAGGGCCCCATGTGGCCTCAAAGCCATAGATTTGCCATCCCTGGTCACTAGATCATCCCTAAAGTCCAGGTCTACATCAAACTACTTGTGTAACCTTGGACACATTGCAACTTCTCTGGGTCTCAGTTTCTTCATCTGTAAAATAAGATCTTGCCTCTAGTTTTAAAACTAGGATGTTTATGACAATTAACCATAAATCATCCTTGCGGTGTAACTAACATCCCTCTGAGCTGTTTTACCAAATAAGGGCTTGCCCAGTCAAGCATTAATCCAATAAACCAACCCCCCTACAGAGAGCAACAGAATCCTCACTTCGTGAAAATGAAAGTGCCAAAGGGATCAATAGTATTTTCCTTTCAGAGATCTCTCATTTCCTTCCAACATTTTTTGTTTTCTCAAAACAAAAGTTGCCATTTCTACTTAAAGTCAATATTGAAGGAGCTCTTATGAGAGGCTCTTTTAATGAAAGTCTTTCAGATAAGTGCTCAGTTGCACCAGCCCAGAGGGCAATTCCATTTGACCACCTCTACTCCAACCTACCCAAGCTGAACTCCTGGGATAGTGGAATGGGTGAAATTGACACTGCTGAGTCTCTTGAAATTGTTGTGGACTCTAAGCCTGTGAGCATGTGTGAGTCTCTTTTTATATACTCATTTGGTTTAAAGGTATCAAGATCTTATTAGGTCTAGGTTTTCTACATAAAACACAGAGATTTAACTAGCATAGAGAAAGCTGAGATTTTTTCCAGGATGCTGAATAGAGAAGGGTGCTAGTGACATTTTTAGTGCTTCAAGATCATAGAAACACATGATCTTAATATGTGGGCAGCACCCAGGTAGCAAGAGATGGTTTTATTGGACTAGATCTGCAATTTCATTAATATAGGGGACTTAACATAATGAAACTCCTTCTACCAGTGCAGACTGACACCTGCTTTTCAAACATCTGAGAGCTGTGTATTAATGTTGTTTGTTGTTTGCTTCAGTTCTGTACCACGTCATGATTTCATATGAGTTTTCTTGATAAAGATACTAGAGTGGTTTACCATTTTCTTCTCCAGAGGTTAAGTGACTTGTCCAGGATTGTACAGATAGTGAGTATCTGAGGCTAGATTTGAACTCTGGTCTTTCTGACTCCAAGCCCAGCACTCTAATCCTTGAACCTTCTAGCTGCTTCATAAGAAAGTTATCAGGAAATATTAGGTGAAATAGGAAGCTACCACAAGCTTCCCCTGATAGCTACACTCTCTTTCCCTGATAGCTACATTCTCTGTAAAGCTTGTATCCCTAGCCCAAGCTTTATCTCTTCCCCTTCTGAGATTTCTCAGTCAGCAGCCTCATGATGTCATGAATCTCTGCTCTATCTCCTCCCCATGCAACTGGCTTGAGGTTGTTTTTCATGCAGTTTGATCCAGGTACAAAAATGACAAGTTACAGCTCTAAGAAAACATGGGGTTTTCTGGAGTCACTGGTGGGCAAGTGACTTTCACCTCTCTAATGTTCTATTTCTTTCAGGGGATTGGACTAAATGGACCTCTCAGATCTGTTTTAGCTCCAGCGTTCTATATTCAAAGACCATCCCAGCTCTTCCATGAATATTCTAAGGAGCCTTCCAATTCTGGCATTCTACGAATCTGTCATTTGATTTCATTTGATAGGAATCATTTTTACTGCAAAAGTCATTGCTTACTGCCTGAACTTCATTGTGCCCCTTTTGGGTAGTATCTTTAAAGTGATATTCAATGAAAACGTCAGACTGTGGAGCCAGTTGGAATGGTATTCCATCGGGATCAAATCTGGGATGATTTTATTTAATTTTCCATTAAATTCTCTCATCTATGGAAGGGAACACTGGCCATGGAAGTCTAAAGAACTTTTCTAATCTATTAACTCAATCCCTTATGCTGGTGATTTTAACTCTCTACCAAAAAAATAAAAAAGTTTCTTTGTAATTGGTAACCAGCCTGCCCATGCTTTTAAAATTTCCTCAAAGGACTAAAGATGCCAAATATGCCAAAGATGGCATGAGAACAGAGCCCATGTGATCTCACATGTAAGCATTAGATTTGAAGATATACCATCTGGCATATTGATTCACTGAGCCACTTTTCTTGAACTATCAAGGTATCACTACTTGGCATCTCTTTTAACTGGGTTTTTATATCCAATGTCTCTAGCACTCCCTCCTTGGGGTTTATGTTTAGCAAGGATATTTCCTAGGGATTGCATAATTGAAGAACATACTTTGGTGGGCAAGAGAGTAAAGATGATTTGCTCTGCTAATTTGGACAAGTCAGGTATATTCTCTGGACCTCTGTATCTTCACCTATAAGATAAAGATGAGGTGATTAGAGATCATTTTGTGTTCAAAGTCCATCAATACTGTCAATTAATCAAGAAGTAATAATTATGCAACTTCTGGGTGCTGGTCATATAAATATAGTGAATGAAGCAATCTACTCTAAAATGAATTTATATTCCAAAGGAGGAGACAACAAAGATGTATAATGATGATGATGAAAATAACAGTAACAATAGTTTTTACATAGCACTTTAAGGTTTGTAAAGTAATTTGCATATTCTATCTCACATAATCTTCATAACAATCTTGTAAGGTAGATACTAATACTATGCTAATTTTTCAGATGAGAAAACTTAAGCTGAGAAAGGATGAAATTTGCCCAGGGTCACATAACTAGTAAGTGTTAGAGGCTGAAATTTGGGTTTTGGTTTTTTTTTGGAGGAGGAAGGCAAGGCAATTGGGGTTAAGTGACTTGCCCAAGGTCAAATGTCTGAGGTCACATTTGAACTCAGGTCCTTCTGACTCCAGGGTTGGTGCTTTAATTCACTTGATGCCCCTAGAGGCTGAATTTGAATCTTTCTGACTCAAAGTTCTATACTCTATTCATTGTGTCACCTACCTGCCTTTGTCACTCTCTCTCTCTGTATATATACACATATATCTATAGCTATCTATCTATTATCTATCTATCTATCTATCTACTATCTACACATCCATCCATATAAATGCACAGATGAGTATGGATGATTCGATGTACGTCAGGAGTAAAGATGAAATAGTTAAACACAAAGTAGATTGAGAAGGAAGGCACCACCAGTTGAGGGAATCATGAAGGTCTTCTTTTAGAAGGTACATCTTGAGCAATGTGGGAAAGAAGAGATTGTTTGTGAGGGAGGTAAGGAGGGAGTCAACAATGGAGGACATGATGGAGGTGATGGAGGACAGCCAACGCAAAGCACAGAAATGGGAGCTGGAGTATCTTGTGTGAGTAATACACCCCATGATACTTTGATCTCATCCATAAGCATTGAATGTGAGGAGATAACATCAGGCATGTTGATTCCCTCAGTTACTTTTCTTGAAAAAGTATCAAGGTATCATTCACTGGCATCTTCTTTACCTATGTTTCCCTATCCAGTTGCCTCTGGAACTCCTCCTTTTGAGGCTCAGTTGATTAATGCTTTGTCACTAAACCAAGTCAACTGAAATAATGTTGGAACATATAAAAGCATTTGCCAAGAACTAAGAATTGGAATCAGACTAGGGTTGGCTTTCAGAGGCCAAAGGCAGGTTTCCTATAATTAGAAGCAATTTACTAGAAAGTTTATTGTGCTTTTCCAAAACACACATTGATGCAAATGGCTAAATGTTTCTTTATTTTTCTTTTCTTTTTGGTGAAATGTTAAAGATCTGTGTCCAAGTAATTTTAATTTTTTATTTGATGGGATGGTTTTTTGAAGATCTCATCTCTGCTGCAGAGATGAAATGGAAAGAGGGGAGCCAACTGAATGTATCATTTTGGTATGCCTGTGGGGAAAGAAAGAACTGGAACAAACTTTAGGATCAAATTGTAAATTTTTTGAATCATGACTGCTTTCCAAGTTCCTCTTTTTGGTAGATAATCCACAGTTCAGACCAAGCAGAATTTTGAAGATGAAATCTCCAGGCCAAACTCAATGAATATACTGACATCTGGTCTATTGATCCTATTCTGTTTAACATTTTTATCAATGATGGGACTGAAAGAGTAGATGATATTCTTATTAAATTGGTAGATGACAAGAGCTGAGAGGATTATTTAGTATAGTGTAAGTCAGCCTGAAGTGGAAGAGGGAGTTTCTTCATTTGGAAATTCTGTATTAGCAATGAAATTCATAGATTTAGTCCTTATGTCCGTGATAAGGTGATATGATAAAGTCACAATTGATATTCACAAATAAGAATAGAGGAAGTCTGATGAGATGAAAAGGATGAATGCAAAATTCTACAGTTAAATGGTCTTCTTTCTCTTTTCCATTTTCCTTCCTTCCTTCCTCTTTCTTTTTCCTTCCTTCCTTCCTCTTTCTTTTTCCTTCCTTCCTTCTTTCCTTCCTTCCTTCCTTCCTTCCTTCCTTCCTTTCCTTTCATTTCCTTTCCTTTCTTCCTTCCTTCTTCTCTCACTTCCTTATTTCCTTTCTTTCTTTCATTTTCAGTTCAAACGTGTACTTTTATTAAAGAGCAAGAAAACACTCTCCAGTGACAAACAATTTATCCTCAATTTATAGTGCAAAAAAAAGTTACCTGAAGTAGTGAGAAGTTAAGAAATCATCCCATAATCACACCTCCAGTATGTGTTCAGAGGCAAAAATCAAATGGAAAGAATAGAACAGAAAAACATTTACTATGCGTTATCATATACCAAGGGCTGTATTAAACCCTGAGAATACAAATTGAAAATTGAGACAGTCCCAGTGTTTAAGAACTCCCTTTCTACTTGAGGAGGACAAACCTTAAGACCAGATTACCTGACTTCAAGGCCATCACATTATATAATACTGACTATTTTTCAGTTCTGTAATTGTTGATACACAGCTGTCTTTAAGGGGTGATGCACTTTGAGAAATTCTGATAGTGAACAAGACACTGGTATGTTAACTAGATAGTCAGCTCCCTAGTGTTTGAAGTCTCAACTGCTTAGAGCAAGGGGTTCTTTATTCTATACATTATATTTTGTGCATTTAAAAAATTATTTTAATATCAAAAATATTTCAGAAGACAAAGAATGGAGGTTTATAATCTATAAGAATTTACCGTTAAAATTTGCTATAGTCCTAAAAAAAAGTTTATTTTGAGAAGGAACCTATACACTTCACCAGACTGTCAAATGGGTCCCTGCCTCACACATACACACACACACACACACACACACACACACACACACACACACAACACAAGCACACACGTTAAGAACTCCTGTAAAGCCATAGGTTGCAAGCTAGCTGAGATAGAGTAGTAACAGATCTGTAATGTCCTTAGCTATTCAGAATGACATACTGCTATACTTACTGACTCAGAAGAGGTCTGCCCTGAACAAGAAAGGGTGGGTAACTCATCAAACCCCATTCATGACGGAGATTAAGGATGGAAATTATTCCCCATGAACAAGGAATTCTCATTAAATGTGAGTCATAAGCTTAGGCTGATTAAGTCTCTGCCATTTTTACACTTGAGTTAAAAACAAACAAGCAAATTATTTTTTAAAAAAGTCAGACAGGTAGGGTGAAAAAAATACCTGGGAATTTTAGTTGATTATAGGCCTAATGGGAGTCAAAAGTATGATCCCATGACTGAAAGCCTAGCTCAGTCCTAAGAAGGCATATTGCCCAGGATGAAAAAGGTGAGAATCTTGCTATCTATTTTCTATCCTGTTTCCTCTTGTTCAGACCAAGCTAGAATATTATATTTGGTTCTGTATTCAATATTTTTGTGTAGCACATTTTCTCGAGTTATTTATTCAAACCTAAGAGCTCCCCAGAGGGCAGCTACTGTGTCCACTGATATCTCTAAGTCAAACCCTGAAAGAATGAGGGGTATTTTTTTTTTCAATTATATCTCACTAGTTTTCTATCCTCCAATGATTATCAATTAAGATAAATTAGTCCAATGGACTTAATTAACTAATGTGATACAGTATGAACAATTGATACAACACTTCCCCTCAAAAAATCTGATATTCTCCCACAAAAATGATTTCAAGCTTAGAGTATAAATGTAGTAAAGGGATAACTCATAGCTCTAGTAGCTGGAAGTCCTTTTCTCCTCTACATAGGGAGATGTTCCCTAGGCTTAGGATAGGGCTTTACAAAATAAGTCTAATTTGTCTTTAGCTCCTGATTTTGACATTACCCATAGCAGCTGCTGCTATATTGGTGAAGCTGCTAGAAGCTGAAGAGAAGTTCAAATTCCCCCAACATTCCGAAGTTCATAAGACCATCATAAGATCATTTCCAGGCCAAGGGTGATATGAAAGAAACAGATTATTCTCTCCCTGCCCTTGCACCTCCACAAGGGATTCCTTCTTTAGGTTTTGGCTTAATTATTTTCTCTAGTCTGACAGATGCTGGCATTTGAACTAGTTTGCTATTATATAGAAGATGTCTACAACTCACCCAATTTTTTAAAGTCAATTCCTGTCTAACCTAGTTGAAATGCCTTTGATTGATGATTGACTTAATTGAGTTGGCAAGGCCTAGTTTATATTGAAGATTTATTAATTCAATAGAGAAGTCAGAATTACTTTCACTTTTTTATCAGAAAGACATTACCAAACTGGAACTTGGAAGGGGGAAAGGGGTCAAGATGCAGAGTCATCTTGACTCTGTTTTTGCCTAGCTCTCCCAAAACACTTTCTAATAATCCAGAAATGTGCCACACCAAATTCTTATCACGAAAATCCAAAAAGTCACAGTGGGTCATTTTTCCAGCTAAGGATTGCTTAGGAAGACAAATAGGTTTTCAGACACTGGGGTGCATTCTGGATGGTGGTGCAAAGGGCCAGTAATGGCTTTGGGAGCAGCAATGGGCATCATCTGGCAGCTCTCTCACACGTTACTCAGTCCTAGGTCACAAATCCAGGACAGACAGTAGTGGCTATGAATGAGTCCAGGACCTTTGCTGAGCATAAATAAATTCAAAAGACTGAAAACATAAAAAAATTATGAAATATCTGGCAACAAAAACAAGTGACCTGAAAAACAAAAAGATAGAGAAGAGATCATTTAAGAATCATTGGTCTACCTGAATTGGTCTACCTCAAAAGCATGAACAAAAAATGACTTTAGGCATCATATTTCAAAGAAAATATAAAGGAAAACCACCTGCATGTCTTAGTACCAGAGGGCAAAGTAGAAATTAAAAGAATCCATTGGTCATTTCCTGAAAGAAACCTCAAAATGAAAAACCCCAGTATAATGTAGCCAAAATCCAGAACCTCAGGTCAAGGAAAAAAATACTACAAGTAGCCAAAAAGAAAGAATTCAAGTACCATGGAGTCACATTCAGGATCACACAGGATTTAGTAGCCACTGTTATTAAGTAATAGAGGCCGTTAGAATGTGATATTCTGGAAGACAAGGAATCTAGGATTATGACAAAGAATAACCAACCCAGCAAAACTGTGTATAATTCTACTGGGAACAATGTGGCTACTCCCTACAATAGAGGACTTTCAAGTATTTATAATGAAATGAGCAGAGCAGAATAGAAAATTTGACATTTAAACATTGGCTTTGAGAAGGTAACTGTGAGTGGGAAATCATAAAGGATTTAAAAGGATTAAACTATTTATATTATTATATGGAGAGGTGATACATGTAACCCCTCAGAACTTACAGAGAATCTAATTAGTCAAAGAGCCTGGGTATGTTTCTGTTTCAAAAATCTCAAAAGAATAATAAAAAAGTGGGAAGAGAAAAGCAATGGGAAAGGGAAGGAAGAGGAAGAATGGGGAAAATTGTCTCACATGAATGGAACATGGAAGGAAGTGTCTATACAATGCAGTGAGCTGTGTGTTTATGTGTGTTTGTGTGTGTGTGTGTGTGTGTGTGTGTGTTAGGGGAAGCTGGCGATACTCAAAACTCTCATCTAAACTGTCCCTCCCCCCAAAAAAGAAAACAGAAAGATGGAAAACAAACTTTACAGCAAGTGTCTCTGATAAAAGCCTCAGAACTGACTCAGTTTTACAAAAATACAAGTCATTCCCCAGTTTATAAATGGTCAAAGGATATGAACAAGTAGGTTTCAGATGAAGAAATTAAAGCTACTGATAAGCATATAGAGAAGGGCTTTAAATCCCTTTTGATTAGAGAAATGCAAATTAAAACAACTCTGAGGTATAATCTCCTACCTATTGGATTGGTCTTTTCTGTCAGGGAAGGAAAACGATAAATGTTGGAGAAGATGTGGAAAAACTGGGACATTAATGCATTGTTGTTGGAGTTGTGAACTGATCCAACTATTCTGGAGAGCAATTTGGAACTATGACCAAAGGGCAACCAAACTGTGCATATTCTTTGATCCATCAACACCACTACTAGGTTTGTATCCCAAAGAGATCATTTTAAAAAAGGGAAAAGAACCTAAATGTGCAAAAACATTTATAGCAGCCCTTTTTTGTGGTAGCAAAATATTTGAAATTTAGGGGATGCCCATCAATTGGGGAGTGGGTGAACAAGTTTTGGTATATGAATGTAATGGAATACTATTGTGCTATAAGACATGATGAGCAGACAGATTTCAGAAAAACCCATAAAGACTTAACAAGAATTGTTGTTGAATGAAATAAGCAAAACCCATGATCAGCCGGGACCTATTGTTGGCCAATTAGTGAAAGCTAAACTGAGTTCCGTTTAAAGGCATAATCAAGTAGCTTTTTTTTTTTTTATCAAAACCTCCTTTTCCAGAGCTATATTTCAAGAAGTCATAAATGTAAACTACATGAGATAAAATAATGGTCCCAGTTGAAAAAAAGAAACAGTAACTGAATAAATAAATAGGGAAGAAAAAAATCTATCTCCCCAAATCCCAAGTGTTCCTTTGGACAGATCACCCACATGGAAGGGCAGGACTTCCCACGTGGACAGATGGGGAGGAAGAGCAAAAGAAGGAGGATGAAGAAGATGTAGTAGCAGTATTGCCCAACTGGAACTGGTCAGTTGGGTCCCCAGGTGGTGGCTACCACTGCTCTCAGATTGTTGTTCATCCTTTGTTCTTGAAGAGGACAGATGAAATCAGGAGGGTGATGACTTACAAGTGAGCCAAAGGTAGGAGCTGAGTGAAGGTACACACCAAAGTTTGATGAGCAGCCCTGAAAAGGCCTTGCAAACCCTCACAGAAGAGGGGCGAATCCTCTCCTAACACCCCATACACCCTTGAGAAAACCTATAAGGAGCTATTGAAGGAAAAAGAGATATTTAATTTGAAGAAGAAAGGGTGCAAGGGAATATGATAATCATTTTCATGTATTTAAACTTGAAGGATTTTCAATGAAAGAAGAAATATACTTAGCCCAGAGGGCAGAACAAGGACAGTAGCTGGAAATGTTCACAGAGGTGAACATTTGAAGTAGGTAGAAAGGAAACCTTCCTAACAATCCCTATGTGGAATGAGCTGTTTTAGGAGATAATGAGTTCCCCACCCTGAGATGTTTTCAAGTGGAGGTTGTATGACTACATTTCAGGGATGCTGTAAAGAGTATTTTTCCTCAGGTAAAAGGATTGGACTAGATTATATCTGAGGTCCTTTCCAGCTCTGAAGTTGTTACATGTAAACATGAAATTCCAGTCAACAGATTCCCCTTTCCACGTCCACAGAGGTAGTGTAGGCTGGCTATATCTTCCTCTCAAATTTTAGCTTGAAATGAGCCTAAAATTGACTCTTCTAGCTGTCTCTGAATCTCCAAATCAGGTTAAATGAAACTCAGTGATGCTGGAATTTTAAATTGGCTTGTGGTATTATAGGTAGGCCTAGAGGTCTGCCTTATCCCATCAGTCGATTTTATGTATATTGTATTATATGTGTGGCTTCATTGGTTTTCATTCAATGATCAAAGTTTTCAATTCTCCACTAAGTGATTAGGCCTTTTTTTTTGCACCTAACACGTTTGATCTATTTGCTGATTTCATTTAGCGAACAGAATTTTCTATTATGTTAATTGAGGTGGGAGTTTCCATCTCATCCCTCACATAATAAGAGTTTAAAAAGAAGGGATTTTTAAAAGTATATGGAGGGAAAGAAGAAACTCAGAGAAAGGACAATACTGTTTTTTTTTTCTGGGTATATCTAATGGAGACAATGAATTCTTGAAAGAAGGTAGAATTATTCAACTCATTTTTCTTCTGTTTTCTTCTCCAAGGAGAATGTCTTTGATCAGCAAAAGACAAATCAAAAATGGCTAACGGAGAAATAGTACTAAAGACAAGTAGATGACGGGACAATATCTGTTTAAATTCAGTCCCCAGGCCCAAATGAATTACTTTCTTGCTTTCTGAAGGTGTTGATGGATGCAATTACTGAACCATTGTTAATAATCTTTGAAATATCATAGAGAATAAAAGCACCATGGGAATAAGAAAAGCAATATTTATCCCAATTTTCAGCAAAGGGGAAAAGGGTATCCTTCCATAATTCTTTCACATGGAAGACAAATTATTAGACTTGGTTTGTTTGAGCCAGAGGACAGAACTAAGACTAAAGGATAGAGCTGTGAAGAAATCTATTAAAAAATAGAATGGGTTCCTTTGTGAGGCAGTGGGTTTGTCTTCTTCTGAGACCTTCAAACAGAAGCCAGATGAGCCATTTAAGCATATTCTTGGTCAAGTACTGATTTAACCTTGACTCACCTTCCAACTGTGATGTCTCATGGTCTGTGATTTTGTAAATTTTAGCAGAAAACTTTGTTTGACTTTGGCTTCGCCAATTAACTCTGTTGTTGTTGCTTGATTGTTCAGTCATGTCTGACACTTTGTGACCCCATCAACCACAGCATACCAGACCCTTCTATCCTCCACTGTCTCTTGAAGTTTGTCCAATTCATGTGCATTGCTTCCATGACACTTTCAACTTTCTTACCCTCTGCCATTCCTTTTTCCTTCAGTCTTTTTCAACATCAAGGTCTTTTCCAGTGAGTCACATCTTCTCACTATGTACCCAGAATATTTGAGCTTCAGCTTCCATATTTGACCTTCTGATGAATAGTCTGAATTAATTTCTTTAAGTATTGACCGATTTGATCTCTTTGTTGTCTAAAGGACTCTGAAAAAGTCTTCTCTAGCACCACAATTTGAAAGTGTTAATTTTCCAAGATCAGCTTTCCTTATACTTTCACTCTTATAGCCACACATTGCTACTGGAAAAACCATAGTTTTGGCTATACAGATCATCGTCAGCAAAGTGATGTCTTTGCTTTTTAGTATGCTGTCCAAATTTGTCATAGCTTTCCTTTCAAGGCACAAGTGTCTTTTAATTTTATGGCTGCAGTTACCATCTGCAGTGATCTTTGAGCCTTAGAATATAAAATCTGACCCTGCTTCCGTTTTTTCTTCCTCTCTTTGCCAGGAAGTGATGGGACCAGTTGCCAAGATCTTAGTTTTTTTGAGTTAAGCTTCAAGCTAGCTTTTATACTTTCTTCTCTTACCTTCATCAAGAGGCTTCTTAATTCTTCATCACTTTCTGCCATCAGAGTGGTATTATCTGCATATCTGAGTTTGTTGATATTTCTCCCAGTAGCCTTAAAATTTCAGCAAGTCATTAAGCCCCCTCTGGGCAGTAGTGGCCTTGTTTGTAATAATACTTCTTATTCATAATGCACTTTAATGTTTGGAAAGATCACTGAGGTGTGTAATATGAAATATTATTATTCTTATTTTATATATAAGTAAACTGAGTCTCTGGGAGGTTAAGGCATTTGCCTATAATTATACAGACAGTTAAATGTCTGAGTAGGGGTTCTGAACCCTGGCCTCTTGACGTTAAATCTAATACTCTTTCTACTACTCTGGTCTCTTTCAGCTCTGAAATCCATGTTTGAGTGTACTTGATCATTTTTTCAGCTTTCATTATAATCATATTGTGTATATCTCATACTCTCTCTTATACCAACAGTCTCTTTTGTTTTTGTTTTTGTTTTTTGGAGGGGAGAGGGCAGGGCAATTGGGGTTAAGTGGCTTGCCCAAGGTCACGTGGCTAGTAAGCATGTCAAGGATCTGAGGCTGGATTTGAACTCCTGACTCCAGGGCCAGTGCTCTATTCACTGCGACACCTAGCTGCCCCCAACAGTCTCTTGAAGAGAGAAGGCTTAATGGAATGATAAGTGCACATAATCCAGAGTCAGAGAATCTGGGTTCAAATGTCAGCTGTCATTTATTACCTATGTGATCTTCTCCAACTCCTTGTTTTCCTCACTTACAAAATGAATGAATTGAACTAAATGATCTTTGAAGGCTTTTCCCAATGTAAGTACTATAGATAAAATTTCTAGCCTTGCTGCTTTTTCCTCTTAACTTTAGTGCTTAACACAGACAGTATCTTGTATGTGGTAGATGCTGAATCAATATTTGTTGGATTGAATTGAAAGGCCTAGAACACAGCTCTGCCCAGGTCTCTGCCCTGCTCAGTAAGCTCCCATGGATCTCCAGAGTCCTATAAGATGGAAAGTAAACCCCTCTGATGTTTAAAATCCTCTACCACCTGTCTCCCACTTAGCTTTCCAGGCCTATCACACATCATTCCCTACCTCAGTGAATCCAAATTGCCCTTTCTGTTCCTCACACATTACTTTTTATTGCCTATTTCTTTGCTTTTGCATAGGCCTTTCCCATTGCTTGGAATTCACTTCCTCCTCATCTCTGCCTTTTAGAATTCCTAGTTTCCTTCAAAGTTACATTGGAGCACCATCATGGGACTAGACCTTTCCAGCTGCCAGACTTCTCCAGCCTTCCCACATCCATCCACCCAGCCCTAAATTACCTTGTATTTAATTTATGTATATACTTAAATGTGTACATAAGAATGATAAAATGCTGGCCTCTCAGTCAAGAAAATGTGGGTTCAATTCTTCCTTTGATAGGTAATGACTGTGTGACTTTGGACAAGTCACTTAAACTCTCAGTACCTCAGGCAAAGCTCTCAGAGTAGTTTGGAGTGCAAGTGTGGATCTTTGTTGGGAGAGTAAGTTCCTGCCTGGGGATCTAGAAATTGTTTAAATTACATTTATCATTAAAATATGTGTCCATTTTGTTTCATCCAAAAGAATATAAGCTCCTTGAGGTCAGTATTTATTTACTTTTCCTCTTTATACATATAAAATCTTGGATAGGTTATCTTGGTCATTCATGCCCAACCTGAGAGTCCCAATTTCCCTTTCTGTGTTCTTCCCTGGTTTATAGTAAACCAGAAGTGAACAGCTGAACATTTTGCTATTACCTGCTGTAGAAGATTCTGGGGTCAGGATTGGCAAGTTTCCTTTGAACTGCACACCTAACTGGAGATCAGGGCCTTACTCTCTACCACAGCTCTATTGCTTATGACATACCTCTGGCCTTAAATCATCTAACATGTCATGATCCCACTTGTAAAGTACATGCAACAGTTATAGAATTCTTTCTCTTCTGGACCTTCAGTTCTGAATTTTGTATCCATGCCCCATGGAGCTCCAGGGGCATAGGGGAAGAGTGTGCAGGAGAGCCGCTCTCATTTCCACTCCTCCGCAGTTTCTAGGCTTTGAATTCTTCCTACACACCATAAACCCTCTGAGGATCTCTCTCAGAAAGTTTATGGCAGCCTGTTCTCTGACCTGTGAACTAATGAGAATGAATAAGAAGCCCTGCGGTGCTCAGAACAATAAAAACCCACCTTTTATAGCCCTTTAAGGTTTATATGCTTCCCTCACAATAACCTTGCAAAATAGGAAATGCAAAGATTTTTGTGTTCCCTTTAAAAATGAAAAAAATAAAACAACAACAACAACAACAAAAAACTAAGCTTCTGAGAGAAGTTAGGTCACTTGTCAAACAGTGAGTAGGTGGTAGAGCTAGTATTCAGTCTCGTTTTCTTCTACCTTTTTTTCAGATCCATAGGATTAGAATTGACCTTGGATAAAATTGTATAACAGGAGAAGTTTGTGTCCAAGACCTCTTTCCTTTCCTTTTTGATGCCTTTCTCTCACCTTTGCAGATCCCCATCCCCCACCTAGGAGTCCAATGTCTTTATCCTGTCTCCATCATCCTGCCTAGAAAAACCTGTTTATAGCTAATTGTCAGTTGGAAAGTATCTAACAGTCTAACTCACATCATGATGGAAATAACTGATAACGACAATTGCATTTTAATAGAAGATAAAGTATTCTCCATAAAGTAATGGACCTTGGGCTCCAGAGGGCAGTCCAGTAGGGTGAATGAGAGATAGCAAGTATTTTTAACTAGTCAAGGGGATACTGGGAAATGCTTAATAAGTGACTCTCTTAGTGTATACTGAGCATACTTTTGAGCTTAATCTTTATCATTAACAATTTCTTTGTCTCTCTCTTAAGTCAACAAAGCAATAAATCAAGACCTGATCTCTAGCATCTGCCAATTTTCAAGGTGTAAATGTTTACACTGAAAATATACAGCTGGTAAGAGCTGGCTAATGCCCATCAAACCACAGTCCATAAGTAAAACCAGACCTGAGGATAGGAGGTGGATATGACCACAGTGTTGTTCCGTCACCTGCGCAACATTTTCGGAGCCTTAAGGATTTGGGTTCAAACCCGCCTCTTTAACTTACTACTAGTCTGACGTAGGGCAGATCCTTTAGCTAAACTGTGCCTCAGTTTCCTCATCTGTAAAATGAGAGTTGGAATAGTTGGCTTTTGAGGTCCCTTCCACCTCTGAATCTATGATACTATGGAACTAAGCAGACACTGAAGGTTGTGTTTAAAACTGCTCACTTGATCTTATCCATTTAAAATTTTACTGTAGTTTTTAAGTATTTATAGTGTTGTGTATGGGTTGGAGGCTCCACCCAGGGGAGTGGGGAAAGAAAGCTATTCAGATTCGCATGGATTGGGTTCAATCCTAGGGCAATCTGAATCCTGAAAGAGAATTGGACTTTTCTTGAACTTTGACTTGTTGCCTTCAATGTAGTTTCAGGGAAAATCTCTTAAATCAGGCAAATGGCTTGTGTAAAGTGTCTCCCCCAAATGGTATTAACAGGAACACTTCTAAAAGGATTAATAAATGTACAAAGTAGATGTCAGATATAGAATAGCTATTTTTTATACCACTGCAAAAAAACCCTTAAAATATCATTCATAAGCAAATATAAAGACTAAAAACATGAAACAATAACCCATCACCAGTTACACTCTCCTTTAAGGTAAAGGCAAGTTTGAAAGACGGATGAACAGATATTTCATATATAGGTTAGTTCTGTACTGAAGGAAGAGTTCAATGTCTAGATCATTTGGCCGGCAAGGAATGGCTTTTTAGTCCTTTCGACACTAGAATTCTCCTGACAGTTGCCTCCTTCTCTGAATAACTTCCTGCTGAGAAATTAGCTTCTGACTCAGGAATTCTTTTTTTTCTTGGGGTGGGGAGTGGGGGTGGAGACAATCAGGAGTAAGTGATTTGCACACAGCTAGTGAATGTCTGAGGTCGGATTTGAACTCAGGTCCTCCTGACTCCAGGGCTGGTGTTCTATCCACTGAAGCCATCTAGCTGCCCAGGTGACTCAGGACCTCTCGAGCTCATCTAGTAGCTTCCAAGGCTTACCATTTCTCTCAGGATTGTTATTTATGCTTAGGAAAAAAACCAGGAAGCCAGGGAGACCTGAATTCAAATCCTATCTCTGACATACACTGACTATCTGACCCCTAGATAAGTTGTTTAACTTCTTAGAGCTGTGTTGGCAATTCTTTCAGCTCTAAGTAGGAAAGTGCCAAAGTGCCTTACGGGGAGTTTCTTTACTTATAGGGGTGGGGAACTTGCCTAAACCACAGGTGCAGATTCTATCTATATTCCAAGTAGGCTATTTCCTCATCAGAAATCCTCACTTATATAGATTGAGAAATGGAAAACAAAACACACACACACACACACACACACACACACACACACACACACACCCAACACAATAACAAAGAACATACAGATGAGCCCTCTGACATCTGACATTGAAGGGCAGCTCCTAAACTGAAGTGGGTTGCCATCAGGGTTGCTTAGATTGTGAAAAGTGGGCACTTTGGGTTTTTAGAGACGCCTCTCTGTTCTCTGAGCACTTTTATCTCTAACTGTTCCCTGAGAGATAGCAGTTTTCTAGAATCAGTAAGTCTTTTGACCTCACACTGACTAACAAGATGGCTCTGTATGTAGTGCATGGCTTGAGCTTCAAGTGGAGATTGCTTCTCAGAAGTTGTCACATCCCCTAGGGCTGTTTTTAGAAAGTGCTTACAGATAAGCCCCTCAGCAGGCCAGTTCAACCTTGCACAATACAGAAAAGACAGATGAAGGTGAGCAGCCAAAGAGGGCTAACTTTGGTGCCTCAGACTCATACTTTATAATCAAAGAAAGAATTGTTTTTGCAAAAGTCAAACAGAATTTAAAAAGGGAAGAAAAAAGCCTTTCCCATTATTTACTACTAGAAATATATATGTATATATATATATAAATATACATATATATTTCTCTTTTTTGCTTTTTGGAGGGGGGAAGGCAGGGCAATTTGGGTTAAGTGACCTGCCCAAGGTCACATGGCTAGTAAGTGTTAAGTATCTGAAGCTGGATTTGAACTCAGGTCCTCCTGACTCCAGGGCTGGTACTCTATTCACTGCTCTACCTAGCCGCCCCATTTGGTTTTTTGGGTTGTTTTTTGTTTTTTGTTTTTTTGTACTTAGAAATATCTTTAGAAAGTCATGGTGAGGAAAGAAATAAATTCAGGTGGTATAGAAATATGAACCTTGGCCATTGATTAAAGAGATATGTTTTAGAATCCAGGTTGAGTCCTTAATTTAGGCAAATCATTATATACCTCTGGACCCTGGGATGCAAAAGATTGTTTATGTTGAACACTCAATCATAGTTCTCAAAGTTGAAAGGGACATCATAGGTCATCTAATTCTACCCCAAATAAAAAGATCCCCCTATAAAAAAAATCCTATTCTCTTCTCATTTTCCCCCATCAGGATTGCTTTTAATGCCTGTTTTAATTTTCTTTTTTTTAAAATTAGATTTAATTGATATTTTCTGCTTTTTCTTTTTTTTTTTTTGGAGGGGGGAGGCAAGGCAATGGGGTTAAATGACTTGCAAGGGTCACATAGCCAGTAAGTGTCAAGTGCTTGAGGTCAGACTTTGATCTCAGGTTCTTCTGACTCCAGGACCAGTACTCTAGTCACTGCACTACCTAGCACAGTATTTTCTGCTTCTTATAGCACCATAGTATCCCATGCATTCCTCTCCACCCATCCTTCTCCCACTCCCAGAAAAGGAAAGGGGAAAAAAGTCAGCACAACATGCCCCTTTCCAAAAAGGATTTCTTTCCTTCTCTTCATTAACTGTCTTCTCTTTCCATATATCCTAGACCCTCTTTCTCTGATCGGTGGCTCCTGTAATTATCTGGTCTCTCTTTCTCTTTATATTCTTCACGCAATCAAAGCTTCCAAGGTATCTATTTTAGGATCTCCTCTCTTAATGTTTTCTGGCACACATGGGAGGACTTAGCCTTTTCCATTGTACCTCACTTACAGAATAACACCAATTATTAAAGATGTCAGAGAGGACACTGCTTCATGGTGGAGCCCCTCCAGGGCACATCTCTGATTATGTAGCTACTGATCTACACCCTCTCCTGAAACCTTTGTATTCTACATTTGCCTGAAAATTTTCTCCCTGTGTGCATGATCTTCTACTCCTCCAAATGCCAGTTCTTCTCAGGGGTTCTACCTCCCTCCCTCCTTGGACAGGTAGACTTTTCAAGCACGAAATTCTCCAGGCCTCATTCCGTGTAAGGTCCTCATCTCCCTTCATTGACCGTCACCCCATTCACAAGAGCATTCATCGGTGGGTTTCCCTCTTCTTTCTCTCCTTCTTCCCACTTTACAAATGTCCTTTCATTCTCCTCAGCCACTTCTCTGTAATTGCTTCTCTTTCTGAGACTGCAGAGGTCACTTTCCCCTCATTGCTAGTCTTTGATATGACCCCAGTGCATCACTCATTCCTCTCTATCGCTCTGCTCTCTTGCCACATTGATGTACCCTCCCATGTTATAATGTAGTTGCACACACATGAATACACACACACACACACACGCACACACACACATACTAACTTATCTGTAGGTAGAATGTTCCCAGGTTCTGTCCACAATACCACCTGTCTGATTCTTCATCATTAACCTTACCAGATTTCCACCTTCACCCCTGTCTCATTGCAAACATTTGGAAAGAAATTTCTTACTGGTCTCTTTGCTGTCATTCTGTTGCTGTTACTGACCTTGCCTGATGTATTTATTCTTTTTTTATTCAATTTTGTTTTTTGGAATATTCAAGAGGCATATAATCTCATCAGTTATGACTTTCTTTATAAAAATGTTTCAAACTCTTATTATTGAACTTCCATCTTTTGTCTTGTATGGTTGAGCTCAGATGCACAGGAAAAGTCCCTCTGTCCTGCATCCTGAGCTCCATCGCCCTTCTGAAAGCATTAATCCATTCTTTCTTTTTTTTAAGTGGGTGCAGAATAGTCTTCCATTATTTGAATGCCCCTTCCTTTGTATTTGAAAATCTTTCTCCAGATGACTTGCAGAACTTTTTTCTAAATTTAAATTGTTAAATTTGACCTCTAAGTGTTTCGGAGTTTGTAGTCTTGAATTTTTTTTTCCTAGAGTCAACCATTAATCTCTTTCCACTGGAATTTCATTTTTTAAATTTAGAAGTTCTGTGCAGTTCTCTTCCATTTTTCCCCATTATGTTGTTAATGTTTTTTGTCCTATTGCATTCTGGAAGACCTATAATTCTTAGGCTCTCTCCGTTCATTCTGTCTTCAATTTTAGTATGTTTTACTTACATAGCAAGTTTTCCTTTTAACATTATTGGGGTTTTTGTTTTGTTTCTCTTTTTCTAGATTGTCCTTTACTTCTGTGTATTTGCACTCCCAACGTATTCTTTCTTCTGTTTCTTTGGTGAGGCTTGTCATTGCAGATTCAAGTTTTTCTTGTTCTTTATTTCATCATCATCATCATCATCATCACCATCATCATCACCATCATCATCATCATCATCATCATCACCACCATCATCATCATCATCACCACCATCATCACCATCATCGTCATCACCACCATCATCATCATCACCATCATCATCATCACCATCATCATCATCATCACCACCATTGTCATCACCATCATCATCATCATCATCATCACCATCATGTTCAAATTCATTATTTTTGATGGACAGGACATAAACTCTGCTTTCATAATATTTATTTTTCTTTAAAACAACTGAGAAATGGAATGTTGTGTTTTGTTGTTCTCCTCAAATTCTACAAGGTCTCTTGTCTCATTTGCTATTCATTTACCAGATCTGAAGACCATATTTCTTTCTGTTCTTACTGTTTTTCCTGTTAATTTGTGTATTTTTGTTCAAGGTCTTTCAGTTTTTTCCTTCTTGAAATCTTTGCTACTTTCAGTCTTACTTTGTCCCATTTTCTCTTATCACTCACTTCCTGACTCCCTCCCTCCACTTGTGGTTTCCTTAGGGATTAGAGCACAAACAGTCTCAGCCTCTTTGCACATTGAGCAATGCATATTTCACCAGCCGAGGTCACTGCACTGACTAACTTTTGGGTGGTCAGAATTGAACCTAGCTGGGTTCTTGTACTGTTTCCCTCAGGTTTGGTGTAATGCTGTACAGCCCTTCACATGCACAGTTTCTTTTTCTGATGACCTGCCCCAGTTTCTCTGTTCCTTAGTTCTCTGGCCTGGCACCAGCAGTTCAGAGCCTATATTTCCTGGCACTAGTAGTCCAGACCTTTATTGCACTGGTCCTACTGGGTTATAGCCTTTGTCAGGCTTTTGCTCCTAAAGTGCTCTGACCAAGCTGTCTATCGAGGTCTCAGTAAACTTCTGAAGCCTGGAGCTAGCATCTCCATAACACTGAAAAGAGGGAAAGTGATTCAGAGGACCAGAGAGGAGGGGTTGATGCCAGTCTGTGTTGTGTCCTTGAGTCTGTTAATATAGTCTCTCTGTCAATAGCATGAAAGACAGAGGAGGGGTGCAGAGAGAGCTCAGGGTCAATAAGCATCAGTTTGGGTTTGGGTTATTTTTAACCTTGTATTGGAATCTGGGTCTCCTAGACCATGAAAAGAACTGAGGTTGCTTGATCTTTGGTTCATAATTTCTGTTCTGGAGAGGTTTGAAAGATTGTGGGAATCTGAGAAAATATAGAGCCCATTATACTGTTTAGTACTGAGTCTTAAATGATGCCTCTGTCCATTTTCATAAATATTTTGCAGAGATGAGAAAATAAACATCTGAGTTGGAAGGCATTAATGCCTTCTTAATAGCCTCTTAAG
This sequence comes from Pseudochirops corinnae, assembly GCA_028646515.1. NCBI lineage: Eukaryota > Metazoa > Chordata > Mammalia > Diprotodontia > Pseudocheiridae > Pseudochirops > Pseudochirops corinnae. The sequence goes on from CM053585.1 coordinate 272,569,110, forward strand.
TTTTTTTTTTAGTAATAAGATAGCATGAATTTTTTCATTCATTCAGAAATTTCCCTCTTTCATATATCTTGAAAATTTATCTTTATAAGATACATAATTGTATCACCCATAGCATTAATGTCCTATTTGTGTTAATAATAATGATGGCAATCATTATAGTTAGCATTTATATAGCACTTTAAGTTTTGAAAAGTGCTTTTCATATATTATCTCATTTGATTTTCACAACCCTGGAAGTAATTGATATTATAATCTCCCATTTTACAGATGAGGAAATAAACTAAGAGGAGTTAAGTACCTTTTTCAGAGTCACATAGTAGTAAATATTTGTGGCAAAACCTGTATTCATGTTTTCCTGATCCTAAGTCCAAAAGTCTATCAATTATGCCTCTTGGTTGCCATGTTCTTGGTCTGGCTGAGCCGCTATGCCCATTTTTATCTTTTGTGCTCTTTCCATTTCTTCACCAAATATTAAAATCATCAGTGCTGAAAATATTGTGTGAATGACAAATTTATTTCGTTATTCATGTTTGTTATCCTGTTTCAGAAATTATCTATAAATGCATTTGAAATGATCTTTCTTAACTGGATTTCACCCAAACTTTCTGTGTAATCCCTTTTTCTTTCATTACTACTTAACTTTGTGAGGGAATACTGCTCATAATATTCCATTATCCTTATCTATATAACTTTTCAATTGAGTTTATATTCTGAAATGGTTGTCTGTGACTATTATACCTCTGTACTTGGCAAGCAGATAAATCATTTCCTAGGGAAGATGGTTTCTATGCTCCTTTGATCATTTCATTACTTTTCACTGGTTAAGCTTTTGTAGGTAATTATGACAGCCTAGATCAGTGTCTTTGTTTTTATCTATTTCCCATTTTATGATAGCTTATTTAAATAGCCCAAAATGGAGAAATTATGATTGCATATAGGGGCTGTTTATCTTTACTTCTCCCTTGAAATTTTGTGTTGACTTTCATGTTTTTATTGTTTTAATTTTTATTAACTTTTACTTTTGATCGGATGGGTCTTCTTGTATACAAAGATCTAATTCAGACTAACTGATCCATCATTTCATATTAGGCTATAGTGAATTTCGTTTTGCGTAATATTTGGTGACCAGATCCAATTCTTTTCTTGAATGAAATACTCATGATATTTGCATGAGTAGTCTATAAACCTTTGTTTTCTTTCATGTCTTAATTTCTTGCTAAATTTTCTAATATATTTTTCCCATATCCTTCCACATGCCTACCTTCATATTGATGGCACCAAGTACTTTTGTGTGTATGTACATGCACACATGTACAGAGGGAAGAGAGACAGACAGACAAATAGAGACAGAGACAAAGAGACAGTGAGACAGAGAGAAGTAGACAAACAGACATAGAGAAACAGAAACATGAAGAAACAGAGAGACATAGTCAAAGACAGAGACAAGAAGACAGAGACATAGAGACATAAAAATTTGTTTGATTTGGAAGATTTCGTTGAATTCCTCATGGCATTTCACTAGCTTTGCATCCTTTTCAACAGATGTCAGTGAATAATTACAGTTATATGTATCGTGGTCCTTTGGCCTATGCTCATCAAAATCATTGTATATATTTTATGAAATTATGTTTCTTGCTGACTGTGCGTGCAAGATGAAGCCAGTTCATTTCCCCACAAAGCCATTTAGAGACACTTCCATTTAGCTGTGACTACCTCAAGTCATCTGATTTTGTTTATGGGGGGAATTGTCAATTTCAATACAGTTCAGTTCCTGTAGTATGTTAGCCCATTGGTCATTGCACAGGGATATGTATTTAGAGTATCAATAACTAACATTTATAAATGGTCTAAAAATTCTTGGATTCTTTGCAACCTCTGCCTTTTTGTTTCATGCTCTTCAAGCAATCAAGCGTGTGTGTGTGTGTGTGTGTGTGTGTGTGTGTGACTACTATATACCAAAGACTACAATAAAGCACTGACTGTGCAAACACAAAGAATAAAAGAATACTTGTTCTCAAAGAGCTTACATTCCCTACTCTCATTATGGAAGTAAAGTAAAAGGGAGCCACATAGGATTGAAGATGATTTTGGTTTGTTCATTTTAAATCTCTTTCATGGGTCATAATGTGCTCTTTAATAGGTATAATAGATAGAGTTCTAGACTTGTAGATAAGAAGAAAGACCTGGGTTCAAATCCCACCTCAGTCATTTACTGGTTATATGACCCTGGAAAAATCACTTAACCTCAATCCACCTTTGTTTCTTCATCTGTAAAGTGGGAATAGTAATAATATCTATAAGCTTTACTGGGTTGTTGTGAGAATCAAATAAGGTACATGTATAAAGTGCTAAGTGTAAAGTTTTATGTAAATAATAATAATTATTTTTAATAACATTATTAGTAGAAAAGATATCCCCTAAAAACATCCCTACTGGCAATTATCCTTTCTACACTTAGCTAAACTGGTCATTGAACAGCTAGTACAGTCCGTCAGCAGAACTTTATGTGAAACATCTCCAGGAATAGAACGTAACAAAGGTTACCTTCCATTGGCAGGGCTTTGGAGAACCCAAGGCCAATTCCATGTTATGATGAGGCATCCAAGTAAGACTTCAGTGGTGAAGGCTCTAATAACACCAGTCATGGCACTTTATAGTTCTTTAATGCTTTCTTGTTCAGCATTTCCTACTTTCATTATCCCACTTACCTTTATCACCAACCTGGAGTCTAAATAGGGCAGGTATTATCATATGCATTTAATTAAGGAATTAATCATCATTAATTATATGATAATTAATTATCACAAGCATTTAATTAAGGAATTAATCGTCATTAATTATATGATAATTAATTATCATATACATTCAATTAAGAAAACCAATGCTCACAGAGTATGAGCTGTCTTATCATTGTCTCTCTTGACCTGTGACCGGGTGGCTTCTCCTCCCCTCTCCAGCTCCCTTTCATGTATTCTTTCCCCATTAGAAGGTTAGTTCCTGGAGGTCAAGGACTGTCTTTCTCTTCATTAACACAGGGCATGGTACACAATAAGAGCTTCATAAATGCTTGTTCACTTGTTGACTTACACAAGGCAATAGAGCTAGAAGGTGACAGAATTAAGTCTTGAGCCTCTACCTTGTGATATCAATCTAGTTCTCTAGTCTTCTATCCCTGCCTCTATGTTTACCTCTGGCCTCTGTATAGTTGTAGTCATTGTTTGTCTTCTCTGACCACCACTTTTCTCATCTCATGGGAGTACATTATTTTTTCCTTGATACCACACAGATTTTTAGGATCAAATAAGATAATGTAAGTGCAAACCACAAAGAAATAAACACATTTGGGACAGCTAGGTGGAGCACCGGCTAGGTGGAGCACAGTCAGGAGGACCTCAGTTCAAATCCGGCCTCAGACACTTAATACTTACTAGCCGTGCGACCTTGGGCAAGTCACTTAACCCCAATTGCCCTGCCTTCCCCTCTCCAAAAAGCAAAAAAGAAAGAAAGAAAGAAAGAAAGAAAGAAAGAAAGAAAGAAAGAAAGGAGGAAGGAAAGAAAGAAGGAAAGAAGGAAAGAAAGAAAGAAAAAGAAAGAAAGAAAGAAAGAAAGAAAGAAAGAAAGAAAGAAGGAAAGAAAAAGAAAGAAAGAAAGAAAGAAGGAAAGAAAGAAAGAAAGGAAGGAAGGAAGGAAGGAAGGAAGGAAGGAAGGAAGGAAGCATGGAAGAAAGAAACACATGTAAGGAATTAATAAAAAGTGCTTACTATGGGACAGGAATTATGTTAAAATACAGTTCTAAATTCCATGTTCCTATTATTTGTTTTTTTGGCATTGATGTTGTTTTCTCTAAATCTCTACTACAGGTCTAGGTCACAGTATAATGAAAATTTGAATGAGGAAAATTGTGTTTGTCGCATCATTTGCTGCTTCCCATTTAACCAATTTTCTATTTGTATCTGTGATTAAGAAATAGTTGACATTTTGTGAATTCATTCCAAATAAAATCAATTGGATGCTGGAGTAGGGGAACCTCACTAAATAAAACCAGCATGCCTGGTGTTTCTCCCTTGGTTGAGGATAACAAATTAAATTTGATTTCTCTTTTATTAGTCTGGGATGGTTCCTTTTAAGTAATTCTGGTTCTGGGAGCATCTGCCTGTCCCATGTGCTGCCAGTTGGCATGGGGCGTCACATCCTGGAGTGGGCTGAAGAGTACATGCTGGCTTGTCTTGTAAATATGAATTTTTCAACCTGTCTTATGATTTCCTGATCTAATTTTGCATTGTTGAATGAGGTTGCTTATTGCCATGTGAGTTTCAGCATGATGGTGTCAGTGACTCTTACAAACTAGTTTGGATGTCAGGGTAAGGGTCCCTGTTTTCAGCTCACTAAGTTTAATTATGTTTTGAGAGAAAGTAATTAGAAGACATAAAGATACAAAAGAAATCCAGAGTCCATGTGAAAATTGTTAGAGTATGAGAACAATGGGTGGCAATAGAATTATGCTCCAGATCAAAATTCCCTCTCTGATCTAATCACTTCTCACATGGCTACCAGCTTCCAAATGGGCTGGAAATAATTAGTGAGCAGGAACTGAGCACTCCAGGCCATGGCCAAGGGGGCCCTCAAGACTGGGATTATTCCGTTACTGAATTTATTTGTTTTTCATTAGCATTTTATAGGTTTGGTGTATGTTTACAGAAGCCAGGGGAGGAAAAGACATCAGAACAAAGAAAATTAATAACCATTGTATGCTCTGTTTCTTAATAAAATCATTCAAGTTTTCAAGCACATATGACACTTTCTCACTCCATAAAATGGGCCAGAAAAATGTAGAGTGAACAAATTATGAGAAGCTTTGAGGTGGTGGTAACGGTTATGGTAGTGGTAATAGTGTATATACACACACATACATATATACACATGCACACACACACATACCACATAGGCATAATGCATGCACGCATGCATATGCATGTATACACATATGTACGCACAGCTGCATACATATATGTATGCATACATATATGCACACACATATGACTATACACACATATATGTATGCATGTGTGTGTGTTTGTGTGTGTTTGTGTGTGTGTGTGTGTTGGAGGGAGGTGAGTGTACAAAAGAACCTTGGGCTGAAGTTAGAAGATCTAGGATTGGGTTCTTTTATGGCTGTTGCTAGGATTTCCAATACAATACTTAATTATCCAAGAGAACATTGTATGTCGTAATAATCCCAATTCGTAATTCAGTCATTAAGTTCTCTGTGTGCTTTTGGGCAGCTACTTTGCCCTCTCCTGGCCTTACTTTCCTCTTTTCTACAATGAGGGAAGTGTACTAAATGATTACCAAAGGCTCTTCCAGCTCTAAATTTTTGGAATTCTTATGGAGATTGCCCAAATCACCTGTACATGTTACCCGTAAGGACACACACACACACACACACACACACACACACACACACACAATTGATTCCTGGGTCTAGATTATTTCAAACAATGTATTACAAATTGGTATAAATAAGCGATTGAACATGTTATTCTGTTTATACATGTGAGAAGGGTTATAAATGCCTCTAGGTCTGCCTTCTTCAGCCATAGAGTAGGTGTCCCCTAAAGCCAAAATTCTTGAGGGTCTTGAAGATCAAACTGAAAGATTGGGCCAAAATGAAAAAAGGTGGTGGTGGGAAAAGGGAAGAGTTTCAAGGCTTTTTATAAAGAATTAATGAGAGCAAGGGAAATGAATGTGTAAGCTGAAGGGAACCACATTTTCTGTTTACCATTATTAACTCATTTGTTGGTGATGGTATTTTCTTCTCTCCTCCCTTTTCTTTTCTTTTCCAAGGCAGCAAGGACTGGGCCCAGAATATTCCACAGAAGAGAGAAGAAATGGGGGAGGGAGGAGAGGTAAAAGAGAGGAAAGGATGAGAGAAACAAAAAAATGAATGAATGTATGAATGAATAAAATACATTTATTAAGGATGTAGAAGAGAAGAGTCATAAATGATAAAAACAGGTGTGTTGGAGCCAGCTCAAACCTGTTCCCTAGTCAATTTTTAAATTGCCAGTGTGAGCATGGCCTCAAGGCCACAGGTTCCCCACTGCAGTGTAAATACTCATATTGAAATTTAACAATCAGGAAAAGTTTTGAACTGACTCCAGCACCCCCCTGCCACCTCTGGCAGCACCTCACCTCTTCCCTCAAAGTCAGAACTGATAGGCATCTAGCTCTAGGAGTTTCCCCCAGGGACTACATCAATGCCTTCAGGGACCTGTCTAATACCCTCTAGTCCTTACTCCTCTAGGAACCCAAATCTATTATTTTTGTGTAGGCCCTTTACCAACTCTGATCTTTGGAGGCTTCTCTGGCCTCCTTCAAGACTTAACTCAAATCCCACCTTCTGAAAGAGGCCTTCCCTCACCCACCCCTCCCATTCCTTATCTTCCATTGACACTGTATGTACATAATTCTTTGCTTAGTTATATTTTCTCTTCCTTTAGAAGGTGAACTTCTTAAAGGCAGGGACTGTTTTCTACTTTCTTTGAATTCCCAGCTAAACACAAAATATAATTCATTAATAAAAGATTATTGATGGATTGATTTAGTAGTCACCTCATCCAAACCCCTCATTTTATAGATAAGGAAACTAAGGTGGAAAGAATTCAATTCAATAAACATTTATGAAGCACTCACTATGTGCCAGGCCTAAGATCATATAATAGTGAACAAAAGAGTTAGGATTGGAACAAATGTGGTACAGTGAAAAAAGAGTCTTGATTCAGAGTCAGATGACCTGAGTTCAAATTTTGTTTGTTTTACTAACTACTGATCCTCTTTGGGTCAGATTAGAATAATTCAGCGGTTCTCAACCTGTGGATTATGTTCAATTTGTAACAATGAAAATACATCCTGCATATCAGACATTTACATTACGATTCATAACAGTAGCAAAATTACAGTTATGAAGTAGCAACAAAAATAATTTTATGGTTGGGGGTCACCACAACATGAGGACCTTTATTAAAGGGTTGTGGCATTAGGAAGGTTGAGAACCACTGATGAACTTTATGGCACATTCTAGCTTGAAATCTGTGCTCCTTTGAATCAAAATTCAGCACTGTTCCAAGTACTATGTCATTCTTGTATTTCTCTGATCCTATTTACATTTCAAGTTCCAAGGTGCCTCTGAACTATAACAGCCCTTCTCAGTGACTGAAAAATGTACAGGGTAAAGATCTCTTTCTTATCCCATCAAGAACTTGATTGAAAGTTGCAAAAGAGATGTTATTGGAGGATGATCACAGGTTGAGGTGGGAAATATCTTCAAGGACACAACAAAGGCCTCATCTCTGAACCTGGTTAAGATAAACAAGCTCCTGATTATACTTTAAAATAGACTTTTATTTTTTGAAAAACCTTGCAATTGTCTTATATTCTCCTCTCCTCTTTCAGTCTTAGAATCAAGAGAGTTTCCTTGGCAATCAAATCCCTTATTTCTTTTTCTCAAATGCTCTGATTGGTTCTTTTGTCCCTTCCTCCCTCAAAAATAGGCAGAGGGTTTGACCAGGAGAGCCTTACTAATTGTATGATTTGGGGCCGGTCACTTAATCTCTATGTGTCTCAGATCTCTCATCTGTATAATGAGGAGATTATATGATGAGGTAATTTACAGCTCAAAAATCTGTCATCCCATGAACCGCAGACTTTTGGAGGACTGGCAAGAGGAAAGTCTTAGATGGGAGCATCAGCTAAAAAGATAAATATGGTGAATTCCCATCTGCAACCCCACTGAACTTGGGCTAAGTAAGCTCAGAACTCAGGCAAAACAAAACAAAACAAAACAAAAACAAAAAATCCACAAACCATATAAAATACCCAAGGATCTACCTGTAACTAGCCAACAACCCCCATATAGTCTTGTTTTTCTGAAGCACATAGAAACATTTCTAAGAGCCATATTTTCTTTTTTAAAAATTTGAATAGTATTTTATTTTTTCCCAATTGCATATTAAGAAAAAATTTAGCTTTCATTTTTAAAAGATTTTGAATTTAAAATTTTTCTCCCTACCTCCTTCCCCTTGCCTCTTCTGAAGGTGGTAGGCAGTTTTATGTAGTTTACACATGTGCAAAAATGCAAAACATATTTCCATATTTACCATAGTTGTGGAAGAAGAAACAGATCAAAAAGAAAAAAAATTATGAGAAAGAATAAAGTAAGTGAAAAATATGCTTGAATCTGCATTCTGAGTCCATCAGTTTTGTTTTTTTTTTCTGGATATGGTTAGCATTTTCCTTCTTGAGTCCTTTGTGCTTATCTTGGATCATTGTGTTGCTGAGAAGAGCTGCATCATTCGTAGTTAATCATAACATGATGTTGTTGATACTGTGTATCATGTTTTTCCTGGTTCTTCTCATTTAACTTTGTATCAGTTTGTACAAGTCTTTCCAGGTTTCTCTAAAATCTGTCTATCATTTCTTATTGCACAATAGTATCTCATTACATTCATATTCTATAGCTTGTTTAGCCATTTCCTAATTGATGGGTATTCCCTCAGTTTCTAATATTTTGCCATCATGAAAAGGGCTGCTATAAATATTTTTGCACCTGTAGATCTTTTCCCCTTTTATATGATCTCTTTGGCATACAGACCTAGTAGTAGTATTGCTGGATCAAAGGGTATGCCCTATGGTCATGGTTCCAAATTGCTCTCCAAAATTATTGAAACAATTTGCAACTCCACCAACAGTGCATCTGTATCCTAATTTTCCCACATACTTTCCAATATTTATCATTTTCCTAATTGGAGTGAGGTGGTATTTGAGAGTTGTTTTAATTTGTATTTTAGAATCATATTTTATTACTTTTCTTTTCTGTGTTTGGAAAGAAAGTTCCTGGCCAAACACATGATAGAAAGGATCACAAAAGATAAAATGGATCATATTGGTTATATAAAATTAGGAAATTTTTTATGCTAACAAAACTAATGTAGTTAAAACTAGAAGAGAAATAGATAACTAGGGGGAAAATCTTTGTATCAAATTTCTTTGATGAAAGTCTTATATCCAAGATATATAAGGAACTGATTCAAAGTTCTTTTTTTTTCTTTTTTAATAGTTACTGTTTATTTACTTTTAGTTTACAACATTCAGTTCCACAGTCCCCTGAGTTTCAAATTTTCTCCCTTCCCTCTCCTCCTTCCCTCCCTCCCCCCCTCTCCCCTGTCATGGCAGCATGCACTCAAATACAGGATCTACAAATATCTTCACATTAAACTGATTTGAATTTCTTTTTTTTTAAATTTTTAATTGATTTTAAAATTTACTTTTAGTTTACAAGATTCAGTTCCCTAATCCCTTGAGTTTCAAATTTTCTCCCCTCTCTCCTCCTCCCAGCCCCATGGTGGCGTGCAATCAAGTATAGGATCTGCAAATACTTTCACATTGGACATTAGTCTGGTTGTATAGAAGGATTGTAACTGATGAAATGAACGATGGGAAAGAGGAAACAAAACCAAACATGGAAAAGAAAGAGAGCGAGTAATTTGCTAAACTGATTCAAATTTCGAAGAATAAGAGTCATTCAATAGATAAGGTGTTAATCCTATGGATAGTTGTCAAAGAAAGAAATCTGATCTATCAAAAACCACATCAAAAAATGTTCCAAGTCATTTATAATTAGAGAAATGCAAATCAAAGCAATTCTGATGTTCCACCTCACACCCATCACTTTGGTAAAGATGAAAAAAAGAGGAAAACTGCAAATGTCAGAGAGATTTCAGGAAAATAAACATATTGATGCATTATTGCTGGAGTTATAAATTTTGGTCCAGTTATTCTGAAAAGCATTTTGGATTTATGTTCTCAAAGTTTACTAAACTGTGAATAGCCTTTGACCTAGCAATACCATTCTGAGGTATATTCCTGCAAAGAGATCAAAGAAAAAGAAAATATGTACAAGAATATTTATTGCATTTCTTTTTATAACAGAAAAAATTGTAATCTAAAAACATACATATTTATTGAGTAATAACTAAGTATGTCATATATAGAAATGATGAGTAGAAAATTTCAGAGTAAGCAGAAGCATGAGAACAATTTGTACAACAGTAAGGAGGAGAAAAAGTCTTTCTAAATCAACCTTTTATATCAGTGTTGTCAAACTCAAATAGAAAATGGGGGCCACTAAAAAGAAGTAAGCATCCCTCTTCCTTATATTGACTTTTAGAAAACCACTCATTTTAAAATTTTTTATTGCATTTTTATTTATTTTGTTAAATATTTCCCAATTACATTTTAGTCCAGTTCCTAGTCCACTTAGGAGGGCTGCCGGCTTCAATGTGGCATTTAGGTTCTGTGTTTGACAGAACTACTTTACATGAGATTTTGGGCCAGCCCTGACTCAGACCAGTTTGAAGGTTCAGGATTGGTCATAGACAATAGAATCTTCAACAAAATTTACTGAATGGTAACATGGGAAGAATATTATTCAATGATACAGCATTGGTTCAGTGTGTGCTGACTTACAGCCAATGAGAAGTCCATAAAGCCTAATGAAATATGGCTACTATATACATAGATTTAGAAGACTGGAATGTCTCTGCCATATAATCTAAATTTTCCTCTTATCTGTGATGTATATCTAAGAATCAGAGTACCATACTCTGAGGAATTAAACTTGAGAGTCACCAAAAGTTTAGGAGAGAAATACACAGTGAGAATGAGAAGACTGCAATAGATTACAGATAAGGAATTACAGAGGAAATACAAAGATATTTTTACCTAGAAAAAAAATAGCAAGAATGAAGAGCAACCAATGGAAAGCCTGAATATTATAAAAGCATTCATGAAGTGTCAAGAGGTTTAGAGGATGACCCCTCACATGCGAGTGAGTCTCTTGTGGCAGATTGATGAAAAGATATATATATAGCAGTCACCCAAGAGGGGCAGGCATGGACAGGTTGTGATCTATATCATTGAAAAGTACTGAAACATCAAAGTATATTCTGTAGACAGGACACACTATGGATTTTTGCCCACAGACATGTATTACTATTTTACAAATGGATATAGATCCTATTAAAGTTGATAAATTATAAATTTGTTTAGAAGTGTTACTGAGTTCATAGCAAGTTGTTTTTTCCCTGTGTAGTTTCTTAATCAATAAATACTAGTGGTACAACTACTATCATACAAGCGGCTAAGAGAGGATGTTTTTGTTTGTTTTTGTTTTTTACATTTAGGGGATGTCCTAATATTTGAAGAAGTAGGGAACTTTGTAAGGTTTGTAAGAGAAAACTCCCAAACCTGATAATTAAAACCTTTAACAACCTGACTCCAAACTCTCCTTCTAGCCTTATTTTATGTTGGTCTATTTTATGCAGTCTATGTTCTAGACAAATTGGGTTACTGTTATCTAATATATTCCCATTCCTATATTGCTCTGTGCATTTGTGAAATTTTAAAAAATCTCTTCTTTTACTCTTAGAATGTTCTGCCTCCTTTTATCTACCAGCTCTAACGTTCCTTACTTCCCTTTCCAGCTGAGGTACCACCTCCTCCAAGAAGATTTCCTTATCCTCACACTTGGAAGCAATCCTTCACAGTAATCCATTTTAATTTGACAAGTATTGATTAAGTAGCTGCTATATGCAAGTCTCTCTGCTAGGTGCTGGGGATACAAAAACAAAAATAAAATGGTCCTTGCCCTTAAGAAACTTAAATTCTAATGGAAAGATAATATAAATAATATTTTAAAATATAATAATATAAGTGTATGAAGGATGCTATGCATGTAT